>JALHLI010000016.1:5223217-5823217 GCA_023349425.1 Anthopleura sola | reverse complement strand
GTTCTGCATGCATGAAGTTCAGTTCTGCATGCATGAAGTTCAGTTCTACATGCATGAAGTTCAGTTCTGCATGCATGAAGTTCAGTTCTACATGCATGGAGTTTAGTTCTGCATGCATGGAGTTTAGTTCTGCATGCATGAAGTTTAGTTCTGCATGCATGAAGTTCAGTTCTACATGCATGAAGTTCAGTTCTGCATGCATGAAGTTCAGTTCTGCATGCATGAAGTTCAGTTCTGCATGCATGAAGTTCAGTTCTGCATGCATGGAGTTTAGTTCTGCATGCATGGAGTTCAGTTCTGCATGCATGGAGTTCAGTTCTGCATGCTTGAAGTTCAGTTCTGCATCCATGGAGTTTAGTTCTGCATGCATGAAGTTCAGTTCTGCATGCATGAAGTTCAGTTCTGCATGCATGCAGCTGAACTTTGCATGCATGCAACACAGGTTCATTCATGAAAGAATGCCTGTGAAATTACCTGCATGCATGCAAAAGCCCTTGCATGCCTGCGGCATGCCTACTGCATATATGCTATATGCATGCAGTTTGTGGAGGGGCTTAACTAGAAAATTTCAGTTCAAAACGTGACTGAAAATATAATTTAGAGGACAAAACCAAAGAGAAAATCGATGAAATGCCAATAGTAGAATAGTAGAGCGAAGGAAGGGCTGACCGAGATGTAAATGTCGTGGAAAAGTTCTTAAGAAGTATCAAACAACAACGAGGAATTGTTTAAAAGCAATAGGTGAGATCAAAGATTGTACAGAATTTGAACATCTTTAGAATTTGAACAAAAGATGCTTGTATTTCATTGTTGCTGAACGATAGTTGTGGTTAGCTCATAATTTCAACATACGTAAGTATTGTGCATTGGTATGGCCCGACTCGTTAAACACAACAATGAAATACAAGCATCTTTTGTTCAAATTCTAATATATATTCCAATTCCGTACAATCTTTGATCTCACCTATTGTTCTCTTAGTACACGAAGTCGGAAATAGTTATAGAGCAAAAAGGTCTGCTGAAATGTTAACGTTTGACGTCACTTCTTTGTGCACATGTGCTGAGGGGTAGATACAATCGACGGTAACCTTTCCATTGTGGACTTGTTTCAAACTGCCCATTCATATATCCCATATATCGCAGTGTCATCAAATGAGAGAAGAAGACTAAAAAAACTTAACAGAAAACCTAGTAGCTTAAAGGATTACATGAGAAACGAGAAAAATAGATTATCGTATTGTACTGTAGAATTTTGACATTCAAAGCTTGTTGTCTCCCCTGCCACGAAGGCTTTTCTCCGGTTTTCCTCCCTCTGTAAAAATCAACATGTGAGTTGAGTGTTGTATGTTGTAAATATAGATTGTAGTGTGTGGAGCGAACCTCACGGAAGAGCCCCGTACTGAGAGTGTTGGTTGTAAAAAATATGTTTAAAATAAAATATCTTTTATCCATTTTAGCTTTTAAAAAACTACCTTGATTACAAAGTGGATTTGTGAAAAAGAGCATTTTCACTATTTTATCTGTGATCAGTAGAGTGCATTCAGTAAAAGCGTGAAACACTAATTACTAAATTGTGCTAAATAGTGCTAGTTGAACAAAAGAAAACAAAATAATTAGCATAAAATAGTACAAAATAGTGTTACTAATGTTTCATGCTTTTACTGAATGCACTCTACTTGTAGCCGTAAACAAACTAGACGCTCTTGGAGCGTTCACTGGGTTGCCTTTGCAAGTATTCTAGAGCTCGATGATGAACATTCCAAGACTCGCCAAATCTCCAAGCTAATCCCGCTTACTTATTTCGTGCAGGAGTTTTCCTTTCCTGTGGACTGAACAACCTTTTATCCTACTTTACTGGTACGACAACAGGTTTGATTGCGTTACTAACGCGTTTAACGAGTATTAAGTTACTTGCTTACCAAGCAGAGGAGGGTCCAGGGTTATCCCATGATGCATTGCGTTTCATAGTATATTATCAATTCTTTCGTGACGTCATCACTTTGTTTGAGCAGGCTGTGAGTGAAGATCAACATGGCGACATCCAACATGGCGGAGTTTAGTTCAGTTGCTGAATACTCGGCATCTTTCTCAGAATTCTTCCTTATTTTACGTTCACTGTGTATCGAAAGACGATTTTTATGTTTCTATACCCGCCTTGGAAGGAGTTGAAGTTGTTTTAAGACTGATTCATGTCAGTTATCTGGATAAATTTGGGAGAAAGAGACGAGTGACAACTGTTCGATGGACTCGTTGTTCAACAAAGTGCGTATCCCAGCGCTTATTTTCCTTATTTCAGTACCTATTATATGGATAAGTTGTAGATTTATTACTTTTCTTGTCGTTTGTGTAAAATTTACTGTGATTTGACTCAACGTCCGTTTATTATTTATACATTTCCAATGTTCAGTTCTTCGTGAAGTGTCAAAAAATGGCTATTTTCAGAGGTCCTAAACTCATCTAAAATCTGGAGTACTTTGGAGTACTTTCATATACGAGTGTGAATTAACCCTTAAGCTAAGATATGATGGTATTAAAACGAAAAATACTCGTATATTTCCTGAGAAATAAGCGTTTTGCCTGCAACATCTGACACTCGAATATTTGAAGCGTATCTAGTCGCCTTTCTAAAAGATCAAATTTTTCATGAAGCATTCCAAATATATCATTACTTTTTGGTGTAAACATAAGTAAGATTGTTAAAAAACAACACACGTTAACCCTACTTTCATTGTTCATGATTTTGTTGGTTAATCGTGGCTTTAAAAACGGCTTTGTATTCGCTTCTTCAACACCGAGGCGGTTCAATATTTACAATTGGTAAGCGCAATGCATCATGGGATAACCCTGGACCCTCCTCTGCTTACCAAGACTACCTTTTAAAGTAGCTTAAAAGCTACTAAGACTAGTATGTCTGAAGAAAAAACTATATTTATTTCGGGATCGAAACTGCTCACCGCCAAATAAGCTTTTTTTATATAAAAAATAAATTTTTGGTTATAGAGCATTTTCACCCACTCACAAAGTAGTCATATGGTTGTACCAAAGAAAAGAAATTTTCTGTAATTTTTTTACCCCTTTTACTACTTATTACTTTATTTTGTATGTGCCTTTGGTAACCAGTGTGGATGTTGTGGCAGTATATCCCCCAGATATCCATTTATTGTTGTTTTTCTAGCTTACACAATTAAACTAACTATTCATGATCAATAGCTTACAAAAAATATTTGTATTTTGGAAAATAGATTAGTAGTATAAGTGAGACGCATCTTTCTCAGAGAAATTAAAGCTATGATGTTCCCGCTAACAAATAGCGCTGCTTTGCGCGTGTTATGTTACTCCTCATCTTGACCTTTAGTGCACGGCGAGGCGACAGCTAATTGCTGACGAGATATCTAAGCTTCATTACTTTATACTGCTCGTCTGACTTCAAGTTCTTGTGGTCAGCTTCAATGTCTTGTTTGTCTAATGTTTTGTAGTTTGTCTCTGTATAGTTTGTATTTGAGAACTGTTAAGATATCGATTGGCTAGTTTGGCTAGATAGTTCTAAGATTCTCATAGTTTCCTCATAGATTGTCATAGTTCTCTTTTTATTTATTTATTTATTTATAGTAACTTCCGTGGACGAACCCGTTTCCAAAATCCCTCAATAACATCTTTTAGTGTAGGTCTACCACGTACGGCGTGTACGTTTGTAAGTAGTTTGAGCGTAGCTATAAAAAAGCTAAAGATAATGTTAGGCCACATGCCTAAAGACAACATAATTCTATCAAGAAAAAAGACCTAATATGTAATTCTCTATCAACGAGCCTCGAAGAAACGATGCAATGGCGACCGAGAAAAGACAAATAGACCTACCTCGTGCTCAATATTATTCTGTGATTAATTCTGTCAACATTTATCCAATCATATTTGTGAATTAGACAAACCAAAACTTCATTGGACAGACAATTGCTATGGCTACGAGTTTCGTCCAATCATGATCGCGAACCGGAAAAAGAAAAAAAACAACCTCATTTTAAGGTAACTAGGGACACAAAATCACTATAATCGTCAATTTTTTTAAAAAGATCTTAAATTATTGCTTATCAAAATATCTTTTGTTTGTCGAAAAAAAAATTTTCGGAGAAAAAAAGCAAAATTTGTTTTTAACAGCCGCTCAGAAGTGTTGCCTCGTTGACAGTAACTGTCAATCGAATGTCAGGCGGCTTTTAAGTAATAGATCAAATACGAGTGCGAGTGTTTCATCAGGGGATCCAAATACCGCAGGCTGAGTGCTTTCATCTGTTTCGAGGTATTTGGAGTCCCCTGATGAAACACGAAGCACGAGTTTTTGATTTGGCTTCTCAAACAAATCAATAATCCATGACTTCAAAAAGATAACATCAGTTTGGCTGTAATTGTTCCGAACAGTGAATCATCATTGTAAATTGGCTGCAGAAACGTCTTCCAAACTGGCCAAAGACAACAACATCACCTTATCAAGCTCCTTTTGTCCTGTCTCTTCCTATCCTGATGACGAACTGTTTTATTTGAAACCAGTAACCATTGAGGAAGTCCGTCGAATTGTGCTATCTATGCCCTCAAACAAGTCACTAGGTCCTGACAAAATACACGCAAAAGTACTTAAAGACTGCCTTCCTGTCATCCTAGGCCCACTGACTGACATAATCAACTGTTCACTACACACCTCAATGTTTCCAAAAAGCTGGAAAACAGCATAAGTAATACCTCTGTTAAAAGACGGTGTTCATGAAATACCTGCAAACAACCGACCTTTGTCTCTTTTGTCCATTGTATCAAAGATATGCGAGAAAATCGTCCTACAGCAATTCAACACCTACCTTACCAAATACCAACGTTTAACGCCTCATCAAAGTGGAAACAAAAAACACCATTCGACAGAGACACTGAACCTCTACACCACTGACATTATACTGGATGCCATGGACAAAAAGAAGTTAACTGCTCTCATTTTACTTGATCTCTCGAAGGCCTTTGATAGCATCAGCCACGCTGCTCTGATACATAAACTAACTGCTGTTGGCGCATCACCTCAAACTGTACAATGGTTCAAGAGCTATCTCACTGACCGCTCTCAATCAGTACGCATTGGCTCAACAATATCTGAGCCTCTACTAATTACCCATGGAGTACCACAAGGTGCAATTTTATCTCCATTACTGTTCTGTATCTTCCTAAACGACTTACCTACTGTTTCCAACATCTGCAGTATGGAATCATATGTTGACGATACTAAAGTATGCTTAACTTTCAAACCAACAGACACAGATTCTGCACTTATGAAATTAGAAGAAGATCTGTTCAACATTGCAAAGTGGTGCTGCGAGAATGATTTACTCATTACCCCGGATAAAACTAAGTTTCTCGTCTTTGGAACAAGACAACTACTGCAACGTTCATCGACCAACTTGTCTTTGCCCTTCGTGGGAAAAACTCTCACTCCCTCAAAGTCAGCCAAAGATCTGGGTGTAATCCTCGACGCACATCTTACTTATGATGAACACATATCCAACGTAATATCTTCCTGTATGTCAAAACTCTGTCAAATCAATCGGGTTAAGTGAGAACAGTTTTGATTCTAGAGCACTCTCTCTCATCATAGATTCACTTGTTATGAGCAAATTGTTGTACTGTTCTACTGTCTGGTCTAACACAACTGAGAAGAATCTAAAGAAACTTCAACAAGTTCAGAATTACCAATTCAAAGAAATACGACCATGTCACTCCCTTATTACAAGAGTTGAATTGGATGACTGTAAAACAACATCTAGAATATAGAGACGCCGTTATAGCTTTCAAATGCTATAATAATCTTACTCCCGCCTACTTAAGCAGCAAATTACGCAAACGCTCTGATATCCACACTCGCCGTACACGAAACTGTGATCTCTTAGATACGCCTCTATACAAGACAGCATCAGGACAGAGAACTTTCACATATAAGGCTACAAAGACATTGAACAATATGGACAAAGAACTCAAGGATCTTAGAATAAATCAATTTAAAAAACAATATAAAAATCATATTTTATCAAGTAAATAATATTTTATAGACATTTTATCATTCGTTTACCTCATTCTTAATCTTTCTCAACGGAATAATAATAATAATAATAATAATAATAATATAATAATAATAATTTATTTAGGGTCGATGACGTGGGAAGTGGTCGCCCAATCTTCCGAGCAACGAGGCTCATGTTAAAAACGCTCGACAGAATAACTAATAAAAAGAGTACAAAAACTATATTATAATATTAAAAAAGTATATAAATCTTAAGATTAACCTAGCTAAGTTATGAAACGAGAAAACGGAAACGAGAAATGCCCTAATTAATGAAATAAGAAGCCCTTAAATAGTTAAGGAATAAGTAAAAATATATAGATAATTATACGAGACATCACTTCGCTGTCACTCCGCGCCCCACGCCCACGCGACCACCAGACAGGCTAAAAAGCCTGCCTGGTGATCGCGTAAGCGCGAAACTCAGAGCAACAGCAAAGCGATGTCTCGCCTATAATTTAAATAAATATATATATATATATATATATATATATATATATATATATATATATATATATATATATATATAAAATAATTTGATACGCTGAGTTCACGATGTGCAGGAGCAACATGAGCATCCTTTAAAATCGACATTACTTATGCTATTTCGAAATTGGGAAATGGATTTACTGAGCTTGATAGAATTATTTAGATTGTTCCAATAATGAGTAACAATATAAGAAAACGAATTGTGTACAAATGAGCTATTGTATGATACTTGCTCAACCTTGAGACCGTTGCCCCTTAAGTTATATTTAGTGGAGATATACGATGGGGCCAGACCATTAATAGACTTGTAAACTAGAGATAGTGAATATATACAACGTCTACGCTCTAATGATCGCATTGAAGCTAAACTGAGCAATTCATCGTAACTTCTATTGGAACCTGCTTTCAATACTGTTCTTAAGCCATACTCATTAGCTGACTCCATTTTCTTATTCAATGTCTTACCAATGCCTAACAAAATTGGACTGCAATATTCAAAATGTGGTAAGACATATGCTTTATATAATTTGACTAAGATGTATTTGGGAACAAAATGCTTTAGGCGGATAAGGGTCGCAATTTTAGCATAGGCTTTCTTTAAGATTTCATTAACATGAGGTTTGAAACTTAGGTGATGATCTAAGGTAACACCTAATATTCTTAAAGTATCCTTAGGTTGAATTCTATTATTATTCAAATAAAAGTCATATGCATATTGGGATCTACCCAAAGCCATTGCTTGTGTTTTTGACGCGTTGACCTGAAGAAAGTTATCAGAGAACCATGTAGTCACGACTTCAGCGTCTTGGTTCAGCAGGAACTCAAGAACAGCAGGAGATTCATCAGAACCATATTGCGTTGTATCGTCAGAATTTATTTTCATCATTTTTATTGTAAGTTGTTGCTGAAAAGCCTTTTTAGGAGTATTCAATAAAGTATGTATGTATGTATGTATCATTGAAGTCTGAAAACAATGATTCATTAGTCTTATTATGTCGATTTGAAAGTGGTACCAAACACTTCATTTACTATATAAGCCCCCTGGGAGAGAATTAGTGATCAACCTATAAGGAAAACATCAATAGTATGATGAAATCAACCCAAAACTATCAAAGAATTCATTATTAGCTTAGTTGGTAATGCACTAGAATTTCATGCCAGAGGTTCCCAGTTCGAGCCCCAGGACTTTCAAGATAAAATAAAAAATAAAAATAAAATGTTAGGCAAATAGTTAGGTAAATAGGTAAGTAAAAAAATAGACAAGATAAGTAAAAAGGGAGGAAAAAAAAGAAAGAGTGAAGTGTAATAGAATGAATGAAAAATTAGTTTTTTTTAGTTAGTAGGATCTGATATCCAAATCCATGGACTTTGGATCTAATTAGCATCCGGTGTTGGATCAAGGTATCTAAGTGTATGCACGTGATCCTAAAAGAAACATATCATTGGACCATAAAGTCATGAATTATTAATGAGTTTGAGAATCACATGCCGCAAACATCAGGATCAAATAGCTTGCTGTGTGTTCATTGGCTTAAAGGTGTCGCCGATAATCCCTCTCAGTAAATATCCCTTTAATCCGCACAAAACTTAAGACTGCGTTTTCTTTGTAAAGAGTTTTTGGAAAATTGTGAACTTTCGAACACTTATTCTCCCGCAGTTTTTAACATTTTTCAGCGACATTTGGCCAGGCGGTTCGTACACTACTAAACTGAAAAAGCGTGTCTAATTCTTTTAATTTAGGGCTTCGTTTAGGAGATATTGATACTTTTCTACAAGAACCTATTAGAAAACCTATATCATAACTTAAAAACCATTTTAAAAAATAATGAGACGCTAAAACGAAAATCTGAGACAAGCTTTTTTAGATCGACATGTGTAGATTGAGAAGGCAAAGAAATCTAATCCGTTTAAACAAAGCGGAGAATAAGTAGCGCTTCGAAACTGACCCGTTTTTTAATAAACATCTTTTATCTTCAAAACGAATACAAACTTGCTAAAATTAGCTTGATATTTGAAATTTTCAATTATTAAGCTTTCAGAAAATGTATACTTCATTGCAGATCCGTTAAAAATCAAGCGAGTTACAGTTGTTTCAAAAATATGAACTGATTGTGTCCCTAGTTACCTTAAGACAGGTTTGCCACCATGGCAACCCAGTAATGAGCAAGTGAACAAAACAAGTCATTTGCATAATTCAGCTCGTAAGATACTAGGCTCTGAAAACCTACTAAAATTGAATCTGACAAAAGAAAAAGGTACCAATTTATGCTCACACAAATCCCAACCACAATTTTAGGGACATTTCAATGGTCTCCTGGAATTTTCTAATTAATTTACTTTTTCTTACGTGGATGTATCCAGGGTACTATCGACCCGTCAAAACATGAAAGTAGTTAAGTAAGAAAGAAGCTCTCTCGTAAAACAAAGCAAGAACCCGCGGACTTTTAATCGAGAAAAAGCTAGTAGAATAAATGGTCTTTCTGGGAAAATAAGTGTTTATATTTTTTTCCTTGGTTTTGACAAGTTTGAACTTCGCCTAATTTACACTTCCAAACGCGAGGCGAAATTATGCCGTATTCAAAGACGATTATCTCCCGATAAATTTAATCAAAATATAAAATTGAAACTTCAAACACGAACTTTGGTTACGAATGATATTTTGCTGTTGTTGTTTTTGTTGCAGTGAATTTTGAAAATCCCACGAAAATTCCACGCTCTCGCGTCCACTCAAATTTCGAAATTCGTTATTCGCTTCTAAAAAATAGAAATATTATTTTGTTCGAAAACTAATTTGAACCATTGTAATGGGTATATAATAGGCTTTCTTCAGGCAAAGTTTGAGGATAGGCGATTTTTGGGCAATTTCCAACTTTGCTCGATTCTTACACGGACTGCCTGTATGTCTATGTTTGAGCGTTGATCCATTAACAGACAATTGCAGGTATCATTTTCCAAAGAAAAAATATTTTCTTTGAGAATTAGCATAAACTCTGACTCTACGACGTTCAAATGGACAGGATGAATGGACGGATGGACGGACGGACGGATGGGTTGGATGGACTGATGGACGGGATAGATGGCATGGTATGGCATTTTTTCAAAAAAAACAAAAACACATACCACAGTCAGGACTTTGAAAAGCCAATAAAGCCCTTCTCATCTTGCGCGTAATGTTTTCCCATTTCAGACCACGTATAAAATTTTATGAGTATAATGTGTTTATTTTTATGCAAATTTTCCCCCGAAAAATCCATAGCTTTTCTCCAAAAAAAATGACTATGCGCGCAAGTAATCTTCAACGAAAACAAGACTGCACTTTGAAATCATCCTCCCTATTTTTGGTCATCGTACTTCCATGACGATCATATTTCACCATGGCAATGTTGAGGGGGAAAACGGGAACGCATTGTTCTTTCCAAGAGCTTTATCCATCGCACTTATATTATCCCAAGAGATACTATTCCTAGACAAGAATTCTTTTTGGGTCGTCCAAAGGAATTTCACTTTAACTTAAAACATAAATAAATGTTCTAACGTTTGATCTTGTTCAAAACAGAAATAGCACAAAGAATAATTAACCACCTTCCTTTATACTAAGAGATATTATTTCTGAACAAGAATTTGTTTGGTGTCGATCAAAAATTGTTTCACTGTTATGCAAATTTTTAACTGACCTACGGAACAGAATTGTAAGGGATTGTGGGAAATGGAGTAAAGGAGCATAAAAAGTTCAACCTTGACGTAGAACCAATGTTTTTGGTCACTCAAGCGAAGTCGGAAAAGGTCTGTTGGTGAGTGTTTTCTCTCTTTTTTTTTTCCCTACCTTTTTTTGCCTATTATCGTAAACTTGCTTGGGTTGTCTTAAATCTGCTTGCTCATCAAAACCTTTTTCTTTGTATTATTGAGGAGGATTTGAGATATAGCCCATAAATCTGCACATTAGTCTTTCTTATCAAATGGGATCGGAGTCAGTTCTTTTTCCATCAGTAACCAAACCTATCGTGGCAAATGAAATCAAACTGCATCTAGATAAAAAAAATCCTCTTCTTTCTACTTGATTCCAAAAAGATCAATACTGTCCCTTTTGTTTACCCAAAGTCTTAAGTACAAAGCAGGGTGGTTATCTACTCTGTGCTATTTCTGTTTTGAACAAGATGATGCGTTAGAACATTCATTGTGGTAGTAAAAGTACAATTTTTGGTCGCCCCAAATGAATTTTTGTCTAGGAATAATATCGTTTAGTACAAATCAAGGTTGATATCTACTCTTTGTCCTATTTCTGTTTTGAAAAAAATAAAACGTTACAACATTTATTTTATATTGGGCAAAGTTTGAGGATAGGCGATTTTTGGGCAATTTCCAACTTTGTTCGATTCTTACCTCTTAACAAAAAGACATACCACAGACAGGACTTCGAAAAGCCAATAAGCAAATGGACGTTGATAACAGACTTTTTCAAATTGCTCAAAATTTTTTCCTATTTCAGACAACGTGTCACTCCCTATAATTTATATATTTTTTGAGTATAATCAAGAGAGCATAAATAAGCGAGGGAAACTTCTTAATTCCACGTGCGCCATGCAGTGGTGTAAAAACATTTGATAAAATAGGCAATAGAAAACATTTGTTTTATTATTTTGAAACAACCTATATAGTTTTTCGATTTTTCAGAAGCGACAATGAGTTGCTATCGAAATAATCAAATGAGAGAAGAAGACCGATACAAACTTAACTAAACCTAGTAGTTTAAAGAATTATAAATAATTCTGGATGTTGTTGGGAACTTCACTTAGACTAAAGGTCAATGCAAGTTCGTATTTCATTTATCAAAATTCGACATTCAGAGCTTTATCCCCTTTAGCGTGAGAAAAACTAACTTGATTACAAATTGAGGGTTTTCTCAGGGTTCTTCGGTTTTCCTCCCTCCGTAAAAATCAACATGCGAGTTCAGTGTTGTATGTTATAAATATAGAGTGTAGTTGTAGTGTGTGTGGAGCGAACCTCACGGAAGAGCCCCGTACGGGAAGTGATGGTTGTAAAAAATATGTTAAATAAAAAATATATTCTATCCTCTTTAGCTTTAAAAAAATACCTTGATTACAAAGTGGAAAACAGCATTTACACTATCTTATTCTGTGATCGGGTCTTGTAGTCGTGAAGAAAAGAGCAATTGAACAAAGGACGCATTTTGCATAATTCAGCTCGTAAGATACTAGGCTATGAAAACCTACTGAAATTATACCTGACAAAAGAAAAATGTATCAATTTATACTCACACAAGTTCCAACCACAATTTTAAGGATATTTCAATGGTCTCTTGGAATTTTCTAAATTATTTACTTTTTGTTACGTGGATGTATCTAGGTTACCATCGACCCATCAAAACGTGAAAGCTGGTAAGTAAGAGAGAAGGTCCGTCGCAACACAAAGCAAGTGCCCGCAGACTCTTAATCGAGAAAAAGCTAGTTGAATAAATGGTTCTGGGAAAATCAGTGTTTATATTTTTCACAGGCTAGTATCTTGGTTTTGACCAGCTTGAAAGTTGTCAAAAATAAATCAAAAATTTGTGGAGGTGTCCATGGTCAGCGAAATAAATATTTCAAAAAAGAAAAGAAGTAGAAGAAGAAAAAAATTCACAATATTCACTGACCTTTAGTTTAAAGAATTCCTCTAAAGAATTTTGTTTTTAAAACCGAGTTTTGATTCGATTAATTAGTGTCATTCACAGACATTAATAATACAAACATGGTAAAAGTACAATTTTTTTGGCCTAAAACTCGCCTACCCTCAAACTTTGCCCGACGAAAGCCTGTTGTTGGCCCATGAAACGCTAGAACATTTTTTATTGTGTAAAGTACATTTTTTTCTCGCTAGCCCCAAGTAAATTCTTGTCTAGGAATAATATCTCTTTGGATAATATTATGTAATTGGATATAGTTCTAGGTTCTAAGGGAGACAAAGGATGATCGCGGGCAAATACGTTTCCCGTTTTTCTGCGCTCAGTCTTCGCATGGTGAAATAACATCAACATGGAAGTACGATGAGCAAAATAAGAGGACCACAAAATTCCGCACTGTGGAGTGGGAATGAAAATTGCTCGCGCTCAATAAATTGAGCATGAAAGTCATTTTAAAAATAGATTGCTAAACAAATGTATAATAACCTATAGATTAATATTATGTAATTATCTATAAATACATACAAACAACTTGTAGGTTTTGGCTTGAATTTGCACTATGCACTTTTACGTGGCGATTTGGCCATTCAATTACAAAGCACGATGTTTAAGAGCGACTGTCTGTAAAAAATTACACAAGTGAAAAAAATCGATTTCGAACATATTTTGTTTATAGATAGTCCTTAGTGTGAAATAAATAGAGGTGTTAGTTTTGAAAAAAAATACTTTTTTTCCTTGAAATTTACAAAATTCAATTTCAGCCAAATGTGTCGAAGGGATTACCGCCAAGGCCACCGAATTTAGTGAAAAATAAGCGCATCCTAACGCTAAACCACTCATCTATTTTTTTTTTTTTTTTTTTTTTTGGTCGGTATTATTTATCAAGAGAACAAATTACTAATACGTGCTCGATTACATTATTGCTTGTGCTTGACTGAGATACGATCAAGACTTGTCAAGCATTGCCTTTAAAGTTGTTATGACTTAGATCTCCGAACCAATCAAAATTCCTTATGCATGTGTTTATTGAAGTCAGTCACAGTCTCAGCGGTCCTTCGCGGTCGCAAAGAACTGTGAAATCGACATTGTTTCTGGTATACATATACATTTACATACACATGCGGGGACTCCAATATATGCCACCTCGTGCATGTTTTGGCCTCTGGGTCGACAAAACGAGTTATTGTGAGGGGTCTGAATATGTGTCGCTCACTCACTCACTCACTCACTCACTCACTCACTCACTCACTCACTCACTCACTCACTCACTCACTCACTCACTCACTCACTCACTCACTCACTCATCCACTCACTCACTCACTCACTCATCCACTCACTCACTCACTCACTCACTCACTCACTCACTCATCCACTCACTCACTCACTCACTCACTCACTCACTCACTCACTCACTCACTCACTCACTCACTCACTCACTCACTCACCCTCTCACTCACTCACTCACTCACTCACTCACTCACTCACTCACTCATCCACTCACTCACTCACTCACTCACTCACTCACTCACTCACTCACTCACTCACTCACTCACTCACTCACTCACTCACTCACTCACTCACTCACTCACTCACTCACTCACTCACTCACTCACTCACTCACTCACTCACTCACTCACTCACTCACTCACTCACTCACTCACTCAATACTATACTAGATACTAGATTGAGCATGCACGCACTTGTACATCGCTTTTAGTTCGGATTACTTATGTCATAAGAATCGAGGACGATTAGGGTTGAGGTAAGATAAAATATAAACGCCTAAACTAGATTTTCAGTGAGACAAATCTTTACTTGAAGTAAGGAAACCGAAATTGCTTATTTACTATCGTGTGGTCAACACATTGTTTTGCATCATAATGCGAAAGCAGATATAGGAGGTTAGCCCTATCGAAAGTATATCGAATCGGTAGATACTGAAAGTTGATTTTTATGGGCTGGGGAGGAAAGCCAGAGAACCTTAAGAAAAACCCTCGAAGAACAGGAGAACCAACAAGCAATTCTTCTCTCATACAACCCTAAGCCCGATGGGTTTAGAATCCGGGATGCATTGATGAGAAGCGGCGCATTAGTAGTGCACGCCACCCGTGAATGCTTCTCGCTTCTCAAGAAACTTTTTATTTTGAGGACTGATGAGCAATCAATTGGTGCAGCACCACACCGCTACTCTATCGAGATCTTGAACAATTTGACTTATTAGCACCAACTTTATTATTGGTTGCAAAATCTAACAAGATATTGATGTTATATACTAGTCGGATGCTCTAACCACTGAGCTATTGGAGACTACAGAGGGTCGTAAGTTTGACTAAGTTCCCTATGTGTTTATTAATAGTAATAGCAATAGAACAATAACAGGTTGTGGTAGTAGTCAGCAGTTTGTATAGAGGCCTGTGCGGGGCGAACGCCATTTTTTTATATTCATATACATCTTAATTGGTCAATCTGTTTTTTTTGTTTGTTTTTTTTTGTTTTTTTGTTTTTTTTGTCTGTCTCAGTGTTTGAATTTTGCCTGCGTTTTGTTTGTCTGTCTGTCTGTCTGTTTGTTTGTCTATCTGCCGTTTTTCTTTATTGTTTTTCTAACTGTTACTTTCATTTTATTACAGTACACTTTGACATAGATTGTCTTCGCCATTTCCAATATTTCAGATGAATCGGTTCATTCTTTGTGCGTTGTTGTTTATATGTCCTCAAGGTATGTCAAACTGAATAACGTATTGTTGCATATTTAAAAATTGTTACAAAATAATAGGTCTTTCCCGAGATTCGGATGTACATGTAACGACCAAAGCCTCGGTTCTCACACTTGCCATGAGGCAAATTTTATTTGATGATTAAACAATAACACATGGTTAGAGCGCTAATAGAGGCTTTGCACCATCACATGATGGCAGCCATGACAGGAGGCAGGAACAATAGAGTCTTTCCCCTGGGAAACTGAATTCTTTCTCATGTAAATCATATTAGACCAGATTCGATTGTTTCTGCCTCCTGTCATGGCTGCCATCACGTGATGGTGCAAAGCCTCTATTAATGAAAAACATGTTGGCAAGTAAAATCAGTTTCCTGAGCGCTTGACTGTGTCTTTGGAGAGGTCATAGAGTGAAAGCAATAGACCCCTTGCAGCACGTCGGAATGCAGCTCAGTTTGTAGGACAAAACAAAAGGTCTCCAACACTCAGGAGATTGAAATTCTTTTGTTTTGAGCTGCTTTGACGTCACATGCAAGGGAACTATAAGCCCGTGAAACAAAAAACTTTGATATACAAACGTCGAGAAGCGTCCTGCTTCAGACTTTCCTCTATTACTACTATCATTACTACTTCTACTACCACTATCACTTCCACTACCACTACCACTATACTTCTACCACTACTATGAACAACAACAACAACAACAACAATTTTGCAGCATTTAGCATTTGTTGTAGCATGTAGTTGTTTTTACGTATACAGTATAAGAACTCCCTTTAATTTTTCTTCACTGATGGTTTGCCACATTATTTGCAAGAATACTATCGGGGCCAGGATTTAGTTATTATCATGTAGTACAAAATGTAACAATAGTACTGGTACCATTTATATAAGTTTTTGTTTTCCATTTATTTAAATAAATTTGCGCAATCTTTTAACCAAACCAATTTTTAACTATACAATTTATTTATTCTTTCTAAAGGGTCTCTTTCTGGCTCAATCCTATTTCCATCGGAAGGTTTGTATAAATATACTATAAATATGAATATAAATATATGTATAATATAAGTTTAAATATGTGTCTCCTGTGGTTTGAGATCGGCTGGCCGGTTTACGGTTACATAAGCTGCAATCAGATCTGATCCATAACCGTTGTTGTAATTCTCTTTATGGGTTGCCTGTGTGTTAGGATGTAACACGCTTTTTACTAAGCAGTCAAAAGTCCTTTGACTGTTTACTAGAGAGTACGTTACCGCACGGCTATGCATTAGGAGCTATCAATTTAAATTCCAGTTCTGATTACAGCTTATGTAACCGTACACCGATCAGCCGATCTCAAACCACAGGAAACCCAAAAAGTATTTGAATAATCATAATATTATTATTATTAATAATAATAAGATTTTTAATAATAATAATTTATTTGACAATATATTGAAATATTAATAAATATAATCAATCTAATTGTATTGGTATTAATGTCATAATTTTTATTTTCTTGATTTCCTTGATTTCGTTTTTGATTAATTCAGCAAAATTGTATTGCCTTCCAGCGTCTGTAAATTGCGATGTAGGTATTGTTGGTGGAGGATTTTCAGGTCTCTACATGGCGTACAGACTTCTGAAGACTGAAAAAGAGACTCGAGTCTGTATCTTTGAGAAAGATTCTGAAGTTGGAGGAAGGATTCGGGACTTTCGCTTTGAGCAAGCACCAGACGTGCACGTTGGTAAGCAAATAGTGTGTAATATCTATAAATTCCAGACTGCTATTTTGGGATATGTCATAAATAAAATAGCTATTGATTTCTACTTAAAATCTGTGAGGCATTCGCGTTTGGGTATGATTATAATGATAAGCTTTGCGGTTTTCACTGGAGTAATTTATGCGCATTTGATCATATTTCAAATGTTAAAATGCGCAATATAAGTATTACCAAATATTATTATTATCATTAGTAGTAGTAACGTACATTAATGATGTATATCCATTGTATGCTACCATTTTCTTTTCTTTCTTCTTTTTACTTTAGGACTTGGAGCATGGAGAATCGACAAAAAGCAGGACCACATGCTGTAAATATCATGTTTCTGATTATATACAAATACTACATCAAAGCACTTGTAGCCTGTGTAACGGCGCATTTTTGTTTTTTTGGGGGGGAGGGGTGGGGAGCGAGAGAGGGGGACTGGGTTTCCCTCCTACCCAGTTTCCCTCCCCCCAAAAAAAAACAAAATGCGCCGCTACGCAGGCTAAAGCACTTGTAACTCATGACTTACATTTGCCGTAGTTTTTACGAAATGGCATCTTTTAAGATTTTAAGCATCGTCACTCAACAAAATTTGAAAACGTTTTTTCTATCCTTGTAAGTCGTTTCTTTTGTATAAACGGGCAAAGATATTTGCATCCTCAAATTTTGGAGTAAAATAGGAATATGAATATACAATACAGTAAGCCATGAAAAGCAAAACAAGACTGTATTTAACTACAAAGAATAAGTTTAATTACTATCCAAGATAATACGATGATTTGAGAACCAACAACTACAACTTACAGCTTTGTTTTGTACCTCATGAAAGGTTAATGCAATTTGTATCATATTGTGTTTATAACATACGCGGCCATTAGGACCTGCGCAGCTAAAGCTAAAAGATGACCACTGTACGACTGGCATAGCAACTGTCAGTATTGTTTGATGGAAATACAAAAGACATAAATATATCTGAAATCTTCAAAATTGCAGAATTTTTTTGGATATAAATGCAAATCCACTACAGTTGTTTTCATTATATACTTTCGCTTCATCAGCCTTACATTTTTTTAGAGATCTCGTTGAAAAGCTTGGAATCTCGCACACCGAATGGACTTTTGTAGAACCAAGTTTAATTGAATCCAGAGGAATCAAGGCAAACAATCGTGAAGACATCAAAAAAGGCTACCCATCTCTCCTTGCACACCCTAAATTTGGTAACATGACGAGTAGTGAGTTGTCTAGCTATGCCTACAGTCCAGAAAACGTTGCAAAGGCCAATCAATATGCGACTGTCTTCAATTACTTTTCCAACATCATCACTGCTGAAGGAGCGAAGTACCTTTCGGAGCTGTACGGCTACAAAGGAGACTTCACTGATTTTATCAGCCCAAAAGCCTACATTGAATTCTCTGAGGTGTCCATGCAGCTGTCTGATGAATACGTAAGACCAAAAGGTGGTATGTCATCTATCGTAGCGGACCTTCATAAAAAGGTGCTAAAGATGGGTGGAAAAATCTTTACCAATACCGAAGTACGACGTATATCGAAAAGAAAAAATAAATATATTCTAGTTACACGCCATACCAAAGTCAAATCAAAGAAAGTGATTCTGGCCGTCAATCCTGAACATCTTAAAAAGATCAGGGGGCCTGTCGCGAGAATAATTCAAGAATCTGACCAGTTACACGCAATTCAGCCGATACCAGCTTTCAAAGGAGCAGCGGTTTATGAAAATGCATGGTGGGAAGATCTGAAAGTTGCAGGGACTCCTGTTCAGCCTGGACAAAAGTTCATCTCTTACAGCAATTGCTTGGGAACAAGTATGGCACATAGGTAAGTGGAAAAGATGGGATTTCATGCATTGTATATGCATGTTTTTCAGAATTGCTTTTATACTTAACCATTAGTGCCTATAAACCAATAAACAGCAATGATATTCGGGTTTTCCTATGATTTTATGTTATCTTTACTACATTTTGTGTACCTATTTATTTCATATTCAAAATTCATAATGTAGTATTGCTATGACGATACAAAAGTTTCCCATTGAGCTATTTCTTAACTTTTCCCTTAACTGTAAAATGACAGAACATCTTCAAAGATAC
This sequence comes from Anthopleura sola, assembly GCA_023349425.1. NCBI lineage: Eukaryota > Metazoa > Cnidaria > Anthozoa > Actiniaria > Actiniidae > Anthopleura > Anthopleura sola. The sequence goes on along the minus strand of JALHLI010000016.1, from coordinate 5,804,397 downwards.
AGACTACTTTGGTTTGTTGCAATCGCTAGATTTTCTTTTTATAACTAAGTGATTTTACAAGGTCTTATTAACGATGTGATTTCTATATATTTAGCACACATCGCTGGATGCATTAATGAATTAGGCAATCTTGAAAACGTCAAAAATTTTATTTAATTTTTATACAGAGACAAGGGTTCAAACGGAGAAGGTGTGCTTCATACCATGTATAATGATGGGGACTGCGCCAGGAGATGGAACGATATCGCTACTATGGACAGGAATTATATAGATGCTGAAGTTCACCGAGCACTGGAAACAAAGTATGGGATAAAGATTCCTAAACCTCTAAACACCACCTACCAATTCTGGGACTCAGCTTGGTAAGTAAGGATAACGTATTTCAGTTTTTAACGGCTACTTTTTTTTCCTTTCTATTAGAAGGGAGCTTCTTCATTATTCTTTCCAATTACCGAATTGTACAATTTGACAATTCCCCTTGACAGAAGCGAAGCTTTTGATATTAAATTTTCCACACATCGATTCACTGGTCAAACAAAAAGCACTGAATAATAGAGGCTGCAAGGTATTTCTAATCGAGGCTGCAAGGTAGTACAGTAACAATAAGCCTAGACAAAACTTGAAGAAATACTAAGAAGCCTAGTGGAGTCACTGCTTTCATAAGCCAATTTTTTCCAGACTTCAAACTTGGAAGACAAATTTTAGGATGTAAAATGTAATTTCAAAGTACAACAAAACTGTTCAACACTTCCTAAACTCATGAACTTTATTATGGTTGGCCTAACAGGCATTAATGTGTTAGTCTGTATTAAATTTAGAATACTGTTTCCTATTGTTCGTCATTGCCTCAAAACTCTATGGAGCCACCTTAAGCATATCATTTCATGTTTACAGGCATTTTCAGAAGCCCGACACACCTTTTACCATGGTTGACATAAGTAACTGGGCCAAACGACCATCAAATAAGTTAGATGTTTTTGTGGTTGGAGAAGCGTACAATCCATTCCGTGGTTGGTGCGAGGGAGCGATCGTCTCGTGCAAAAACGCCTTGCAAGAAGGTTGGGGCATCAAGATGGAGGAAGTTGGAATGGCTGTCAGGAATATGGAGAAGGGGGATCTCAGCAGACTTATGCTATCGAAAAGGATGGTTCGCCCTTAGTTGGACTGAACTAGACAAAGGCTCTGAGATTGATTAAATGAACAAATCATGTTCAGCAAAAACCTAATGGAAACTGAAAAATGTTAAAGTAAGGGTTTAAAAAAAAAGTTTTGATGTTACATTAAGTATGGGCTAAATTAATTGTTTAAAATAAAAAGCTGTATGTAACATCTAGAGCCGGTAAAATCAAAAGTTAATAAAAGTCATCATTACTGAAACTTGTTTGTAGGTCTCTTCACCATTTAAGCATCATAGAATGTTTAGCTTTGAGACACCACAATTCAAACCATAATTTTGAAGTTATTTATTAATTTATCGATCGCGTTTCCTTCGTCGTATGACTGCCATCTTTATACATAATTAAAACTCTAAAAATCTCCCAAAGGTAGTTTGGTTAAAGAAGGTTTGAAAGTTGTTTGGTTAGGCGTACAGCCTGATGGAAGGGATCGTGACTAAAAGTACACACGAGTACATACGAGTAACATACGAGTAACATACGAGTAACATACGACTACATACGAATACATACGAGTAACATACGACTACATACGAGAACATACGAATAACATACGAGTAACATACGACTACATACGAGAACATACGAGTAAAAAAAGACAAAAAAAGGCAAAAAAATGGACTTAAAAATGAAAAAAAAAAGACATAAAAATTGATTAAAAAATGAATTTTATTAATTACAATAATACCACATTTTAAAATGAGTGTCTCATGAAATCTCATAAAATCCATGAAAATGAATAAAAAACTGCAATTGCACAACATTTGAAATAATTATTAACCCATGCAAGTAACTGCATACGAGTAACATACGACAGAAAACGTTTAAATTGTTTCTATTTTCCATACATTGTTAGATTAATAGAAATAAATAGAAATGTACAATATTTCAATCCATTTTATAATGATTGTTTCAATCAGATCCAATCAGCTCAAGGAAATATAGCTTAACCGATATCTAATCAATGGTACCGCGTTAGCAACTGTAACTATAACTTCAACTTTAAAAAATACTTTTTATAGTAGTTAATTAATTGATTATCCGTGAAAGAAAGCTAATTATGTATTATGTACAAACTTTCCCACGTAAATACCATTACGCACTAAAAAGTTAGTACTTGCTTCAGGGATATGTAGCGCGCACTTTACCCTTGTAATATAAGCGTTGTCATCCTAAGATTGGCGGACAAGCTTTTCTTTCTGCTTTTAACTATAACTAACTAACTTATACCAAAGTTACAGTTCCTTTAACTTTAGTGGATTTCGTTGGTAATTCAATGGAGCAATTCGATGGAGCAATCCAACTGAAGCAACTGAAGCAACTACAGCGGACAATTAACTCAAGACACTGATGACTCAAATAACAAGTGCCACGTGCAGAACAGCGGGGGTATCTACCCTAGCTCAATTTAAGCTATAATTTAATAATGAATTTTAAATAATTATTAAAAATTATTTTAGATGTTGTGTTTATTAGATACTCATTCTAAAATTGTACATTTTCAATGTAATTTCAACGTTTTTTTGTCTTTTTTTACTCGTAACTGGTCAGATCCTTGAATTATGTTCTCGTTTGTAGTCGTATGTTACTCGTATGTTACCCGTATGTTCTCGTATGTAGTCGTATGTTACTCGTATGTTACTCGTATGTACTCGTGTGTACTTTTAGTCATGATCGATGGAAGGCACTAGTTCAACTAAACAACCTTTAAACGCTGTGAATGGGGTATATATTTAGTAAATAAACCCCTCCTGGCGGCTGGGATATCGGCTGATAATGGCCGAGGATGAGAAATGGTCCGAAAAAAGAACATTTGGCCGAGAAGCGAAGGGATATCGCCTGATACCCGTCCTGCAAGTGACCCATTTGAACCAATGACAGCGCGCGAAAATTTATCGTTGGGTTATAAAAGTTAATATATCGAGATGACTTGATTAAGCTAAAAGAACAATCGGGTTACTCTCTAAGGTCCACGATAGAGACTCTGCTGATGCTACCAAGAGTTAAAACCAAGAAGACACTGGGGGACAGGGCATTCGAGGCTGCAGCCCCAACTCTATGGAACAGGCTACCCAATAATATAAGATCTGAACACAACTTCAACCACTTTAAGACTTTAGTTAAGACTTTTCTTTTTAAACAAGCAATAGATAGTTTTAAATGTCACTGTGAAACATATATATACACCTGCTTGCGGGAGCGTTGTCATGTAGCATTTGGGCATTTGTGGTTTCGGGATTGGGGATGAATTGAAAGTACAAAAGAGTTCTGTTTCAATGATCTTCTTTTGTGCTTTTGATTTATTCCTAATCCACTGAGCTGCAGGTGCTCGGGTGTTGTATGGCAGCGTTCTTGCAAGTAGGTGTATTTTATTTATGTACATATTTATATTAGATTTTAATGACATTTTTATATTATATAGGATACCTCAGCTGTATGTAACTAAGGTTTTATTTACAAAGTTACATATTAACATATTTTATTAATTAATTAATTTTATTATTTCAATAGAATGTAATATTTTAGGCGCATTTGATCATATCCAAATGCGAATTTGCGCCTTCATACAAGTAATAAATTATTATTATTATTATTATTATTATGAATGTTGAAGGTTTCACGGACAGGTATACACAGCTTGCCTCGCTTAAATCCCGCAGTATATGGTAGACGTTGGTAACATCCTCAGTGCCCGTGATAGGCCACATAAGGCGCGCTTTTAATTTTTGTACTCTATTTGGTATTCTATTTAAGCTTACAATGATGTGAATAATATGATGTGAATATCCAATTTTAGTCAAGGGTCCAAAGTAAAGATTCAGGAAAGTCTCAACGGAAGAGTGGATTGGGGTTGGTGGGGTTGAAGACATAGGCGGCGCGCTAGGGTGGGCCGGGGGTGCTAGAGCAACCCCACTTGAGATGTGGAGGTGGGGGGCGGGGACTGAGCACCCGTTTTTTAAGGGTGATTCTGAATCCTTCCATGGGCATCTCGGCCCTTTTTTATTTTTTATTTTTTTGCTTCGGCGATTTGGACAGGGTTTCTCTTTGCTTCCGCGATTTTTTTGTTTTAGTTTTTTTCTTTTCTATGCAATTTTGGCGATAACAGCCCCCAGTTTTTTATGTCCTTCCGCCGCCTTTGTGAGAATAAAATTATTAATTTAAAGAAGGAAGAACTCGCATTTCATAAATTCTCTTGGCAGAATAATGGGAAATGCTAATCAAAATACGATGTCGAATCCTCAATTCTGATTGGTAGGACTTGAGTTTGTTCTGAAGGTCAACTCAGTTGGGTAGAGTAAAACCCATGCTTTACTTTGTCCCATGCTTTACTTTTTTTACGCCTTTCTTAGATCTGAATAGGTATTCAACGCATTTTCGTTTAGTGCCCTTTTGTTCTGTTTTCAAGTATCTTAGCCTTTGTTCAATGCGTCACATTCTTTAGTATTTTTCATTATTGTTAGGCTACGTTCACACTTTTCCGAATAAATTTGAAAGCGCAACTTTATTTATACGGTTAGGCCTTCCGTCCACACTAATCCGCACGAATCCAGATAAATTCTCCACCGAGAGCGGAACTTTTTGAAAACGGTCTCCAGAGTGGATAAATTTGAAAACGCCGGCTAAGCGTCTTAGAGAACATTTTGAAAATGGGACTTGGGGTCGAAAACGCTGACGTCGTGGTTGTCATATGATTTCTACGCCCGAGTCTTTCTCGATCATAAATAAACGTGGCGGACGACGTGATACTAATGTTGTTGTTCATAATATGTACTTTGATTGCTTGTTTGGAGAAACGTCGTTATTTATAGCATGTATTCAATACGTCAATTTATAATAGTAATTTGTGTCCATTACTGTTACCTAAGTGTCCTCAACGACGATACAAACCTTACAAGGATCGACGATTTTGAACAAGACCTGGTTGAATTAGTGCGTGGTGAGAAAACTTTGTAAACAAAGTTGTAATTCTTGATGAATGCCGTGAAAAAGTTTAGGATATCTAGAGGCACCCTTTTGAAACTTCATTGGTAATATGCGCATGCTCAAAGGTGCATTCAAGCATTTTCCCGCCTCTGACCGTTGTAGTGTGGATGCAAAACATTTTATCCGTTTTCTAGTGTGGACGGAAAACATTTGCTGCGTTTTCATTGAAAGAATTCCGTTTTCAAATTTATCCGACATAGTGTGGATGTAGCCTTCGTTGTCTCTCCGGAGTTCGTACCGCTTTACATAGTCATTTGAACAAACGTTGTAACTGACCGGCTGCGCGACTACGCGACTGAACCAAAACGGAGTATGGGTAGAAATTATTCGCTCTGAAGTAGTTATTTTTGCTTACTAATGAGATAACACAAGTAGCAACCCTTTCAACGTTTGTCTTCGGGTTCTGGAAAAGGAAGACAATATATGACATCAGTCAAAGATGTTCCCAATTTTGAAACGGTTAAGCCATTAAAATACTATATCGCCAGCGAATTTTCATACTGTAAGCCATATTTAATCAGTGAAGAATTCAACCGCTTCAGTGATTTTTACCCATACTCCCGATCGGGTTTAAATAATAGTCGCGTAGTCGCGGAGCCGCTCGACGACAACGTTTTTTCAATTAGCTGTATACACCTTAGAGAGAGAGAGAGAGGGAAATTTCTAAATACCGCACGCGCCATGTGAATTCCCGGTTGGGCTATTTTTAACATCAGAAGTCTTTTAGTTTTTAATTTTTTTGATGGCGTGGACGTGTGCGCGCGAGCGCTCGCTCAAAAACAAAATGCTTTTTGTTAAAGTGTAATAGTCAAATAGACACAAAAGTGTCTACCAAGATGTATTAGTCTAATATCTATTTCACTGGTTTGTAACCAGAGTTTAAGTCTATCTAAACCGGTCAAACGTTGATGGTACTTTACGAATGCGTGACTGAATGTCTTGGGGGTATAAGGGGATAATTAACGGTAAAATATTATCTGCGATTTAGTTTTAGGAATGTTTTGTCCAACATTTAGACGTTATGGAGTGCAAAGATTTAGAACGAGTTAAACAAAAAGCACTTTCTTTGACTATGGAAATGCAGTGTTCCATTAAAATGGGCTCAACATAAATCCCAATCACAGCGGCAAAAAATATGCCTAATCCACGTGGAAGCACTGCATATCCCATAACATACTCTCGTTCAGCTCCTTCAAATTTTAAATGTAGTAATTCAAGCATATTTGGGAAGAGCATGCCCTGTATAATTCCAGCGAAAAAGCAAAGAAAAAGAAGAATGCCAACGTTAGGAAGAAATCGATACCAAGAATCCAGAATCGCAAAACATAATACTAGCATTTCTGTACTCGAAATAATCCACAACAACAAGGTAGTTTTAGAAAGTATTAAGCGATGGGACCTTCCTAACATCTCACCCAACGCGAAAATGGAAAGGTAATACTGATAGTGATCACGAGGTCTGAAGGGAGCATTCTTGAAGGCAAAGTCGTAACTACAGTCTGAGTCAAAAGATATTGAGAACAAACTCCTGCGGCCCCTGGCAAAAGTTTGAGAGAAATCAGCTTTAGTATGATCATCATCTTCTCTTTGCTGGTCAAGATCACATCATCTGTCTTAAAGTTTCTAGTACTGTTCTCTTGTGTTTCCTTGTGTCTGTCTTTGTGTATTACACCATCCTTTACATCTTCCGTATCTGTGTCTTCTATTTTTGTGTAGAGTATTTCGTCAACTGAATAAGAAGTTTTATTTCGTATATTCTTGTTGATGAAATAGTATAATACGAAACAACCGGGTGGTAATGCTGATACGATGGTTAGTGCCGGTTGTGCTCGGAGATATACAAAGCCAAGTGGTCAAAGCTGTTAAGGAAATAAATAGAGGATATTACATGGGTACGCGGAGATACGAATTTTATCTTCGAGTGTTGAAAAGATCTCTCACGAGTGAGCGCAGCGAACACGAGAAGATAAAATTCGTATCTCCAAGCGCCTATGTAATATTCTGTTTATTATATAATTATCAATGAAAAAGAAAAGAAAGATTTTTGAGCTTTTTTTCTGCTATAAGAAGTATTTACCATAGTGATGATATCTTCGCATGTGAAAATAACATGTTATCATTTTTCTCTTTGCAAATTGCCAAACTGTCTCCGTTTCTTCGTATGTTTTTAAAATTTAGCATTTACAATTTGCTTGGTTACTAGAGGGTTTTCTACCTTCTTATTCTTACCAGTGTAATAAACAGGTCCTGCAAGGAATCCTACCCCAGTGCCAGTCGAGTACGCAGAGACAACTGAAGGTTCATAGAACGAAGTCAGCGAAACAACGGTGATGCTACCGACTGCTACACCAAACGTTGATAACCCGACCCCAGCAATCTCCCAGTCCACAACAGCATATGCCACGATGATCAAACCAACAGAGATAGTAATACAGGTAATAGAAATAAGTAAGATGCTGGGTATTCTGCTGATAAAGTAAGGCGCTACGATATCTACGATGAGAATCGGAATAACACTTGCCAATAGCACAATGGTGGAAGGTTTGTGGGTTCCAGATAAAATATCTTGCGTTCCTGACAAAATCACGTAAGTTGTGGAAATGAAAAACAAGCCAAAAAGTGCAAAGGCAGGGAGGACGTTCCTTTGTTGCGGTAGCTCGGATTCGCCTTTAGTGGTCAGGTTTTTCGTATTTCTTTCTTTCATGATGTTGCACACATGCAAAGTTCCAATGTAGCAGTAAAAGAATGTAGTTTCGACGCTAAAGAAGAAGAAACACACAAAATTCAAAAAAGATCAAAATGTGCTTGCTAACGATTAACTTCAAAATGGCAAACTACGTGAAAGGTGTTATAGGATATATACTTCATAGTTATTTGTATTTAGATATCTTATTGTTTCTTCTAGCTTACTAGAAAATTCACTAAAATTTGTATTGGGATGTCTATAAATGCATCCGATTATTATACTCTTTTTTCTGGTAGAGCCATTATTTAGCTCGATCCAACAGGATTCGACCGAGTCTAAATTTAAATCAATATCTGGAAGTATTTTTGAAATTGTGTTTTTGCAGTTATTAGCAAATGCTAAGAGGAAAAAAACATATTTTAGCGAACTGTATAAACTCTCATGATCAACTTTCTCTTAGTTTTCACTTTACAGTTTACAGCTTTGAGGTTGCTGTCGTGTTGTTGGCGGTTGTTTCCGTATGCAATTATGTCATCAGTGATGCCGGTCATCCCTGGTAGGTCACCAAAGGTTTCATCAACTTTCTTTTGGAAGACGTCTTGAGCGCAAATGAGACCAAATGGTAGCTGTAGGAATCTAAATCTCCATGTGGAGAGTTGAATGTGGTGTAGAGCGAGCTATCATGGTCTAGTTTTATATTCCAGTATCCACTGCGGGCATCCACTATAGAGAAATACTCTGATCCACTTAACTGAGATAAAACTTCATCGAGTGTCGGTGTGTGATGGTGTGGATGCTTGATGGCCCAGTTCAGGTCCTTTGGATCAAGGCAGAGTCATATGGAGCCATCTTTTTTGGTAGAACAGACTAATGAGTTAAGGTGTTTCCCAGTAGTTTTTTATTGACCACACTTCTCATGTTCATCTAGCGAATTGAAAACCTTTTCCTGGTCTGATCAAAATGAACTTTACACCAGACATCAAGCATAGATGGAAGTTTTGATTGATGTCAATTTCAACTCGATCGGCGTTTCCATGGCAACGGAAAACAACGATTGTTGAAATCAGTTTTCCTTGAATATCTCCCGTTTTCGATGAGCTTCAGAAAAATGACTATATACATACTAAACTTCGCATTCAGGCACAGCTATTCAGATGATAATTAGAGGGTTGGATTAGAGCGATTTTGAATAAATCGCAAAAACATTCTGTGACCGCTTATTATGATACTGCAGGAAACTATAGCAGAACAAAAAAAATCCTTCGCGTTCGCAAAATAATGTCAAACTACTGCTAAACGTTACCTACAATATCTATTTACCTTAGCTGTATTCATTCGTTCGTTTGAGAGATAATTTTGAAATTGCTAGGAAGGTGAAATCGTTCAAACTATTCTACTGAAAGCACCTGTACAAGAAAAATTCTAACTCCGCAAAGAAAAAGTTTTCACAAATGTCGCTTTCAGGAAAGGTAAATAGATATTGTAGGTAAGGTTTAGCAGTAGTTTGACATTATTTTGCGAACGCGAAGGATTTTTTTTGTTCTGCTATAGTTTCCAGTATCATAATAAGCGGTCACAGAATGTTTTTGCGATTTATTCGAAATCGCTCTAATCCAACCCTCTAATTATCGTCTGAATAGCTGTGCCTGAATGCGAAGTTTAGCATGTATATAGTCATTTTTCTGAAGCTCATCAAAAATGGGAGATATTCAAGGAAAACTGATTTCAACAATCGTTGTTTTCCGTTGCCATGGAAACGCCGATCGAGTTGAAATTGACATCAATCAAAACTTCCATCTATGCTTGATGTCTGGTGTAAAGTTCATTTTGATCAGACCAGGAAAAGGTTTTCAATTCGCTAGATGAACATGAGAAGTGTGGTCAATAAAAAACTACTGGGAAACACCTTAACCCAGTCTGTTGGTTCATTAACCTTAGTGATGATTTCTTGCTTTACGAGGGATTCAAGCCCCTTACGCAGTGGTTTATTTATTTATTTATTTTATTTACATAACTTTCACCCAATAATATAAAACTAAGATGAATAAACAAGATAAATAATATTGGGCAAGGAACACACAACAGAGCTAGACTCCAATTACAGTGCGTCCATCAAACTAATAATAAAAAAATAAAAAATAAAAAATAAATAAATAAAATAAATAGAAAAATAAATAAAATAAAAAAGATTGGGAATTAAAAATTATAGAATTTCGTATGCTAATAATATAGACTATTAAACTAATAATAAAAATATAAAACTATAAAATCACTTCTATTTAAAAATAATTAGATACTGATAATAATAACTTCTACTCAATAACAGCAAGCATTAGTCTTTAGTACATTGCGTGAAGAACAACATTTAAGATAGATAGATTTCCAAGTATTAAACATATCAATATTATAAGCATTTTTAAGAGCGTTATTATAATAAGCAGTTAGCTGAGACTTGAATTGTTCAAAAGAGCTACAAGTACGAAGAGAAACAGGTAAATTATTCCATAACTTAGGTAAACGATTAAAGTAACTAGTTTGAAAGAGTTTAGTGCGACACTTTGTTATAAGCAAGTCAGAGGAATTGCTGTTACGAGTAGAACGAACCCTTACCCTAGTCTGGATAAATTCATTAATAGGAAAATCTATGCGACCTGAACGACATTTGAAATAAAAAACAAGATCAGTAATCTCATGTCGATAAGAAATTGGCAGTAGGTTTAACTTAGTTAAACAATCTTCATAAATGATATTATCACTCCATTTAAGGTTAAGGATATACTTAGTAGCCCTTCTTTGGACACATTCTAGCTTAGAAATATTTCCTATGGACTGTGGAGGTAGAGCAGCTCCAATTTTTCGACGTAAAATAGGTCTACAGTATAAGCCAGTTCCAGTTCCTGAATATATAGGAGTGAAAAATTGAACGGATAGTAAAAAACAAAGATTTAAGCGGAGGACAAGACTAACGTGGCCTACCGCCATTGTCGCATTTTTGTTTTTTTCCCGTAGAGCTTCAGGGACTCTTCGCAGTGTGTGGACTACGGAGGGTATTGTAGGGTTGGCTCGCTCTGTTCCTTGTTCAGACTGTAGTTGAGGGTAACAAGCTTCATCTCAGTGCATGTAAATAGCATGAAATTCCTGAGGGCTGGACTGGCCATTGTGTGTCAATGTTCGGATGCAGGTACAATACTGCTGTACTTCGTAGCCTCCATATGTTGTGATCCTTTTGTTGATGGGGCCAAGCCAAGGGGCTTGCCATCTGTGTCGCTGAGTGACTTGGGGTATACTTGTCGGAAACTGCTTACTGGAATAACATTTCCTTCTTCACCGGTGTCGATGATGATGATGATGATCATCAGCATCATCATCATCATGATGATGATCATGATGATGATGATCATGATGATGATCATGATGATGATGATCATGATGATGATGATGATGATGATGATGATGATCATGATGATCATGATGATGATGATGATCATGATGATGATGATCATGATGATCATGATGATGATGATCATGATGATCATGATGATTATGATGATGATGATGATCATGATGATCATGATGATCATGATGATGATGATGATGATGATCATGATGATGATGATGATGATGATGATCATGATGATCATGATGATCATGATGATGATGATGATGATGATGATGATGATGATGATGATGATGATGATGATGATGATGATGATCATGATGATCATGATGATGATGATGATGATGATGATGATGATGATGATGATGATCATGATGATCATGATGATGATGATGATGATGATGATCATGATGATCATGATGATCATGATGATGATGATGATGATGATGATCATGATGATGATGACAACTTTATTTAACGAGGGTATCACTAAATAGTGCTGACATTAGTCGTGGTCAGCTCATAATTTCAACATACGTAAGTATTGTGCATTGGTATGGCCCGACTCGTGAAACACAACAATGAAATACAAGCATCTTTTGTTCAAATTCTAATATATATTCCAATTCCGTACAATCTTTGATCTCACCTATTGTTCTCTTAGTACACGAAGTCGAAAATAGTGATAGAGCAAAAAGGTCTGCTGAAACGTTGACGTTTGATGTCACTTCTTTGTGCACATGCGCTGAGGGGTAGATACAATCGACGGTAACCTTTCCATTGTGGACTTGTTTCAAACTGCCCGTTCATATATCCCAGCATCGACCCCCAGAACGGCTAAATCATTCACACACAAAAATAAACAGTAGATATGGTTGCTATGGATCAATGCCAACGCAATATATCCGGGCATCTGAAAATGGTGAAACTGATCATGAAAGGCAAATGTATGGGTCGAAAATATCGTAAAACTCATTGGTAATAAAGTTGTCTGTAGTTGTTTTTGATAGTATGTAGATCCTCCCTAGGTGATTTTTAACCGTTTTAAGGGATTTTTCTAAAAAAAATTTCTTTGGGGACAAAGAAAAGTACATTTTTAAGGGGGGGGGGGGGGGTCATCTAATAGGAGGGTCGTGAATTTCTTGCTAATTAAAAGGGGGAGGGCAAACATTATTTAAAGGTACGTTTACTGCGAATCCCCAAGCCCTTCCCCCCAAAAGCTAGTACAAGACTAAATCGAAAACAATCCTGTTGACCTACGAGATCTCGCCAAATATCGGAAGACTGAAGACAATAGGATTAAGGCTTGCTTCATACCCTGTTCCCCTTCTTTCCTTCGCCGTTAAGTACGTTACCGATTAATTCCGAGTGACACACGATCAGTAGTTAACAGTAAACAGACTAACACCTCAAAGGGGGAGGGGGGGTGCTGTTACCCTAAACAGGCATCACGCAGTGTCCGTTTGAGCTATTTTGACTACACTACGCATAAAGAACACTACACACAAGCATGTAACACATGGGCATGTGGGTCAGCCAGGCCCCCAAGTTTATTGACAAAAAAGAAAACACTTCCAAACTGCAATAATAATAACAAAGTACTTGTATAATACATGAATACTATATGGCCTATAAACATCAAAGCCGGTCACGAAAACCCCGAAAACCACTGTGTGGAAAGGAGGGGAACGTGAACCCCCGACCATGCTAAGATGTAACCTTTGGGGTTTTAAGGCAAAACCTATAATAATTAACGAAAAAATTGGGATACAGTTAAGAATGAAAATTTAGTAATAGACTTCTGCGAGCTGAATGACCGTAGATAACTTACACACGGTCAGCACACTACTTATATGTTTGATATACACAAGGGACCCGACGCTACTTACGCACGGGCTCACTAGCTCCGTGCCGGCAAAATATTCATTTATGTCAATCTCGTACCTCGCTTTTCACAAATTACATTTTGTCTTACCATATATTCCTATTATTCTTTAACTTTAAAGGGTAGTGGCTAGCCAACCAAACCACCCCCTGGATCCGCCCTCACCATCATAATGAGTCGCTGTCGAAATCATCAAATGAGAGAAGAAGACTAAAAAATCTTAACAGAAAACCTAGTAGCTTAAAGGATTACATTAGAAAAATATAAAACCGATAATTTAAAAAATCAAAAAACGAGAAAAATAGATTATCGTATTGTACTGTAGAATTTTGACATTCAAAGCTGTTGTCTTGTTGTAATTGGCTCATACATCACAACTTGGCATTGAACATAAAGGTTTGTTCGCTGCTTTAAATTATTTATCTACGGCAGATATTTTGCTAACAAAACATCCTAAAAGACCAAGAGCAAGCGGATCCGTTTGGGAATTCGAAATATTCATTTAGAGGCGTACATTTTCGGCAGGGGTGAGAGAAAGATCGTCTACGACTGTAGAATCACGAAGTTAATCATAAAGTTAGCTTATGGAATAATTCTTTGTTTTCCTCATTTACTGATAAACGTTAATTTTTCATACAAGGATTCAGAGTTCTTAGTGCTGTGGAAGGGATTTTCGCAGTTCGATGCTTCAAGGGAACACGAGGACAATATCATCCCAGAGTGTTTTCGGTGCGTTATAATTAGTACATAGTTTTTCTGTGTTATGTAGCTCTCGCTCGCTCACCAAAATTATTCCACAAAAATGTCCCGAACACCGTATTATCAATATATAAGAATCGCTGAGTCTGAACAGCGTCTGCTCTCTATCTTTCCTCGATTTTTCAGTCATTTTCAATAAAAAATAGCGCCTGCTATGAATACGAAATCTTTTGTTTATGTCGCGCCGGAAGTGTTTCTTTTCAGAGCTTCGAAATCTAATGACTGCAAATATTGAGAGATGAAAAACCGGAATGAGTTTGTGGCCAAACCATTTGAAACTTGGCAGAAATATTGACGAAAGTCCAATCCTTCAAACAAGATTTAAGATAGAGCTATGCGTATCCTTGACCATGATTTTGAGACCAAAATAGTTGAGCGACTTTGCACACTTCCGGTCTTCTTCACTAAAATGGGCACTCGAAATCCCAGTATTTTTGTTGTTGCCAAACCGAATTGTAATTTAAAGTTTTGGTTCTGTTTTATTAATTTTATTAAAGCTTGAAGGTTAGTTGTTGAACTTCTAAGCCGTGCAGTTGTTGTAGTACCCGATAATCATGATTTTGAGACCAAAATACTTGAGGGATTTCGCGCTCTTCTAGGTCTTCTTCACTAAAATGGGCACTTAAAACCCTAGTATTTTTGTTTTTGTAAAACCGAACTGTAATTTAAAGTTTTGGTTCTGATTTATCATTTTTATTAAAGCTTGCAAGTTAGTTGTTGAACTTCCGTGCAGCTGTTGTAGTTAAATATTTTTTAAGATATCGAGGAATTAAAACTCTAGCTCCATACATTTTCTGTTAATTTGAGAACTGTAAGTATAGGATTACTCCGTAAGAATAACGCCGCTAATACGCATGTCCGTTCGGAATTTCTGGCGATGTTGTAGTGTGTGGAGCGAACCTCACGAAAGAGCCCCGTACTGGGAGTGTTGGTTGTAAAAAACTATGTTTAAAATAAAATATCTTTTACCCCTTTAGCTTTTAAAAAACTACCTTGATTACAAAGTGGATTTGTGAAAAAGAGCATTTTCACTATTTTATCTGTGATCAGTAGAGTGCATTCAGTAAAAGCGTGAAACACTAATTACTAAATTGTGCTAAATAGTGCTAGTTGAACAAAAGAAAACAAAATAATTAGCATAAAATAGTACAAAATAGTGTTACTAATGTTTCACGCTTTTACTGAATGCACTCTACTTGTAGCCGTAAACAAACTAGACGCTCTTGGAGCGTTCACTGGGTTGCCTTTGCAAGTATTCTAGAGCTCGATGATGAACATTCCAAGACTCGCCAAATCTCCAAGCTAATCCCGCTTACTTATTTCGTGCAGGAGTTTTCCTTTCCTGTGGACTGAACAACCTTTTATCCTACTTTACTGGTACGACAACAGGTTTGATTGCGTTACTAACGCGTTCAACGAGTATTAAGTTACTTGTTTACCTAGACTACCTTTTAAAGTAGCTTAAGGCAATGGGCTCGCGCACTCATGCGCATCTTTCTGCGCATTTTTATTATTATTTAGAATTGTATAATATATTGACTAAAATGTGAAACAATACACTGTATTTATATAACTTGACAATTAGTCGCATGGCAGTCATTTTGTGTATGTTCGATGACTCGAGGCATGCCCGACAAAACCCATGGATTGGGCTACCTGTCTGCTTTCCGTTTGTCGCTCTTCATTTTGCGTTGCTTTACGACTTATATCTTGTAAATGAATACGGTGATCTATACATTTTTTTCCTGAATTTGATGTCTTTTAACTAAAGCTAGTACATATCGAAAAAAATAAAAATTCTATCGGTTTGTTTTCGAGAAAATCGTGAAACATCATCTAAAAAAGACGACATTCGCACGTAATTTCGACTGTTTTTCAAGTTGGAAATGTCAAAACATAGCATTTTTCCTGAACTTTGTGACATTAAACTTTTTTTTCAAGGAAGTTTATATACTTTAGTACCTCTGAAAACCTCTGATTTTCATAATGCAGCCACCAGAATTAAACTAGACGTAATACTTTGAGAAGCGTTGTTTTCGTTCTAGACTCGCTGGGGAGTGCCGTGTTCAAGCTAACATAGCGCAAAATCTATGTCGATGACCCCCAATTTTTGTTGTTGTTCTGTTTTGTCCATCTCAAAAACTATCTATGTGCAAAATTATAGGAAAATCTATCGGTTAAATTTGCGCGAGCCCATTGCCTTAAAAGCTACTAAGACTAGTATGTCTGAAGAAAAACTATATATATTTCGGGATCGAAACTGCTCACTGCCAAATAAGCTATTTTTTATATATTTGGTTATAGAGCATTTTCACCCACTCACAAAGTAGTCATATGGTTGTACCAAAGAAAAGAAATTTTCTGTAATTTTTTTACCCCTTTTATTACTTCTTTATTTTGTATGTGCCTTTGGTAACCAGTGTGGATGTTGTGGCAGTATATCCCCCAGATATCCATTTATTGTTGTTTTCTAGCTTACACAATTAAACTAACTATTCAATAGCTTACGAAATATGTTTGTATTTTGGAAAATAGATTAGTAGTATAAGAAAGACGCATCTTTCTCAGAGAGTTTAAAGTTATGATGTTCCAGCTAACAAATAGCGTTGCATTACGCGTGTTAAGTTACTCCTCATCTTGAACTTTAGTGCACGGCGAGGCGGCAGCTAATTGCTGACGAAATATCTGACTTCAAGTTCTCAATGTCTTGTTTGTCTATTCATTTGTAGTTTGTCTCCGTATAGTTTGTATTTAAGAACTGGTAAGATATCGATTGGCTAGTTTGGCTAGATAGTTCTACGATTCTCATAGTTTGCTCATAGATTCTCATAGTTCTCTTCTTGAGTATGTGGAAGAACCCGTCCCAAAATCGCTCAATAACATCTTTTAGTGTAGGTGTGACGTACGGCGTGTACGTTCGTAAGTAGTTTGAGCGCAGCGATAAAAAAGCTAAAGATAATGGTAGGCCACATGCCTAAAGACAACATAATCCGATCAAGAAAAGAGACCTAATATGTAATTCTCTATCAACGAACCTCGAAGAAACGATGCAATTGCGACCGAGCAAAGACAATTAGACCTACCTCGTACTCAATATTATCCTGTGATTAATTCTGTCAACATTTATCCAATCATATTTGAGAATTAGACAAACCAAAACTCCATTGGACAGACAATTGCTATGGCTACGAGTTTCGTCCGATCATGATCGCGAACCGGAAAAAGAAAAAAAACACAACCTCATTTTAAGACAGTAATGAGCAAGTGAACAAAACAAGTCATTTGCATAATTCAGCTCGTAAGATACTAGGCTCTGAAAACCTACTAAAATTGAATCTGACAAAAGAAAAAGGTACCAATTTATGCTCACACAAATCCCAACCACAATTGTAGGGACATTTCAATGGTCTCGTGGAATTTTCTAATTAATTTACTTTTTCTTACGTGGATGTATCTAGGGTACTATCGACCCGTCAAAACATGAAAGTAGTTAAGTATGAAAGAACCCCTTGTCGTAACACAAAGCTAGAACCCGCGGACTTTTAATCGAGAAAAAGCTAGTAGAATAAATGGTCTTTCTGGGAAAATAAGTGTTTATATTTTTTTCCTTGGTTTTGACAAGTTTGAACTTCGCCTAATTTACACTTCCAAAAGAGAGGCGAAATTATGCCGTATTCAAAGACGATTATCTCCTGATAAATTTAATCAAAATATAAAATTGAAACTTCAGATAACAGTTCTAAGGCACGAATGTATTCGTACGAACTTTGGTTACGAATGATCTTTTGCTGTTTTTTTTTTTTTGTTGAAATGAATTTTGAAAATCCCACGAAAATTCCACGCTCTCGCGTCCCCTCAAATTTCGAAATTCGTTATTCGCTTCTAAAATATAGAAAAATTATTTTGTTCGAAAACTAATTTGAGCCGTTGTAATGGGTATATAATAGGCTTTCTTCAGGCAAAGTTTGAGGATAGGCAATTTTTGGGCAATTTCCAACTTTGCTCGATCCTTACACAGACTGCCTGTATGTCTATGTTTGAGCGTTGAACCATTAACAGACAATTGCAGGTATCATTTTCCAAAGAAAAAATTATTTGCTTTAAGCCAATTAGCATAAACTCTGACTCTACGACTTTCAAATGGACAGGATGGATGGACGGATGGACAGACGGACAGGATGAATGGACGGATGGACGGACGGGTTGGATGGACTGATGGAAGGGATGGATGGCATGGTATGGTATTTTTTCAAAACCAAAAACACATACCACAGTCAAAACTTTGAAAAGCCAATAAAGCCCTTCTCATCTTGCGCGTAATGTTTTCCCATTTCAGACCACGTGTAAAATTTTATGAGTATAATGTGTTTATTTTTTTGCAAATTTTCCCCCGACTTCGACCTTTCAGTCGGAATCGTCAACGAATAATACTGGCAAAGGTATATTCAAATAATATTATTCTATAGGTTATAAGAAAGTTATTTCAAAAAAAGAAAAATTCTATAAAATCTAAAAACTACAATAGTCGAAAAAGCGACCCATGATTTGGGTAAATATGCATATAATAAAATACATACTTTCGTTTCAAAAATCCATTTAGCTTTTCTCCAAAAAAAATGACTATGAAATTAAAGAGCGACTTATTACTAATTGCGCGCAAGTAATCTTCAACGAAAACAAGACTGCACTTTGAAATCATCCCCCACTCCTCCCCTATTTTGGTCATCGTACTTCCATGACGATCATATTTCACCATGACAATGTTGAGGGGGGAAACGGGAAACGCATTGTTCTTTCCAAGAGCTTTATCCATCGCACTTATATTATCCCAAGAGATACTATTCCTAGACAAGAATTCTTTTTCGGTCGTCCAAAGGAATTTCACTTTAACTTAAAACATAAATAAATGTTCTAACGTTTCATCTTGTTCAAAACAGAAATAGCACAAAGAATAATTAACCACCTTGCTTTATACTAAGAGATATTATTTCTCGACATGAATTTTTTTTGGGTCGATCAAAAACTGTTTCACGACTATGCAAATTTTAAACTGACCTCAGGAACGGAATTGTGGGAAATGACGTAAAGGAGCATAAAAAGTTCAACCTTGACGTAGACCATTGTTCGTGGTCACTCGAGCGAAGTCGGAAAAGGTCTGTTGGTGAGTGTTTTCTCTCTTCTTTTCACCCTACCTTTTTTTGCCTGTTATCGTAAACTTACTTGGGTTGTCTTAAATCTGCTTGCTCATCAAAACCCTTTTCTTTGTATTATTGAGGAAGATTTGAGATATAGCCCACAAATCTGCACATTACTCTTTTTTATAAAATGAGATCGGAGTCAGTTCTTTTTCTATCAGTGACCAAACCTATCGTGGCAAATGAAATCAAACTGCATCTAGATAAAAAAACTCCTTTTCCTTCTACTTGATTCCAAAAAGATCAATACTGTCCCTTCTGTTTACCAAGCAAGTACAAGTAGATCTAAGTGTGGTTAACTACTCTAGATCTGTGCTATTTCTGTTTTGAACAAGATGATGCGTTAGAACATTTATTGTGGTAGTACAATTTTTGGTCGCCCCAAATGAATTTTTGTCTAGGAATAATATCTTTTAGTACAAATCAAGGTTGATAACTATTCTTTGTCCTATTTCTGTTTTGAAAAAAATAAAACGTTACGACATTTATTTTGTATTGGGCAAAGTTTGAGGATAGGCAGTTTTTGGGGAAAATGTTTTCGCATTTCAGACAACGTGTCATTCCCTATAATTTATATATTTTTTGAGTATAATCAAGAGAGCATAAATAAGAGAGGGAAACTTCTTAATACCACGCGCGCCATGCAGTGAATTCCCGGTTGGGCTATTTTTGAGGTAAATATTACTGTTATTTGTCATTATCATCAATATACAAGGCCAATTATTAAACTGCCCTCACTAAAACGGGCAAAACGCCAAGCGCGCGGGCTGCAAAAGCATTTACCGTGTTTCGAGATCATTGGTCGAGAAAATGTCTTACGACTGCTGTCAGCCAATCAGATCTTAAGCATTGACTCCGACGAAGGACTAACGTCCGAAACGTCAGTTTCCATTTTCACTACGGTGTATAACTTATAAATCTACGATAACTGTTTCATTAGAAACACCGACGCAGTCCACGCTAGTGTTCACTAGCCATCATCCACAGATCTTAAGCAAACCATTTCAAAGCGGTTGCGCTTGATGTTTTCTTCTTTTGTATGTATAGAAACTTTATTTTTGAATGAAAATGTTTTATTAAATTTCTAGCTTTTGATATTGAAGAGTTTGTATAATTTGGTCTTGTATATTAATGATAATGATAATAACATGACTTTTGTCGTACATATTGTTTATTTGTGGCCCTTGTAACATCGTTTGCACTCTCGCTGCACTCGGGCGCAAAACTGATGCTACACGGGCCACAAATATAAACAACACGCCCTCCAAAATCCATGTTATTGTCCTATTTTAGTATCATATTATGTGAGTTAAGCGATTTAAAAACCTTTGATAAAATAAGCAATAGAAAACATTTGTTTTATTATTTTGAAACAACCTATATAGTTTTTCGATTTTTTAGAAGCGACAATGAGTTGCTATCGAAATCATCAAATGAGAGAAGAAGAGCGACACAAACTTAAATAAACCTAGTAGTTTAAAGAATTATGAATAATCTTGGTTGTTGTTGTGATTTTCACTTAGACTAGGTCAATGCAAGTTCGTATTTCATTTATCAAAATTCGACATTCAGAGCTTTATCCCCTTTAGCTTGAGAAAAACTAACTTGATTACAAAGTGAGGGTTCTTCGGTTTTCCTCCCTCCGTAAAAATCAACATGCAAGTTCAGTGTTGTATGTTATAAATATAGAGTGTAGTTGTAGTGTGTGTGGAGCGAACCTCACGGAAGAGCCCCGTACGGGAAGTGATGGTTGTAAAAAATATGTTAAATAAAAAACATATTCTATCCTCTTTAGCTTTAAAAAAACTACCTTGATTAGAAAGTAGATTTTGTGAAAACAGCATTTACACTATGTTATTCTGTGATCGGGTCTTGTAGCCGTGAAGAAAAGAGAAATTGAACAAAGGACGTCATTTTGCATAATTCAGCTCGTAAGATACTAGGCTATGAAAACCTACTGAAATTATACCTGACAAAAGAAAAATGTATCAATTTATACTCACACAAGTTCCAACCACAATTTTAGGGACATTTCAATGGTCTCCTGGAATTTTCTAAATTATTTACTATTTCTGTATCTAGGTTACCATCGTCCCATCAAAACGTGAAAGCTGGTAAGTAAGAGAGAAGGTCCGTCGCAACACAAAGCAAGTGTCCGCAGACTCTTAATCGAGAAAAAGCTAGTTGAATAAATGGTTCTGGGAAAATTAGTGTTTATATTTTTCACAGGCTAGTATCTTGGTTTTGACCAGCTTGAAAGTTGTCAAAAATAAATCAAAAACTTGTGGAGGTGTTCATGGTAAGCGAAGTAAATATTTAAAAAAAAAAAAGAAAAGAAAAGAAAAAGAATTAGAAGAAGAAAACCAATCATTATATTCACTGTGCATTGGTTTAAAGAATACTTCTAAATAATTTTGTTTTTAAAACCGAGTTTTGATTCGATTAATTAGTGTCATTCACAGACAATAATACAAACATGGTAAAAGTACAATTTTTTGGCCTGAAAATCGCCTACCCTCAAACTTTGCCCGACGAAAGCCTGTTGTTGGCCCATGAAACGTTAGAACATTTTTTATTGGGTAAAAGTACATTTTTTTCTCGCTAACCCCAAGTAAATTCTTGTCTAGGAATAATTTCTCTTTGATAATATTATGTAAGTGGATATAGTTCTAGGTTCTAGGGGGTACAAAGGATGATCGCGGGCAAATAAGTTTCCCGTTTTTCAGTGCTCAGTCTTGGCATGATGAAATAACATCAACATGGAAGTACGATTGTGGAGTGGGAATGAAAATTGCTCGCGCTCAATAAATTGAGCATGAAAGTCATTTTAAAAATAGATTGCTAAACAAATGTATAATAACCTATAGATTAATATTACGTAATTATCTATAAATACATACAAACAACTTGTAGCTTTTGGCTTGAATTTGCACTATGCACTTTTACGTGGCGATTTGGCCATTCAATTACAAAGCACAATGTTTAAGAGCGACTGTCTGTAAAAAATTACACAAGTCAAAAAAATCGATTTCGAACATATCTTGTTTATAGATAGTCCATAGTGTGAAATAAATCAAGGTGTTGTTAGTTTTGAAAAAAATTACTTTTATTTCGTTGAAATCTACAAAATTCAATTTCAGCCAAATGTGTCGAAGGGATGACCGCCAAGGCCACGGAATTTAGTGAAAAATAAGCGCATCCTAACGCTAAACCACTCATCTATTTTTTTTCTTTTTCTTTTTTTTTGGTCGGTATTATTTATCAAAAGAACAAATTACTAATACGTACTCGAATACCTTATTGATTGTGCTTGACTGAGATACGATCAAGACTTGTCAAGCATTGCCTTTAAAGTTGTTATGACTTAAATCTCCGAACCAATCAAAACTCCTTATACATGTGTTTATTGAAGTCAGTCACAGTCTCAGCGGTCCTTCGCGGTCGTAAAGAACTGTGAAATCGGGGACTCCAATATATGCCACCTCGTGCATGTTTTGGCCTCTGGGCCGACAAAACGAGTTATTGTGAGGGGTCTGAATATGTGTCGCTCACTCAGTCGCATGCTCAATCACTCACCATGCTGTTAGCAGATCGATATGTAAACGTTTTACGTCTATCGTCTTACATCATCTACTTACGAACGTAAGGCGAAACTTGACGTTCGGACCTCATACGCGTACCAAGCTCTTGTCTGAAAAAAACCGGACCGACTATTTATACAAGAAATTAAAACCTCACTTCTCGATGTGGGATGATGTATAGCCGAGTACTTAGCGAATACTAGATTGAGAATGCACGCACTTGTACATAGCTTTTAGTTCGGATTACTTATGTCACAAGAATCGAGGACGATTAGGGTTGAGGTAAGATGAAATATAAACGCCTAAACTAGATTTTCAGTGAGACAAATCTTTACTTGAAGTAAGGAAACCGAAATTGCTTATTTACTATCGTGTGGTCAACACATTGTTTTGCATCATAATGTGAAAGCAGATATAGGAGGTTAGCCCTATCGAAAGTATATCGAATCGGTAGATACTGAAAGTTGATTTTTATGGGCTGGGGAAGAAAGCTAGAGAACCTTGAGAAAAACCCTCGAAGCACAGGAGAGAACCAACAAGCAATTCGTCTCTCATACAACCCTAAGCCCGATGGGTTTCGAATCCGGGATGCATTGATGAGAAGCGGCGCATTAGTGCATGCTTCTCGCTTCTCAAGAAGCTTTTTATTTTGAGGACTGATGAGCAATCAATTGGTGCAGCACCACACCGCTACTCTATCGAGATCCTGAACAATTTGGCTTAGAGCACCAACTTTATTATTGGCTGCAAAGGCTAACAAGATATTGATGTTATACTAGTCGGATGCTCTAACCACTGAGCTATTGGAGACTACAGAGGGTCGTAAGTTTGACTAAGTTCCCTATGTGTTTATTAATAGTAATAGCAATAGAATAATAACAGGTTGTGGTAGTAGTCAGCAGTTTGTATAGAGGCCTGTGCGGGGCGAACGCCAATTTTTTTAATATTCATATACATCTTAATTGGTCAATCTGTTTTTTTTTTTTTTTTGTCTGTCTCAGTGTTTGAATTTTGCCTGGGTTTTGTTTGTCTGTCTGTCTGTTTGTTTGTGTATTTGCCGTTTTTCTTTGTTTTTCTAACTGTTACTTTCATTTTATTACAGTACACTTTGACACAGATTGTCTACGCCATTTCCAATATTTCAGATGAATCGGTTCATTCTTTGTGCGTTGTTGTTTATATGTCCTCAAGGTATGTCAAACTGAATAACGTATTGTTGCATATTTAAAAATTGTTACAAAATAATAGGTCTTTCCCGAGATTCGGATGTACATGTAACGACCAAAGCCTAAATAATAATAATAAATAATAAACTTTATTTATGTGTCAATATCATCTAGCTTACATATAAATAGTATGCTAATTGGGGACACCTATCTAAGACCCAGTAAAAAAAAACCCATGTCATACCCAGTTAAATAAGATGTATAAAAGAGAAAGTAATAGGCCTTCCCTGAACCCGCATATACGTCTAGAGCCGAAGAAACAATGACCCCCGGCCAAGACTGAGGACAAGAAGCGTGCCCAACCAGTCTCCGCCAGAAGTCATCGCCCACAA
Organism: Anthopleura sola; assembly: GCA_023349425.1. Lineage (NCBI taxonomy): Eukaryota > Metazoa > Cnidaria > Anthozoa > Actiniaria > Actiniidae > Anthopleura > Anthopleura sola. The sequence goes on along the minus strand of JALHLI010000016.1, from coordinate 5,780,177 downwards.
CCACGAAAGCGAGTTCAGGAGAGGCCCATTAAAATACGGAACTAATTATATAGTATTCTATTAACCCCACCCCCCCCCCCCTACCCCCAACCAACCCGCAACCCGTCCAAATGTAAAATACCAACCAAAAAAAAAAGCAATAGGGAACCCTCGGCCCAGAATAAGCACCGAATCCAACGCAAAGGATCAAACATTTGCGTTAGATTCGGCACAAGAAAACAACCCATGCAATCGAGCCTAAGATTCCTATTGATATCATAGACGAAATAAATAATAGTAATAATAAGGCAATACATAGAATGCATATCAGGTGATACATAACGGACAGTCATGACATTTATCTTGCATAAGACTTTCAAGATCTATTCTTCTAATGCTATTCTTAAAAACCTTTAAAGAAATAGAATTCCTAGTACTTTTTTCCAATTTTGACCATATAAAGGGACCAAGATATTTTAAACTATGTTTCCCATAAGTGACGGTGTTGAACCTTGGTATTATAAAGTCAGAATTTCTTAAGTTATAACAACTATTGTTCTTCTTGAAAATTTCCTGGATATAACCCGGACATAGTTCATTTTTCACCTTGTACATAAGGGTAGCAATATCCTGTAGCCTTCTGTTCTTTAATGTTGGTAACCTTGCCATTTTGAGTAGTTCACCATACGTACAGGTTTTCTTGTCGTAAATCGCTTTCAAAGCTCTTTCTTGGATACGTTCTAATTTCCTGCTGTCAGATGATCGACAAAAATGCCATACAGTATGGCAGTACGTTAATTGGGGTAGTATAGCAGATTTGTATATGATGAGTTTTGCTTTGGTTGATAACATATTCCGCAATCTCATCAGAACTCCCACCTTCCTTACAGCTCTTTTGCAAACCTCCCCAATATGGCTACTGAAATTCAAGTTTTCATCAATCGTCAGTCCCAGTAATTTCATTTCGGAGCCAAACTTTACATTTGTATTGGACATCACTATCTGCATATCTTTGTCCTTATTCTTTGGTCCCATACTCATGGCTTGATACTTATCATAGTTTCCCTGTAGTAGATTGCTGTCGTACCATTCTGAGATAATCTTCCCCTCCTTATTCAGGTTATCCTGAACATCCTTGATCTTATTACCGGTTGAGTGCAATTGGTGGTCATCCGCGTACATTGATAAGTTGCACTTGTTTGCAACATATGCGAGATCATTTTGGAAGATGTTCCATAGTAATGGGCCAAACGTCGATCCTTGTGGGCACCCCCTCGCTACTTCCTTCCATTCACTTGTGACTTCACAGCCAATTCTCACCCTGTATTTCCTCTCGGTAAAATACGATCGTATTAGATTAATGGATTGTTGAGAGAACCCATAGGCATTCAACTTATTCAACAATAGCGGAGGATGTAACGAATCAAATGCCTTCGACATGTCAGTTGAGAGAACCCCCACCATTTGTTTCTCATCAATAGCATATTTCCATTGCTCCACAATGTTTACGAGAGTTGTTTCTGTGCTGTGCTTCTTTCGGTAGGCTGTTAGCTTGTTACACAACCGAAGTTCCATGTATGCTGTTACTTGTTTACTTAACAGTTTTTCAAACACTTTGCCACAAGCAGATAGCAACGTAACAGGTCTGTAATTCTTTACATCATATATACTGTCCTTCTTGAAGACAGGTATCCATTCTCCTTTTTTCCAATCGCATGGCCAATAGCAAGCGTCTATGCATTTGTTGTAAATAGACGTCAGTGATGGCGCAAGCTCCTCACATCCCATCTTGAGAACCATATTGGGTACTTGATCGTAGCCCATACCTTTCCTCGCATTTAATTCGCCTAGAGCCTTCATAGCTTCATCACAATGTAGTCTGTCAATTTCAAAATGGGGCCCATTAACTACCCTCTTATTACTGTTTATTGTTTGGATGCTTGCATGTTCCCTTAATTGTTGTTCGGGAAGTTCAAGTAATTCAGTGCTTCCAATCTTCTTGGCCACAGAAGAAAAGTGACTTACAAAATAGTTGGCTACTTCTAATTGATCCCTCATTACATGTCCATTTCTCTCTAAAGTAATGTGCTTGTCCTTTACCTTTGAATTGGTACTCAAAAAAGGTTTGAACGTTTTGAAGAATTCGCTTGGTTTTTTGCTGAAATCATCTGTCTTCTTTTTCCAATATCCCTTGATTGCTTGACGTCTTAGTTTAGTGGCAATGTTTCTCCACCTATTTCTTAATTCACAGTTTTCTTGTGTTGGATTTTTCGAGAACCTTTTAGCATATCTTCGCTTCTTCCTGATTGCATCCTTCCATTCCGTTGTCATGTATGGCACATCCGTCTCTCTTACCCTCTTTCTTTTAATCGGTGCATGTTCGTCAAGAATGTCCTTAAGCAGTGATTCCCAATAATAGCATTGGTCATCTACAGAATCAAAGAACTTCGGTTCTCACACTTGCCATGAGGCAAATTTTATTTGATGATTAAACAATAACACATGGTTAGAGCGCTAATAGAGGCTTTGCACCATCATGTGATGGCAGCCATGACAGGAGGCAGGAACAATAGAGTCTTTCCCCCTGGGAAACTGAATTCTTTCTCATGTAAATCATATTAGACCAGATTCGATTGTTCCTGCCTCCTGTCATGGCTGCCATCACGTGATGGTGCAAAGCCTCTATTAAGGAAAAACATGTTGGCAAGTAAAATCAGTTTCCTGAGCGCTTTACTGTGTCTTTGGAGAGGTCATAGAGTGCAAGCAATAGACCCCTTGCAGCACGTCGGAATGCAGCTCAGTTTTTAGGACAAAACAAAAGGTTTCCAACACTCAGGAGATTGAAATTCTTTTGTTTTGAGCTGCTTTGACGTCACATGCAATGGAACTATAAGCCCGTGAAACAAAAAACTTTGATATACAAATGTCAAGAAGGGTCCTGCTTCAGACTTCGAAATTTCCTCTATTACTACTATCATTACTACTTCTACTACCACTATCACTTCCACTACCACTACCACTATACTTCTACCACTACTATGAACAACAACAACAACAACAATTTTGCATCATTTAGCATTTGTTGTAGCATGTAGTCGTTTCTTACATGTACAATATGAGAACCCCCTTTGATTTTTCTTCACTGATGGTTTGCCACATCATTTGCAAGAATACTATCGGGGCCAGGATTTAGTTATTATCATGTAGTAAAAAGTGTAATATATAGATTTAGGCACTGCCTAAAAGCGGAGCTCCCATAAATAGTATATTTAGTGCTAAAAGCGTGACAATTGTGTAACGCGGCATAACGCTGGTTATAGCGTTACCACTTCGTTAGATTTTACCAGAATCCAGAAGGAAAAACTAAAAGAAAAACCATCATTTTAAGCCTTCAAAAGCCTTAGACAACTTTTCAATTCGAAGAATAATAATTATAGATTGTAGAACATACGAATACATGTATAGAACGAAGGATTTTATTCAGCAAATCTTAGTAATCAAAGTTGTAAGTTTTTTAGGTGGAAAGTAAACTACACTGAAAATTGTCGAAAAATATTACTGATAAGCTTAAGCTTATATTCACTTGAACTTCACACGTCAAAAGAGACATATTCATTAATGCAAGATAATAATTTTCTTTGTTAGTAAGTTGGTCTTTGAAAAGTATTTTTTTTAGATTTATTCTTAACTTTATTATCGAGCGAAAAATCTTACAAAAACATAAGCTTATCCATAAAAAAACAAGCTCATCATTTTTGCGATTGTGTAATAGTAATAGCTAGAAAAGCCCGATAAATAGCAAATATTTGTTGTGATATGTATTCCTTTTTCATATTTCATTCAACATTAGAATAAATTATCTATAATAATGTCAAAATATTCATATGATTATGAAACTGGAATCTTGTTTTGACTTCGCGTAAGGTTTGCTGGCCGTCAAATATATTTTTTCAAAGAACCAAGTCTTTTTACTAAGTCTTAGCCTTTTTTTTGAAATGGGATCAAAAACAAATAATCAAAGCTTCAAATATCGCTTTTTTGGTTCACAAGTAATGAAGAAAAAGATGATAAAAATCTAGAATGCAGTGAAAACGACAAACTATCCAAGTTTCTCTGACAATGTTTGCCGAACCAACGTCCTTGGCTTGTCTGAGAGTTTCTTCAGCTAGTTTACACATTTCTTGTCGATTTTTTACGAAATATTAGTTAAAATTAATGAATTTACCTTCTATGAAGTGTTTTCTACGAAACTGAAATATCACTCTTGCAGTATAATCAGGTTTTTCTGGTCTACAGGCCACTTTTTCTCTCACTGAAGTTTCAGTCACGAAACTTAATTCATCGTAAGATTAAGAATCTTCCCTCGCTTTCCCTCGCTAAATCTTCTTTAACAAGTCGCTAAAGTCGAAAAACTGTTTTTGTTCACTTTAAGACAGACATGATTTCGATTAAACGTATTTTTCGCATTCCAAATATAAGAAAAAAATACTTCTTGATCCATCTTTGACTACATTATTGCAATTTTTCTGTGCATTTGTGAGTAAGCAAAGCGCGCGGGAACCCTGTGCAAAGTGGTACACGGACGTACGTACGTATGTATGTATGTATGTATGTATGGACAAATCAAACCATGAAAAATCAAGTCGATGGGTTACCATTTTTTCTTAAGTATGGTGCTCCGCTCAAGCGGGCCTTCGGCCCGCGCGGGAGCTCCGCTAACAATAGTACTGGTACTATTTATATAAGTTTTTGTTTTCCATTTATTTAAAGAAATTTGCGCAATCTTTTAACCAAACTAATTTTTAACTATACAATTTATTTATTCTTTCTAAAGGGTCTCTTTCCGGCTCAATCCTATTTCCATCGGAAGGTTTGTATAAATATACTATAAATATGAATATAAATATATGTATAATATAAGTATAAATATGTCTCCTGTGGTTTGAGATCGGCTGGCCGGTTTACTGATAATAGGATTGGTACTAATGTCATTTAATAATATCAATAATAATAATAATAATAATAATAATAATAATACCTTATTACAGGAAATTTTAGCTTACGTACTTGGTTCTCATTAACAATTAAGCGTCTTTTATCCATGATTTTGAATCGTCATCGAATTCTTTACTTTCTCAAAACTGAAGGTTACTTTCTTTCTTATTTTCTTGATTTCCTTAATTTCGTTTTTGATTAATTCAGCAAAATTGTATTGCCTTCCAGCGTCTGTAAATTGCGATGTAGGTATTGTAGGTGGAGGATTTTCAGGTCTCTACATGGCGTACAGACTTCTGAAGACTGAAAAAGAGACCCGAGTCTGTATCTTTGAGAAAGATTCTGAAGTTGGAGGAAGGATTCGGGACTTTCGCTTTGAGCAAGCACCAGATGTGCACGTTGGTAAGCAAATAGTGTGTAATATCTACAAATTCCAGACTATTCCAGCTATTTTGGGATATGTCATAAATAAAATAGCTATTGATATCTACTTAAAATCTGTGAGGCATTCGCGTTTGGGTATGATTATAATGATAAGCTTTGCGTTTTTCACTTGAGTAATTTATGCGCATTTGATCATATTTCAAATGTTAAAATGCGCAATATAAGTATAACCAAATATTAGTAGTAGTAGTAGTAGTAACGTACATTAATGCTGTATATCCATTGATGCTACCATTTTCTTTTCTTTCTTCTTTTTACTTTAGGACTTGGAGCATGGAGAATCGACAAAAAGCAGGACCACATGCTGTAAATATCATGTTTCCGATTATATACAAATACTACATCAAAGCACTTTTGGTTTTTTTGGGGGAGAGGTGGGGAGCGAGAGAGGGGGACTGAGTTTCCCTCCTCCCCAGTCTTCCTCCCCCAAAAAAACAAAATGCGCCGCTTCGCAGGCTAAAGCACTTGCAACTCATGACTTACATTTGCCGCAGTTTTTACGACATGGCATCTTTTAAGATTTTGAGCATCGTCACGCAACAAAATTTGAAAACGTTTTTTCTATCCTTGTAAGTCGTATATTCTGTATAAACGGGCAAAGATAATTGCATCGTCAAATTTTGGAATAGAATAGGAATATGAATATACAATACAGTAAGCCATGAAAAGCAAAGAAGATTGTATTTAACTACAAAGAATAAGCTTAATTACTATCCAAGATAATACGATGATTTGAGAACCAACAACGACAACTTATAGCTTTAATTTGTCTTGTACCTCATATTGTGTTTATAACATACACGGCCATTAGGACCTGCTAAAGCTATAAGATGACCATTGTACTTAATTGAGCCACTACCATAGCAACTGTCAGTTATGTTTGATGGAAATACAAAAGACATAAATATATCTGAAATCTTCAAAATTGCAAAAATTTTTGGATAGGTATATATAAATGCAAATCCATTACAGTTGTTTTCATTATATACTTTCGCTTCATCAGCCTTACATTTTTTTAGAGATCTCGTTGAAAAGCTTGGAATCTCGCACACCCAATGGACCTTTGTAGAACCAAGTTTGATTGAATCCAGAGGAATCAAGGCAAACAATCGTGAAGACATCAAAAAAGGCTACCCATCTCTCCTTGCACACCCTAAATTTGGTAACATGACGAGTAGTGAATTGTCCAGCTATGTCTACAGTCCAGAAAACGTTGCAAAGGCCAATCAATATGCGACTGCCTTCAATTACTTTTCCAACATCATCACTGCTGAAGGAGCGAAGTACCTTTCGGAGCTGTACGGCTACAAAGGAGAATTCACTGATTTTGTCAGCCCAAAAGCCTACATTGAATTCTCTGAGGTGTCCATGCAGCTGTCTAATGAATACGTAAGACCAAAAGGTGGTATGTCATCTATCGTAGCGGACCTTCATAAAAAGGTGTTAAAGATGGGTGGAAAAATCTTTACCAATACCGAAGTACGACGTATATCGAAAAGAAAAAATAAATATATTTTAGTTACACGCCATACCAAAGTCAAATCAAAGAAAGTGATTCTGGCCGTCAATCCTGAACATCTTAAGAAGATCAGGGGGCCTGTCGCAAGAATAATTCAAGAATCTGACCAGTTACACGCAATTCAGCCGATACCAGCATTCAAAGGAGCAGCGGTTTATGAACATGCATGGTGGGAAGATCTGAAAGTTGCAGGGACACCTGTTCAGCCTGGACAAAAGTTCATCTCTTACAGCAATTGCTTGGGAACAAGTATGGCACATAGGTAAGTGGAAAAGATGGGATTTCATGCATTGTATATGCATGTTTTTCAGAATTGCTTTTATACTTAACCATTAGTGCCTATAAACCAATAAACAGCAATGATATTCGGGTTTTCCTATGATTTTATGTTATCTTCTCTACTACATTTTGTGTACCTACTTTATTTCATATTCAAAATTCACAATGTAGTATTGCTATGACGATACAAAAGTTTCCCATTGAGCTGTTTCTTAACTTTTCCCGCCTTATTACTTATAAAATGACAGAAAATCTTCAAAGATACAGACTACTTTGGTTTGTTGCAATCGCTAGATTTTCTTTTTATAACTAGTTGATTTTACAAGGTCTTATTAACGATGTGATTATATATATTTAGCACACATCGCTGGATGCAGTAATGAATTAGGCAATCTTGAAAATGTCCACAATTTTATTTAATTTTTATACAGAGACAAGGGATCAAACGGAGAAGGTGTGCTTCATACCATGTATAATGATGGGGACTGCGCCAGGAGATGGAACGAAATCGCTACTATGGACAGGGATTATATAGATGCTGAAGTTCACCGAGCACTGGAAACAAAGTATGGGATAAAGATTCCTAAACCTCTAAACACCACCTATCAATTCTGGGACTCAGCTTGGTAAGTAAGGATAACGTATTTCAGTTTTTTACTACTTTTTTCTTCTTTCTATTAGAAGGGAGCTTCTTCATTATTCTTTCCAATCACCGAATTGTACAATTTGACAATTCCCCTTGACAGAAGCGAAGCTTTTGATATTAAATTTTCCACACATCGATTCACTGGTCAAACAAAAAGCACTGAATAATAGAGGCTGCAAGGTATTTCTAATCGAAGCTGCAAGGTAGTACGGTAACAATAAGCCTAGACAAAACTTGAAGAAATACTAAGAAACCAAGTGGAGTCACAGCTTTTGTAAATCAATTTTTTCCAGACTTCAAACTTGGAAAACAAATTTTAGGATGTATAATGTAATTTCAAAGTACAACAAAAATGTTTAACACTTCTTAAACTCATGAACTTTATGGTTGGCCTAACGGGTATAAATGTGTTAGTCTGTATTAACTTTAGAATGCTGTTTCCTATCGTTTGCCATTGCCTCAAAACTCTATGGAGCGACCCGTTAAGCATATAATTTCATGTTTACAGGCATTTTCAGAAGCCCGACACACCTTTTACCATGGTTGACATAAGTAACTGGGCCAAACGACCATCAAATAAGTTAGATGTTTTTGTGGTTGGAGAAGCGTACAATCCATTCCGTGGTTGGTGCGAGGGAGCGATCGTCTCGTGCAAAAACGCCTTGCAAGAAGGTTGGGGCATCAAGATGGAGGAAGTTGGAATGGCTGTCAGGAATATGGAGAAGGGGGATCTCAGCAGACTTATGCTATCGAAAAGGATGGTTCGTCCTTAGTTGGACTGAACTAGACAAAGGCTCTAAGGTTGATTAAATGAACAAATCATGTTCAGCAAAAACCTAATGGAAACTGAAAAATGTTAAAGTAAAGGTTTAAAACAAACGTTTTGATGTTACATTAAGTATGGGCTAAATTAATTGTTTAAAATGAAAAGCTGTATGTAACATCTAGAGCCGGTAAAATCAAAAGTTATAAAAGTCATCATTACTGAAACTTGTTTGTAGGTCTCTTCACTAATTAAGCATCATAGAATGTTTAGCTTTGAGACACCACAATTCAAACCATAATTTTGTGTTAACTTAAGCCCCATTCAGTTATTTATTAATTTATCGATCGCGTTTCCTTCGACGTATGACTGCCATCTTTATACATAATTAAAACTCTAAAAATCTCCCAAAGGTAGTTTGGTTAAAGAAGGTTTGAAAGTTGTTTGGTTATGCGTACAGGCTGATAGAAGGCACAAGTTCAACTAAACAACCTTTAAACAAGTTGTTTGGTTATGCGTATGGGGTATATATTTAGTAAATAAACCCCTCCTGGCGGCTGGGACATCGGCTGATAATGTCCGAGGATGAGAAATGGTCCGAAAAAAGAACATTTGGCCGAGAAGCAAAGGGATATCGCCTGATACCCTTCCTGCAAGTGACCCATTTGAACCAATGACAGCGCGCGAAAGTTTATCGTTGGGTTATAAAAGTTAATATATCGAGATGAATGTTGAAGGTTTCACGGACAGGTATACACAGCTTGCCTCGCTTAAATCCCGCAGTATATGGTAGACGTTGGTAACATCCTCAGTGCCCGTGATAGGCCACATAAGGCGCGCTTTTAATTTTTGTACTCTATTTGGTATTTTATTTTAGATTACAATGATGTGAATAATATGATGTGAATATCCACTTTTAGTCAAGGGTCCAACGTCAAGATTCAGGAAAGTCTCAACGGAAGAGTGGATTGGGGTTGGTGGGGTTGAAGACATAGGCGGCGCGCTAGGGTGGGCCGGGGGTGCTAGAGCAACCCCACTTGAGATGTGGAGGTGGGGGGCGGGGAATGAGCACCCATTTTTTTAAGGGTGATTCTGAATCCTTCCATGGGCATCTCGGCCCTTTTTTATTTTTTATTTATTTTTTTGCTTCGGCGATTTGGACAGGGTTTCTCTTTGCTTCCGCGATATTTTTGTTTAATTTTTTTCTTTTCTATGCAATTTTGGCGATAACAGCCCCCAGTTTTTTATGTCCTTCCGCCGCCTTTGTGAGAATAAAATCATTAATTTAAAGAAGGAAGAACTCGCATTTCATAAATTCTCTTGGCAGAATAATGGGAAACGCTAATCAAAATACGATGTCGAATCCTCAATTCTGAATGGTTTGCCTTGAGTTTGTTCTGAGGGTCAACTCAGTTGGGTAGAGTAAAACCCATGTTTTACTTTGTCCCAATATTGGGTGTTTTTTACACCTTTCTTAGATCTGAATAGTAACCTATTCTCACTACCAAAACTGCACCTCTATTGTTTGCACTGTATGAGATTAGACATGTGGGGAAATATTTGGGAGTGCAAGGTAGAGGTGCGCTCAGGGATATGTGAAGCCGGGAACGTCGCAAGGGGAGGTGGGTGGGTAAATTCGAAATCCCTCCTTTGCTCTCGCCGGCTGAAAAAGCTGATTAACTTGGCCGAACTGCTGTTCTGCTATTTAGAGTGAAGTCACTTAACCTGTGAAATAAAAATTACTTGTAAAAGTGTAATAGTCAAACAGACACAAAAGAAAAGAAAAGAAAAAAAAATTGATTTAGGGTCTACCAAGATGTATTAGTCTAATATCTATTTCACTGGTTTGTAACCAGAATTTAAGTCTATCTAGACCGGGCAAGTGTTGATGGTACTTTACGAATGCCTGACTGAATGTCTTGGGGGTATAAGGGGATAATTAACGGTAAAATATTATCTGCGCTTTAGTTTTAGGAATGTTTTGTCCAACATTTAGACGTTATGGAGTGCAAAGATTTAGAACGAGTTAAACAAAAAGCACTTTCTTTGACTATGGAAATGCAGTGTTCCATTAAAATGGGCTCAACATAAATCCCAATCACAGCAGCAAAAAATATGCCTAATCCACGTGGAAGCACTGCATATCCCATAACAAACTCTCGTTCGGCTCCTTCAAATTTTAAATGTAGTAATTCAAGCATATTTGGGAAGAGCATGCCCTGTATAATTCCAGCGAAAAAGCAAAGAAAAAGAAGAATGCCAGCGTTAGGAAGAAATCGATACCAAGACTCCACAATCGCAAAACATAATACTAGCATTTCTGTACTCGAAAGAAGCCACAACAATAAAGTAGTTGGGGTATAAAGCCAGCGAGTTTTAGAAAGTATTAAGCGATGGGATCTTCCTAACATCTCACCCAACGCGAAAATGGAAAGGTAATACTGATAGTGATCACGAGGTCTGAAGGGAGCGTTCTTGTAGGCGATAGTCGTAACTACAGTCTGAGTCAAAAGGTATTGAGAACAAAATCCTGCGGCGCAGGGCAAAACTGTGAGAGAAATCAGCTTTAGTATGATCAACATCTTCTCTTTCCTGGTCAAGATCACATCATTTGTCTTAAAGTTTCTAGTACTGTTCTCCTGTGTTTCCTTGTGTCTGTCTTTGTGTATTACACCATCCTTTACATCTTCCGTATCTGTGTCTTCTATTTTTGTGTAGAGTATTTCGTCAACTGAATCAGAAGTTTTATTTCGTATGTTCTTGTTGATGAAATAGTATAATACGAAACAACCGGGTGGTAATGCTGATACGATGGTTAGTGCCGGTTGTGCTCGGAGATATACAAAGCCAAGTGGTCAAAGCTGTTAAGGAAATGAATAGAGGATATTACATGGGTACACGGAGATACGAATTTTATCTTCGAGTGTTGAAAAGATATCTCACGAGTGAGCGCAGCGAACACGAGAAGATAAAATTCGTATCTCCAACCGCCCATGTAATATTCTGTTTATTATATTATTATCAATGAAAAAGAAAAGAAAGATTTTTGAGCTTTTTTTCTGCTATAAGAAGTATGTTACCATAGTGATGATATCTTCACATGTGAAAATAACATGTTATCGTCACGTTTTTTTCTTTGCAAATTTTCTACCTTCTTATTCTTACCAGTGTAATAAACAGGTCCTGCAAGGAATCCTACCCCAGTGCCAGTCGAGTACGCAGAGACAACTGAAGGTTCATAGAACGAAGTCAGCGAAACAACGGTGATGCTACCGACTGCTATACCAAACGTTGATAACCCGGCCCCAGCAATCTTCCAGTCCACAACAGCATATGCCACGATGATCAAACCAACAGAGATAGTAATACAGGTAATAGAAATAAGTAAAATGTTGGGTATTCTGCTGATGAAGTAAGGCGCTACGATATCTACGATGAGAATCGGAATAACACTTGCCAATAGCACAATGGTGGAAGGTTTGTGGGTTCCAGATAAAATATCTTGCGTTCCTGACAAAATCACGTAAGCTGTGGAAATGAAAAAACAGCCGAAAAGTGCAAAGGCAGGGAGGACGTTTCTTTGTTGCGGTAGCTCGGATTCGCCTTTAGTGGTCAGGTTTTTCGTATTTCTTTCTTTCATGATGTTGCACACATACAAAGTTCCAATGTAGCAGTAAAAGAATGTAGTTTCGACGCTAAAGAAGAAGAAACACACAAAATTCAAAAAAGATCAAAATGTGCTTGCTAACGATTAACTTCAAAATGGCAAACTATGTGAAAGGTGTTTCGATATCACTAGGTGTGATCAAGAAAGTTGGTCTTATCTATTCCAGTTGTATAGATCCCATGCCATATATTGTGTATATATGTATACAGCTAATTGAAAAAACGTTGTCGTCGAACGGCTATGCGACTACGCGACTAGCCCGTAAAAATCGCTGAAGCGGTTGAATTCTTCACTGATTAAATATGCGCCGGGCTTACAGTACGAAAATTCGGTGGCGAAATAGTATTTCAATGACTTCACAGTTTCAAAATTGGGAACATCCTTGACCGAATATTAGTCATATAGACTTTTGTCTTCCTTTCGCAAAACCCGAAGATAAACGTTGAATTTGTTGCTGCTTGTGTTATCTCATTAGTAAGCAAAAACAACTGCTTCAGAAAGAATAATTTTAATTAAAAGCGCTTCAGTGATTTCTACCCATACTCCGTTTCGGTCCAGTTGCGTAGTCGCGGAGCCGATCGACGACAACGTTTTTTCAAATAACTATATACGTGTGATGTACACTCGATTGCAGAACGTGGTAGTATGTATTTATACATATATAATACAAATACCTAATTAGATGCAAGAACATGAAAATATTAATAACTCTGTACCCATTGGTGCATATCTCACTCATATGCATATCTCAATAATATTAGAAACGCTACATCAACTTTGAAATTCCCTAAAAAGCCGCTAACATTATTATCAGCCATTCTAACCTTATTTTACTGCGATTCTCAATATTCTGCGAACTCGGTAGTTGCGAGTTGCCCGTTGGATTTTTTTTTTTCACTGCCGCCTGTCAGAAACATAAAAGGCACAGACTGATTAGTTTTGATTGACGGCAGCGAAAAACCAATTTCACAACATGCAAGCCATTGAAATGTCTGAGTTCGCAGAATATTGAGAATCGCAGTAATAGGTAGTAAGTGGAATTCAAGGCAGAAATATTATTACAATTCATGGTTCTAAACAACGCAAAATAAGCAATATTTATAGGTAAAATAACTTACCAGATCAATTAGCAAAAAATTCTTGTTGTTCACTCGGTAGTGTTGGCAGCAATACTGGTCAGGTCACACAATATGTATGTATATTATTACCATGGGGGTATCAATACAATAAACATAATATACCCCATTAAAATACCCCATATGATGTTGATGCGTAATCAATCAAAATTAAATGATATTAATTAACGGTTCTTAAATTTGAGTATCATGTAACTCCAAGAAGAAACAGGAAATTAAATTAAATTAAATGGAATGGAATGGGATGGGATGGGATGGGATGGGATGGGATGGGATGGGATGGGATGGGATGGGATGGGATGGGATGGGATGGGATGGGATGAGATGGGATGAGATGAGATGAGATGAGATGAGATGAGATGAGATGAGATGAGATGAGATGAGATGAGATGGGATGAGATGAGATGAGATGAGATGAGATGAGATGAGATGAGATGAGATGAGATGAGATGAGATGAGATGAGATGAGATGAGATGAGATGAGATGAGATGAGATGAGATGAGATGAGATGAGATGAGATGAGATGAGATGAGATGAGATGAGATGAGTATATAGGTATGAGTTGAGATTATGAATAAGCCAAATGAAAATGAAAGGTATGGTCTGAAAAATACTATAGGAAGCCACCTTAAATGAAATTAAATTAAACTAAATTAAGAATTCTATTTGTGAACAAATAGACAGCATTATGTAACAAGCATAATGACATTTTTATATCGTGATATCTTAATCTCTTACGTAAGCATGGGCCGGTAGCCCTGGGATCTAGGTGACCACGTGGGTAGTACTGCACTTAATCGGTTGGAACATACCCGATCTTCATAAAATTTTCCCACCATCTCCCCTCGCGCCGGCCAGTGCTTATATTTTTTCCTTTTGTCTTTCCTGCAAGGTGGCGGTTATTTCTTCCCCACCTTTGCTGAAGAGACAGTTATTAGTTGTTTCTTGTCACGTCATGCTTTTCATTTGTGTTAAGTGTGGCGTGACTATATATATTATTCAAATAAACGCGTCAGATTAGTGGCCAATTTGTACCCATCAATGCCTATTCTTGTCCTTCTCTTCATCAAACAAGCACGACCTTACGCTGAGCACGATTGCAGATTTGTGGGGAAAAAAAGGGAAATCAGACTTGTTTGTGCATTATAGCATATGTCTAAGTTAATCCTTCTTGTGTTGTGTAGCTTAATTGTTTATCATTTTCTTTTGAATTTGTACTCGATCTCAGTTTTGTTTCTATAACAATTTTCTTGTTTATCTTTTTGCTGTTGTTAAGTTTGTTAGTACTCCATAAATAGAGTGCAAACAATATATCCGTGAAACATTGGTTATACTAAAAAGTTATGCTTAGTCTTGCGTCGCGAGTGTGAACCATGCTCATTTGATAATCCTAGAAAATATATTTTCTTTTCAAAGTAAATTCATCAAGCACAACTTGGTTTTGTATATTTTCTTTTATCTTCAAACTTTCCACCAAACAATCCATTTTAAAGAGATGCAAACGAGGAAGGTGTTCTCTGTGTGACTTTCCTAGGTGACGACTTTTAATGGGTTTTTCCTGATTAAGAGTTATATTCTGTAAGAATCAAACATTGCCCAGCCAGTCAATTATTTTGTTCATAATTGGTTTATAAACTTTTTTTTGTGGTCCTAAATACGCAATGATAATGTTTGTCCCAAAAACAATATTTACGAAAACATTTGGGGGGGAGGGGGGTCAGTTTTAGGTGTCGTGGATGGTCAGTTACAAGGCCATTCCGGCACTATTATATTATATGTTATACATGTATACTTTGTAGTAGATTTTGGTATCAAAATGAATCTCTATTCATATCCTTTGGTGGCAAATAGTATTATTTATAGTATTATGACAATTATTCAAACAGCTTGGCAAACGACCTCCATATGTATAGGTATTGTTGGCCTTTGGAAACAGCTAACGAAAATGAGGTGATTCTAGAAGTCGATATCTCCCCTGTTATGTCGATTTAGAAATTGTCTGTGCTACTGAACAAAGTTTGATTATGGCTTGTTTCAGGAATTGTTATGGGAATTCTATTCAAATTTAAATTCCCGAGATGCAAATTCATTCGGCTAGTAGTTGTACTCTACGATAGGATATATTTATGTTTCTGACTGACGGCAGTGAAAAATCAAATTCCAACGGGCAACTCGCAACTATCGCGTTAGCAGAATACATATCGCAGTAAAATAAAGTTAGAATGGCTGAAAATAATGTCAGAGGCTTTTTAGGGAATTTCTAAGATGATGTAGCGTTTCTAAGCGACGAAAACGGTGCAAATAAACGCCAAATTAAAATAAATTATTTCAAAGTCGGCTAAAAATATTTCCTTTTGTTCCTTCACTGTTGTTGGACTAGGGAAAATTTATTAAAATGTGAAATGAAACTTAGGTAAAAAATATGAAAATATACTCGGAGTTTCACGCTTACGCGATCTTCAGACAGTTTTTAGTAAAGAATAATCCATACTGTAATCTATATATACCTGAGGCGCTATAATCTTTAATTGGAGTATTGTTATGTATTTACAATAGTGTTATTGTTTATTAAAGAGTGTCTGAAGATCGCGTAAGCGTGAAACTCCGAGTAACAGCAAAAGTGATGTCTTGTCTTTGATCGATCTACAATCTATAATCTATAACGCTCTACATTTCAATGTATTGAGCACTTTACCGTCAGAATAGACACATCCAGATATATATATATCGGGTGCATTGTGGGAATGATTTTGCGCGCGATTCAAAGTAAAGAAGCGTGACTAGCGTGGAGTTGATTGCCAGCGCTATATTATACACTATATAGCATCGAACAACTGGACATTTTGCTTATATTATTGAAAACACTGATGCTTGCTCAAAGAGCTAATAATGATTTATGAGCTTCTCACTCAATGAGGAATTTGCACCCGATATAGTTATATACTTCGCTGTATATATATATATATATATATTTAACATATATATTAATATATATATTTAAGGAATATAAAACGGCGCGCGTGTCTATATACTGTGATATAAACACGCTGGGAGCTGTAGAGCAAGAGAGAAGTCGTAGAGAAACACGAGGCGCAGCCGGAAAAAAAATCACGGAATCACGGAAGAAAATGATTTGAAGTTAAAGTAGAGCCGTAATTTTGTTTCGAAGACTTTAATTTCCTAGGAAACAATTCATTAATCCAAAAATATAAGTGACAGTGCAAAATAACTATGAAAAAGTAAGATTTTCTCAGCTATCAGAGAGAGAAATCCACTGCAATCACAGCTAAACACCAAGCTAAGTGGACATTGTGCATTTTTGAAAGCAAATACTGTGCTATTATGATAAAATAATAAATTTAAACCTATGTTTTATTCATGAAAGCCTTGATTTTTATTTTTATTATATGGCTACGATAGTACGCGCGCTCTGATTGGCTGATTTCCGGTCTGAGATTTTCCCATCTCAGACCGTTACCATGACAATTGGTCCGGATCGTATATCAAATTTGCGAGTTTGTTTACAATTTTCACGTCGCGAAATTTGACATTTCTTCTCGTTAAACAAGAGATTTATTAGCAAAATAAAACAAAAAGCGAACAAAGAAATTATGAGCTAGGAAGAGGACCATTCTCCGAGCAAATTTTACTACCCTGACGAGCTCGAAGTGGACATGAAAATCTTGTTTTGACTTCGCCTGAGGTTCGTCAAATATATTTTTTTCAAAGAACCAAGTCTTTTTACTAAGTCTTAGCCTTTTTTCTTGAAATGGGATCAAAAACAAAAAATCAAAGCTTCAAATATCGGTTTTTTGGTTCACAATTAAAAGATGAAAAAGAAGAAAAAGATGATAAAAATCTAGAATGAAGTAAAAACGACAAACTATCCATGTTTTTCTGACAATGTTTGCCGAACCAACGTCCTTGGCTTGTCGAGAGTTTCTGCAGCTAGTTTACACATTTCTTGTCGATTTTTTTACGAAATATTAGTTAAAATTAATGAATTTACCTTCTATGAAGTGTTTTCTACGGAACTGAAATATCATTCTTGCAGTATAATCAGGTTTTTCTGGTCTACGGGCCACTTTTTCTCTCACTGAAGTTTCAGTCACGAAACTTCATCGTAAGATTAAGAATCTTCCCTCGCTTTCCCTCGCTAAATCTTCTTTAGCAAGTCGCTAAAGTCGAAAAATTGTTTTTGTTCACTTTAAGACAGACATGACTTCGATTAAACGTATTTTTCGCATTGCAAAAATAAAAAACAAAATACTTCTTGATCCATCTTTGACTACATTATTGAAAACCAACAATATGAAAACACAGCTCCTAACAGTCAAGAACAGATTGAAAACTTCGTTACAAACCAGAAAGCTAAAAATACGATTAGAAAAACCAAGTCGGAGATGAACATACTCCATAAATATTTAAACAGCCTTGGAAAAAACACAGAGATTGAAAGCTTACCAGCTAACGACCTATAGACCATCTGTTAAACGGGAGAGCCTACAAGTTCTTGTTTAGTTTGTTCCACTTCGATGAATGAGCTTAGTTCTATTACGATTGTTTAAAAAAAAAAAACTTAACAAAATTTAAAATCAGTGCTTGAACTTCTGTGACATCGGTCTGAAGGCTCTTTAAAGTTCTTTGTGTAAAAAAATAGCAGTTTCCTGATGTAATAAACGCAAGATTTGGCAGTTTGACTGTGTTTTGCTAGTTGGAAACGATTGATACCTGGCCAATCGATATTCGCTCGATACCGGAAGTTCACGTGTTTTTTATCGATACAGCTAAAAAAAACAACAAAAAAAACCAGCCATATAATAAACGATTTATTAACCTCGCTTGCTCGGTCTGTACGAGAAAATATCAGACCTCGGTCTTTTTTGTACGGACCTCGCTGCGCTCGGTCCGTACCGTCAAGACCTCGGTCTGATATTTTCCCGTACAGACCTCGCGCTCGGTTAATAATCCTTTATTGTTATATAGCTAATCATTTTGACTATATAACGAGCATTCTCATTGGTTGATAGATGCTCACGTGATACTAGTTAAATCTAACTGTATCCCGACCGGGATACAAGTGCCCAAATTTTCTAAATTTTCTAAATTGACTTGTCTAAAATGATTAGCTATATAACAAAACGCTTAATGACTGATCCCTCGGGAAACCAGTTAGTTTTGTTTCCCTCGAATCTCAATGTTTCCCTCGGCCGGAGCCTCGGGAAACATTGAGATTCTCGGGAAACAAAACTAACTGTTTCCCTCGGGACCAGTCATTAAGTGTATAATATTAAACGGCGTTTGGCGTAAAAGTCATCATTGCGAAAAGTTAAAGCTTGGCGTACGAAACAACCACCATTAGCTTCAATAACAACAACAAGATATATTTAAGAAAGTTATTTTTAAAAGAACTTATGGTGATTTTTAACAGCTTAGCGAAAAGAAAACGGCATTCTGACTGAGTTTCACTTAATGAATGACGAAGAGCTTGACAAAAAGCTGAGAATATTTTACGGCGAAGCTAAAACAAGGAAGGCAAGGAATAGAGTCGATCTTTGCTGCTAAAAATTCACTACTGCATTGAAAAATCTCAATAGTCCCCCGTAAAACAGATGTATTCAGATAAATTCAAATCCATCTTTTAGTTTATCGAATCAGATGTTAAATGTAGCGATCAGGAGCATCAAGGACTGAGAAAAGAAGAAAATGTAAAGCACAAAAATCCTATGAATTTACCAACCTGAAAAAATTCGTCTCCAAACAATTCACAAGGCCTTACTATTAGAAATGTGTGGCTTATGTCACTCTTTACTGTTGTAGACGAAGTAGAAAAAGACAGCGAGAGTTCAGAAAAGAAAGCTTTTTCCCAGTTTTTCCTCTAAGCTTTTTAAATTCTAGTAAAATAAATAAACTTACAGTCCTTGTAGCTTGTGAACATCAGCCAAAGCGTACACCACGAGTTGAAAGATTTCCTGTTCAAACCGGCTTACCTCATCTGTTTAATCTTATAAAAACACGTCTTCAATTCATTTTAAGTACATCTTCGACTTTGCAGTAGTTTCATTAACATTTCAGAAAATTTCTCGCCGTTATTTTGAAAGAGTTTTCAATGATTTTGCCATTTCTGTACTAAGGATTTGGTTGCTGTCAATGAAACTTTTGTCATGCGTACAGGCATTGTTTTTGATACTAAGTTGGGAGAATTTCAATTTCATCAGCTTATTGTTGTAAAATAGTTCAAAATATTTTATAAAAGCAATATAAAACGTCCGCTTGTGTCTATATACTGTGATATAAACACTCTGGGAGCTGTAGGGCACTGCGCCTCGTGTTTCTCTACGACTTCTCTCTTGCTCTACAGCTCCCAGCGTGTTTATATCACAGTATATAGACACGCGCGCCGTTTTATATTCCTTAAATATATATATATATATATGCATATATATATACACCGAATCCCTAAAACTTTGACACTTTTGCGATATATATACATATATATGAAAGACAGCGATTTCAGTCGTTTTTCAACAAACATTTGTTACCAAGTTGTTCTAGAATACCTAATGAGGCTTTTTAACATGTTTGCAATTGATTTTCTTCTTGTTTACTTTATATTTTTCAACAAAAATAGCACACATATATGTATATATATCGCAAAAATGTCAAAGTTTTAGGGATTCGGTGTATATATATATATATATATATATATATATATATATATATATATATAATCGATTGCAGAAGCGTTGTAGTATACATTTATACATATATGCATAAACCTAATGAGATGCAAAAATAAAAAAGTACTAAAATATGATGGTGTATATATTGAAAGTTAGCTAAAACACTTCTATGTCTTGCTTTGATACTAGACACGAAATATCAGATATTACTAAATTATATTTCTTTAATTATTTTCACTTTTTAAGCCTAGAATCTCTATAATATATATTTGATAGTATCTAATGGCGCTCAAATCCTATTTTTTATTTTCTTTATTTATAAAACATCAAATTATTATTTAGTGAGATATGCATCAATGGGTACAGAGTTATTAATTTTTTTCATGTTTTTGCATCTAATTATGTATTGTATTATATATGTATAAATGTCAACTACAACGTTTCTGCAATCGAGTGTACATCACACGTATATACATAATATGTGGCATGGGATCTATACAGCTGGAATAGATAATACCAACTTTCCTCAGACATAGTGATATCGAAACACCTTTCACGTAGTTTGCCATTTTGAAGTTAATCGTTAGCAAGCACATTTGATCTTTTTTGAATTTTGTGTGTTTCTTCTTCTTTGGCGTCGAAACTACATTCTTTTACTGCTACATTGGAACTTTGTATGTGTGCAACATCATGAAAGAAAGAAATACGAAAAACCTGACCACTAAAGGCGAATCCGAGCTACCGCAACAAAGAAACGTCCTCCCTGCCTTTGCACTTTTTGGCTTGTTTTTCATTTCCACAACTTACGTGATTTTGTCAGGAACGCAAGATATTTTATCTGGAACCCACAAACCTTCTACCATTGTGCTATTGGCAAGTGTTATTCCGATTCTCATCGTAGATATCGTAGCGCCTTACTTCATCAGCAGAATACCCAACATCTTATTAATTTCTATTACCTGTATTACTATCTCTGTTGGTTTGATCATCGTGGCATATGCTGTTGTGGACTGGAAGATTGCTGGGGCCGGGTTATCAACGTTTGGTATAGCAGTCGGTAGCATCACCGTTGTTTCGCTGACTTCGTTCTATGAACCTTCAGTTGTCTCTGCGTACTCGACTGGCACTGGGGTAGGATTCCTTGCAGGACCTGTTTATTACACTGGTAAGAATAAGAAGGTAGAAAACCCTCTAGTAACCATAGCAAATTGTAAATGCTAAATTTTAAAAACATACGAAGAAACGGAGACAGTTTGGCAATTTGCAAAGAGAAAAATGATAACATGTTATTTTCACATGCGAAGATATCATCACTATGGTAAATACTTCTTATAGCAGAAAAAAAGCTCAAAAATCTTTCTTTTCTTTTTCATTGATAATTATATAATAAACAGAATATTACATAGGCGCTTGGAGATACGAATTTTATCTTCTCGTGTTCGCTGCGCTCACTCGTGAGAGATCTTTTCAACACTCGAAGATAAAATTCGTATCTCCAAGCGCCCATGTAATATCCTCTATTTATTTTCTTAACAGCTTTGACCACTTGGCTTTGTATATCTCCGAGCACAACACTAACCATCGTATCAGCATTGCCGCCCGGTTGTTTCGTATTATACTACTTCATCAACAAGAACATACGAAATAAAACTTCTGATTCAGCTGACGAAATACTCTACACAAAAATAGAAGACACAGATACGGAAGATGTAAAGGATGGTGTAATACACAAAGACAGACACAAGGAAACACAAGAGAACAGTACTAGAAACTTTAAGACAGATGATGTGATCTTAACCAGGAAAGAGAAGATGTTGATCATACTAAAGCTGACTTCTCTCACAGTTTTGCCCTGCGCCGCAGGATTTTGTTCTCAATACCTTTTGACTCAGACTGTAGTTACGACCATCGCCTACAAGAATGCTCCCTTCAGACCTCGTGATCACTATCAGTATTACCTTTCCATTTTCGCGTTGGGTGAGATGTTAGGAAGATCCCATCGCTTAATACTTTCTAAAACTCGCTGGCTTTATACCCCAACTACCTTGTTGTTGTGGCTTCTTTCGAGTACAGAAATGCTAGTATTATGTTTTGCGATTCTTGAGTCTTGGTATCGATTTCTTCCTAACGTTGGCATTCTTCTTTTTCTTTGCTTTTTCGCTGGAATTATACAGGGCATGCTCTTCCCAAATATGCTTGAATTACTACATTTAAAATTTGAAGGAGCCGAACGAGAGTTTGTTATGGGATATGCAGTGCTTCCACGTGGATTAGGCATATCTTTTGCCGCTGTGATTGGGATTTATGTTGAGCCCATTTTAATGGAACACTGCATTTCCATAGTCAAAGAAAGTGCTTTTTGTTTAACTCGTTCTAAATCTTTGCACTCCATAACGTCTAAATGTTGGACAAAACATTCCTAAAACTAAAGCGCAGATAATATTTTACCGTTAATTATCCCCTAATACCCCCAAAACATTCAGTCACGCATTCGTAAAGTACCATCAACGTTTGACCGGTTTAGATAGACTTAAACTCTGGTTACAAACCAGTGAAATAAATATTAGACTAATACATCTTGGTAGACCCTAAATCAATATTTTTCTTTTGTGTCTATTTGACTATTACAATTTAACAAGTAATTTTTACTTTACGGGTTAAGTGACTTCTTCTAAGTAGTTATGCTTATCTTGCGTCGCGAGTGTGAACCTTCTCATTTGATAATCCTAGAAAATATATTTTCTTTTACCTTCAAACTTTCCACCAAATAATCCATTTTAAAGAAATGCAAATGAGGAAGGTGTTCTCTGTGTGACTCTCCTAGGTGACGACTATTAATGGTTTTTCATGATTAAGAGTTATATTCTTTAAGAATCAAACATTGCCCTGCTAGTCAATTATTTTGCACATACTTGGTATATAAACTTTTTTTTGTGGTCCCAGATACGCAATGATAATGTTTGTCTCAAAAACAATATTTACGGAAACATTTGTGGGGGGGGGGGGGGGGGGGTCAGTTTTAGGTGTCGTGGATGGTCAGTTACAAGGCAATGTGAGCACTGTTTTGGTAGCGCTCCAAAAAAATCAAAGCATGTATATTTTGTAGAAGATTTTGGTATCAACATGAATCTCTATTCATATCCTTTGGTTGCAAATAGTAAAACCTGACAATAATTTAAACAGCTTGGCAAACGACCTCCATATGTATAGATATTATTGGTCTTTGTAAACAGCTAACCAAAATGAGGTGATTCTAGAAGGCGATATCTCCACTGGTATGTCGAGTTTAGAAATTAAATTGTCTGTGCTACTGAACAAAGTTTGATTATAGCTTATTTCATTTCTTTAAATAAAAAACTGGCTAGTATTAATGCGGCGCTTGACGATGGTAATATCGTAGTGTACAGGAATTGTCAGGGGAATTCTATTCAAATTTAAATTCCCGAGATGCAAATTCATTCGGCTAGTAGTCGTACTCGTAGTCCCACTCGTGTTTTCGGAAACCTATGACATGTTGGTTAACCCGTACACGACGACACTACCTTTACGATATTGTCAAACATGATACAACGGTCCGATAACCTCCGATGCATCTGTCACTAATTTATGAAAATCCTTGATGACAGCTTTTCTTTGTCTTCAAACTTGTCACCGAACAATTCATTTTAAAGGAATGCAAATGAGATGGTTCTCTATTTGATTCTCCTAGGTGACGACTCTTAATGTGTTTTTCCTCATGAATTTCCTCAGCCACTCACGTACGAACAAGAGACGATGAGGCAAACGATCAAATTCTGTACTTTTTGACCGTGGAGGAGAGTATCATTTCCTAAGAAAAGCTAACATAGATGTCGATAAAGCAGGTATGGAAATCCAATGGTAAATAAAGTTAATAATATCATGATTACCTCGGGATCCATTGTTTCCAGAGGGATGTTTAAGGTCTAACATCCCCCTGGATGAATAGTGATGAGGGATATTTAGACTAAATATCCCTCATGAATATAATCATGAGGGACATTTAGTCTAAATATCCCTCATGAATATAATCATGAGGGATATTTAGACTAAATATCCCTCATGAATAAAATCATGAGGGATATTTAGTCTAAATATCCCTCATCACTATCCATGAGGCATGGTCCCTTATATGACAATCACCGGGACCATGGCTGGGTAGCATTGACCCATTCGAAAATTTTGCGCAATGACTCTGGACTACACACTATTGAACACCCCAGCACTTGTGGGATCCATTGAATAATCTTTGCGCATACGTTGACTAGCCGAGAATCTTTTTTACTATTTGTGACGTAATCAAGACGGTTTCAAAACACTTCATTAATACCGCCAACCAAAGTGAATTAGAATAAAGCACCACGAATGAATGAATGCTGGTTCAATTTGCCATTGTCGCATTTAACAAAGGCGAATTCCCTTAAGTATGCCGCGCATCAACAGCTTTGTAAAACTTTGTAATTTATGCATCGTACGAAAGCTAACATATTTCCTAAGAGCAGTTTTATTCCTTGGTAATCATAATATTACAAACTAATAGCATGACTTGAGGGTGATTAGTGATCAAATGTCCCCTCAAGCCTCGGGAGGTTTAGTTAAAGTCCCTCCGCCTTCGGCGTCGGGACTTCAACAAAACCTCCCTCGGCTTTCGGGGACATTTAATCACTAATCACCTTCAAGTCATGCTATTACTTATAATAAATGACACTCCAACAATATATCCTGTATTATATAGCGAGACACTTGCTGTAATCATGAGCTGATAAGAATTAATGGATAGATGCAAGGAACGCAATTATTTTCTAGATTCAATGCACGATCAATCGTTTAAAAAGATTCAAGCCTTTTGATGCTCAATAATCCATATAAAATGTGTATCATTTGTGATATTTTAGCCAAGTCATTGCATTAGAATAATATTGTTGAAGTCGCTTGTTCATTTGCATCAGATAATTAATATTAATATTTCAATGTCGAATATCAAAATATAAGGTTTTCATACAAGCGTTCAGCGTAGGACTGACCAAACTGCACTTAAAAATTTATCTTAGTAGGCCATGGACGCAGCAACCCATAAGATAGCAACTTGAAAATAGCATTTGCAGTAATGGTTTCCTAAGAAATCATGTCAAAACGAACCCCATTGAAATGGAAGTAGGCTCTCGATATTCATAGTAGCACATTTGTTCTGACACAACTATAACCTAGTAGCTGCCACTGGTGGTTCTGGTATTTCGTGCAGTGTAAAAACATTATTGTTATTATTTATTAGTAGTATTTATATAGTAATATATACACTCGATTGCAGAAACGTTGTAGTTTACATTTATTCAAATATACAAATACCTAATTAGATGCAAAAACATGAAAAAAAAAACAACAAAAAACTCTGTACCCATCGGTGCATATCTCACGAAATAATATTTTTCAAGATGTTTTATTAATGAAGAACATGAAATATATGATTCGAGCGCTATTAGATATTATCAAATATGTATTAGAGAGATTTTAGGCTTAAAAAGTGAAAATAATTAAAGAAATATAATTTAGTAATATCTGATATTTCGTGTCTAGTATCAAAGCAAGACATAGAAGTGTTTTAGCTAACTTTCAATATATACACCATCATATTTTTCCATTTTTGCATCTCATTAGCCGCTGAGGTATTTGTATATATGTATGAATGTATACTACAACGTTTCTGTAATCGAGTGTATATACATAATATAATTTTTTATAAGGGCCAGATTGGAAAAAGACTTTGTCTTTAACTGCTTTACCCTAATAAAAATTTATTAGTAGTAGCAGTAGTAGTAGTAGGAAAGCGGGTAGAATCAGTGATTTGGAATATAATGTCGATATATAGTTCAGAAGTGGACCTCAATTCTCCCGAATTGACACTTAGAAATGTTTTCCTTTAAAAACCGAGACAAACTTGAATTGATAGAGTTCAAAAATCCTTGAATTTTTTGATAAATTTACTGTGCCTAATAATCATCTAATAATAGCTTAGATGCAGGGACTTCGGGATACCGCTCCAGACTGGCGATATGCGTACTCTAGCAGAGAACGGACCTTGCTTTAGTAAACAAACAGTGATTCCCACATCTTTAGTTAGATTGAAGGATATAGGATAAATGTCTATTGGTATTCTTTATATCTGATACAGAATACTAAATAGCTGAGTTGTATGGGGTTTATAGTGTTCTCATGTGACCCCAGTCGTGAGATTTCATTGGGTCTCACCCTAATGAATTAGTCAATGAATATGATAAAATATTTTGTGTCCATAACCTGAAAATTTGTAGCCTAATTTCTTTAGGTCTTTTTTTTTTTTTCATTTTTAGGCTCTTTTTCAAAAAGATCCAACATTACATGGTAATAAATGGCGAAAGGAAACTCGCAATCATTGTTGAACAACAAGAATGGAGAGCGTGGGGAGGGAGATCATGCCAGTACACTCGTGTCCTTTGCTGTGTTCGGGTGTCTTATCCATATATCATTCTCGGTAATCCTCTCTGGTACTCAAGACATACTAGCAGGGACGCACATACCAACACCAATTATACTATCTGTGGCTATGGTCCCCCAGTTTCTGTTGGAATCCATAGCTCCTTACTTCTTAAAGAGAATACCACATGTTGTACGGGTGTTAATCGTTTTTATCAATGCCTTTGTTGGCTTTATCATCGTGGCATACGTTAATCAAGTCTACTGGAAAATTGCTAGTGTTGGGGTAGTAACATCAGGTTCAGCAACTGGTCTTATAAGTATGGGTTCGATCCTGTCGTACTTTTCACCATCGTCTACATCAGCTTTCTCAACAGGGTGTGGGATAGGAATATTTGCAGGGACCCTGTATTATACAGGTATGGTATGAGATATTTTAGCCGATTTAAAGATGTTCTAGCTCGTATAAAAAAATCACGGGGGGGGGGGGGGGGGGGGGGGATGCTCCGCCCGGACTCTCGACCCCTTACCCTTTTCTATACTAAATTTCAGCAAAAAAGTACCCCTTAGCTTTTATATAACTTTTGGCCTGAAAAAGTACCCCATTCATATACCTTTGAAGAAAATCTACCCCTTTTTATACCAAAACTCACAAATTTCCACCCCCTTTGCTATACGTGCGGCAGGAAAAAAGTACCGCTTTCGGGCGGAGCATCCCCGTATAGTCACGCACTGTGATTAGTCATAGGAAATCTTCACTGCAACTGAATGTAAGACAGTCAGTTCCTGATGCATGACTCTTATCAAGACAAAACTGTTTGTAACGGCATTTGCTTGCATGTCAGCATTATGACAAAAGCAAGACCTTTATAGGCCACTTTAAAAACGAGCAAGGGACTTGGGTGATTTTTGAATTTTAATCTATCTAGCAAAAAAAGATTAGTAAGTCTGGCAAATTTAAACATGATTGAATGAAAAGAACCAGAATTATTGGCTTTCAAAAGTGTCAAAACTTCACAAAGAATGTATGGTTACAGGGGACAAGCGTCCCTGCTAACCATACATTCTTTGTTAACTTTTGACACTTTCGAAGACTTGTAACTCTCTTTCTTTTTAACGCAACACGTTCAAATTTCTCATACTTACTAATCAAACTCTTTTTGCTAATTAGATGAAATTCAAAACTCACCCCACTAGTGCCCTTGCTTGTTTCTAAAGGGGCCTATAAAGGTGCTGCTTTTGTCATAATACTGACACGCCAGCAAATGCCTGATAGACTAAATCATAATAAAATTGTTTTTACATTGCAGCCTTGACCACGTGGTTCTGTGTGTCACCCAACGTTACGTTTGTTGTTCTGTCGCCTCTGTCCATCCTTTTTCTTGTGTCCTATTACATCATCATCCGAAACAAAGACAATAAATCCACTGACTCTACGATCCATAAAGACGTCGCCTACACGAAAATAGAAGACAAAGATACGGACGAAGAAAATGACGAGGACACACACCAACAGAAAGGAAAGAAAAGGTTAAGAAGACAATCAAAGAACATGACAGATGATGAATCCCTAACCAGAAAAGAAAAGATGTTGCTCATAGCAAAGTTGTTCTCCCTCACAGTTTTCCCTACATTTTTAGCTTTTTTTACCTATTACCTTTCAAATCAAGCTGTCATCACGACCATTGCTTACAAGAACGCTCCCTTCAGACCACGTGACCACTATCAGTATTACATCTTTGCCCTTATGTCTGGAGAGATGATTGGTAGATGTCACCGTTCTTTGCTTTCTCTGGTCTGTACAGGTTGGAATTATACCCCATCTCGCAAACTACTGTGGATATTTTCTGTTATAGAGATCTCTTCTTTGATTCTCCTAATCTTCGAGTCTTGGTATCGTTTTTTCCCCAGTGTTGCTTTTGTTATTTCTTTATGCTTTGTCATAGGGACCGTATTAGGTTTATTGTTTGACAATATGTTGGCTTTGCTCCATGTCTCATTTGAAGGGAAACAGCGTGAGTTTGTTATGGCATACTCCATGTTCCCTATGTCTGCAGGATTACTATCGGCCGCTTTTCTTGGGTTTTATGTCGAAAATCGTTTAAGGGAACACTGTATTTCACTGGTCCAGGATAGTGCCTATTGTTTTACAAGGTCTAACTCATTAAAGGGAGTCACTGTTGGATGCAGACATTATTGATACTACTGGTTAACCATGGTAACTAGTAAACCATGGTTTAGGATAGTGCTTGCTGTTTTACAAGATCTTAGTCCTTGAAGGGAATGACTGTTGGATGCAGATATTCCATAGTTCCATAAAGGCAGAATCCGACCCACGTTGTTCATATATATGCCTATTATTTCGCGAATGGAATATAGGAAGACGATTAATGTAAGCAAAGGCTTTTGGGAAGGTAAAGCTTCGCTTTTCTCTACCTTTCTTCCCTTGATACACCGCAAACTCAATAAATCCTTCCAATCAACCACAGCGCGAGTAAAAGGAGCGACTGGGTACAAGTCTGCCTTAATGGTATAAGTGACTTTTGAGCGTGTTTGTAAAATGTTTGGCATGTGTAAAAAAGAAGTGTTTAACGAGTTCTGGTGTACGTTGTTGTTCCTAAAGGACGTTTGGCAGAAATTCAAGGTCATTTCGAGGAAGATCCTTGAACTTCAATGACTCATCTCATTTTCAAGGACTTTTCAAGGCCCGTGCGAACCTTGCTAGATTTACTGATAACTTATATATCGTTTGACAAGGCAATGAAAGGACTCGGGATGATCAATAGGAACACCCTGTTCATACAAAAATAAACAAAAAAAAACCCCAAGAATTAGAAGTCGTGTGCTGAGTTTCTTCTGAGCTTTATTAAAGTACTGTCAGGCAAATTGGATGATGGCACCATTTTTTTAATTATTTTACAAGCTTTTTTTAAAACAAATTTCCTTACTGTTATATCTAATTACATTGACAATATCACAGACAAAAAATATAATAGAGTTATTCTCCTCGGACAGTGAAACAGTTACTAGTTAGTAGTTAGTCTATAGAGCGAAATCACTAAACCCGTGAAATAAAAATTGCTTGTTAAAGTGTAATAGTCAAATAGACACAAAAGAGACCAATGGGATTAAGGTCTACTAAAGTGTGTTAGTCTAACTTCATGGGTTTAGTGACTCTAATAGTCAACACGATAGATAGGAAAGACAATAATGGAATTAGTGTCTACTAACCTCTATTAGTTTACTAACTATTTCACGGCCCGAGGAAAATCACTCTATGTGCAGACAAAAAGGCAAAACAATTTTTTACCTTAACTACAAGGATGCTTACTGATTCAAATCTTTATCGCCTCTTAAAAACACCAAGATGATAAGCAATGATTAAACAACAGAAAAAAGTGAGGAATGCATTCGGAATGTTGTAGTACATGCTTGCTAATGGTCGATTAATAAACCCCTTGCACGTGACGTCATAGTAGCTCCATTTGGCTCAGGGGGTGTTTATTGCTAAAAAAATAAACGTTCTAGCGAGCTTAAGAAAGCTAAGCTTTGGTCATATTTATGATATCAGTAGAGTAAAAGAAGAAAACTGCTAGAACCATTATAAGTCATGATAGCTTACGAGTTCATTATCATTTATAGTTATTTCCACACAGTAAAAAAAAACTAAATTGCGGCTGTGAAAGCTCTCTATAGACCCCTTGCAGCACGTCGGAATGCAGCCCAATTTGTAAGACAAAACAATAGGTCCCAATTCTCAGGAGATTGAAATTCGTTTGTTTTGTCCTCCAAATTGAGCTGCTATGACGTCACGTGAAAGGGGTCTATACTGTTGTTGGTCATCTTGACCTTTACCTATATGCTTATAATATTTTGTCCTACAGATCTTTTTTAGTATTTAGTACTTTGCTTAGTATAAAAGAAACCAGTTGTTTCTGCCTAATTTAATTTGCTCATGCCGATAAATGGCTAATTCCGGCTTTAGTGCCAGATTGGATTCCTAGGCCCCGTCTGCACGTCGATCCGTCTGCAACCAGGCTAAATCGCTCCGAAATCGATGAATCAAAATCGACATTATCAAAACGCACGAACATTAGTGGATATTATTGAGATACCCTTGTTCCATTAGGGAGCTTAAGCTTGACCACGCAAAACACGACGACGATGAAATGAATAATGACTTCATAGATGCAAAACCACACAATAAGCTTACCCTAATTTAGTGTATACAGCTATTTCAAAAAACGTTGAATACTGAATAGATACCACTTATTAGTTATTTTCTTGTGTATTACGGGCTGATATTTTACGAGTTGCGTACGTATTTTGCCGAGCCTTTAGGCGAATATACTAGCTACACAAAGAGAGCAAATCGCTGTATATTAAAAAATATATATTAATTATTAATTTTTATTTCAAATCCATGAGTACCACAATGGCTTTTGGTCTTTCACTATTCAGTATTCAACGTTTTTTTGAAATAGCTGTATAGTATTTTTTGGAATTAATATAAGAGATTCTAAAAAGGATAATTTTGTTGATATAAAAAGAGAAAATGTCTTACATATGTGTAACGATCCGTTCGCGCTTTTTTCGTCGTCAATGCTTTAGGTCCGGCTCAGACGTCGAACTTTCGCCGAGTCGCATCTTTATGATTGCCTTGAAAACCAACGGCTTAGAAAACACCGAGAACTACCATATGACATCAACTCTTTTGGTTATCACCAGGAGACGGCGTGTGCTAAGTTTGGTATACATACTTCTACTAGTTTCGAGGAATACAGCGCTCGACCTCAAAGGCAATTAGATTCGACGCGGTAAAAGTTCGACGTCTAAACTGGGCCTTACCTCCCTAATATTGTTTTAGTACGCGCGGTGAAAATACTTAGGCTTGGTTTAGACGTCGAATTTCCCATGTACCGAATATAATACAAATGATCAACACAAGTGAAATTCGACGCCTTTATCCGTACATTCCGCTTTCCATATCATCTAAATATTCTACATTTCAAGAATCGAAATTTCGTTACTCTCGATTCCAAAATCAGAGTTCGTGCACAAAAAAAACAACCCAGGGTGTTCTAAAGGAGTATTTACTCAAGTTTGTAAAATTCAACTTTTCAAGCCGAGCTTTATCTGTAATTTTTTTGGGAGCGATTCAAGGACTTTCCTTAGACTTTTCATAGGATAGATTTCAATTTTGTACATGAGCCCTGCGGACCTGAAAACTATTCTGACACGAACTGTACATATACGCGACTGAAGTACCATACCTTATACATTAAGTTAATATTAGTGTTCGTATCAGAACGTTTTTTCTATAAAAGTTATACTTTTAATATGAATCAAATCTATCTAATAAATATACTATACCTTTAATGCTTTTAGCTATTCTTCTTACGGCGCATGCGTAATACAAATGATTCACTGTTTAATTATTGTGACGTCAAAAGTCAGCTGCAGACAGGCGTTGTGCAGTTCGGTTAGTGTGACAGCATGAAGTGCCATTTGAAGGGATCTGATGAGACTCATTGGTTGTTTACTGGGTCCTATAGACCATTTCTAAGGAAAAACATTTGATTTAACATTAGTGATAAAAAGTTAAATTTTACACCGTAAAAAAATAAGAAAGATCACTTACTGACGTTTCGGACGCTAGTCCTTCGTCGGAGTAATAGTCTTTATCCGAGTGATTTAACATTATCAGACCTCATCAAATTATGGGAACCCATTTTGAAGTTACGACTCAACATTCGATCAAAACCTCTTAACAACAGTCAAATTTCTGTTTCATGTAGCCGGCAGTCTCCGGCAAGTGGCTGCTAAATTGAGGCTGAACGCTTTTAAAGTACACCTAACCCCTACCAGACTTCCAATTTTATATTAAATTTAGGAAAATTAAAACAAAAGATATGGCAATATAAAAGTTGGACGGTAAATATAGGTTAGCTGCCTAGTAGAGGTTTTACCTTTTAATAGAAACTAGCTGCTAAATAATATTATAATATAATTGTAAAACAAGATTTGCTCCAGGAATAATCTCTCGTAACACTGATTTTCAGATAGTTCCTGGAAATAAGGTTCATGCATAACAGGAAATAATGCTTATATTTGGAAAGATTTAACTTCAGTTTTCGGTTGGCGAAATTGTAAATTGTGATTGGCAACAGAAAGGGTCATTGTGTTTCAATTGTAACTGAATGTACAGTTGTACTCAAATGAAATCTGAAAATTTTCCGAAGATTTTTAAGAAATCCGTTTTAAAAAAAGAATTACCTTGATTCCTTCTTTTAGCGACACTCGCAGTATCAGCTCCTTAGCTTCCCCAGCTCTCATCTTATTGGCTTGCATCATCAGTGGTTCCAAACAGACCCTTCTTATCCGATTCTCTATACTTCGAATCATAATCAACGCATCTCCGACTCCAGCACCAGCAAGTTTCTTCAATTCAGGTGTATGACCAGAGTGTCTGACGTCAATAGTGGCTGTTCCTGGGAACTCTTCTTTTTTTTGAGGTGTTTGGGTGTTTTTAAGGACTCTGGTTGGTGTTGACTGGGGTGGCTGTTGATCTTGCAGCCATCGCAGTTCGAAGTGCACGACTTCGAATTTATCGCCCAAGTAGAAGTAACAGTTGGAATGTTCGTATAGACTTTGACGTAGTTTTTGTGTGTGGAACTTGGACAGGTACACAATAGCACCATCTAAACAAGGTGAAAGGAAAGCCAGTGAATACCGTATTTATTGAAATGCAAGCACGAGAGACGATGAAAGATGCACTGAATCAGTATATTAGGAATGAAGAGACCAAGCAAGCAAAAAGAATGCAGCAAGGATACCAACAACTATTAATCAATAAAATGATGCCGGAGAGAACGGAAAGACGAACTGCGGACAAACATTAAAGGCAAGCAAATAAGCAAAGGAAAAAGCGTAGAAACGAACAATCACACAAAAAAATAAAAAGCTTACCGTCAACAATTTCTCCGCCATGATTCATCATTGCAGTACTACTTGCTCCAAGATGGAGAATAAGAAAACCGAGGCCTGTCACTGTATGGCAAATAAACAAAGCATGAGGCGACAATCATTTAATTGACTAATTTAGACCACAGAAGTTTGAAACGGCTGACCAAAGTCTGGGCAAGGATACTCACAAACCGATTTGAATTTAGCATGTTGGGTTTTGGGGAGGGAGGAAAACCGGAACTGAATCAGCAAAAAGAGCCTAGAATCAAGGGAGAGACCGAACAAACCCGAGACCCAGAGGTGAGAGGCCAGTGCATTGCCACTACACTACCCCTATGTACATACCTGACGAATGGGATTGTCTTCTAACGCCAGGGTTACGGAACAAAGAGATCGATTTGGCAAAAGATACCTCTTTGGTAACGATAGATTGGTGGAATACTTTGTACTCGTGAATACGAGAGCTGAGGTCAGACGCCATAGGGATAGTTGCTGTCTGGTGAGCTTTGACGATCAATCGATCGAATAAACTTACAATCTAAAAGAATGAATAACACATTATAGGACAATTTTGGAAAAGGATCATGGTAATGCGATAAATGCGATAGGCGTTTTTCAATCTCAGATGTGTATGTCTAGAAAAATCAATGTCCCATAGGCCTTTTCTGAATTCGACAAAAAGGATGCATTGTGGTGTAGCTTCGGTACGAACAACACCATATAACATTTTGACAGGCGTTGTTAACACAAGTCAGTAGAGGGAGTCTTGGAAGGCACTCACTGTACATTACCCTGTATCTTTTTCTTACCATCTGTGTGAATTTTTTTACGGATTGTATTGATATAAAAATCATACAATACTGTCTAGTGGTACCTCATGGAACAATTTACTAGCCTTCACACTAGCACTTACTTAGTTCAACTAGACGGTATGTAATTTAAGCTACAAAATAAGTTGGCTGAAGACTGTAATAATGATACTTGCAGCGCCAATCGTCAAGTAGTATATTAAAAGCCGAAATCAGGACCCATACGAACGCGCGGCTTGGGAAGGACCCGACATATAATACATTTTAAGGACGTTCGCGGGCATTGCTTGTACGCAATCTGTTCTGCGCATGTGGCGTGACAGTGCGCGTGCGCGTGACCTATGTTTTTCAATACAAAACGATTTCGATCGGCTATATCTCGAAAACAACAACGGTCATCCCCATTTTTTATTTTAGTATTTTATAAACAATTATATAAGCTGTCAGTGTTCCAAATTTGAAAAACAAATATGGAAAAATCATAATAAAAACACGTATTTGGATGAAAACTTCAATCTACATTATACGGCCAAAGCGTCACCGAATGGTGCGTGCGCATGGTGGCTGCTAATTCGAGCCAAAAACTACAAGTAATTTGTATGTTTTCATTAATGTTTACACAATATTCATCTATAGGTTATTAGACGGTTGCTTCGAAAAAGTTTTCGCGATCCATTTAGTTTTTATACAAAAAATGACTTTACTGCTCGACTTGTATGTATTGCGCGCAAGCGATGTTCGACAAGAAAAAGGCTGCACTTTGATATCATCTCACTCGTAAACGAGAACGGTGACCCCCATTTTTTATTTGCTTATGGAACTTCTATGATGGACTTATTTCATCATGTGAAGTAAAAAACATGGGAAACGTTTTTGCCTGCGAACGTCCTTAAGCAATTGCTTTTTTTTTGTTGTTGTTGGACCCATTAATACGTCTAAGAACACTTCCACTACCTCTGTTGTAGTACTCACCGCTGTCTGGGATGCTAAAGGAACCTGGAAAACTATTTTACCATCTTCCTTTACTATGACCAGTCCTGGTATTAGAGCTTCTGGTACAGTGTTTTTCTGTGGGTCAGAGAGCAGAAAATAAACAATTCGGTTAACTAAATATTGAACGAATGCCAATATGGCCGCCACTTCGTTATCATAATTTTTTAAGTTCATATTTAAGTTGACCACTACATTTAAATTATGGACTAGAATGACATCAACAAAGTTAGAAAGTTTGAGACAAAAATATTAAATTCTTGAGAAGTTATGACAATCCAAAAAATGTGAAAAACACCACAACGAGGCTGGCTAGCAAGGAAACAGTTCACTGAACACAAATACAAAAAATACGGAAACTCGAGTGGAATCCTTATTTTCTCTTCAAACTTAAAGTACGTCATTAAGCAAATAAAAAAAAAAAAAAAAAAACAAAAAAAAAAAAAAGAAAAACCCGATATATTAAAACAATAGTTTTGGTATATTGAAAAGTTTTGGGATCGA
Source organism: Anthopleura sola (assembly GCA_023349425.1). Classification (NCBI taxonomy): domain Eukaryota; kingdom Metazoa; phylum Cnidaria; class Anthozoa; order Actiniaria; family Actiniidae; genus Anthopleura; species Anthopleura sola. The sequence goes on along the minus strand of JALHLI010000016.1, from coordinate 5,744,328 downwards.
AAAACGATCTCAACGACAAAGACAAAACCAAGAAATTCATTCTCAACTATATCCCGAATCTGTTATAGAAATGTTTTGGATTTACCAATTGGAAAGGTTTTCATACGCAAATAATGTTTATCATATATTTTCTCTGACATTTCTATGGCTGTATCATCTACAGTACGGTTGTCACATTATACCCACATTAACGACCTTTACTCGTCATAAGAGTCTCCAGTAGCTCAGTGGCAGAGCATCCGACTAGTATACGGAGGGTTGTGGGTTCGATCCCGATCTGGGGCTCTGAACTTTTTTCTGAGTCCATTTTAGTATGGTACGATCATATATATTTCTTGGGAAGGTTTTCTTACCAAGTAAGTATTCATAGCACAAGATGTTTGGTAAAACTTGTCCTCTGCATCGATACCATCATAAACTACTGCTCGATCACGTGAGTTTACCATCGGAAATGGAAAATCTGCAAAGATAGATTTCTGAATTACATTGCGAATCATCAGATAATCATTTTGTTTATGTTGTTGATGATGGATGTTTGTGATATTTTTGTTGGAATTTACTGCGGTTAATGATGGTGGATGTTGTTTTTGTTGATGGTGGATGGTGTTTTTGTTGATGGTGGATGGTGTTTTTGTTGATGGTGGATGGTGTTTTTGTTGATGGTGGATGGTGTTTTTGTTGATGGTGGATGGTGTTTTTGTTGATGGTGGATAATATTTTGTTGATGGTGGATGTTGTTTTTGTTGATGGTGGATGGTGTTTTTGTTGATGGTGGATGGTGTTTTTGTTGATGGTGGATGGTGTTTTTGTTGATGGTGGATGGGGTTTTTGTTGATGGTGGATGGGGTTTTTGTTGATGGTGGATGTTGTTTTTGTTGATGGTGGATGTTGTTTTTGTTGATGGTGGATGGTGTTTTTGTTGATGTTGGATGGTGTTTTTGTTGATGTTGGATGGTGTTTTTGTTGATGGTGGATGGTGTTTTTGTTGATGGTGGATGGTGTTTTTGTTGATGGTGGATGGGGTTTTCGTTGATGTTGGATGTTGTTTTTGTTGATGGTGGATGGTGTTTTTGTTGATGGTGGATGTTGTTTTTGTTGATGGTGGATGGTGTTTTTGTTGATGGTGGATGGGGTTTTCGTTGATGTTGGATGTTGTTTTTGTTGATGGTGGATGGTGTTTTTGTTGATGGTGGATGGTGTTTTTGTTGATGGTGGATAGTGTTATTGATGTTGGATGTTGTTATTGATGATGACAGTAGATGTTTTTTTTATGATATTAATTATTAACGGTATATATTTTTATTGATACTGAATAATGATTGATGAAAAAATAATTATCACTCACTTTTGCTCTCTTGCCCCAAACGCAATAAAAACCTTATCGGCATGTACTTTGTGATCTCAAACTCTGGTCTCTTTATAAGAATACCATACAGGACTTTGGTGTTTTCTTCATGGATGGCTGGCAATTTGTTCTAAGAATTTTCAATCAGAAATTCAAATTATAAAAACGATTGTTAAGACATATTGAAATACTACGATTGAATAGATCTTTTTCCAAAATGGCGGCCGCAAATTCGAATGAATTTAAATAAAAATGAGTGGAAAACCAATACCAGCACTAGAAAGAGCACCTTCACTTTAGTAACCCTGCAGAGATTCATTCTGTCAGATATAAAATCGGCCGAGAAAACTTTTTTTGAAAATCGACAAATTTACAGACGTTTGTACGGTTGGGGGTAAAAGCAGTGTATTGCCCGATTTCCCTATCGCGAGTGTTGTCTCGATCAGCGCGTAGCAGTGAAAACAGTAGTAAACAGATACCAACTGGTTGCCGAAATTTCGGGCTCTTAATCGCTTGTGAAGGGGTAAAAACATCATGGGTATTCATCCAAAATCAAATGGTTTTAATAGGCAACACAAATACATCTTTACCGTATAAGAATCGTCTGCGAAGAGGAAGCCTGCGTTTTCAGTTGAGCCAAGGAATGGACTGTTGAAGGCTATGAAATTGCCATGCCTGAAATGGTTCCCTGTTGGGTCGGTTGTATATGATGTTAAACATGATCGTAATACATGTAGATAAGACTGTTTGTGTTTATCGAGAATTTTGTTTCGGATAAAATATTGGAGTTCCTGATGTAACCCCTCAATACCGGTAACGGGCTGCAACCATCAAGCCACAGGGAACTTGTGGTGAGTAGAGTTTCTAGTTGGTTCTGTTCTATATTTCGAGGGTTTTCTTCCGGGTTCTCCGGTTTTCCTCCCTCCACAAGAAGCAACTTCTAAATTCCAATTTGATCATGGAACGATGGCCAAAGGTTTGTTAGCCACTGGCTAATAAGTGCTACCCTCGTAAAACAAACAAGGATGGGCTCAGTGGTTTAGTTTAAGCAGGGAGTCCAGGGGCAGATCCATAATTTTAACAAGGGGTTGTATGATGGCAATGAAAGTAAAAGTAACGTAAGTAACTAATTTTAGTTAGCTATCATTCTCTCACAGTCAGGCAATTAATCGAAATTCTCATGGGAGGGGGGGGGGGGGGGATAGCTGCAACTTCCACAACCTTCCCCTGTATCTGCCCCTGGGGTCGCGGATTCAGACACTTCAGGAAGTAAAATATTTTGTCCGAGACAAAGGGCTCGGTGAAACACAGGCAAAATAGTCCCCAACATTATCAACATTGAAATCTAAATTATGAAATGAAGCTCTACCTAGTTTGACGAGGTCAAGAATAACCTTGTATATCCTCAATACTTCTTCAGGAAACATGTCTTCCTTTTGCTTCAATTCAAAGAGAATAACTATCTCTGTTTGGCTTAGAACATTGAGACCATTACTACAGAAACACCAGGCTTGATATGGTGTAAGAGGAGGTCTTTGAACTGGAAAAGAAAACAAAAAAAGAAACAATTATAAAAATAAAATACGCCCAAAAAAACCACACTACTCAGCAGGCGATTTCCTGCGTGTATTAATGAAATATCCAACCTACAATCTCCGAAAATATCATTGAAACGAAATAGGTAATCTCGGAGTTAATAAAGAATATGCCCCTTCTCCTCGACTGCAATGTTGTTTTGGGGGTTGTTTAGGCATGATCTGGCAATATCCGAGGCGCTACGTAGCTCCTTTCATCCACGACATTGCTTCAGGAGAAGAGGTAAGGAGATAGACGAGTAAATAGTCAAAAATGCATAAGCGCGCTAACCAATCGAATGATTTTTTTTCATGGTTGTACATTTTCCTGTAAAATTATCACACTTAAATATATCCTTCTCAGTCACCATTATACTATTTTTATTACATTTTTTTAAAGAATACGCAAATCTAATCTGATATTTTTTTTAGAAGAAACCAGTTACAATTGCCAAGAAATCAAAACGCATCTGCGCTCACTCACAGGAATGTAAAGGCCCATCTACACGCTGCGATTGTCGGCTCCATTATATGTCGAGAAGCAAATCGTGCGTGTACTTTAGTACGCCGATTCAAGCCCGATTTCAATTTAAAAATCTGGCCGACATGAGAAAATCTGTGGCAGTGCTACAGATTTTGTGAATCGGGCCGATTCAATTTTTTGGAATCGGGCTTGAATCAGGCTCTAAACTACACGCACGATTTGCCTCCCGATGGTGTCGGGACGATGAATTGGGCAGACAAGTCGCAACGTGTATTTCCCGCTTTTAATTAAAATATAATTAAATGAAACTAGAATCCCAATTGATTCTACTTTTTAACTTTTCAGAACCCAAAATTTCAGTTAAATAAGTCCATATTCAGGCTGAACAAAATGATAGGTTACCTTTGATTTTCTTGACATTAACTTGCAAATCATTGGCAACTTGTATGGTCACACCATTTGGCAGTTCTAAAAGGTTGTGTATAAATGGTTATCATTTGATTAAAAATGTCAATAATTCTGAAATAACTTTGCCAGCTATACAAGCAACTTTGTGTCTCAAGTTTTTTTCTTACCTTTCAGATCTTTTGCCAAGGCTTTGCGTCTTTCCTGAAGCGCTAATGGACTAGAAAAATTTCCACTTTTCCAGCTGACAATTCTTCCGGCAGGCCGCAGTGGGAGCCTGAAGTCCTTTGCATCTACTTTTCTAGCAGTTTCTGACTTTTCAGGGGTTGATGCTGCTGCACTAACGCTCTGGGTCCCCAAGTGTTGGCTGGAATGATCACCAGATTGGATGCGATCACCCTGCATTTGGTTCTGAGAGATGGTGTTTGCAGGCTGACTAACTGTTTGTCCAGGAACTACTGTTTGTCCAGGAACTGCTGTTTGTCCAGGAACTACTGTTTGTCCAGGAACTGCTGTTTGTCCAGAAAATGTGGCTTGTGGTTGATAAAGGATAGGTGCCTTAACCACTTGACCAGTTACTGGGTCGGTGTATGTGATGCAATCAGGTTGGTAGTTGGGTGTACTAGGTACAAAGACAAGTTGTGGTGGTGAATTTGGTTGCCTGGTACTTCCACTACTCTGGTTCTGGTTCGTATGTCCTTGACTATTAACTGGTTGCGTAGGGATTCTAGAATTCATAGGCACGTTGGAATTTGACAATGAAAGCGGTGAATAAGGTGGAGGGGAAGATGGGGCTGCACTACCAGTGATTTGATTCCTAGTGTTTGGAGCTTGTTTCGTTTTCTGTGAGCCTTTTTGAGATCCTTGTGCTTTCTTTTCCCTCATCGCTGAAGTAAATGCGTACAAAACAAATCAGTTAACCAAGGAAAAAACATCTCAATGAAACTATGGATTATCTTGAGAAAAAGGTTAACTAGTTCTGTTGAGAACTAGTACAGAGAAGAATGTAGGAAGTATTTTCATACTGTAGATCTGACAAATTACCTTCAAGGATAATAAATCATCAGTAAACTTATGATACATAGAAACCACGGAAATTACAGTCAGGGTTCACTGAGGAGATACGGTGATAAGGATGAGCACAGGGAGCCCAATTTAGATAAAAGTAAAAGGTGAACATAAAATCGGAAAAAAATCGCGTTTAATTATTTTTTTTTATTTATTCCAGGTCAAGATAATGTTCTCTAAAATAAAAAAAAATAAAAAAATCATTAAAAAATTTAAATTATATTGACACAAATCCACACATAGGATACCATAGGGAAATTATATAGGAAAACAAAGGCGCACGCGAAAACAAAATGTTCTAGTAGTGCATTTTTTAGTGATTATCTAAATTGGGCTCCCTGTGGAATTAGAAAGGGATGGTCATCAGTAAATGGCAACCTACCGTCTTTGATAATGTTGGTACAAAATACACAAATCCGCCCTATTCGATACTGTAAGTAACTCAGTCTAGCCAACTGCGAGCAACAGGTACTACAGAATATCTAGAAAAGAACAGACAGATGTAGCGGTAAATATGTGGTAGCATACAGCTCATGCTTAACCTTCAACTTTTCCTTTCTCTTAATCCCTCGGAGAAAGACTATGACAGTGCAGGAAATTGGCAACAAGGGCTGCTTTGTGGTGAACCGTAAAGATAAAAGATAAAAGTTCAGCGCTATGAAGGTATTTCTTATTGACTTGATTGTTATTTGATTCCCAAGGTGTATAGTTCCAATCGGTCAACATTCTCTGGCCGACCTCAAAATGTAGCTAGAATTGTTCAATTGTAACCTATTTTTGACTTACCTTACCACAGCCCCTGCAATGATGTTTTCTTCGGATCAGAGTAAACTTCTGATTACAGGAACAACATTTGCTTATTTGCTCATCCGGGATCCACAATGGTGACACGTGACCAGGCTAAAGACAAGCATGAAACATAAGCTTGGTGTCAGCAACAACAGCAGTAGTAAAACAACAACAACAACAACAACAGCAGTAGCAAAACAACAACAACAACAGTAGCAAAACAACAACAGCAGTAGCAAAACAACAACAACAACAGTAGCAAAACAACAACAACAACAACAGCAGTAGCAAAACAACAACAACAGCAGTAGCAAAACAACAACAACAGCAGTAGCAAAACAACAACAACAACAACAGCAGTAGCAAAACAACAACAGCAGTAGCAAAACAACAACAACAACAACAGTAGCAAAACAACAACAACAACAACAGTAGCAAAACAACAACAACAACAGCAGTAGCAAAACAACAACAACAGCAGTAGCAAAACAACAACAGCAGTAGCAAAACAACAACAACAGCAGTAGCAAAACAACAACAACAACAGCAGTAGCAAAACAACAACAACAGCAGTAGCAAAACAACAACAACAGCAGTAGCAAAACAACAACAACAACAACAGTAGCAAAACAACAACAACAACAACAGCAGTAGCAAAACAACAACAACAGTAGCAAAACAACAACAACAACAGCAGTAGCAAAACAACAACAACAACAACAGCAGCAGCAGCAGTAGCAGCAACGACAACAAGAAAAATAGCAAAAGCACCAGAACTGAGCAACGTAGCAAATTGCAAGACCTAATTTCGAGCACAGCCAATTACTGCGGGTCCAAAAAGAAAGAAAGAAAAAACACATCATACACAAAAATAACTAGTTGAGAGTAGTTAACTAGTAACAACAAGTAGGAGGACCAGTAAGGTTACGACAGGAGTTACGCCTCGGACAAATTATCTTAAAACTACGAGGATCTTCAATGTTAAAAGTGTTTTCCAGAGATGAGATGTAGTGTCTTCTTATTACTGTTTTAAAATGTTTGAGACTGTTCATACATATTTTAAGTTCTTCGGCCAAGGTGTTCCGTACGTATCTAGACGTTGTAATTGGATAAATTACTGAAGGACAATAGGAAGCCATTTCAATGTTACGGTATGTCGTACCGCGTACGTCCTGTAATTCAGTACCGTGTGTCTCCAACTCATACCAAAATGACCGCTCTATATATGTCACGCACGCGCCGGGTTTATCTGATGATGAAATAAGTCTAGGATTAAGCTCACGTAAACGGGCCCCTTATGGAGAAATTCGTGCGCGTTTCAAGGAATTTGACTCATTCGACATTTAAGACAGCGATTTGAGCAAGAGGCACCAGAGAGCAAGATTTGCATTTGCGTTTGCTTTGCGAGAGCTCATGTACTTAGGAGTGAGTCACTTTCAAGAATATGAGTGAAATGCCCGTTGAATGTTATCAAATCACTTTCATAGGAGAGCTAGCTTACCAATTTTGGTTTTGTCTTCCGAGGTTCTTCTTTGGTCTTTGTTAATGCTGAATGGATCCTTGGGATCGATGCTACAGGATTGGGTTGGCTTGTCGGACATGTTGCTGGTGTTCCTAAGCTGTGTTGCGAAAAAGAATATGTATTTTCTTCAAAGAATGGACCTGAAGAGGGCTCAAAAATTTGAGGTTGATAGGAATTGTCGCTGGCCATTCCCTGACGGGCTACAGCTTCAGTAATATCCATTGAAGGTCCGTCCTCACACTCTGATTCTAAAAGCGTGACCATAGAGTCACTGGACAAGCGTCTACGATCTCCTTTTGGTTGTGGCTGAACATCAGATGTTCTTGGCTGGGTATCTGTACTTGCCAACATACTCTTTGGTATTGACCTAAAGTCATTTCTTGATAACTCTTCTATATCAGTTCTCGGGGGTATTTCAGGAGCAAATGGATTCGTCATATTTGTGGCCTTTGACCGTGCTCCTTGCTTGTTGTACAAGAAACGCTTTTCCTCACTCATTGTCGATGGTACTCTGGAACTAGAAAGCTTTAAATCTGATACGCCTGTGGTAGGAGTGTTATTATATTCGTCAGTAAAGGGATTTGAGGATGGGAACCTCCAGTCAAATGGCTCGCTCGAACTTTGGCCATAACTTTGTTCGTAGGGTGCACGGGATATTGGTGGACGAGCTGAGTCTCTGTATGAACGAGGTGGGGCCTTTCTAAGAGGTGCTTCATCCATTTCTGATTCCGTAACAGAAGAAGCATAGCCAGAAACAAGCTCTGCTCCAATAGGAAAAGATTCACGTTTGTTCCAGAAATAAGCATCGTCATCATCACTAACTGAGGGGGCAAATTTTGGTTGTACTCGAGGATCATCAGCGTTCCCCTTCACTTCATCAGACCCAAGAGGGAACATCAATGGGAGATTTTCCAGAGTTAGTCCTCCTTTGGAATCTGAAGATGATACCTGTGGAGAACTTGATGGATCTTGAGCCAAAACGGGACGCAACACAAGAACAGGTAACTGGTCCTGCATCACTACATGTGGCTGGTAATACAAAGGTATGCTAGGTGACGTATTGATGGTGCTTATAGAGTTTTGTGGCTTGACCATAATTGTGGATGTGTCACTGGTAGATGATGACACTGTTGTTGTCATGGGAACCTGTTTGCTAGTCCTGAGTACTGAGCTGCTGGTTGGAATCGTGCTAAGGAAAACATCATTTAAACCTGGATGTTGAAAACCGGCAGATATTCCAGTTGATGTACCTAGTTGTCCAGTTCCAGATAATTCAGAATCCCGATTCCTCATAGGTTCACGACTGATCTCTGGTGTTGGATACTGGGCACCAGGCAGTGTGTAAAATTGCCCTAAAGAACCATATTCTTGTGTCGAAACGGGTAAAGGTCTGGTTCTTGTAGATGCATTATTTATACCTGGGTCCTGAATTTTTGGTGAACGATAATTGTCTTTAGTCGGAGGACTGTTCTCTTGGGTTCTAGTGGGTAAATTGTTGTTCTGGGGTGTCCTTTCATAAGTACTTTTGAGGCTGGCTTGGTTCAAGCTGTCAGACGCTTGAGGTTGGGAATATGATGTACCTGATGTAGACAATGGTGCTGTTGATGGATCAGGTGTCTTTGACTCGATATGAGAGAGGGAATCTCTTGCTGATACATGATCTGCCTGCCTTTCACTGGGAGATTCCGATAAATCACTTCCTGATGACTGTCCTCCCGACGCAGGTGTAGAAGGAGCCATGTCATCATCAGAAGACGCCACAACTTCCTCATGCTCCTTGCCTCTATGAACACCTGATGGTTTAAGGTCATTTATATTTTCATCTGAATTTGATGCCTTTCTGTATTCCACGGTAAGACTGTTCTTTGCTGGAATATTTTCTTCATCTTTGTCCTTATTCTTCATGTTAGGAATGTGATGGTTACCTTTACTATCCAATAATCTTTTATCAGCTTTACATTTACTTTCATCAGTCGAAACCCCTTGGCTTTGATTCTGTACATTTGGAATTTCATTAGACAAATCGTGACCCTGAGTTGTTTCACCATTTTTTTCCTTGTCTTTATGATCTTTGCTTTCTTCTTTCTCTGTCTCATTAACATCTTCATGGGTGTTTTGGCCTTCAACAGCAACATTATTTTCTTTAGCTGTTGGTTTGGTATCTTCATGGGCACTTTGATCCTGACCAGCAGGATGAGATACTGAGTCAGTACCAGAATCGTCCAATGAAGGAACAACGTCATTGACTTTGTCCGGTGATTCCAAACTTTCTCCTTTGTCTTCGTGTTCAGCTCTATCCGTTATGGGTTTCGTATCATTATCTTCAGCAATGTCAGTGGCCTGCTCTTCTGAAGGCAATTTGGTCTGTGAATTTTTCAGGTTATTTAGCAAAGCTTGGCACTCTTCTTTGGTCTTGCCTTCCATTGCTTGAGCAATTTCAAGGATAACATCATGGATATCCTGAGGCATGCTTTGCAATGCACTTTCCTTGGCATGACCGTTTGAGGTGGAATCTGTTGACGATGCCATATGGCCAGTAGGGTCAAGAAAATCAAGTTGAAGACCTAGGTACGGGGTTAAAATTGAACTTTTATTAATAAAGGTAAATATTATTTGATTTATGTTTATTTTTACGAGAAAGGGAAGCCAAGAATGCTCAAGCTGAATAGCTTTTGGAATAACCCCCTCAAATTCATTATAACTTAGATTTGCTGACTTCAAAAATGTCAAGATATTCAGAAACTACAGTATATCCTGCTATAGTTAAAACTAATCGTTTCAAAAACCTTTGTCATTGTAAAATACCAGAATTTCTGCCTTGATTAATCCTGCTATTTGTAAGTTTGTAAGTTTTGTAATTTAATTTGTCATTTAGTTTATATCTATACACCTGATTGCAAAAATGTTGTCACAGGAAAATAAACTTTTCTGCAAAAAGGCTAAAATAAACCTGATATTATATTACTATTATTATCATTATCATTATCGTTTTCATTATCATTATTATTATTAATAATACTATTATTAACATTTTTTTATGAAATGTATATGTGTTCGTACCATACTGAATGGACTCAGAAAAAATTCTGAGCCCCAGCTGAAGAATTTTTTCTGTGTCCATTCAGTATGGTATGAACACATATACATTTCATATCCATCATCATACGCAAACCAACATTATCATCATTATTATTGTTATTATTATAATAGACGAATAGCCCACTTTCAATATTCCAGTTAAGTGATCACGCATATATCATTCCAAGACAAGGCTCCAGGGAAACAATGGAGTAATCCCAGGGCTCGAAATAGCGGCCTGCCAATGGCCAAAAGCCAGGCAAAACTTAAGGTTTGGCAGGCAAAAATTATGGCGAACTGTCAAATCGAAAATAAAAATAATAAAAAGGCAGGCAAAATTTACTGGACTGGCAGGCTATAATTGTTTCCTATTTTGAACCCTGAATACTAAAATTTTTTTTTGTTTCCCCAGGGCTTTGCCTTGAATTTCTTTGTGCATATCACTCAACTGGAATATCGAAAGTGGGCTATTCTTGCTTACATTATTACCTGATTAGCATCTCATTGACAAAAACTACAAAACAACAAACTCATCTTCTTATATTCTACGACTCTTCTAATGCAGCTATGGTAAAAAGGTTGGCATTTTGCATAATAAGGCCCGGTTTAGACGTCAAAGTTCACATGTGCCGAATCTAATCCAAATGAGCGAAATCTATTGTTTGAGTTAATTTGCATTAGATTCAGCAGGTGTGAACTCCGACGTATAAACCAGGCCTAAGCTTGAAATTTATTGTGGATCATATGTAAATAATGTCAGCACAACAACACAGGCAGCCCAATCCATTAACTTCTCAAGATCCATGATATAGACCCCTTGCAGTACGTTGGAATGCAGCTCAGTTTGGAGGACAAAACAATAGGTTCCAATTCTCAGGAGATTAAAATTCTTTTGTTTTGTCCTCCAAATTGAGCTGCTCTGAAGTCACATGAAAGGGGTCTATAGACCGAATGCTAATATGGCCGCCATTGACTTTTAGAAATAGAAACCTAATCTTAAAAAATAAGTACTAGCAAACAGAAATATGTATTTTTGGAAAGTTTCATTGCTATAAATAGGATTCCAGTGAAGCTATTTGGAAACAAATTTACAGAGATTTGTATGTGTTCAGTGATCTGTTTCCTTGCTAGCCTCGTTGTGGTGTTTTTCACATTTTTCAAATTTAATATTTTTGTCTAAAACTTTCTAACTTTGTTGATGTCATTCCAATCTATAATTTTGATGTAGCGGTCAACTAAAGCATAAATTAAAAAAATTATGATAATGAAGTGGTGGCCATTCAGTCAATATGTTTTTGTAACAGTGATGTAAATAATAATACGTGCATCAGAGCATGTCACTAAGTCATTATTATATTAAAGGATATTTAAGTTTGATAAGATCAATGCATTCTAGGAACTCTGAATGGATGGTATAATAGTATGGATAAAAAGTTAAATTTTACACCGTAAAAAATAAGAGAGATCACTTACTGACGTTTCGGACGCTAGTCCTTCGTCGGAGTAAAAGAGGGGTAAAGGATGGTATAATATATAAATAGATGTTAACTAGCAGTAAGCTAGTGTGGGCTGCATCAGTGTTTCTAATGAAACAGTTGAGATCTCTCTTATTTTTTATGGTGTAAAATTTAACTTTTTATCACAACTGGTATATATAAATGTCTATGCCATTGATTGGTTGGTTCATAGTTGATGTAGTGGATGGTTTGGAAACCTATTGTTCTAGGTTTTTGTTTGGCGAGTGATGTTGAAATGTACCATCATGTCATATTGACCGTGCACAATAAACCAAAGCAAGTGTAGCTGAAAATACTAGTTTCTGTACTATTTTTATGTACGAATAATTTGAAAGGGTTAAATTTTCATTCTAAGATTACAAAAAAAGGATAAATTCTGTGCAGACACAGTTAAGTTACTAGATGGTAAATATTAGAAAGCTTATAAAAAGGGGCATTTCCTTTTCAATAAACAAATAATCTCTATCACATAGTATAATTTATTAATAAATAACATCTATTTTATGACATTTTTGAGAAAAAATAATTAGTAAATAAACCCCTCCTGGCGGCTGGGATAGCGGCTGATAATGTCCGAGGATGAGAAATGGTCCGAAAAAAGAACATTTGGCCGAGAAGGGAAGCTTCGAGGACCATTTCTCATCCAAGGACATTATCAGCCGATATTCCAGTGAGCCAGAGGGGATTTATTTATTTTATAACCCAACGACTTCACTGAAATGAATTCAGCAAACTGCATCGACTCGTCATCTCCAGAGTTTTCAAAAAATAATTCTCTCTCGTCTCCACGCTGGATATAAAAACAATTATTTTGGTAAATGAAAGCTATTTGACATTGAATTATTCTATTGTTTGACATTTGACAAAATTCATCGTTGGGTTATAATGTATAATATTCTCTAAGTTGCTATAAACAAACCCTGAAATTTTCCCTTTTCTGTGCATGGTCAACGTAATAGAAAAAGTTGAACAAAAACCTAGAACAATAGGTTTATAAACCATTCCACTCAATTAACTATGGTTGGTCCAGAGTGGAAGCCATTGGATGCAATTTTTAAACTGCAACCTGATATAAGGTCTGATTTTAATATTCATTTAAAAATTGTAAAATTCACCAGCAAATGCATAATTTTGGCTGACCTAATTGTATGGGACCTGTGTCATGTTAGTCAGGCCCTCAACCGATCGAGTAGCGCATTGCATAATTTTTTAAACATTTTCTGTTCATTATTTTTGTAGCTGTAATTTGTACTGTAAGTTTGTATTTTGATATTTATGTAAATAAATAATCAAGCTTAAATAATATATATATCCAAAATACATGACATTTGTGTATAATTTGAATACTTAAAGATTCATTGCAAATAAACTATAGACATATTTTCAAATTAGCGAATAACATTAGCAGTTCAAGAAGATTGCTTCAAACCGGAAGTAAAAGTCAAGACACCTTGACAAAAAATAATTTTTAAAACAAATTTCTGAAGTAAAAACACGATATCTTATTAACGTGCTGCACAGGATTAGGATTTAATGGTAAAACGACATATTCATACATTCATGTCCACAAAAACTAACGACGATTACGATATATAAGGGTTATTAGCTTACATTGTCTGTAACGTATGAAGGGAAGGCACCTTGACAAGGCTTAAAAACATATTTTATGGCGCTTAACCATGAGTTTGAGCCGTAGCTTTTTTTGAAAACATAAGCAGCTACAATGGAATAGTAGTTATGAAAATATAAATTGGGCTTATGAGGCAATTCGCGTGATATATTGATATTTTTATGGTACACTCGGACAAGTTTGATCGAGCAATGCAGCTTCATGAGGGTTCATGAGTGGGGTTCACGAACGTGCACTAACAAGATCTCTGGGACCAGCAACGCGTTTTGTATGCAATACAAGTCAAATAGATTGTTAAAACACTTGAAAAATACTCCTAAGGATTATGCAATGGTCTAAGAAGCAATCATTTAAATCTTACAAGAATTTTCTTACTGTGTTTTGAAGCTTTTCATCTTCACCTGGTCTCAGCCGCCATCTTGAATTACACCGCCAAAACGAGGCTGGCGTGACTGGTGACGTACTGTAATACTAAACCGAGCATGCAAAGTTTTCTCAACCAACTTCAATTTCCACTTTTAACTTTCCATTTATATGAATAAGAAAAATTTTTCCCAAAAATATTATATTCGTAATTTTTATTAATTTGTTACTAAGTATTTGACTAATGTGTGGCTCGAACACCTGTGGTAGAATGTGAAACTTGCTTGAGCAACGCCTCTCTAGTACTAGTGTAGCTTTACTGCATCAGAACTCATGGCCGTAAGATCAAATAATTTTTTTGCCACTGGTGAAGAGATCAACAGGGTTTGCACCATTACTCACCACTAGATCATATAAACAAGGGGTAGAGCAAAGGAAATCTAACTGGAGAAGTTTACTGTATCAGAAACTGTAAGATCAAAGAAATGTTCAGTGCCACTGGTCGCCACTGGTGATGAGATCAACCATTACTCACCACTAGACCATCATCTAGATCATCACCTTCTTGGATAAAATTTGCTAGTGATATTGTATTCATATAAGTTGCAAAGTATTGTAGCAACTGGTAAGTTTTAAATAATCTTAGCATTATAAAAAGTGCATGTGTGGTTTACCACTGCTTCCACGAGTCTTAAAATGAAGTTCTACCAGGCCGCACGTATAGAAAAGGGGTGGAAATTCGTGAGTTTTGGTATAAAAAGGGTAGATTTTCTTCAAAGGTATATGAAAGGGGTACCTTTACAGGCAAAAAGGTATAAAAGGGGTACCTTTTTGCTGAAATTTGGTATAGAAAAGGGTAAGGGGTCGAGAGTCCGGGCGGAGCATCACCGTATGAAACGACCCAAAGTACCCCCCGGGGGGGGGGGGGGGGGGGGGGGGTATTTCAGCTACGGACACAAGGTGCGCTGCAACGTTAACATTGCGCGCAAGTCACAGGCAATCGATGTTGCGAGCTATGTCACACGACGCAATTTTTTGCATGTAATGATTAATAAGTTTGTTTTATTAGCCTTCTTAGTAAAAAAACCCTTACATTTTATAATATTAATTGTGGTTAAGAAAGAGGGTTTAATATACTTCTCGGCGGTGTCTCATGAGAAACAAATCAGTCAAGGCTCACTATTTTATTTTATTTCATTTGACTTAGCCTACTCTTAACGATGTTGGCAGAAATAACCAATTAAGATATTAACGGATCAGTGATAAGTTCACGTAGACCGCGGAGCACCCTAAAAAGTAGTTGAGCAGGCTATATAAGAGACTAGTATGGGAAAAGGGAAAAAGTGGTTGGGCTATAGCCCTACCATCCCCTCCCATCGCGCTTTCCCTGGGTTCAATAATTTTTCGAAAATTAGAGGCTAGGAATCTATAACAGGTTTTCCCCAATTACAATAGGTCCTAAAACTAAAAATCCTAAAATATATGATTTATGAAGAATTGAAAAGTGGAAGATGTGACACTAATCATGACGGCGTCTAGTTGGCTAACAAATTTAAAAACAACATTTCAAAGTTCCTTTTAGAGTTCTCGCCGTATGACATTTCACTCAAACAGATTTCCACGTGGGGCGTAGGTCTTCAGGATCGAGTAAACACGACTAATGCGCGCGAAGTATTGACACGATTTTTTAAGGAAATCCAACCCGACAGAACCAGATTATCTGAAAGGGTAATTAGATTTTAAGACTGTTTTGCCGAAACTTCCCTTTTGCTACTCATATTTCATATATGAAAGGGGCATTTTCATTGACCAATCAGATTATTCTGATAGGAATATTTTCAGCATATTTATCAAACGACGCAGGTAGGTGCGCGAAGTCGTACAATTTGCCCATTCGGCAAATAGAGCTTGGTGGACGTCAGTCATTGCGTTTCCGTGACATTCCAGAGGCACTTGCCCTTCAAAAATTGTCGTTCCCCCAAAGCCATGAAAAACCTTTGAGTGACCATCACTATGCAAAACCCTATTTTGTCGCGACTGCAAATTGTGCGATTTCGTGCGTAGCCTTGGGAAGCACTTTAAAAAGTATTGACAGTATTGCCCGAAGGTTTTTGGTATAGTATAAATAAAAAAACGAACATTACGTTACATACGAAAACAATAGATGAGAAGGGGATATATTTTTTTATCGAGTCTGTATACGTTTCCAGAGATGTGGAAGAAACTGTTAACATCATTTCGAATACACCCCTCTTGACAGGGCTGGGCGTAGGGCAGGCCCAAATGTATTTCATGTCATAAGACTTACCATAACCATAATCATGATGTTAACACCATATTCTGCTGTACTACAATGCAAATTTCTTCCCATACAGTGGCGCAACGAGGATTTTCGGATCGACTGCTTTTTTTCTTTGAGGTATGAAGTTCCTATACAGGGTCGTAGCACCTAGGGCAGCCTGGGGACATGCATGCCCCTCCAGTTTCCCCCAGAAAAGTGAAACAACTATGGTATTAAACTATTTTTTTTTAATGATCATGACTTGCAAAGTGACTGCTATATACAATAAAAACATCTTCTGAAGAATTATAAAAAAAACTTGATGTTTATTTCAAATGGGCTGGTTGGTGTTTAGTAGCTTCAAGTAAAATACAATATTTTTAAAGACTGCTGACCTGCTCCTCTAAAAAAATAGTTTTTAGTATTGATTACGATAATATACAACTCATATAAATTACCATCAACTATCAAAATTTTACAGTTTTATTCTTTTTACGATATTGTTTACGAGGGCGTGGTTTTTCATCATCAGAATGGATTTCTGCATCAGCGCTTGTATACTTTGAACTATTAAAAGAATGGATTCCACTTTTTACTTTCACATTTCCATCTGAAAAAAATAAAATAATAAGTCCAGTGAATTACACTTTAGCGTATTACGCACTACTTCACTCTGATTCTTTCGTTTCAGCTAAAAATGCAATAATTTAAAAAATAATTAATTCCTTGAAAATGCAAGCAAAACTATTTCATGAATAGATAAATTTATTTTTCATAAAGGGTGTAGGGTATTTAAAATTAACATGTTTATGATAAAACTTTGGGACAAAAATACAATCAATTCTACTTTTATATTTTATAATCTATTAAAGAGCCAGGTTTCCTATGCTATCCCTGTCCTGATTAAAGCTATGGCAAAGGTTCAAAAATTTGCAGCTATTTTTTTAGAGCAAAGCCAACTGGGAGGCGCTTCACTTAATCATTGTTATCAATATGGATGACTTTTTACAAACAGCTAATACAACCATGAGGTTGTAATTTATTACTCACTACTTCACCCTGATTCTTTTGTTTTCTATTGTGTTTTTTTACTATTACACTTTACACATGGTCTGAAATGGGACAACAAACTGCCCAAGCTAAAAAGGTATATTCCAATTTGATATGTGAGTTTCAGTAGCCAAACCCTGACTTTGATCAGACCAGAGGTTGTTTCAGGGTATAATATATATATATATATATATATTAAGTTATTGAATATGTATACTACATACCTTTCTGTCTAGATTTGATTGCCTCAGGACAGTCTCTTTTAAGGTGTTCAACAGAACCACAAATATTACATCCTCCCCCTGAAAAATAAAAATGCCCATGGGATACTCAGATAAATGATCATCAAATGTGAAACTACTCAACTACATACAGTATCTCTTGAATGTATTAACAAAACAGTCGAACCTGAGATGACATTTTTTCATAATGATCTTGACTGTGACATTTTTTTATCTTAAAATATTGAAATATCATTATACTAACCTCTAGGGTATAGTCCTTTGGGATTGTCTGGACATCCATTAGATAAGTGACCAATTTCTCCACAAATAAAACATTTTGCAAATGGGAAAGGATTGCCATCTGAGGATAAAAGATACGATCACCGCTAATAATTAGTATAGCGGTAGAAGCTAAGCTTAGAAGCACTGGACTTGCACACTGACACTGTTACCTGTATGTAAAATTGTGCTTCATTGAACATGAGGGAAATATAATCATAATTGTTTGAAGTGTGAAATGGTTTAGAATGTAGCACCTTCATTGAACAACATGTAATAATATCACTGCTTAGCCTATGAAATTACTTGAATGTACACATCATGGTCAGAGCCAAGGCACAACACATGACAGTGAGTGTTTGGAATTCATCCCATGAATCCATAGCATCAATAATCCCTGGCTTACCAATATAAAAAAATAACCAACCTTTTTCAGTAGAGTCCTTTTGTTTACAGTTTTTAGTAGTGTGATCAGAAGATCCACACTTATAACACACACCAACCCCAGTCCCTTCTTGATTCATTTGTGGACATTCTGCTGCCATGTGACCAAGTTGTCGGCAGTGAAAACAAGTAACACCCTTTGAAAATATACAGTATTAGTATGTTACTCAAAATACCTAACAAAATTTTTTTCAAAGTTTAAACAAATAATGTTTCCCAGACTTTGTTATGTCTCTCCCCTAATTTCAAGGCTTTTCTCCAGGTTCTCT
Organism: Anthopleura sola; assembly: GCA_023349425.1. Lineage (NCBI taxonomy): Eukaryota > Metazoa > Cnidaria > Anthozoa > Actiniaria > Actiniidae > Anthopleura > Anthopleura sola. The sequence continues at coordinate 5,726,006 of JALHLI010000016.1, read as the reverse complement.
GGTTTTCCTCCCTCTGCAAAACCTAACATGCTAAATTCCAATTTATTGTGTGAGTTAGTTGTACCCTGAGTTTGATCAGCTCAGAGGCTGCTTCAAGGTATTCATAAAATAGAAGGAATGTACAGAGAGGCGCAGTACAAGTTGTAGACCTTTGAAAGTAAGACAAGAGTCTTGTAGAAACTAATGAACTTGAGCTAACAATCTTAAAATAAATAATGCTTTGTATATTTGACATTTTGAATACATGTAATTAGCTAACATGCATCTAGACAACCTTTATCAAAATCATATACTACAGTACATGTACATCAATGAAAATTGTCAGCTATATGATTGATATCTACTTGCATGCTCACCTTTCTTTTAGCCCTGCGTCGTCTCCTTGCTTCTCTTTGTTTTTCAAGCTTCTCTTCCTTGTGCGATCTGAAGCATTTCACCTTCAAGCTCTGACTCTCATTAACTTTTGTAGTATCTTTTAAAAAGTCTTTACTAATTTTCTTTTTTGCATCTTTATGGTGAAGCTTTCCTTTCCTTTTATCTTTCATTTGTTCAGTTTTTGAATCTGATGCATTTGAATCACTTATCTTCTGTTTCTTAGGAGTTGAAACAGGTTCTTCTAAATCTGTGTCTTCAGTTTCAAGGTTTCGTTTCTTTGATTTCTTCTTCTTTTTCTTGCTTTCTGGCTTAGGATTGTCATCTGGTTTTTGCTGTTCATCATTGTTTGTCTCCTTTTGCTCAGCTAAAAATGCAATAATTTAAAAGATAATTAATTCCTTGAAAATGTAAGCAAAACTTTTTCATAAATAAATAAATTCATTTTTCATAAAGGGTGTAGGGTATTTAAAATTAACATGTTTATGGTAAAACTTTCGGACAAAAATAAAGTCAATTCTACTTATATACAGTATTTCATAATCAATTAAGATCCTGGTTTCCTATGATTATCAAAGCTATGGCGAAGGTTCAACAATTTGTAGATATTTCTTTAGAACAAAGCCAACTGGGAGGCGCTTCACTTAATCATTGTTATCAATATGGATGACTTTTTACAAACAGCTAATAAGCTTATACTGTAATCATGAGGTCGTAATTTGGGAAAGAGTAAGCTTATATCAGAATCTTCTGCCCTGTATAAACGAATAGTTCAACACGTTCTTGCATGTGATAAGCTTAACAGCTTACTGGTGTCTGGCATAATCTTAGAAACCTCAAAGAAATATTCGTGGAACTTTTAAAGCGATCATATTCAAACACATGCGAAAATCTCGTAACACGTGCAGGTAGGAAAAACATCTAGAAACAGTTTGAAAAGCGCTCCAAACCTTGTCGTTGCTGAGAAAGCTCTTCCCAAGATGACGCCTCGAGGTGTTTTTTCTTTGACATTCGCGCAAAACGAGTCATATTTGTCTAAAAACCGTGTAAACTTTTCCAAAGAAGAAGAATTAAAGAATCGAAGTCAAAATAAATCCGCCATTTTGATGCGCTGTGTTTAATGCGCATCTATAAACAAGGAAGCAGCTGGTTAAGAATATCGCGGGCGTGTAATAGTTTCGTGACGCGTTACATCGATACAAAACAAGATAACATGGTGGACGTTGTTGAAGAAGGATGGACAGCGAACTAAACGAGGACAAATTTTACTACGTCTACAGCTCTGATCTTGACACTAACCTTGAAATCAAAATGTACGTATATCATTCAATACCTGTTTCGTTTGTTTTGGATATTGAAGCATTCAGTAATTTTCTACGAGTGAAGATATTCAATGAATCCAAGCACTGCTTTCAGGCCGGATGCACCTGACGTTTTGAAGCTAGCTGGATTTTTTGATGTTTAATTCTGTTGAAGATTCATTTTCTAGTTTTTTACAAGCCCTAGATTTAAAAAAAATAATATGGTCTTGTTTTCTTGAGTTTTTATTACTCAAATTAAACGTCCCTAGATCTATTATTTTCTACCCCTAGACACATCAAAACCAAGTCACTAAGCTTAAGCTTATATTATTCTATATTATTCAAACTGAGCTTTTTTGATATAAGCAGTAGTCAGGTTTATGATACATTGAACCTTCGTTTTTAATTTTTCAATTCCTCTTATTCAAATGTCAAGCAAGTCCAGATAAATCCTTTCCACTTGTCTTCCAAATGCAAACATGAATGACATTCTGTCATGGTTGGCAATAAAGAAAATTAATGCATTCCTTCATTCCTTTGATATGAGTGCTTTTTCTGATGAATTTAAATTTTGTTTCGTTTGCATGAGAGGGCTGCTTATTATTTTAATATATTATTGTGTTTTGATCAAATTATAATTAAAAAAATAGCTAAATAAATGTCAGTAAACCATCTGTAAATTCACATGTACCAAATGTACAAGAATGATATTGAAGAGATACTTCTAATTACAGAATATTTAATAAATGGGAATCAGTGTTATTATGAATGCAAAAGATAGCTGTATTAAGATATTTAGTAGACGCGACTAAGCTCTGATGTTTGACTTTAAATTCTAGCTCTTGGTCAGCCTATATAGATGCAGACAGTTTTCCACTTGAGCAATACTTACCATAAGCTTAACTAATATGCATAATGTGTTGGTTTTTTTTTTTCAATTTAGATGTACACTAGAGGGAAAGAGAGACAAAAAAGGCTATAAAGAACTCCTTGATGACCCACTTCTGAGGTACTCTGGATTGTATAACAGGTAAGCTAATGTGGATGTTATTAATCACATTCATGGTCATTACTGTTCAGCATCAATAATGAGTTTTGTGCATATTCATTGTCAGTGACAGTATTACTGTATCACTTCTTCAAACTCACAACTCCTATTTTTACATATAACACACTGTATTGGAAGGCTGAGCACTCTGAAGAGATCATCACCTTATCGTGGTGGGGCAGTTTGTATGTTTCTGTGACTCCTACAGAGCTTTCAATAAAAGGCAGCTACCGGCAGTTTATCGCCGGATACTTCACCTTAAACTGCCGGCTATTTTGACAAAAAATTAATTCATTGCCAAATAAAGTTACGGCCCCTTGGGGGATATGGACCCCTACTTTTTTGGATTGATCGTCTACTCCAAATATTATTGAAAGCTCTGCTCCTAGAGCTATGTCGCTGGAGTCTTGAACTCCTGTTAGGGCCACCCATGTCAATTAGGCCAAAGGGTAGAGATCAGACAAGGATTGATCCCCTGGTCTTCCAAGTTGGGCGGTGGGCTAATCCCTTACACCTGTAAAAAAATACCAATTACAAAAAATTAAATCATGGCAAAAAACCATGGAGGAGGCAGAGGAACTAAATTTTGTGGAGGATGATAATTAAGGGCCTATGTTCCCTAAGGGACGAAGAGGGTTAAGTCAGTTTTGGAAGGTCTAAAATTGTTCCTTATATATTTTTTTATCAGAAAGAATATATGAATATATTGTTTTTCTATGTATATTTAATTTGGTGCTGCTTCACACAACTTACAGCTGTGCTTACACAAGCTAAGCTAGCTAGGGCATTTTACTGTACTGTTGAGTATGGTCCACTAGCATGACTCAAAGTTGTATTTGTTTCATTTCTAGTACATGTTCTGACCTGTATGTCACATGCAGAGTTTACGCTGATGGCCAACCACTCTCTCTACCAACCAGCACTTCATATAGACCATTTAACTCCAGGTGGAAGTAAGTTTGATATGCAGATACTGTATAGGATCAGAGATCACAGAGCTAATGGGGTTAATAAATTAGTTACAGTATTTGTAAGGAAATACATTTAATATGTAAAAAAGGCAAAAGGAAAAACTATCCACCAATTCAAAATTTGCTTAGCAGTTCCTGATGTTGGTGTATAAAATCATAGTTTTTTTTTTCTGGTCCAGTATTGTCAAAATCATGCATTCTGTTTGGCTGTTTAAGTGGGTGGTATTTTCTCAGCGTCTGCCCGTGGTCTGGTATCCTGTCATTATCTGCATGCATGAATGGGATAATAGATTACTAAACAACATAACAAATTGCAAAACAAGTGGGCAAAAAAATTATTTCCCAGTGATCCTAAAAATGGTCTGGATAGGGAAAAACTATGGCCTCAGCCTTGAGAAGGTACCTCAGCCTAACAGCCTTTGTCCACATATTTTTAAAAGACTTCGGGCACAGTTTTTCCCTATCTGGATCTCTTAGCCAAGTGTATTTCCAAAATATGATAGGTACCAAAGTTTTATTGTTACTTGTTATTAGCTGGAATGAATGGCTGAAACTACCAATCAAGTATCCTGACCTGCCCCGTAATGCTCAGTTGGCATTCACTATCTGGGATATCTATGGACCAAGGAAAGCGGTACCAGTAGGGGGTACCACAGTCTCTCTCTATGGAAAGTATGGGTAAGTAATAATGTTGAATACTAGAAGAAGACTGAACTGATGATTAAAATGGTTTACGATTTATCATAATGAAAATGAAAATGAAAACGAAAAAAGAAGAAACATTGAAGAAGATGAGAATTAACAGTGGATTCCTCAGAGTTACTCTTCCTCTACTGGATTCCAATTTAAATCTAGAAGTTGATCTTTGCAGAGGGAGGAAAAACTGGTAGAACCCATAGAAAAACCCTTGAAGCACATGAGAAAACCAACAAAAGACTCTACTCACATACAACACCAAGTCAGGGAATCAAACCTGTGTCACCTTGGTGAGAGATGAACCCAGTCTTACTACTGTGCTGCCTGTGCTTCTAATAGTAACATAATAGAAACAATAATAATGTGCTTAGGATTAATTTCTCTTGTTTCTGTTCATCAGGACACTGCGGCATGGGATGCATGATCTTAAGGTGTGGTCAGGTATTGAGGCTGATGGACACATGCCGACAACAACACCAGGAAAAACAACTTCTAGTGAAGACCAGATGAACAGACTAGCAAAGGTTAGTTGGTTAAAACTGTACGAATCATGCATTTTGATGTGTTATTTGTAACTCCACTTGGACTCCCACATTTAGACCACTTCCTTATATTACACGTATAACTGTGCTAATAGGAAGCAGCTAGCTAGGTGGGTCAAAATGAACCCCAGAAATGAAAATTTGCATCTCATTTGTATACATCCATAATTACTGCTATTGGGGATTAGCAGAACACTCAAGAAGTGTTGAGAACACTCAGCTAAGCATCATGCTTCTCCTAACACTTCTCTCTTGTTCTGCCAATCCCTGCATGCTTTACTACTGCATACAGATGTGCACACATTTTCTACTTCTTCAAGAGACTACACCTTCTTGGACCACACCATTTTTCATGAGGTCTATGAGATAAGAAAACCAGGTTAGCAAAGGATTGTTGTTGAACTAACATATGATACTGATATTCTATTGTCTTGTTACAGTTGAGTAAGAAGCATCATAAAGGTCAAATGCAAAAAGTAGACTGGCTGGATAGATTAACATTCAGGGAAATTGAGATGATTAATGAGGTAAAAATGTGATACAGAGTCAATTTATGTGTAAATTTAAAATTCACTAGTCAAATATTTATTAATTAATTTTTTTGCCACAGAAAGAAAAACGAAATTCTAATTTCATGTACTTGATGGTCAAGTTTCCAAGAATACATTACGATGGCATGGACTTCAATGTTGTCTACTTTGAAAAGGTAGGAGAAGATTGAAGGGAAAATGCTGGAACATTGCGTCGAGTAGAAGGTAGAGGTTAGAATGGCCACTCACTTATTTCTACAAGATGGTTGCAATTCACATATTTCTCGAGATCGTTTTGAGGGGAAAATCCATAAAAAACACCGTCCTAGCTGAGTATTATGTAGATGTTATATCGGTCCACAAAATTGATCAGTACTAAATAATCTAGAAGGGGGCCCAATACCATACTTTGGGGAACTCCAAATTTGTTTGCTAATTAGATTGACATTCAAAACTCGCCCCAGTCCCTTGTTATTTCTAAAGTGGCCATATTAATCTTTAGCATGCAACGTTTGTGTTGACTTGAGAAACATTTGAAAATAATTATCGCTGGGAAATGTTTTTTTAAACTCAAGGTTGGACTAATAAAACCTTACCGCGATACCATTATTTAGCAATTATTCGCCGAGCTGCGAGGTAAATATTCATCGATAATCACTGAGCCTGAGGTGAATAATTGTTTTAGTATAAACAAAAAGGTGATAATTTCAAAAAAGAAATTTCCTCTTCGCTTACTGTGACAAAACGACTGCTGACAGCCATTTTGTCCGAAAAGGTGATTATCGGCTGACAATCCGAGATAGAAAACCAATCAGAGCGCGCGATTTTGTATGATCACCTTTGTATTTATACTAAAGCAAGATAATCTTGCCAGGAAGATAAATTCGCGTTTTTGACCTTTAAAGAGATTGTGGGATGAAAGTTGGGTAGTAGATCGAACGGCTCCATCATCTTTTTGCCTCATAATCCTTTGCTCCACTATGTGGTTACCAGACTCCCTTAAAACCTCGTAAAGGTAAACTATCAAGTTCTTCACATGGTATTTTCCTTTAGAATTACTACTGAAGTGCTATTGCAAGGATGTTATGTTCAGGTCTCAAGTCGTTGTTTTACCCCGCGAGCAGTACAGTTTTTGAAGAAGAAAAAAACATGCGTCCAATCAATGATTATGGATTCTTGTCTCAAGAATTTTTTAGATTATTATGAGATACCTAATTAAGTATACTTTATTTAACTTCCTGTTAATAAAGATGTTATTAAAGTCATTATATTCATCTTTCATTCATCTCATTTTATTTTCGTATTTCATTTTCTTAAGATTTAGAAATATTAATTTTTTTATTTCATGCCTTTTGGCAAAACTCAAATCGCGTGACATTCATATTTTTAGTCATTTTACCGCAACTGAAGGTCTTTTGAAATAAATTATCTGTCGTTACTGACGACAAACGTCAAAAGTTTGCGTTACCTAATTGCTACAAACCTAAAATTAGAATAGTGTTGTAGTTGCTCTCTTAAATACTAAGTCTAGATAGCTTTTTCTTTCGAGAAAATATTTGAACTTCACGTCCAAAGAAAAAAATAATGTCAACATCTCGAGTTTAATATCAGTACGAAAGAGCGTGAGAAAGTAAAGGTGGTTTGCCAGTGTGCCGGGCACAGCGTGATGGGCTTGAGTTGTATTATACAAGCCATAAATAAGAGAGAAGAAGATCTCGACCCCCTCTTACAGGTACATAGAATAATCCTTTGAACGAGAACTTAATTAACTTAAAGTTTGACGATTCCATGTTATATAGATTTCATCTTAATGTTATAAAAAAGAAAGATTCTCGATTTGATATCTTACACTAGATTATTGTGTTTTGGTTCTTGACAATTCGGCCTTTCAAAATTCTTTTATTGCGGACATGTTGACTTTCAGACTCAGTCTATTTTAACGATAATACTATCTAATGTAGTTTCTTTGAGGGACTTTGTCGAGGAAAGATCAATATGTTCAAGAATGTCTCAGTAGCGTCGGGGTTTATAGAACAGTGTATTTTGAATTCTCTTCATTTTTTATTGTTTTTTGTTTTCAAGAATGTAAAAATAGTCAAAACACAACGATTTATTTACTTTTTAATAATAAAGATATTCTAAAATATTTTTAGAGGAGAAAGGCTTGGAATTGTTTTTCTACGGTGTGTTGATCCTTCGTTCATAAAACTCAGTTTTACATGACGGGTTTTCCACATCATCACTCATCACACCTGTTCAGAACTTTATGCATAAAGATGAACTGAATGTGTAGTCAATTGAATTTTACAACATTGGACGAAACTTAATTGATTTAATCGTTGACTTCCAGCCTAATGCTTTAGAGAAATTGCTGTCTTGATATTTTTCGACTTCCTAGACAATATTAGGAGCAGACCGGGACTGGTGCTTGATTCATGAGCTGAAGCAATCTTAAATATTTAATAATGTGATGTGTGGGGTAATGCTTGTGGTTTTGTTCTGTGTTAGTCTTGTAGTGGTTTTTCTTAGAACTGACTTAAAAGCTTCTATCGATGACGTCAAAAACGTTTCCCGATATGCAATGCAGGCGTCACGTAACCCGGAAGTAGAAGCTTGATTGCTCTTCTGCTTTAGTTACTCATTGTTATTGTTTTCTTGTAGGACGCTGATGACGTCGATTATTTTTGCACTCAACCGGAAGTAGTTAGACTCTCTGATACTGAAACACTTTTGGTGAGTACACCGAGTCGCTTTGCATGCCGTTACCACGTACTTGTGGGTGGCATGGATGGCGTAGTGGTTTACTGCTCGCCTCTCACCGCTGTGGCGTGAGTTGAGTTTGTTTGATGTGTTGTTCTCTCCCTTGATGCATTGTTCTCTCCCTTGCCACGAGGGTTTTTTCTCCAGGTTCTCCGTTTTTTCCTCCCTTTTTAAAAATCAACATGTGAGTTGAGCGTTGTTTGCATAGAATATATGATGTAGTCGTAGTGTGTGAGAGTGACAGTGGGCCAAATTGGAAACCAGTATTCATTTACTGAATTTGTATCCCACAATAAAAAAGAGATTTATTTTATTTCTTGTTATTTTATATTACAGGAGAAAACACTGCGCCCGTGAGAGTAAAGAGGTCTATATTCTCCACCTCCTCATTGATCATTCTTACCAGTTTTGCCGTTATTTTTTTTCAGGAAAATTTAGTGGAAATCAAGCACCATAAACTTGTTCGTAGCATACGGAGCGGCACTGTATCACGTGATCTCAAACCTAACGCCAAGATCAGAGACCAGCTAACGGTATTCTTACACCTAGTTCAAATCGAGATAACTTGAAATGTTTTTTATTAACTTTATACAGAATCAGCTTCGGAGCTCGTTATATCTGCTATCACTCTCTCACAAACCATATCCAATATTATTAGAATGAGAGGGAGAAGTATTGGTGTATATGTCATTGTTCACGTTCTACACCATACCATATACTGTACCATAATATCAGGCTTTGCATGAGGATACTTTAAACTTCTTTCACACCAAAATATATTTACCTTGCATTGCCAAAACTGTGTGTGCTGCGGAGGGGAGGTTTGTCTGGCCCGGTCATGCCAAGTTGCACTTTTTTGTTATTTATTCCATGTTTCCTATTTTTACAGCAAATTGTTAGTTATCCACCGACTAAAGTATTGACATCAGAGGAAAAAGACCTGGTTTGGCAATTCAGATTTTACCTCACCAACCAGAAAAAGGTACTTTGTTTCTGTCAGCACTGAAACAACTCTTTCTTCTATAGGTCGTGTGCATCCGTAAATTTTCGTCAATAGATTAGTAGATTTCGAATGCTAAACCGTTACTTTCACGTTGATGGCGTTCACGTGACACAAGGCTTTAGTTTGAGTCATCCAACATGACGGTTATGACGTCACATATTTGTCGTGCAACTCCCGCTCATGACTACAATCTTAGAATGCTTTTAACACAATAATGAAAAATTCTCATGTTTGTTTTTTATTGCAGGCTTTGACAAAATTTTTGAAATGCGTGGACTGGAGCGAACCACAAGAAGCCAAGCAGGTTATACATTATAGAAAACCGTGTAAACGGTTGTTTTACGAAACCGATGTTTACAACACTCTTGCCCTGTAACACTATGGCGTCACAGCTTGTTTACATGTTTACATTTTACAACCACTATACCAGAATGCACCGCGACTTTCCATTCTTAATTCACATTTTATTTGTCCAACAAATATAAACCCCCTAAACTGCAATCGAAAGTCCTTAATCATCGGATAGATACGAATTCCCCATTAGTAAAAGAGAATTTCATACAAACTTATTTTGTTTTGTTCTTGCAAGGGCTTGCCTTTGAGTCAGTCTAAACCTTGGATTTCGTACTCTCCCTCGGCAAAATCCTAGATTAGTACCTATTTTTTTCTTAATTTAAAAACAGCATTGAAATGGATTAGTGTCTTATTCTCTTCGCTTTGTCAATATTTTTTATTTTTTTAAATATTTTTTTAAATATTTTTTTAGGCTTTGGAGTTACTTGACAAGTGGAACCCAATGGACGTTGAAGATGCGTTAGAGTTACTCTCATCTCAGTTCACTAACAGAGCTGTCAGGCAGTACGCAGTGTCCAGACTAAAGGAAGCCCTTAATGAGGTAATGAAATTCAAAATATAGAAAAACTTTATTTAGACCAGCTGAGTTGACCTTCAAAACGATCTCAAGATCAACCAATCAGAATTGATGATTCGAAATTGTATTTGATCAGTTAGCATTTCTCGTCTTGGAAAATGCTAACCAAAAAATTGACCCATGATTCCTTTCGGAGAACGTGATCAACTCAGAAGGGAGAAGACTAGGCACTTTTTTGTTTCCAGGCCTTTGCAGCACTTTATTGAACTCATAAACTTGATAAGTCTCTAAATTAGACTGTACCGCCATTTCACGTGGTCATGTGAGCCACGAGAAGCTGCTTATTTTTCTCGCGTTTGGCAGCTTTTTGGGTCCTGTTGCAGTGAAAAATTTCAGTTTGTTATAAAAACACGCTGTATCATGCAGTATCATTCAAAACAAGGCATGCAATTTACGAAAGATTGTAGGGTAAACTTCAACACCGTATCCAACTGCTTGCTGCATTATGGGATTGAAATGCGAACAAGCCAAGCCCAAAACACATGCTAATATGCTGCAACAATGTCTTCTTGGCTTATTACCCTTGATACAACTTCTACCAGAATCCTTTTCGTAGTTCCTTTTGTTGGCCTAGTTAACACCATTATCTTGCGACTTCCAAATGCTATTGCAAGGCGTTCCCGCAGCTTGTCTTTCTCGATCCCATAGACTGTGTGATTTTCACTTTTCTTCGTGTTTCCTTTACTTGAATTAATCTCTAGTTATTCAATTGTTTCCTTGATTCTTTTAAAGGATTTGTTGTTGTACCTATTGCAACTCGTACAAGCTCTACGCTACGAGAATATCAAAGAGGACGATATCAACGATCCTATCGTGAATGAAGAATCACTTTTGACCAACCCAACAGAAAACCAACAACACGATAACAAGGGTATGTTAATGAAATAATCATTTCGGAGTTAAAGAAGGGACAGCGGTTCAGTATGTAATATGTACTTCGCATGGCAAATCATGGCATGTTACAATTGACAAAGAATCACTGGTCAAAGTGCCAGGAAGAGCATCGTCACGGCCATGTCTCGTCCACACTCTTTTCACACGTTATCTATAATGTTTACTATTCATTACAACAGAAGGAGCAGAGAACAACGACGAGCAACGACTCATCCTGCCTACAGACACCAACAAGGACTCCTCAATCAACGAGGTCAGTATTTTATCGTAAAAAAATAAGTAAAGAAAACAGAAAAATTTATCTGAATCTGGACGAATTCGAAACCAAAACTGCGAAAAGTACTACTAAAAGCATTAAAAAATTCCAATTCTTTTAGCATATATATATTATTGATATTTTTTTATGACATCTGAAGAGGAAATATTCTCTTCGCTTGCTATCTGACCCTTATTATTTTTACTGTGTTTTAGGGCCACGATTTACCATCGTTCCTAATTCATCGGGCATGCCGTAATGATGTATTGGCAAATTATTTCTACTGGTAATAGTATATCTATCATTTGAATGCTAGAACACTGCCCATCGATGTGGAGGAGTGGGTTTCACTTTCTTATGAGAGAAGTTAGTCATGCCCTGACTTTGATCAGCCCAGAGGTTGTTTCAGGGTTCTATCTCTGAGTTAGTCATGCCCTGACTTAGATCAGCCCAGAGGTTGTTTCAGGGTTCTATCTCTGAGTTAGCCATGCCCTGACTTAGATCAGCCCAGAGGTTGTTTCAGGGTTCTATCTGTGAGTTAGTCATGCCCTGTCTTAGATCAGCACAGAGGTTGTTTCAGGGTTCTATCTGTGAGTTAGCCATGCCCTGTCTTAGATCAGCCCAGAGGTTGTTTCAGGGTTCTATCTGTGAGTTAGTCATGCCCTGACTTAGATCAGCCCAGAGGTTGTTTCAGGGTTGGATCTGTGAGTTAGTCATGCCCTGACTTAGATCAGCCCAGAGGTTGTTTCAGGGTTGGATCTGTGAGTTAGTCATGCCCTGACTTAGATCAGCCCAGAGGTTGTTTCAGGGTTCTATCTGTGAGTTAGTCATGCCCTGACTTAGATCAGCCCAGAGGTTGTTTCAGGGTTGGATCTGTGAGTTAGTCATGCCCTGACTTAGATCAGCCCAGAGGTTGTTTCAGGGTTGGATCTGTGAGTTAGTCATGCCCTGACTTTGATCAGCCTAGAGGTTGTTTCAGGGCTCTATCTGTGAGCTAGTCATGCCCTGACTTTAATCAGCCCAGAGGTTGTTTCTGGATTCGATAATCTACTTTTAAAGATTATCCTGAAAATAAGTGCAAAAAAAAATCACATTTTTTCGATGGAATTTGAGAATTCCTAACTGTCTGACTATCTGCTGTCTTCCTGCCTGCATTAGGCAGCCAGTGTTTCGTTACCAAACCTAAAAGACACGGCTTTTATTTTAAGGTATCTTCTCGTTGAATGTGGTGATGACAAAGACAAGAAAGAATTTGATGTCTTTCGTATCGTCATGAGAAGATTCAGCCAGGCACTTCTGAAGGTGAGCACCAGTTACTACCCCATCTAGACAAGACGTTTATGTGAGACGTTCATCAATAATACTTAATAGTACTTATAATAATACTTGATACTTGTCTTGTCTCAGGGAGGCTGGGAGTTTCAAGTTCGTCGTAACATGTTGGCTAAACAAAACCAGTTCATCAGTCATCTTGGGAGACTCATGAAGGAAGTTTCTCAATTCAGCGGCAATCGAAGTAGAAAGGTAACAAAGTTGTAATGCTCCGTGATTATTTACGTAGGCGGCCCATAGCTTCCATAGATAGCATTACGTTCTCAAATGCACACAAATCTGCCTACAATTTTTTCAGATAGTCTTTAACTTACCCGAAAAAAAGTTAGGGTATGTGGCAGAGTTCGATGTAGTTCCCTAACCCCCTGTCGGCCATATTGGAAAGGCCTTACCACAGGTAGCCCAAAAAATGAAACGGAAATAGTGCGTGCGCAAAAGTGATGCGAAATACCTCAAACTCAACCTCTTGCCCCAAGATTTTTTTTTTTTTTTGATCAAAATACGAACAACGTTTTTCATTTCAATAAGAGGTCTGGATAATGGCTAATTAATGGACGCGGATCACTGCATCATTTGTTCAACAGATTCACCGCCTTCGTGAGCTTCTTGATTCGCCTGAACTGGGTAACTTCAGTCCCATTCCTCTCCCCGTTGATCCAGATGTCAAGATCAAGGGAATGGTAATAGGAACATCTGAAGACAGTAAGTCATCCTTGCTTTCAATTTTTGTTTTGTTTGTTTGTTCGTTCGTTCGTTCGTTCACTTAAAATAAATAAATGAATCAACTTTGTTTATAGAGGGTAACACTTGATAGTAATTCGACTGGTAAAGTCGTGGTCCTCTTTTAACGTCTCTAGTTAAATTTATAAGGGACGGGACCGCCATTAACGTGGTCATTCGAGCCACGTGAAGATCTAATCATTTGCAAATGTAATGACAAAGGCAGCGCCATCTCAGTTATTTTAAGACCCCGAGTGTTAGCTCGGCGGACCCCGACGGATAGCACTTGTATGTTTGTATGTCCACTTGCCTGCTTGCTTTGCTTTCGAAAACGTGTCAAGATGGTCGTATTCAAAATTCATTATCTCGTAAACGAGCTCGGGACACCCCATTTTTCTTTTCATTTTTGGAATCAGCGTTAAATTCTGTGTAAAATATCTTTCTAAGAACATTTTGTAATTATTCCTTGCTAAAGTAGTCAGTCACCTTAATTGTTCTTTATGCTTGATTTCTCTCGGTTGTGTATGTACTTGTTTGAATATTTGTATGCTTGCATGTTCTTTTACTGCAGTGTTTTTCAGTTTTAGTTTGTTGATTGGTTGTTTATTTTTTCTTCTTTCTATTTTTCTTCCAAGATAATCAACTCAATATTATCTCTCCATTCTAGAAAAAGCCTGGCTGTTCAAGAGTCATTTGATGCCGGCAAAATTCACATTCCTGTCCGTCGATGACCGCGAATATGTCGTAAGTACGGCTTTGAAACCCCCTTTCTGAGACCACAGATCCACACACACAAACATTTATATATACTATATCTAGACCGCTGACCTGTTGGCTCAGTTTTTCATCTTTCTAGCGAGTAAACGTCCTCTATTTTATGTTAACATTCTTATTATTTTCAATTATTTTAACTGCATAGACGATGTTCAAGACTGGAGACGATTTGAGACAGGATCAACTCATCCTACAAATCATAATGCTGATGGATAAGGTACAAAACCATCTTTGTTAATGTTATTATGAACTTTGTGTGCTATTGAGCAATTCCATTTTCCCAGCCCAAAAAAAGCGAATCCCAGCTCTCATTTGCCCCTTCAGGATCCTCAAAAAGTTTTTCTACTGCTTGTCGGCAAAATATTTTCCATAAACGACAAACGAAATGAAGCGATAAGTAGAAACTATATTAACATCTATTTTTTTCTGCTAGCTTTTGATGAAAGAGAATCTCGACTTAAAGTTGACCCCGTATAAAGTCCTAGCTACAAGTTCTACTCATGGTAAGTTTTCATATTTCATTTGTTCATTTATTCTGGTCCCATATCACAATTATTTGTGTGTATATGTTAACATTCTAAGCGTCAATCCTTTGCGGCTGTGCATCCTGTTCACTCTACTGCGCTGTTAATTTTTTCGTATGAATTCATTGTCTGTCATAGAGTTTAATGTTAAGACAATGTTTATGTACAGGTCTGGTCCAGTTTATTGAATCCAACGCAGTAGCTGAAGTCTTGGACAAGGATGGCAGTATACAGGTATTGTATAGACAAGTATAAAATTGATACAAGTTTCCATAGGATATTTGCATCAGCCTAGTTTTAAGGTTTTTACGGGTATTGTTATGTGGCATTGGCTACGGAGCTGTCTCTAACTGCTGCGTAGTTCTTTTGTTAATTCTTGTTTGTTTGGTCAGTAATTCGTTTGTTTGTTTGCGCACTCTTTCGCTCTTTCGTTCTTGTTTGTTTGGTAATAAATTCGTTTGTTTGTTGTCGCGCTCTTTCATTCTTTTGTTCTTGTTTGTTTGGTCAGTAATTCGTTTGTTTGTTGTCGCGCTCTTTCGTTCTTTTGTTCTTGTTTGTTTAGTCACTAATTCGTTTGTTTGTTGTCGCGCTCTTTCGTTCTTTCGTTCTTGTTTGTTCGGTCACTAATTCGTTTGTTTGCGCGCTCTTTCGTTCTTTTGTTCTTTTTGTTTGGTAATAAATGCGTTTGTTTGTTGTCGCGCTCTTTCGTTCTTTTGTTCTTGTTTATTTGGTCACTAATTCGTTTGTTTGCGCGCTCTTTCGTTCTTTCGTTCTTGTTTGTTTGGTCAGTAATTCGTTTGTTTGTTGTCGCGCTCTTTCGTTCTTTTGTTCTTGTTTGTTTGGTCAGTAATTCGTTTGTTTGTTTGCGCGCTCTTTTGTTCTTGTTTGTTTGGTCAGTAATTCGTTTGTTTGTTTGCGCGCTCTTTCGTTCTTTTGTTCTTTTTGTTTGGTAATAAATGCGTTTGTTTGTTGTCGCGCTCTTTCGTTCTTTCGTTCTTGTTTGTTTGGTCAGTAATTCGTTTGTTTGTTGTCGCGCTCTTTCGTTCTTTTGTTCTTGTTTGTTTGGTCAGTAATTCGTTTGTTTGTTTGCGCGCTCTTTTGTTCTTGTTTGTTTGGTCAGTAATTCGTTTGTTTGTTTGCGCGCTCTTTCGTTCTTGTTTGTTTGGTCACTAATTCGTTTGTTTGGGCGCTCTTTTGTTCTTGTTTGTTTGGTCAGTAATTCGTTTGTTTGTTTGCGCGCTCTTTCGTTCTTTTGTTCTTTTTGTTTGGTAATAAATGCGTTTGTTTGTTGTCGCGCTCTTTCGTTCTTTCGTTCTTGTTTGTTTGGTCAGTAATTCGTTTGTTTGTTGTCGCGCTCTTTCATTCTTTTGTTCTTGTTTGTTTGGTCAGTAATTCGTTTGTTTGTTGTCGCGCTCTTTCGTTCTTTTGTTCTTGTTTGTTTAGTCACTAATTCGTTTGTTTGTTGTCGCGCTCTTTCGTTCTTTCGTTCTTGTTTGTTTGGTCACTAATTCGTTTGTTTGCGCGCTCTTTCGTTCTTTTGTTCTTTTTGTTTGGTAATAAATGCGTTTGTTTGTTGTCGCGCTCTTTCGTTCTTTTGTTCTTGTTTATTTGGTCACTAATTCGTTTGTTTGCGCGCTCTTTCGTTCTTTCGTTCTTGTTTGTTTGGTCAGTAATTCGTTTGTTTGTTGTCGCGCTCTTTCGTTCTTTTGTTCTTGTTTGTTTGGTCAGTAATTCGTTTGTTTGTTTGCGCGCTCTTTCGTTCTTTTGTTCTTTTTGTTTGGTAATAAATGCGTTTGTTTGTTGTCGCGCTCTTTCGTTCTTTCGTTCTTGTTTGTTTGGTCAGTAATTCGTTTGTTTGTTGTCGCGCTCTTTCGTTCTTTTGTTCTTGTTTGTTTGGTCAGTAATTCGTTTGTTTGTTTGCGCGCTCTTTTGTTCTTGTTTGTTTGGTCAGTAATTCGTTTGTTTGTTTGCGCGCTCTTTCGTTCTTGTTTGTTTGGTCACTAATTCGTTTGTTTGGGCGCTCTTTCGTTCTTGTTGGTTTGGTCAGTAATTCGTTTGTTTTTTTGCGCGCTCTTTCGTTCTCGTTTGTTTGGTCAATAATTCGTTTGTTTGCGCGCTCTTTCGTTCTTGTTTGTTTGGTCACTAATTAGTTTGTTTGCGCGCTCTTTCGTTCTTGTTTGTTTGGTCACTAATTCGTTTGTTTCCGCGCTCTTTCGTTCTTGTTTGTTTTGTCACTAATTCGTTAGTTTGTTGTCGCGCTCTTTCGTTCTTGTTTGTTTGGTCAGTAATTCGTTTGTTTGCGCGATCTTTCGTTCTTGTTTGTTTCTTGTCGTGCTCTTTCGTTTTTGTTTGTTTCTTGTCGCGCTCTTTCGTTCTTGTTTGTTTGGTCAGTAATTCGTTTGTTTGTTTGCGTCCTCTTTCATTCTTTCGTTCTTGTTTGTTTGGTCAGTAATTCGTTTGTTTGCGCGCTCTTTCGTTCTTGTGTGTTTGGTCAGTAATTCGTTTGTTTGCGCGCTATTTCGTTCTTGTTTGTTTCTTGTCGCGCTCTTTCGTTCTTTTTTGTTTGGTCCGTAATTCGTTTATTTGCGCGCTCTTTCGTTCTTGTTTGTTTGGTCAGTTATTCGTTTGTTTGTTGTTGCGCTCTTTCGTTCTTTCGTTCGTTCTTGTTTGTTTGGTCGGTAATTCGTTTGTTTGTTCTTTCGCTCTTTCATTCTTTCGTTCGTTCATGTTTGTTAGGTCGGTAATTCGTTTGTTTGTTTGCGTGCTCTTTCGTTCTTGTTTGTTTGGTCAGTAATTCGTTTGTTTGTTTGCGCGCTCTTTCGTTCTTGTTTGTTTGGTCAGTAATTCGTTTGTTTGTTTGCGCGCTCTTTCGTTCTTGTTTGTTTGGTCAGTAATTCGTTTGTTTGTTGTCGCGCTCTTTCGTTCTTGTTTGTTTGGTCAGTAATTCGTTTGTTTGTTTGCGTCCTTTCGTTCTTGTTTGTTTTGTCACTAATTCGTTTGTTTGTTGTCGCGCTCTTTCGTTCTTGTTTGTCTGGTCAGTAATTCGTTTGTTTGTTTGCGCGCTCTTTCGTTCTTGTTTGTTTGGTCAGTAATTCGTTTGTTTGCGCGCTCTTTCGTTCTTGTCTGTTTCTTGTCGCGCTCTTTCGTTCTTGTTTGTTTGGTCAGTAATTCGTTTGTTTCTTGTAGCGCTCTTTCGCTCTTTCATTCTTTCGTTCTTGTTTGTTTGGTCAGTAATTCGTTTTTTTGTTGTTGCGCTCTTTCTTTCTTTTGTTCTTGTTTGTTTGGTCACTAATTCGTTTGTTTGGGCGCTCTTTCGTTTTGTTTGTTTGGTCAGTAATTCGTTTGTTTGTTTGCGCGTTCTTTCGTTCTTGTTTGTTTGGTCAGTAATTCGTTTGTTTGTTTGGGCGCTCTTTCGTTTTGTTTGTTTGGTCAGTAATTCGTTTGTTTGTTTGCGCGCTCTTTCGCTCTTTCGTTGTTGTTTGTTTGGTCAGTAATTCGTTTGTTTGGGCGCTTTTTCGTTCTTGTTTGTTTGGTCAGTAATTCGTTTGTTTGTTTGCGCGCTCTTTCGTTCTTGTTTGTTTGTTCAGTAATTCGTTTGCTTGGGCGCTTTTTCGTTCTTGTTTGTTTGGTCAGTAATTCGTTTGTTTGTTTGCGCGCTCTTTTGTTCTTGTTTGTTTGGTCAGTAATTCGTTTGTTTGTTTGCGTGCTCTTTCGTTCTTTTTTGTTTGGTCAGTAATTCGTTTGTTTGTTTGCGTGCTCTTTTGTTCTTCTTTGTTTGGTCAGTAATTTGTTTGTTTGTTGTCGCGCTCTTTCGTTCTTTCCTTCTTGTTTGTTTGGTCAGTAATTCGTTTGTTTGTTCTTGCGCTCTTTCATTCTTTCGTTCGTTTATGTTTGTTTGGTCAGTAATTCGTTTGTTTGCGCGCTCTTTCGTTCTTGTTTGTTTCTTTTCGCGGTCTTTCGTTCTTGTTTGTTTGGTCAGTAATTCGTTTGTTTGCGCGATCTTTCGTTCTTGTTTGTTTCTTGTCGTGCTCTTTCGTTTTTGTTTGTTTGGTCAGTAATTCGTTTGTTTGCGCGCTCTTTCGTTCTTGTTTGTTTCTTGTCGCGCTCTTTCGTTCTTGTTTGTTTGGTCAGTAATTCGTTTGTTTGTTTGCGTCCTCTTTCATTCTTTCGTTCTTGTTTGTTTGGTCAGTAATTCGTTTGTTTGCGCGCTCTTTCGTTCTTGTTTGTTTGGTCAGTAATTCGTTTGTTTGCGCGCTCTTTCGTTCTTGTTTGTTTGGTCACTAATTAGTTTGTTTGCGCGCTCTTTCGTTCTTGTTTGTCTGGTCAGTAATTCGTTTTTTTGTTTGCGCGCTCTTTCGCTCTTTTATTCTTTTTTGTTTGATAATAAATTCGTTTGTTTCTTGTCGCGGTCTTTCGTTCTTGTTTGTTTGGTCACTAATTCGTTTGTTTGCGCGCTCTTTCGATCTTTTGTTCTTGTTTGTTTGGTCAGTAATTCGTTTGTTTGTTTGCGCGCTATTTCGTTCTGTTGTTCTTGTTTGTTTGGTCACTAGTTCGTTTGTTTGCGCGCTCTTTCGTTCTTTTGTTCTTGTTTGTTTGGTCAGTAATTCGTTAGTTTGTTGTCGCGCTCTTTCGTTCTTTTGTTGTTGTTTGTTTGGTCACTAATTCGTTTGTTTGCGCGCTCTTTCGTTCTTTCGTTCTTGTTTGTTTGGTCACTAATTCGTTTGTTTGCGCGCTCTTTCGTTCTTTTGTTCTTGTTTGTTTGGTCACTAATTCGTTTGTTTGCGCGCTCTTTCGTTCTTTCGTTCTTTCGTTCTTGTTTGTTTGGTCACTAATTCGTTTGTTTGCGCGCTTTTTCGTTCTTTTGTTCTTGTTTGTTTGATCACTAATTCGTTTGTTTGCGCGCTCTTTCGTTCTTTCGTTCTTGTTTGTTTGGTCACTAATTCGTTTGTTTGCGCGCTCTTTCGTTCTTTCGTTCTTGTTTGTTTGGTCACTAATTCGTTTGTTTGCGCGCTCTTTCGTTCTTTCGTTCTTGTTTGTTTGGTCACTAATTCGTTTGTTTGCGCGCTCTTTCGTTCTTTCGTTCTTGTTTGTTTGGTCACTAATTCGTTTGTTTGTTGTCGAGTTCTTTTGTTCTTGTTTGTTTGGTCACTAATTCGTTTGTTTGTTCTGGCGCTCTTTTGTTCTTTTGTTCTTGTTTGTTTGGTCACTAATTCGTTTGTTTGTTGTCGAGTTCTTTTGTTCTTGTTTGTTTGGTCACTAATTCGTTTGTTTGTTCTTGCGCTCTTTTGTTCTTTTGTTCTTGTTTGTTTGGTCACTAATTCGTTTGTTTGTTGTCACGCTCTTTCGTTCTTTTGATTGTGTTTGTTTGTTTGTGTGTCGTTTTGAGATACGATGTTTGATACAGAAATTAACAAACCCCTATTCCCTTAAAATTGTGTCACCCAGTAGTTGCATTTACTAAATAAAAGTCCAGAACGCATTTTCGGAGGTTCATATGGTAAATTATTGTGAATTGTTCTGATTGCAGAATTACTTCCGCAAGCATGCACCGTCTGATAACGCACCCTACGGCATCAGTCCTGACGTCATGGACACATATGTTAAAAGTTGCGGTAGGTTGTACAATAAGGCCGAGGCCTTGTTCACAATAGGACCAATAGAATAGTCCATAATTCACGTCCTGACAGCTTAAAATAATTCAAAACCAAATATAAATTTTATCAAAGCCTGAAGCTACCGGGGCTGATTTCAGCTAGTGCACAGCTAACTAGGTGGAATTAGTGTTTAGCACGTTGGATTTTGGGAAGGGAGGAAAATCGGAGAAAGCATTTGAATCAAGGGAGACACCCAACGAACTCAGCTCATCGGTTATGCGAAGTCCAGGAATGGAACCCGAGACAGCAGAGGTGATTGGTGAATGACGAGTGACATGGTGATTGATTTGAAAGCCTGTTTCAACGCATCTGGTAGGAAAAGTAATTCTAGTACTGTCAGTAAGAAAACGCTTAAAAAACTACCTGAAGCCCCTAACACACTCCATGTAAGTGAATTGGTAATTGCACGAAAATACTTTTGAAAAAAAGAGCAGCTTTCGTACGAATGGCTGCAAAAACTGATTGTACCGCGTCTGGTCAATGAATTCGAATTGGTTTCTTACTATCGTGTTTGTTAGCAATCATGGTGCCAAGGTTTTTCTTGTTTGAGATTCCCATTTCCTTTTGCTCATGGACTTTTTGTGCTTAATAGCCTCTGTGACCAGGGTAAATTCGGGAATTCACCAGTTTGTTGATAGAATGGCCTAGAATTATACATAAAGCCTCAGGAAACCAAGGATAGGGTGAAGGTCATGTTATGTAAGGACTACACTGTGTATACAGCTGTCAGATGTCAGCTGTCAACCGGTTTTTCCAGTTTTTTGTAAAATTTCACGTGGACCTGAAGTCTTGGGTCAAGGCTGGAGGATCCTCCCTTTACACCTCATATCTAGTTGCCATGAGCATTCTACCATGTACCATATTCTTCGATGTTTTTCTTTTCTTATCCTATGTAAGAAATCTAAGAGAGAGTCTTATTATTGGAGTACAAACAGAAGAGAAGTATAAGAACCATCTGTAAACAACGGTTATGTAACATAGCTAGCCGAAGGGGCGCACACGTGAACACCTTTTAAGCATACGTCTGCCAACATGGCATCGACACGCTATTTTTAATGAAACATCATGCTTATATTCAGTAATTCATGAATTAAAAGAAACGTTACGGCCCGGTGATTTTAGCTGCGATTTGAGGTGCGATTTTTGCTGCGATTTTAGTCCTAGTCAAGAACTTTATTATATTTTTAAAGATTGTAGCAAAAATCGCCAGTGTAAACGGGCCTTAACATATATTCTGAATCCAAAAGAAATAAGATTATCTTGTCAACAAGTTAAATTATACATTATATAATTCCCAAAAAAATTTCACAAGTCTATACACGTCCAGAGAAACGTTGTGTGACTGCGCAGGAAGCTAGACAAACGTCTGTGAAGAAGGGTTTCGAGTTCTTTTTATCGATATCCGAGAAGCCACGAATTTGGATGCCCAGCAGTTGTACATCAAGTTGTACATCAAGTTGTGTAGTTCTACAACATTGTTCTCCATAATAGTCTAGTGCACCCCTCCCTACAAATGAAAATAGTGAAAAATAACTCTGTAGATGTCACCCCTCCAACCCCTGCCATGTAATATATGGAGAGAAACGTTTTTTCCCCTCAACGGATGAGGATTGGCACTGTTCGTGATGGGCTAATTTCGCATTATTCATTTTTGAGTTATTAGACAGATTAAAATTACCATTTTTTCTTCTGACAAATGGCAAACATGACCACGTTTTCATCATTTCCCAGCATTTCACTTTACCTCTTGAGTCACACTTTCCTTTTTGTTAAAACAGATAACTTTTCTTGAAACTTTTCCATTTAGTGTGCTACACTGTGTCAGTTATGGTGCAATGATTATTTGAATTAAGAGGGTAGCCTGATTTCGAAAGATATTTAGGAAAAACTGTTTTTCGAAACGTTTGTTTATCGTTGCTATGGAAAAAAGACCATCGTTCAAAACTTTCTTCAAAGTCTAACATCTGGTGTAAAATTGAATTATCCTCCATCTTGTTGCTACTATAGGTTATATTTAGTTCTTTGACTGTTACAATCAAGCTAATGCTTGTTATAATATTTATATATACTTAGCGGGCTACTGTGTCATTACCTACCTACTTGGAATTGGGGACAGACATCTGGATAATCTACTTTTAACCAAATCAGGTGGGTGTTTAAATGAGAGAATTTCTTTTGGAACTGTGAAAGCCAAGTTGTTCAGCAAAAAAATTAGCAGTCAGTTGCAAGTGATTTCTGAGCGGCATAAAAACATGGGGGGGGGGGGTGGGAATTAGATTGGTAAATATGACTAGACATTTCAAATAAGTGTGTGTGCATGCTTGCTTCATGCCAAACTATTATGTATTTTTCAATGTTAAATTTCTCCATTTAGGTAATTTGTTTCATGTTGACTTTGGATACATTCTTGGCCGAGACCCCAAGCCCTTGCCACCTCCAATGAAACTAAGCAAGGAAATGGTAAGAGTCTGAAATCATTAAGAAAAACTTGTGAGTTAAAACTCCTGTCCTGCCCTTTCCACAATCAGTATCTAGCTTAGCTATCAAATCTATACTCTCAAGGCCCCTTTTACCCCTAAAAGGTTCCAAACGTTTATTTGCAATTATAACCTGAATTAAAACTATCATTATCTATTCTTGGTTATCTTATTTCCTGATAATCACCCTAAGGGTACCAGCTTACCCTCTGGTAGTTACTTTAGATTAGACACACTGTGAGGTACTAAATCGCAGATCGGGAACCCTAAAAGGTGCACTGAGCATCCCCACCCTTTTCCAATTTTCCAATCGGAGTCCCCCAAGGATGCTCCACAGATGAAATATGAAAACTAAAAACATGGTGTTTATTTTGTCAGGTTGAGGGGATGGGTGGAGCAAACAGTGAATGTTACCAAGCATTCAGGAAGCAATGTTACACTGCTTTCTTACATCTGAGAAGGTAAGTTCAAAGTAGTACTAATACTAATATCAAATAATAAGTATTAATAATATGGAACATCTTACAGGCATGCCAATTTAATATTAAACCTCTTTGCCTTAATGGTTGATGCAAACGTCCCCGACATAGCCCTGGAACCTGACAAGACAGTCAAAAAAGTAAGTGGCTAGAATGTCTATTTTAAAAACCAATTTACATCCTAGATTATTATTGAAATGAATTTCTGTTCAGGTCCAGGATAAGTTCCGTCTAGATTTGAACGATGAGGAGGCAGTCCAGTATCTTCAGGCTTTGATTGATGAAAGTGTCAGTGCCATGTTTGCAGTGGTGGTAGAACAGTTTCACAAATTTGCACAGGTAACAAAAAATTGTCGAATTCATACATGCCAAATATGTTTCACACTTCCTCAACATCATAACATGGACATTTGCCATAGATCTTTTCTGATGCATTGTGGTCTAGCTTTGTTACAAACATCTTTTGTTCATCATTCTTTATATGGTACTAGACCTAAATTCATCCAGTTCATCAAATCCAGTAAATTTAAAGACCTTTGGGGTTTCTGCTGGTGTTCACACAGACCAAAGGGAAATTCAACTTGACACTAAAAGATTTACATCCCATATTTTACAAAGCATGTACATATAGTGCCCTGACAAACAGAAAACCAAAGACCAATTGAAAATGATTATAGTCCCCTTCACAGTTCCCTGCACCATCTTAAAAGGTAGCTATGCCTTTGCATTGAATTGAATTGAGTGGAATAGTGAGCTTGCAATGATAGAAACCTTTTTTTAACACCTTGGACAATATTCAGATGTCTCTATCATTGCAAGCTTACAATTGGTCTTGTAATTGATGCAAAGGTATGGCTACCTTTCAAGATGGCGCAGGGAACTGTGAAAGGAACTATCCAATTAACTGAGAATTTAATAGACAAAATTTATAAAATATTATAATTTTGCTTCTTTTGTTCTTTCAGTACTGGAGGAAATAACAATCAAGATGAATAGGAGTATTTTTATTTGCTAGTTTCGTCTCAACTTGTAAGCTTAGGCAGTCCATACTTCAGAGTTATTAAAATTAAATTAGTTACGTTTTTAAGGAGGCTCACAAAGGTTTCCTAGTTTTGAATGAGATAATTATGTGCAAGCTGGAAAATCAAAGACAAAATATGACAATAGCTACAACAAGGTAGTAACCTAGACAATGACAAGGTGGAACACTTCTTTAAGAAGCTATCTACTGAGATTTTTATTTTCAAAATAATTTAGCAATCAATGATCACTTCTGTAAATTGTTAAAGGGGCACTTGGATGAAAATCGATGAAAATTGGAAATGCCTTGAAACTTGGTTAAATTTATCTATATGTCCCCAATAGTAGCCAAGCAACATATTTTCTTCACAGTCAAAATTTGCGGATAAAAATTATATATTTTTTTCAGCATCTAAATTATGAGTAAATGACGTCATTTACTCAACCCTATTGTTCTTTTAGATTTTAAACCAAAATTTCTCAACTGTGAGTGGCTTCCAGGCTAAAATTTTCGCCAGTTTGGTTTTCATAATCATGATTGAGTCATATTATTCTTAAATACTTGAACTATTCGGACTTTGAAAATATGGGGCGTTTTCATCCAAGTGCCCCTTTAAGATCATCACTGATGTCATGTAATCATTTTTTTGAATGACTAAAAGAGAAAGATGTATTATGAGAATTCATAAAAAAAAAACATGGTTTGCTTAATGAAATTCTTGAGCAATCTTTTCCCTATAATGAATTACTTTGCTTGTCTTTGAAAGAAATTTTCGGAAAAGTGGGAAAGTGTTTTAAGCCTCCTTAAAAAAAATTAATTATAAAATATATGGAAAAAAGGGACAAAGGGAATATTATTCATACACCAGAAGCATAATTTTATTGTTAAAATAATGTTAAAAGTTGGGAAATATCTATCAACAACAATTATAATTGAACTTGTGAAAATAATTGTACGTAGGGACTGCTGCAGGCTAGGGATCCTGACCATCTGACCTGTCCACAATCATTGTAATATTATTGTCTTTTTTCTTACGTGAATGCAATAAGCACGTATCTTAGAATGGTTAATGGTTATAAGGGTTTATTATTATTGTTACAGTGCAACTACTATAACCAGGGCCACTTAGGCACCAAGAACCCAAGAACCAATCAAAATGTAGAATAAAAACAATGCATGCATTCCAACTTTGGCTAGTCGAGCCAATCTGAAACTGGTACAGCACAAATTGTTTACATGATCATCTTTTTCTCAAGGGAAGCTGAATAATTTTGTTGTAACTGATGGACTCAATGTTGTAATGCTATTGTTTTTTGATGGTGTCTGATTGGCTCAACTAGCCAAAGTTGGAATTCATTGTTTTCATTCTACATTTTGATTGGTTCTCGTTGTCTAAGCAGCCCCTATTAGAGTAGTTGCACTGTAAGTTATACTATACAATAACGTGTGTGCTGTAATTATTTGAAAAACTTAAAAGAAAATTCTTTATAATTTACATTTATGAAAATAAATATTTTATTTTAAAAATCAAGAGTTTTTATAAACATCTCTTATTTGCTACACCAAAAGACAACTTGCCAGATGCCAAAGCTTTCTCAAGAACAAAGCACCACTCACTGAAATATCAAGAAATTTGAGGGGCCACTTAGTCAGAGCCAGCCCTTTGAAATGGAATAGAGTAGAAGTCGTATGAGTGTGAAAAGTAACAGCACAGTTATGGTGTGGCACAGACACGGCACTGAATGTGGAATGTTTTCATACATGGCACTGACATGGTCATTGTCAAGGTGAGGCCATGCTGTAAGTTTTACGTAGTCATACGAAAACTGCTCTAAGCAGCTTATCAAGGAAGTCAAACATTGAAACATCTCAGTTACATCTTTCCACTACTATTTGACTTTGTAGCTTGGTTATTTACATAACCTGGAGATATACAGCTGTACGGCAAAAGTTATTATAATACAATGTAAATCTATTCTATGGACCCTTAGAAGATCTCATTGGGTAAATCTTAGTCAGAAATTAATACCTTACATCTACATTTAGTAAGACTGATGAATTGGAACTATGAGTGGAGGGTGTCAGAAGGGTGTCAACAAATATGGACAGGTCTTGGTTGCTGTTCCATATATCCCTGTACATTAAGTTGTACATTTAGGATCACTAAACACAATGGGTGGGAGGGCCATAGCAGGTCCCCAATAATTTCAGATGTACTGTACATTGAGCAATGAAAATTTAGGTCTGTTACTAATACGTAGGGCATTTTAGAACATAACACCCCAATACTTTTGACCTAGGGCCCACAATATCTTGGCCCTGCTATGGTCCTGGGTGGTAAAACTGTCCCCGAGACTAACTTTTGGTATTCCTCTTATCAATCATTTACTAAGGCCTTGGCTTGCTCTTGCAGTCTGCTCATGTTAAAGTCTTGGCAAAATTCAGCAGCCTCATTAACAAGAAAAAAAAGTGTTAGACAAATTATGAGTCTCAAGCAATCACAAGTTCCACAAGAATTAAGAAATTCTAGACCATCATGACCGTGGTCACCAACAAAAGTTCCAACATGTAGCTCCAATTGGTTATAGCATAGGCTAGTAACCTGAAGGTTGTGGGTTCAAAATATCCCACCGAGACAACTAGTCTGTCTTGCTGTTGTATAACATTAAAAGAACTTTGGAAATGTATTGAAAAATTTATCGGTGAAGTTAGTGAAACAATATCCAGGAAAAAAGATAAGAACAATGCTGAACATTTAAATACCTCTTTGATGTGCTCTGCTTTTTGAGACAGCATTTTTTGGTTTTCCTCTACTCTT
Source organism: Anthopleura sola (assembly GCA_023349425.1). Classification (NCBI taxonomy): domain Eukaryota; kingdom Metazoa; phylum Cnidaria; class Anthozoa; order Actiniaria; family Actiniidae; genus Anthopleura; species Anthopleura sola. The sequence goes on along the minus strand of JALHLI010000016.1, from coordinate 5,698,903 downwards.
TCTCTTTGTGGGAGAATGACATCTTCCAGAGATTTGTTTTCATTTTCGATCTAATTAATTAATCAAGAAAAAAAAGAGACATTAATTGGATCAGTTTAAAGCATTTGGACATCATGGGCATTTTAAATTAAGTGAAAAAGAATTAATGAGGGAAAAAGAAATGGTTTAGTTTGAAATCAACTCCTCTTGAGCTTTCCTCAATTCTGCCTGGACCTACAGTAGTCATATTTCATCTCCCCCCACCCCTCCTGTTTTATGGTGTAGGTCATTAGGCAGGGCTTGAAATAACAGTCGGTCAGTCACCAGTCATCTTGACCAGCCAAACTAGTTTTAGCTTGGTCATACCTAGTTTCTGGGCCAATGTTACTAGTCAAAATGACCGGCAAGGCAAAGATTTGACCCAACAAGTTCCAATTCTGGCTGGACATTGTCCGATGACCAGCCATCATTTCAAGCCCTGTTAGGTAATCTCAGTGTCACAAACCTCATTATTTGACAAGACCCAAGTATCCACTAACTCCCTGGTTTCCAGGGGTGGAAATATACTTGTCTCATTGAGGGCTCTCATACTCATTGAGGTACATAATTATTAGACTACCAGTATGTAGCTATTCTTAATTCACTGTTAGTACCTTTTCTAACATTTGCTTCAACTGATCTCTGTATGTAGTCTTAACAGCCATGAGATGATCACGGCAGTCTGTGGAGGGTTCCCCTGAAGGTCTCCTAGAAACAGAAATTTTCAGTAAGTGCAGATCCCTAAAAACATGTCTTGTTGTCTTACAAGCTACATATGTAGGGACAGAGTTTTCATTAAGTTTTGAAATAACAGAAGAAGATCATGAACTAGCTGGAGAGTTTTCTAATTTTCATTTAAGCCAACTGAACATTTTACAATAAGCTGGAGAATGTTGCTCATTTGCTGCAGCAATTAATAACTTCAGGAAAAGATTAAAAAGCAATGTACTGTATCTCCCATCTACCAGGGCACTTCATGTGGGACTAACATTACCAGGGCCGCTTATAAGCCTGATAGTCATGTTCATTACTGCCGTCATAAAGAATGGAAACATATATTCTCTGCTGTACTTTGGTTTTCTCTGTGCTTTATTGTGGTGCAAACTCCCGGGGGGGGGGGGGGGGGGACTTCCTTATAAAGTTGGTAGGTATGCTCGACAGACCTTTTAGGGTTGAAAATAAAACCCTCTGGTACCTTTTAGGGTCTCAAAATGACGCCATACCTTTTAGGGTCAATATTCTTTTATATGATAAATATACCTGAATATATGACAATACTTTGTTAAAGTCCGGGAATGTTCGGAAAGCGAAGTGTATTTGATGAAATTAGTGTATATTTATCAATTTTAAATTAAAAAAACTGTTAAATGTGGTCGTACCTTTTAGGGTCTGGAATCGATACCTGAATTAATTTAGCGTACCTTTTAGGGTCATTTTTCAATTCGTCCGTCGAGCATACCTACCCATTTTATAAGGGAGTCCCCCCCCCCCCCCCCCCCCCCGTTGCAAACTCATGCCATACAGGGCTCAACACTAACATACATCTACTAGTCTCAGTCTCAGACTAGTGAAGGTTTGCTGTGGACTAGCCCAAGGACTAGTACCTAAAAATGTTAGTGTTGAGCCCTGCTATATATTTGTTAACCCACCAGACCGGTGTTGGTCTAGAGCTGTTTTCTTCAACTGTATGGTCCAGTGTATCAAAAAAATATTCCAAGTCTTCCTGCTTTATCATCAAGCTAATTTCAGTCTATAGTAATGAACATAGTTTAAATTGATTAACAAGTCCGTTGCCACTACAAGAACATTTGTGCAGAATATTGACTTAAAAGGTAATAAAATGTTAAGGAGAATGAGAAGAGAAGAGAAACACACCTCGATGTTAGCCCTCAGTTGGATCATAAGTTGTTCTGTGATGCTATCGAACGCCCCGGGATTTGCTGTTCGTATCTCCTTAAAACAGTTCTTGAATTGTGAAAGCCTGTGTACGAAGAAAATAAAATAAACGACCTTAAGCTCAACTCATAGTATTTCTATTACTTCCACACAAAAATAAGGCTTACTAATTATCACAAACAACAAAGCCGGGCCTTTGCAAACATTCTTTAACTTTCTACAGACCTTCCCGCCGACATTATTTTGCCCAAACACTTATTCATTATTTTTCTAAAAAGTATCATCCGGTTCTCTTCTTTGCCGTCTTCTTGTTCGTCTTGCATTGTACTGGTTTCTATCGCAGCCATTTTATCTCCTGAAATATCGCCTTCATTACAAGCCGCCATTTTGAACTTTTTCCCGCGTAAACAGCACGTAAATAACTTGTCGATAAAAATTCGTTCATGTTTCGGAGAATGTTCGAGTTTTTCCGGAGGGTGACCGGAACATCCGGAGTAGCACGAAAATTCAACGAATTGGCACGAAATTTCGCCAATTCTGCTTCCTTTCCAGGTTTAGCTTGGCCGCCTTGAGGTTAAAGTCTTCTTACGTAATTGTGCTGAAAAGTTGTGCTATATTTCTGCTCTAAAGATCTCTAAAGAGTGGAAAAAAGTGGGCAAAAACTCGGTTAGAAAGAATTGTGTTTGAAGAACCTTGGACTGTATATCCTACCAACCTACACTGTAAGGTAAGGTAAACATATTGGGTAGTTATGCAATGCTTGGTAGCTTATACATGACCAGATACACGTAAGGTATAACATTCCACAGTGCTGTGTGTATTTATTAATACAGACTACACTGAGTTTGGTCATAAAACTGTCTCAGAACCTATTAAGCTTACTATAATTATATACTCTCTATCATGAGGTGCCAGTATGTAAGTATTGAATAAGCTTATTATGAGCTCTGCATTATTTTGTTTTCTTGAACGCCAAACTGTAGTTGAGTATTTTAAGCTTATCAGCATGTTCTAGTGTTATTTTTGCTTATTTTTTGAGTAACAATACCTTTATTATTGCTTCTCCTGTCATATTCCAATATGGTGTTTGAATTAAAAATGTTAAGAGTAGGGGGATGTACTTCAATAGGAATCAAGCATGATACTGACGTCACCATGGCAGCAATTAGGCTAGTGAATTATTCCCACACCAGTCCCACACTAAACGGTTCAATACTTTTGATGTTGCCCTGACAACATGCAATTTTCAACGACAAAACTTTGTGACAAAACTTCAGTCGTTCCAAGCCCAACTGAGAAGCATAGAAAGGGTTCACGGTGATGCAGTTATGTCTTGTTTTTCTTGCAGTTTTCTGTTATTTTTATGCTCTTTTCCATAGTCTTCCCACAATCCCTTATGATCCCAGCTCGAGCTCGAGGTCAGGGTAAAATTTGCATATTTTTATACATTTTTATGCAAATTTTACCGTGACCTCGAGCTCACGCTGGGATTATAAGGGATTGTGGGAAGACTATGTATACGGAAAGGAGCATTTGGAGCTGCGGTATTGCGGTTTTTTGATACTATGCTGTTTATAGTTATTATAAATCTTAGGCTTCGGTAATAGATAAAAAAAGGTCTACCTGTTCGGTTTCAGTAAATGCAAGGTTGAGGAAAGGGTTGTGGTATTGCAGATTTTTAACTTTTTTTTCTGTGTGGTTTTGTGGTATTCAAACTCCCCTTATGCCTCCCTCTATTATCACAAACTGAAAGTAATTTAGCTTATACATTTCCATAATGCTGGTCTTTCTATTCCATGTTTTGCCATAAAATGGCATTGTATATGAGACCTGTGGGAAAGAAAGCCTGATTGGAAGAAACAATATTTACTGCACAACGTCCTAAGGGTGGATCTAGGGATCTAGGGAAGTTTAGAAGGTTTGAGGATGGCCAACCCTCTTATTGAGAAAATATCCAATGTAATTAAAGTAAATTCTTTGTGTTTTTGATTTTGATTTAGCGTTTCGAATCCCGCTTGCTTTTTTCTTTTGGATCAGTAGTTTGCCATTTCAACCCCTCCCCCAAGCAAAAATCCTGGATCCACTCTTGTGTCCAACAACTTTCCTGTGTTCTTATTGGCTGTATTTCATTAACTAAGTTAGAAAATATATATTTATGTATTTCTTGATTATCTGGGATTAACATCATGCCTTTTTTATTTGCCAGTACATGGAAAGTCAACAACAAGAGCCAACATCACAAGAAAGTATCAGTCAATCGAAAGACATGTTGCACAACTTATCTTACGTGATTAGATCTTCCTTATCGACTGCTGCCAACTCAATCCACAAAGGAAAAGCTGTAATGCCTATTAATGGAATAGTATTTGATTTAGATGGAACATTAACTATTCCAATACTTGATTTTAAAGAACTGCGTAAAATGATAGGATGCCCTCCTCCACCAGTAGATATTCTTGAATTTGTCAGATCTAAACCAGAAAAGGAGAAGGAGAGACTATTGAAATTAGTAGAAGACTTTGAAGATGAAGGAAATAAGAATATGGTGCTTCAGCCAGGTGTTCATCAACTTTTAAAATTCTTAACAGATAATGGTGTAAAGAGAGCTTTATTAACCAGGAATGCAAGACCATGTGTTGATATATTTTTAGAAAAACTAGGAGACCCATCACAATATGGAGGACCTTTCTCCCATGTAAGTTTGACTCACAAATCATTGTTCTGATTGCATTATAATAGATCAATATTACACTAACGTGACATAAAATATTTGATTTATAAGTAAAAGAGTTTTCTATCAAATTTGTCACATCCATAATAGTAAAATTAAAAAGTTTGTAAAAATTATAAAATATAAATTATAAATATAAATTTAAAACTAAGGGCATTTTTGCAAAGAAATGTATATTGCCGGCCATTGCATACCCAGCAAGCCTCGTTATCAGCCTAGACACAAAATTCTTGGTTTAATTTAAGGGCAATGTTTACGAAACTTTGCAATTTTACTAATATCAATGTGGCAAATTCAATTATTTCCTGGAAAAAAATCTTTGAATGTCACGCTAGCCAGATACAGGTCTATTGGTCTGCTATATTTTGCAATTTTCAATGAACAATCTAAAATAAAATATATCAAATGACATGTAGGCAAATATCTTGTTTAAATTTCCAGTAAAAATACTAAATTTTGTTCAATCATTAATTTTATTTCAGTTATTGACAAGAGATTTTACACCTTCAAAGCCAGACCCTGCCCCTATCCATCACATCTGTAAAGAATGGGGTATCAAACCATACAATGCTGTAATGGTTGGAGATCATATCCATGATATATCCTGTGGCCGAGATGCTGGCACTGGTAGGTATCTTACATTATATAAATTCAACCTTCCAAAATTAAAGAAAGACACAATGGTGCTTAGGATTACATTTAATTATTAACCCTTTCACTTCTACAATTTCCAAAAGAGCCTGTCAAAAACACACCTTTAAATGAAAAATTCCAGTTTCAACAATTTTGAACAAGTTGAATTAAATAGCAACCTAAATTTTTCACTAGAAAACAGAGTGACTTTTAAAAAAATCAAAAATCTAGAGAAATGTTGAAAATTATAACCAAAAAAACCTTTATCTTAAAGAGTTATTGGAAAACCGAAAAATTAATGACACTGTTTTTGACCAAATTTCAAGAAATCAAAAATCACTCTTTTTCATTGGACCTCTTTTCCTTCAATTTTCATTTCTACTAAAAAAATACCCTTATACAGTAAAGTTTGGACCCAGTCCCTAGTTTTTAGTGCTCTTTTCCCATCAATTCCTTCTACATGACGAGCCACAGCCATTTCCTTGGACCTATTTCATTGCTTATTAATTTTTCAAATCTTGGATTTTTCAAGGAAACAAAATGTGTCGAGCCACTCAGTCCTACTGCCCAAATATCAGCTTTACAAGCCAAAATTTAATATCCGATAAAATGCCACAGTAGGTCCTGGCTGTTCATCTATAATTTAGGTTACAGGATAATCACTCCAAAATTTCTAACTTGTACAATTGAACATGATCTAGGAACTTTAGATGGTAAAATCCCTTACATACTCTCAGTTCTTCAAGATCATGCAGATTTAAGCTGTCTTTGGGCTTCAAGATGCCCTCCAGCACTCCATAGATGAACAAAATGGCTTTCAAAATCTCTAACCCTTGTTTTTTAAAAAACTCCGAAACATGGCGCCTGATTTCCTTGTACAACTGATCACGCCACCAGTAAATGTCATCCCTTATTTACATAAAACCACATTTTACCAAACTTTGTCTGCAAATAAATAATATATTTTCTTCCCATAACTTATGAATAATATAGTATTTCAAGATTGGTGACCAAGCAGCGATGATGCAAAATGCAACAAAACCTTCACTATTTTTTTTGAAATAGCTGTATCAAGGTTTAATTACTAATATGAAGGTTTTTATCCTCAGTGACAATACTACTTAACAATCCAAAAAATGTTGCCCTCAAAGAATCAGCTGATTTTAATGTCAACTCCTTAGAAGATATGGTATCTTTACTCAAGAACAATATGGTTGTTCAACGAGAAATGCCATTACCTGTTCAAGAGAGTACTGAGAAACACAAATGAAATGGCTAAATGCTACCAGAGAAATATATGGTTTGGACTGAATTGCCAGTGTTTAGGGCTTGAAACAACAGCTGGTCAGTTGCCGGTCATGGTGACCTGCCAAATTTATTTTAGTTTTGTCATACCCTGTTTCTGGCTCAATGTCACTAGTCAAAATGACTATCAAGGAAAAGGTTTGACCAGACAAGTTCTAATTCTGGCCAGACATTGCCCATTGACCAGCTGTTATTTCAAGTTATATTTAGTATCTGTTACATTTGCTTGCCTCCCTTTACCACCCCTTTCACATGAAAACCTTTAATTTTTTAATCAATGTCACTTAAACCTTAAAGAAATAACTGTTTATACATAATTTGATGTATAAGTGACACTAGAGAAAAACGTTTACGCATGCGTGCCTTTCAGCACGTTTTCCAAGAATTTTCAAGAGTTTTAGTGAGAAAATAAATGCTTGTTTTGCAAGTGTGAAAGTCAGATCTGCATATTTCTACAATAGCATGAAGATGCTTTTGACTAATTTGCATGTGGACTTAGAGCATGCGCAGATGTTTTTCACGCGTGTCTATATAAGTGATTTAGATAACTACTGGTAATAATATAATAATCTTACTAATGACTTATAAGGTGCTGCTCTGGTAGATTTTTGTTTCTGTGATTGAAAAAAATTGCAACATTGTCTTTAATTTTTAACATGATTTTCAGATCTTGAGAAAATATAAAATATTAACATGATTGCTGAATTAAAGGTGCAGAAACATGAGGTGATATATTTCATGTAATTTTGCTGTGGATGGTGCAAAATTTAGATCACACTGTGTGACCACCCATGCAATGTTATGTTCACAATACAGTGAGATTTTTCATGAATGTACCAAAGCACAAAAGTAGTGTTTCTACTTTTTGAAAGGTTGCATGCAACATGGCACGGGTGGTCACATATTAGTGTGATTTCTCATTTTGGTGACATTGCATGCGCTGTTGCATGAAAATTGCATTATGGGCCAGTATCCCTTATTTAAACATTAGGGTTGTATTGATGTTACCCAAATTAAAAAAAAAATCATAAGCACATGAGCCCTGCATGTGTATAATTATACAGTATGGGCATTTGATCTGTTTGGACAATAGACCATTTTAGATGTGCAAGTGCTTTCAAAAATATTGCAGGCACAGACATGAAAAAGAGGCATTTTCAGGCAAGATCACGCGTGCTATTGACTGTGCCTGAAAATGCCTCAAGATCATGTACATGTCTGCGATATTTTTGAAAGCGCTCGCGCATCTCGAAAATGGTCTATTACCACAAGCCAAAAGCAAGCTATTAACAATTGATAGACTTAACAAATTTGATAGAAATATTACAGTTTATTATTTAATAGTTATATGTATATCATGTTCTACTAAATTATGAGACTGTAGTGAGTCTGACTGATTGAGAAAATACAAATAACTAGATGTTTTATGAAATACATAAATTTGGATGAGGGGAAATTTGCAAATCTAATAGCAGTAATTGTAAAATCATTATGGCCTTATTCCTGGCTTTCAGTGTTTTCCCAATACAGACGATGTTTCATTCCCTCGAAAATGAGAATTTTTGTTTGAGTTGCATCCATATTCATGTGTCTCCTCATGTGCGATTGACTGTTACATTGTGAGGTGCAAAAGTATGACCACTTTTACTATATTCATATACTTCTATCCACAAGAGATGATAACTAGCGGTAAGCTAGTGTTGGCTGCGTCGGTGTTCCTAATGAAACTAGTGATAAAAAAGTTAAATTTTACATCGTAAAAAATAAGAGAGATCACTTACTGAGGTTTTGGACACTATAGTCCTTCGTCAGAGTAAAAAAGATCTATCTACAGGCTTTTTGTTGCCAAACAAGCTTTTACCAGACAGCTTCGCATCATTTTGTGTTGGTTTAACATAAAAAAAGCCTGTGCATAGAAGTATGGGAATAAGTTAAATGTGGTCATGCTCTTGTGCGTCCCACTGTAAACAAAGAAATGATACTCTAACATATTACAAATGAGGTCAATTAATTTGCTCCTCATTTTCTATGTAGAAAGAATGACAACATTCATATTTAAGATATTTAAAGTTGGTTTAATAGACCCCTTTTGAAAATTGGCATCCATGACGTCAAACAAGGAGAATGAGAATGTCTCGGTTGTTGAAACCCAATGATTTCTGCTAGCAGCATCTGGGACTGGACTCCTCAGACTTAAAATATTTAATTTTGATTTTAGTAAGATTATGGGAATGCTTGACTTTTTAATTGCATAAGTCTTAATAAATCATTTTAGATCAAAAGGGAGTTAGTCATAATGATGTGTTGATTGAATAAGACATTTTAAAAATCCATGAAAATTGTATAGGCATAATAGCATAATTATGGTTTGGAGTGACATTTGGCATAAATACCACAAGTGATATTTCAAAATTGTTGTAATTTCATGAGCCGTTCTAAACTACCAAGTGCTAATAAATTTGTGCTTAATATTTACTTATTTACAAAATAAAAAACATGATTTTTGTACTTCTATTTTATTATATTTTAGCATTTATTATTTTAGACATCACTTTTTCATAGGTTTATGTTGTGCACTCTAGCTAATCCCTAAAATGTATAATTACTGCAAAGGCAAATGCAAAAAAAAAACTTTTCCTTTTTCATTCCTAAAAGAGAGAGTGACTTATGATTTCAACCACTAAAAGATATGATCATCCCTGCCATCATAATGTGGTAGGTAAGGGTGAGGCCAAGGTTTAATCATGCCACCAAGACAACAAGCTATAATTCAAGTTGTCGATCTGGGTTTTTGGCTTCTGTCAATCAAATTTGCAATGGGTGATCTAGTACGTAAATCTTTGTTCAACTTAATTAATAAGCCAAAAACCCAGATGTTTTTGGTATAAGACTGCAATTTGATGCTGCTCAGCACTATCATAATTGCTGTACAATCAACCTTGATGATCAGCTCAGTAATTATCCTGAATTTCCCATGGAGGGGGGGGGGGGGGACGTGACTCCCCACTACAACCATGCACATAACATGTCTGCCAATATTGGACTGGACTGCTCACAGGCATCCTAAGGTCAAAATTCCAGTACCTGTTTCAGGGGGAGGGGTGGTGTTACCCAGTACTCACCACCTCGGGAAGTGAAATCCTGGATTTTGTCCTCAAGTATCTTCAAAACTAAAAGTCAAATCACAGAAATGAATGTACTGTCTGTTTTCATGTATGCTTTACAACGTATTTGTGGATAGTAAAAGTCACTACGGACACCCAGTATCGAGCATTTCAACAGATCTCTGAGGGGGAGGGGGTATCTACTGGTACCCACCACCTAAATCAATAAAATCGGGTCCCTATTTTGGACGACTGTTTTGACCTTGTCCCTAAATGCCTAGCTAATAATGAAAGAACAAAAATTGAAGAACACATGTTTCCTTGAATTGCTTGGTATAAGTAGTGGCATGCATCCCCTTCCCACTCCCTCTCGGGATGAGTAAAACTTGTGTCATAGGCCTACTTAATCACACTTTAACGACAAGATATTGAGGAAGCATAAGAGCTTTTTATAAATTTCTATCTATTTTTTGAAACATTTTATTCCTATTTTACCCAAAAATATAAAAATGCCTTTTAAAAATCAGGAACATGGCTGACGCAATCTACGGTCAGACCAGTCACGTAGCCTCCGCGTGGATGAGTTTCGAAGGCCTGATAGGTACTGATATTTATGAAAAATATTCTATATTACGATATATATAAGATTTTCGTAGTATGTACTGTATTCTTAAGAAAAATAAAATAAAAAAATGATGGGTTATAAATCGCTTTTTAAAATTTTCGGATGAAAAATACGTGATCTCTCCATATTAGGAACACCGTAACAGGATTTTCAACTGCTCGAACCCACTGGAATCCACTACAAACAGGATTTTGGAAATCAAGAGAAAACCCGTTCATCAAGAAAGGAAACCGGTATCTAGCCAATCAGCGCTAAGAAGTTTTGCCATTAACCAATCAAAAGCGTCATAATGACGTCATAAGTCACGCGTTCGTCAACTAGTTTATCATGTTGTACGAAAAGGAGTGCTTTTAGAATAAAGAAATTCAAAAACTCTGCTAAACAACTAAGGCGCATCTGGGTTATTTCGTGGCAATGTTAGGCGTTATTCTACCAAGAAAATATTTAGAAGAGAATATTTATTCTCTTAAAGTCTACATTGCGGCAAAAGTCATCCCCATTGTCGTTTTTTGATGTTGGTTTCAAGACTAAAGATGGAAGTCAAATCATTCGCAGGCGTAATGTCGCCACGTTTCGGTTGCTGGTAAAAACGTTTTACCTCGCACCCTTGCCTGTTTTTATTTTATCATACCAAGAGAAGTAACATCAGTTTTAAAACTCAAATTCAAGACCATGAAAAAAAAGGTGAGCTTTGTTTTAATCCCGAGTTTTAGCTTGGATATTTATTCAGTACCCGCGACTTGCCAGCGAGTATGTTGACTATATGCCAGAGAAGCTTATGAGATCATTCTTGTTTTTTTTCCCCCAGACATCTCTACCGAAGGCATTTCTGGCCGGTGCCTTTAGTGGCACTTGTTCTACTATCTTATTCCAACCATTAGATTTGGTGAAGACCCGAATCCAAGCTCGGGCAATTGCTACTACCGCTACAGGGTGAGTCAGATTTATACCGCCCCTCTTGTACCTAAAAAATGAACATAAGTTTTACGCAGGGACGTCACGATCACATCGAAATCTTTCTAGTTTCTAATATAAAACAAAATAACGAAAAGTGCCTTGAAAAACAACTATAGAATGTATGTTTTGCATGAACTCATGTTTTCTCTAATTATTGTTGTTTTTAGAAATGGCGGCATGTTTTACACCTTCTATTCCGTGGTAAGAACGGACCACTTATCTGGTTTATGGCGCGGATTAGTACCAGTAAGTAAAATTTACTGATTTGATATAAATTGCCATGTATTATAAGTTCCTACTACCTTGTGACTAGTACCACAACATACATAACACACGAATTTAACAAACTCTTTTCTAATCGTACTTTGATTTGTGTTTCAGTCTATATACAGATGTGTACCAGGAGTGGCAATGTATTTCTGCTCCCTTCATGGTCTAACTAGCTTGGTCGGGTAAGTTGTTTTTGTGTCAAACAGCTATAACAACCCATAGCAAGCAGGCTTTCTCTATAAACACCCAACTACTTGCCTCCCCTGACAAAAACAATTTGCCTTTCTGAAAATAAATTATTAAAACCTGTGGTAAAATATAATTTTCATACTTCCACATTTGGCAAATATGTTTACTATGTTATTTTGCATGTGATATGTGTATTTATGTAAACATGATTACCATTAATAGTTAATTAATTATGAACTTGTTATTTATTTGCATTGTTCATTATTCTTTCAGTACTGAAACACCATCACCAGTGCAGTCAATTGCTCTTGGAGCATCTGCAAGAACTATTGCTGGAGTTTGTCTTTTGCCAGTAACTGTTGTGAAAACAAGATATGAGGTATATGAATGCTGTTTGTTCATAATCTATTACAGCTAAATTATGTCACAAGTGACCAGTTACCCGAATGTTTTCATTGGAGTTTTGGCAGCTTCGTTTAAAATTACGATTCTTGGCACCTGCAACTATTATTAAGACTCCAGAAAATCATAATATTTTTATTTTAAAAATAATTTTTTTGAAGCTGATACTTAGCGATGTGGTTGGCAAGTGAATTCTTTTGGTAAATATTTGACAATCATCCATGAAAGCGGGTCCAAACCTTATTTTTAACTGATTTTGTTTTGGAATATGGGAGCCGTTGATTGGAGATTTGAAATGTTAATATGAAGACTTGAAAACTACATTTGAATTCTCGGATTTACTGGTCACGCATGACGTGAATTAGCTGTAAGAGCCCAAATACCTGGTGCACAGTGGTGGGTGACATTGAATGCAATAAAACTTAATTTGGTGAGGGATTAAATAGTCAGTAATTGTACAGAAGCAAAACTATGAATTGAGGAACACTACCCAAATTTTTTCAAATTTCATGGTTACATGTAGCAACTACACGAAGTCTCTGCATTGGTTTACACAGCATGATTAATATGAATTATAATAAGTGAATAAATGGATTTACTTTGATATCACTGTATGTGAATCATTTATTTGGCACTGAGGTATGAGTGAATTAAGTTATACCTGACAATAAGCTATTTTATTTTTTTAGAGTGGCAACTTCAATTACAAGAATATGCAACATGCATTTGTGTCAATATGGAGGAATGAAGGTGGCAAAGGTTTATATAGTGGGTTATTGGCAACAGTTGCAAGAGATGCTCCATTCTCTGGTTTATATTTGATGTTCTACACTCAGATTAAAAGGAGAGCAAGGGAATGTAAGTTTGAGATAAAAAATAAAGCCTTACAAATTAAAAAAATTTAAGACATTTTATCAAAACTTTACTCAAGTAATTTGATTTTGAAATAATGCCTTGGTTTTCTCTTGCAGTATTGAAAGTTAGTGATCTGTCCAGCCAACAGAACTTCACCTGTGGGTTAATGGCTGGATTTTTGTCATCAATTGTCACTCAGCCAGCTGATGTTATCAAAACTAGACTTCAACTCGACCCTTACAAGTATGCAAGTAACACAGATGCAGTTCTTTGTGTCTTGAAGGTCAGTCATAAACTAGTGCACTTCTTTACAGTCAAACTAAGAAAACCATGAACACCTAAGATATGTCTGGAATGTTAATTTAGGCCGTTGCTTGTAAAAAAGATGTTTCCTACCACCATGAAAAACGATTGTATTGAATCCTTCTCTTGTGTATCAGTCTGTCTCGAATAGAAACCCCTAATTTCACGAGAATAAAACTAAAATATGAAGTTTTAAACTTTTAAATGGGAAAACACTTTGCATGACCGTGCTGTGATCAAACACATAAACATTCCAGATTATTCTCAATCTGGAAGGACACTTATCACATAATTTTTGGAATTGTACATTTAAAATAATGTATCCCATTTGATGCTACCCATAATCTATCTTTATAGTGTCTTTCAAAATTGATGGAGGGTAAAGTTATAGCTTTTTGAAAGTTATATAATGTACATGGAAATATGAGTAATAGCACAGTGAAAAAACTAACATTTTGCTTATATTATAGGATAATGGTGTGGAGGGTTTGTTTAGAGGACTTATTCCAAGAACCATCAGGAGAACATTCATGGCTGCAATGGCATGGACTGTTTATGAAGAGGTAAACATCTAGGTGTTACACTGTCATAAATCTTACAATAGTCTTGGCCACTCGGCCCTCTCCACTTCCTGATAATAAGTTTGTAATAATAAATTAAATCATTTGTGTGACCAACTTTTTTTATATTCAAGGTAATGCGTTATTTCCATCTGAAAAGCCAACAATAAAGTCTCCTTATTGAAGTGAAAACCTACTACATAGTTAAAAGAAAATTTGTCCACTCTGAAAGAAAAAGAAATAATTCACTGCAGTGCTCGCCTGGAAAAACCAAATTTGAACAGCAAAAAAAGTCATTCACTGACATTGGCACTCAGTCCTTCTACATGTAAATGAGAAATACCTGGACAGAAAGTAGAAAATGGTATGGAAGAAAACCAGTAGAAAAACAAGCTTAGTTAAGACAAGCTTTCAAGAAGACAGTTACAAATTATTGTGAAAGTGGAAAATGAATGCTTGAAAGCTGTATGCCAAGAGCTGGTGGTACTTTATTTTTACTTCCAAAGTTTATGATATAGCCATGAAATTGTGTTCAAGCTATGATGACACCTGGATTGGAACTGATTCCAAGAGCTGGTGATCTTCAGGACTTTATATCGCCATTTATTTCAGAGCTTCATAAGAATGCACATAACATTGTGTTCGAGCAGCAAACTGGTGATACCAGTTATCATTCTAAGAGCTGGTATTCTTCAGGATTCATCAATGTTTTTTTAAATAGTTTATGAAGAGCTCATGAGATATGTTCAAGAGGAAATTGCAACAGGTGTTGATTATATACATCTAGCATGGCCTCGTATGCTCAAAAAGTGGTCAAAATGCTGAAAGAACCAAAACAACTTTTTGGTTTCATTAAAAAGGTTTCAATAAAGTGCAAACAATAAATCCGTGAAATACAAATTACTAAATAGTACAAAATAGTGCTAATTAAACAATAGAAAACAATAGAATTTGCTTGAAATAGTACTATTTAGTATAAATAATGTTTCACGGATATACTGTTTGTACTCTAGCAAGAGAAAGAAAAAATATTAGTCTGTTATAAGACATATATGTACAGTGAAGACAGATCGATTCTCTTGTTTATGTTTAGGGTTAAATTATTAAATATTTTCTTCGTTAAATGAAATCGTGCTATAAACCTCAAAGTTAGTTTCATTCAAAGATAAAACAAAAAATATTTATTTTACACTGCTGCTATTCATAATGTTGGGTTTTTGGCATACTTTAAGAATTTATTATTAGATCAAGGATATTGAATAAAATTAAGTACAAAACATTTTAAATAGGATTTTTTTTTTTAAATCTATATTTTTTCACATTATATGAAAGAAGTAAAATACTGCAATAAATTTGATTTTAAGAGCAGTTTTACCTTGATTTTCATTATTATGCAGACTCAAGTTGCAACTTACTGTACCCATTTAAATTTGCTTGTTCATTGCTGCCAATCAAAAATATAAAATATGACTGTTAGTTTTGATTGACATAAGCCAAATTTTCGTTTAGCATTATGACATTTGAACTTGGGTGTCTCAGTAATTATGAAGATTGCAGTAAACCGTGAAATAGTAGATCATGCCCCAGTTCAAACGTCGATCTTCTCATAAGTAGAACCTTATGACATCAAAGAAGACTGCTTGTATATTAACCAATTTTCAATGCGTTTGGCTCCTGAGAAGATCAATATTTGAACAGGGTCTATTGAATAGAGATTAGTAGATCTTATTTTCATCATTTTGTGTCCATTTGACCCTACATTAACAAGAATTTCTTTTCATGTGTACAGTAAAATCACTGTAATATATTGAAAAGAAAAATGTAGGATAATTAGCAGTTGCAAAGATATATGGTTCAATGGTCAGCTGAAATTATGCAGATAATAAACCTATGAAAATTTATTCTTTGTTTTCTATTGGAAGATAAAGAATGGTTTTTAGTGATAAGAATTTTTGAACAGGTTTATTTCTGCATTTTCATTTAATAGAGTGAAGTCACTAAACCCATGAAATAAAAATTGCTTGTTAACATGTAATAGTCAAATAGACACAAAAGAAAACAATGGAATTAGGGTCTACTAAAGTGTATTAGTCTAATATCTATTTCATGGGTTTAGAGATTTCACTCTAAGAGTGTGAAATAGGTGAACACTTGTAACTGATTTTAACTAGTAAGAACACCACAGTACTAGAGTGCATTCAGTAAAAGCATGAAACACTAATTACTAAATTGTGCAAAATAGTGCTAGTTGAACAAAAGAATTAGCATAAAATAGTACAAAATAGTGTTACTAATGTTTCATGTTTTACTGAATGCACTCTAGTAGATGTGTTCTTAAAAAAGGAAATTACAGAGTGCTCCAACTAAACCCATGAAATAGTAGCACTAATTAAACAATAGATTCGTACTCTCTTAAGTTGTAAATAGTACTCTTAAGATTGTAAATAGTAACAAAACACATTCAGAATCGTATAAATTCATATTACAAATTCATTATAGGAAATTTTGTTAAGTTTTTTAATGGTTGGAACAAAAGATACTATAAGGGGAAAAGAATTTTTAATTTTTGCAATAAATAAATTATTATTTAAATTTAAACATTTTAGCTAGCCTGTATACGTCTTGTATTTTCTTATGTCTTGGTTAACTGGCCTGCATGCATCCAGACAAACACCCAGATCAATACTTTACTGACGTATTTGTTTGGGTGCGTGCAGGCTATGGTTAACTTTAAGGAAAGAAGCAAAGGGCTCCAAGGCTATTAGCCAAGCTGTAGCGGGAAGCATGGGTGGTGGAGCGGTGAGAGTGCTTGCCTCTCACCAAGGCGACCTGAGTTTGAGCCCAGTGTTCTAAATGACTAGAGTTGCTTGTTGGTTCTCTCCTGTGCTTCAAGGGTTTTTCCAGGTTCTCTGGTTTTTCCTCCCTCCTCAAAAATCAACTTCAAAATTCCAATTGGAATGCAGTGGAGGAAGAGTCACTCGGTGGATTCCACTGTTAATTCTCATTTATTTTATTTATTTTTTGTATGGGGTTTACAATTGAAGGGGCTAAAATGAAGTGAAGTGACTTTTTAGTATATTTTTTAGGTGGTTTTTAGAATCACTCAATTCGTTATCTATTTTTTGTATGGGGTTTACAATTATTGCTTGTGACTGCCAGTTGTGCAATTTCATTGGGTCTCAAAATAATTCTGTGTGTGGTTCAGGAAGAAATAATATCAAAAACACAATCAGAACACCAATAAAGTTCAATCTAAATATTTATTAACATTTCTGAGAAAATGTATGCCCAAGTTTTGAGAAAAAGCATGACAAACGAACACAAATTCTAAAAATATGAGGGAAACACAAATACAATGTGTAAATGCACAAGAGTGCTAACAAGTTTTAGAATAGAAATTAAAACAATAGACATTCAGCTCGACAATAGAAATAAATGTTAGAGAAATGTTTGTTGCTTGGGAGCCTAGGTACTTCTAAACATTTTGTACAGCGATGCTGTGCCCAGACTTTCAACACCTTACCATTTTATAATATACCAAATTTCAGCAAAAAGGTACTCATTTCATATACTTTTTTGCCTGAAAAGTTTACCCTTTCATATACCTTATTTTTGAAGAAGGCCAGACATAAGTATCGATTGTCACAAAAACGGCGTACAAATTTGGTTTCATTTTACATTAGTAATTTCAGCTTCCTCTTCCATTTCTATACCAAAACTTACAAATTCCCAACCCTTTTCTATACCTCTTGCCTAAAAAAGGTACCCCTTTTGGGCAGAGCATCCCTGTATAGTCCAATTGAAAAATACTTAAGGGAATGAAACTTGGGAAGCACAGGTGGCATAGTGGTGACAGCACTCACCTCTCACCAATGCGACCCGGGTTTGAGTCCTGCCTGGCTCGGTCTTATAATGTGAGTAGTGTTATTTGTTGGTTCTCTTCTGTGCTTTGAGGTTTTTTCTCCTGATTTTCCAGTTTTCCTCCCTCTGCAGAAATCGACTTCTAATTTCCAATTTGATCTTTGGGCTTTCACCTGGCATGGACCTTATTTTAAAAAAAGGCTCCATTCGTGATTGCCCCACACTGTGATACAACAGCCAAAACTTAATTGATTTTTTAGATTTTACATAAGAGATTTGATTAAGAAAAAGGAAAGTAATAAAGTAAGGTCCATACTATTATTTTTTATTCATAAAAAGGTTGGCTAAGATGCTGATATAAAGCAGAATTGTCTCCAAGGTTGAATTCCAGGCAATTAAAAAATGTCAAGAATTATTAATTATTAATGGCAGCTTTTCAGAATGAAAAAGTCATCTCTATGTAATTGAATATAATATAAATTTTCTTTTCGAGGATGATTTTCCAGCGAGCAGCCACAGATATTTCTTGAATTGTTCCACATTGTCCTCAATATAAGTTAATTGCTTAGATGTCAGATCTGTTCATCTCTCTAGTGTCAACCCATTAGAATTAATAAAACAATAGTAACTGAATTCAGGAAAATCAAAGGAACTGAAAAAGAAAAAGATAGAAAATGGTTTAAAAAAGGTTCAGACTCTGACACACCCTTTAAATCCTAACTTTTAATTCTTTTTCACTTTTCAACCATATTACTGTGATTCCCAATATTCTGCGAACTCAGTAGTTGCTAGTTGCACATTTTTGTTTTTTCACTGCTGCCAGCCAAGAATATAAAAGGTATCCAACTGATTATTTTTGATATATGGCAGTGAAAAAGCAATTTCACAACAAGCCATTGAAATGTCTGAGTTCGCAGAATATTGAGAATCACAGTAAACAGTTTGCAATTTAAATTCAAAGGACACGTTGCTCTATATTCAGAAATGATTTTGCATAATAAGTGTGATTAAAAAGTGAAATGCACATGTTAAATAAGCAAAATATAAACAACGACGTCAGCAAGCATCCTCATACATGTATCATGTTCAACCTAAACCATGAGTTGTTTATTGATTAAACGTTTAAAAAAACACTTCCTTTCATTACTTACTTCTCATTACGGTTCTGACAGAGTGGATAAGGTTAATGACTTGATGTTTTGTTCCTTTCTCTTCGCCAAAGCCAGCTAACTGATCAGTACCCCAGCCAACTACCAAATAACAATATATTAAAAACTAATTAGAGTGGTTTTTATGTGTGTAGGAAATATGATTCTGATTCACAGTACAGTATGACATGCAAGGGTGTATACGTATCCAGGAATTTGTTGAGAAGGGGTCCATACATTGAGAGGGGGGACCCAAATGTATACTTTGTGGTAAAACTAAATTTTAGGTTTAAAAATACAACGGAACTTCAGGTACACTGTATTACAGGGGGTGTGGGCCCCCCTTACCGTCCTCTAGGATCTGCTCTTGAATCTCTTGCCATCCATGTTTTCATAGACACAGTTACAGGTATGTTAATATTAGGTACGATTACTGACAGTAAGACTTTTACTGTAATTCTTAATATTTGGCAAACTAGGTAGTTGTGAGTTGACCATTGGAATTTGGTTTTTTAACTGCTGTCAAGGTACCAATTGATTAGTTTTGATTGATGGCAGCAAAGAAAAAATAAGGTCATTGAAATGTCTGAGTTTGCAGAATATTGAGAATCACAGTAATTTTGGTAATTTTGGTTTCCCACTTATGATAATTGTTCTAAAGCAAGTCAATGGTACTAGAGCTTGTCATCAAATTCTGGACCATGAGACCTGTTTGTCTAGTGGTGCTGAAGATTAAACAATGTTTAGGATTAAAAATGTTGCCCAAGTCATACAAGGCTCGAAAAGATCAAAAGTCTGTGCAAAGCATTCTGGGATAGTTTTGGGGTATCGTGGTACACCACCCCTTATTACAACAAGGTTAATCTAGCTGAGCAGTGAATTTTGCTTCAGTCAATCACAGCATGTTTGGTTGTTTTGCCGCCGGGCCTCATATAACCCAAATTTCGAGCGGTCGGTGGGCTGCTTTTGTTTTGAAAGATAAAAACTTTTACTATTAGCTGGGCAAAAAGACTTTTTTAACAGGTTTTACCATAGAATTACATTATTGAATATTTTTTTTTTATAGCATTGATTTATAGTAGTTGTATCAGGGCCAGCAATTTTGTCCCCTCATGCTTTGCGCGTCGGGTTCACCGCTTAGCTGGATGGTCCATCATGGGTAAAACTCCATAAGAATTGTATACTAAGATTCAGTTTACCACATCAAATGAAATTATATAATCTAGCTTCTTTTAAATTTAAGAATAAGTAAGCTTAACTTTAATAAGTATTTCCCGTATTTTGACATGGAAGATCTAATCATAAAACTCAAATAATTCTGTGATTTTTGTAACTAAAATAAACAATCCATGCCAATATACCAAATATATAAAATTAAATTTGAAATTCGAATGGAAAACTATAGATCACCATACAGTTGTGAGCTGTAGGGCCACTTCATCAGTGTCCTTGAAGCCTAGCCTGTGCATTTTTTTAGAATTTACAGCAAGAATAACAAAAACTAATTATAATTCACTTACTTTTTGATAGAAAACGTTCTTCATGTAGAATTGCAATGGCGTTTACTACAAGAAGACAAGCTTCAAGTAAACCATAGAACGTGAACGCCATCTTGGATTTACCGACGTGTCCAAAAGATACACAGGGAGCCCACAATAGAAAACAGCATCTTTTTTAATCAAATTTCAAATTTTCTATAAAGCTTGAATTTCAGGCAGTTTACTTTTTTTTTTCCAAGGAAAAATATAAAGTTTTGTTTTTGAGTAGAAGAATTATGAAACTTAGCAAATATATTACTTTGATGATGATGAAATATTTTTGCTAAATTTCTTTATTCCCAAGAGCCTTTGCGAACCCATTTTAGAATAGACTCACTTCCGGCGGATGTGTTTTCGTGCAAGAGATCATGGCTGTTGCACCAGCCGATGCATGACTCTATCCACGATTTTAGCTTCTCTTTTTGTTTACTGCCATAGAAAATCCCAGCAATAAAGACGAAGCATACACGTGTCGCATCAAGATATGCTCGGAGTTACGTTGACGTGGCCTTTTTCGCAATAAAAAAGAGGAGCTGACGATAACAACCTCATACTCCACGAAGACAAAGTTGCCTTGAAAGTTTTTTCATCGAAGTCCTAACAGAGAATTATTTCGTATTTCAAGATTTTTGAAGAATTTAATGAAAAAGATGTCGTCTAAAGTCGTGATTACGATCTTTTTTCTGGTGTGTGTTGGAGTGGGTTTGCAGACGACAGAAGGGTCTCTGTTCTTACATCCCGACTACAGGTTAGTTTTGTATCCAATTTGCCATGAAATACGTACCTCGTTCCGGTCGTTCGTCTATTCCGCGATGAAGTATATTTGCGCTTTATCCACTCTTTTTTTAAAAAAAATCTTTTTGTCAATTTTTTTCCTCTGATGCTCTTTCAAGATATTTCCCCTCGTTTTCTTTCTTTCCTTTCTTTCTTTCTTTTTGATTTTGTTTGCACTCGCTCAAATTCAACTAGAAAGACTTCACTGAAAAATCTAACGCGTGTGTGTTTAACTTGACTTTTTAGATTCCATTCTTTTTGGCCAGACTTCGATACATTCGAAGATGACTTGTTCTCCGATCCGTTTTTCCGTGATCCTTGGGACCCGTACAAAGATGACAGGTTTTTCATTGATTTTCCAGTATTCCGAAAGCCAGCCATCATCGGAAATCAAAGAAATTGTCTATCAAAGCCAACTCCTCTAAAATCTTCGGTTAAACTACCGTCGGAAGAGTTGAGGTTGAGTGTTGATGTTAAAGGGTTTGCTCCCCATGAGCTGACCCTGGTAACCAAGGGAAACGATGTCATTGTCAAAGGGGAAAAGAAAGTTTGCGATTCTACGTCCTGTTATACGAGATCGTTGTGCTGGAGGAAAAAGTTACCGCAAGAAGTCAGAATGAGCACTGTTAAAGCAAAATTAAACAAGGACAATACAGTTGAAATAACAGCTGAAAAGAGAAAAGAAATCAAGGCAGAATCAGATCCAAGGATTGAAAGAGAAACTCAAGAAAAACTACCGTCACAAAACTTTGAGAGTGAATTCGAAAAACAAGAGCGAACTAAGCCTTCTGAGCATGACATGCCCATGAAAAACCAAAACTCCATGAAAAAGGACATTCCAAAACCAGTACCTGAAAAACAGGCAACAAAAGACGAAGCTGATGAAGAAACAACGCTGGAAGTTGTACATGACGACGAACAGCAGTAGTACACTGAAGAATATATCAAAGTATTGATCATGATAACTTTAGCATAGTCAGATCGAAATAACAATCCTTTGGAAGTTTTTTATTATTATACGCTTTTGTAGTAACAATATTTATTAGTTTTGCAAAGTAAAACAAGACCCTACTAATGATCAGATAACATTGTTTTATTTTCTTCGTTAGCTATTTGCATATGTATCATATACTTCTAATAAAACTATATATATTCAAATGTATTTAAAGTAGCACGTCAATGTATGGTATATTTTTTTATATCTTTTAACGGACCGTTCATTTCTCGCCCTGGAGGGATGGGGTGGGGCAGTGGGATTAGTGAGGTTGAATGGGGGGCTTAAAAATCAGGATCAAAAGTGGTCACAAAAAGTTCGAGTTGAACAACACTAGTACTTTTACAATCATAACAGAATGGAAACGAGGGAGGGGTAATTTTAAACATTTTACGCAACAAAGGAAAGGAGACAGATTTCTTGTATATGGCTTACGAAGCGAATTCCACCACCCCCTCCCCGATAAAAATGAACGGTCCCTTAAAACATATCTTTATCGTCATTAGTTGGATAGAACATTCTAGAAAAACACCCCTGAAATAAGTAAAAAATGTTTTTTAAACAATTTTTTAAATAATTTCTTAAACAACTTTTTTAAGTTGACGACGTTTCGACTCTAATAGAAATGTAAAATTTGATTTCATACATTCTCCGAACAAAATAAAAATTTCTTTTCCAATCCTAAAAATGCCAACTACACTAACCTATGATCGTGTTATATGTTAAAATCCTTTACAAAATCATATGCAGAATCATCATAAGATTTCCTTTCTTAGCAAAGTAGGTGGGTGCTTAGACTAAGGACGGATCGTACCCCCTCTAATATCACTCCCCCCCCGTCCCCCCCCTTCCCCCCCCCCCTCCGCAATGTAATAAACGATTGGTCCCTAAGTTTGTTGGTTAGGTTTTTCCATCTTATGTTGCACAACAATGTCATGAACAACTTATTGATCCCCACGAAAGCCTACAAGTGTAGAATTTAGTACATATATCATGAAGCTAAGACTACTAGCCATCAACACACCACAGGGACCCCAATTCGATATGATTTTCCCTATCTCCTATATCAACTATACACCGAAATATTGCCTATGCATAGAAATACTGGTAGTATTTCTACACATAGACAACAATATATCGTTTGTGTTATAGAGGACACTGTCCTGACCTTAAGCTTGAATGCCAAATTACACTTTTTTTCCGATTTTTGTTCTCAACTTTTAGTATTATCTAACTTGGATTCCCTGTGGTGACATCAATATCCAGGAATTTACCCTATATCTGCTAGACCTAATACCTAAGAATATATGGATATGTAATATATTTAACACATTTATACTTGAAATTATGAATAAAAACAAAATATTGCCTCAGGACTCTACTGCTACTGGCCTGCATTAAATTTCAACAAACAATCCAAAATCATTGGGAGTGGCGCTGAGCCCACCATGCTCCTCCCCTAGCTACTGCCCTAATCAAAATCATTGAATAAAAGTACATGTAAAAGCAACAAAAATTACTGCAGTTCTTATAAGTATAGATCCCTTTCGAGGACAAAACAAAAGAATTTCAATCTCCTGAGAAATAGATCCTATTGTTTTCTCCTCCAAATTGAGCTGCATTTTGACGTGCTGCAAGGATTCTATTGCACAGTTGCAGTACAAACCAGATTTATAAATGATATTATTTTGTTCAAGCAGAACTCTTTTTCTTAGCCCAATACATGAAACACTTCATTGGCAATTCCGTCATGATTTTCCCAGCCCCACTATAGTTGTCTTTTAATATTTTTTCCAGTTTTGTTTTAACATCTTTCTTTTCTTCATCACTGCAGTACTGGAATGAACCATAGGACATGAATAGCTTTAGAGCATCTTCTTCAGTGATTGAATCTGAATGAGTTGTAAATTCTTCTTTTATCTCCCCAAAGACACCAGTATTTATTAGCATCTCTTGCCAGCCAGCCACAAAACCCCTTTCATTGAATACAAACCTCACGCCAACTCTCTCGTAATAGATTTTTGATAAATCATATATTGATTGTGCCCATGGAGCAGCCTCTAAGTTCATGTAATTACATATGAAAGCAGTAATTCCACCAGGTGCTAGAACTCTACCAATTTCAGCAAAGCTTTCAGGGTTGGAAACGTAGTGCAGTGCATTTGTGGCTACAACTGCCTGAACACTGGAATCCGCAAGGGCTGGAAAATCAGAGATGGAAAAACAAATTAGCAGCAAAAAGGAAAAGTATATCAAATTCTATGTTGACACAGGTATTTGGATAGAGGAGAGAGAGAGACAGTATAATAATGATGCAATTCAATATTATTGTAATTTCTTAAATTACTACTTACGTATTTTCTCTGATCTACAACAAATGAATTCCAATCCCGGAAAATTCTTCTTGAGCACCTTTCCCATACTTTCCACTGGTTCACTGGTTACGAGGTGTATGTTATCATTATCAATGGCTTGAAGAAGGACCTTAGTGAACTTTCCTGTTCCTGCAGCAAGCTCTAGAACAGTGCTCTTCTCATTTTTATTCAACTTTGAAAGAAAAAGCTTGGCAGACTCTAGACTGTGATCTTTTCTAACTGCATCATAATCATTAGCACTCTGAAATGCTTTGGATGCAACTTGCAAAAGATCCCCTTGTAAATTTGAAGCCATTCTGATTTGTTGAAATATTCTAGAAATAAAGCAAAAGTATATAGGCTCTGTGTCACTTGTATGACATAATCATACCATATTGTGTTAGGCTACAATATTTAGATACCCTGCCGCTCACTCTGATAATTATATATTGACCAATGCCCTGTATTATTTTAACAACTGAACATGTATGCATTCGTTGTATTTCATAAACTTTCTCAGCTGACTGTATAATTAAAACTATATAAGATACACTGTAAATCCTCTGTTAAGCCCTCTGTTCTCAAATAAACCCCCCTGTAATAAGCCCCACCCCCTTCTTCAAGTTGAGTGGCATTAAATTTTCTATCACAGGACTTCCGTTCTGATTATTTATGGCTAGCCACTCTGTGTTCAAGCACTTTTTTCTACCTGAAAACTATTGATAATTGACATGAGTCCAATACATTTTATATGTAAGTCTCAGAAAAGTCCAAAACTCTTAATCACAGTGATATTTTTTCTGTGATTTATCTAAAAACCACTAGAGAAACGATTTTTAAAACAAAGAGCTGAAGGGCTGCAGGTTTTGATCAACAATGCTTTGTGCGATGGTGATAAGCTGTTCGCTCAGCTGGTTAGAGGAAGAAATTTATTATAAGCATCCCTCTCTTTTAAGACCCCTCCATTCCCAAATATGACTAAAGGAATATCCACTGCATGTGCACTGATTAAATTACTATCATAATTCATTTACATCTTGGATGTTCAGATCAATCATTACTCTCATCCAAAGTTTGATAAAGTGCCTTTTCCTACTGGTATATATACACAGCTATTTCAGAAAAGGTTGGTGAAGGTTTTGTTGCATGTTGGATGTTGCTTACCAAGCTTGAAATGCATTATATTCATATGCAAATAATGTCAGCATAAAAAAAAAGTATGCCAGAAAAACCTGCAGACAAAGTTTGGGAAAATACCATATTGTTGTGACTTTGAGTTGCTTGAATTTACATCATCCATACTGCATTTCAGGCTCTGTATGCAACATGCAACAACCAACAACCAACAAAACCTTCAGCAACGTTTTTGAAATTGCTATTTATTATAAGCTGTAACGTGATAGGAAAAATTATATAATTGTAATGCTGTAGCTTAATCCTGAATGTAACTTAAACAAAGTTATCATCATATCATATCCTGATAGCATATATACATCAAACTGCACTTCCACTAAAATATCAGCATATAAGCCCCCTCCCCCTCTCTGATAAGCCCACCTCAAACATGTCTAAAATAAATAAACCCTGTAGGGAAATCGAAGGCGTAATAGAGGATCTACATTTATATTCTGCAGATTAGCTTTTAATAAAGCTTATTTTCTTTCCTTTCCTTTTCCTTTCCTTTCCACTTCAACATATAGCTTCTATGTCTTGATATCCTATTAAAAATTCTATATATTTTCTCGTTTCTGCTAAAAAGCATAACTAACGATCCAAACTGATTAACTTACATTTTTTGAACGTGACTTGAAGTAACCAGAACTTGACACCTAGATAACATTAACACAACTTGTAAGCTTGCCCACAAATGAACAGTTTCTTGGTTCAGACCTTTTGTAGTTTCTTTCTCCACAGCTGCAAACTATCAAAGCGTTTTATCAGTAACATTACAATGAATAAACTGGCTATTTTCCATCATATTACATCGATAAAATATCTTACGTGTGCAACAATCGAAGCTTGGTGTAATTTAATCAGTAAGATAAAGTACGTCGGTCTGAGCGATCAGCAAAGTGGCGAGTTGCCCGAATAACTTCATTCGGTCGTGTTAGCAACAATAATGCTTAAGTCTCACTCGCTAATCCTTTCTTTTTTCTTTTGGTAATGCTCAAAACATTTAAACAAAAGATCGCTGTATATAACTTACCTCAAAGCCCTGCTATGCTCAACTACTTCTCCTCAGTCTACAACAAGAAGATTTGTGGGATCCCTGTGTATAGGTTCCTACTTATATTAGTTTCCATATTCTCGTACCCAGACCCTTCTCAGCTTTACCTTTGGCATGGCGTCGGCGAATGGAGAGTTTAATTTTATTTGACTTCCCTTATAAGAATGAGCCTGCAATAAAATATCTAGCGGACTCCCACAAACCGGAACCCAAGAAATCTGGGGTAAAAAATTTTTATCCCCAGAGTCTTACCAACGCCACCAGATGACCAAAAAGCCGGAAGACTCTGAGATCGAGATTGATTTATACTGGGTTGCCTGTGGCTGGGTTGCCTGTATTTTTCCCCTTGTGTCAGAAAATGCAAAAGTTGCGCAACAGTATTCTATCAAGAGAATACCGTAAATCCTCTATGAAGTCGGGGGGGGGGGGGGGGGGGCTTATTTATTCATTTATTTATATTTATTTCAGGGGTGGTTTATTGGAGAGGGGGGGGGGGGGGGCTTAATAGAGCCGGAGAGGGGGGCTTATTGATTTTTTTGCCGAAACGCTCTAAGTTTTACGCTTTCAGAATATAATATGATATGATAACTTTATTCCAAAACGGTAAACTCAGGATCAAATGGAAGTATTACTATGGACTTTCTCGCATAATCTATAGGGGCATGGTATATGCTTTGTTCGAATTACACGCTATTTTCAACATTTGATTCACTTGTGTTAGTCTCAAGTATGATTTACCTTGATTGTGAATTTAGTTGTGAAGGGGGAGGGGAGGGGGCTTAAAAGAGAGGGGGGCTTAATAAATTTCTTCTTTTAAAAAGGGGGACTTATTAGAGAGGGGGGCTTAATAGAGGATTTACGGTAGTTTGTATTTCATGTGCAACAATGCTCCCCAACTGCGTAATAGTGAGTTATGGGGAAAATGCGAGCCTTCAGTAGAGGGAGCACAAGGCTACCTGAAATGCCAAACTATAAGACAGGGCCAGGTGGGGAAAACGTAAAGTAAAGGACATTCCCTGTCCATCCATTTAAAATGAGCTCGAAATGCGACCGAGAGCTTCACCGATTATGCAACTGTGCATGTGTTGTGCATGTGTTGTGCATGTGTTGTGCCTGTGCCTACTTATACTTATTGTTGCGCATGGCTGCACATTAAATAGTTAATTTCCAGGGGTCTTCGCAGCATTACCCCAGATTACTTTATTAAACAAGGGATTCAACCCCAGGCTAATGATTTACCTATATATTTATCAAGGTGCAGGATCTTTCTTAATTAACCCTTCTTGGGTTGTACCTCCTGCACCTTTCCACTTCATTCTTATTTCTATTTTTGTAATTCTTTGTTGTTTTTTTTGTGTGGAAAAATAAAAACCTTTGAACCTTTGAACCAAGACCTTTTCTAGTGGTAGGTGGAGCCCGCGGTTTCTATAGTTGTATTGAAATAAAAGTATTCATTTCAAAGTTTTGAACTTGATGGAAGGAATTCTTAACATTTGAATGACACTAATTGTCCTAAATCGAATTCAAAATAAAAGATGAGTATAGATAAAATGGTGAAAACGTTTTTATTAATAGACAGAGTTTAGATGGTTGGATAGATGGCAAGTAGTTTTTATTGGTAACTAATAGAAGTGAAATATAAGTAGTGCTCCTATTAATAGGTTATATTCACGATGGACGCCATGATGGTTTTCATATATGTAATGCAAATTAGCCATGCGGTCTTCCAGGGGGCTTGCAAACATTGAGAGAAGAGAGCATTTTTAGAAGATCCGCCCATCTGCTGATTTGAAGTTGTTTGCTCTCTCAGCAACCACGTGACTAATCTGCATTACAATACCAAAACCATCATGGCGTCTATCGCAAATAAAACCTAGTATTCCAAAATTCATGAATAATTTGTGCATATCATATTGTTCCAATTAGAGCCAGCATACACGTCACTTGCATGCATATGACAATTTATACCCGATAAAGTGTTCTTCACTAGTGTTCTTTTAAAAAATAAAAATACTAATTAGGATGACTTTATCAACGATAAAGGTACGTGCATCCAAGTTTATAGGTGAAGAATTAAGAGCCTTATAAAGGACAGTCAAACTCATGCACATACCTCGACTACTCGCGAAATCTCGTCGACTCTTAGGAGATTACAGCTAATTTACGTCACGCGTGACCAGTAAATTCAGGAAATCAAATCGTAGATTTCAAGACTTCATATTTACATTTCAAATTCCCGATCAAGGGTTCCATGCCGATATTTAAAAAAAAAAACAGTTAAAATTGTTTTTGTTGACCCACTATCATGAATGATTGTGAAATATTTTTTCAAAAAAGCGGCGTAAGAACTCACTTTTCCATCATGCTTTGTGCTATAACTTCGATCTCATGCACATTAATTGGCTATTACGATGGAAAAATATTTAAATCTAGAAATTGCTTTTGCAAGAGAAAATTGTACTTAGAAATAGCATGAGTACCAGGAAGATTATTGGGTTTAAAGTTAAGTTACTATTGACTTTTTGATTCATATGGAAAAAACTTCTGAAACATTTTTCTGAATTTCTGAAACATTTGATAGGTAGGATAATTTCGTTTGAAAACTCTAAAGTGAACCACTTTCACGTCGGTGCTAATCTTTAGTGATTAAAGAAAGTTTTTTAATACGCACCTATATATCAATAAATGACAAATTTTCAGTCTTATTATTCTCCGTTACTAGATTGTTCGTGAATGTGGTATGAACGAACCACAATTCAGAGTCATGCATTGTTCTCTGTACGAGATTCTGAAAAAGCGATACTGGAAACAAGTGTCATCGGGTGATCTGTAAAGACTAGGTTCTAACTGTGGCCGTAAAACCAGGTATTTCTTGGTGTTTGTTTGTGCTTCATACTGGGGTACAGCCATACAGCTCCATAAACGATGGCTGACATCGGGTGATCTGTGAAGACAAGGTTCTAATTGTGTCTGTAAAACAAGGCAATTCTTGGTGTTTGTCTGACATCAGGTAATCTGTGAAGATAAGGTTCTAATTGTGGCTGTAAAACTAGGCATTTCTTGGTGTTTGTTTGTGCTTCATGGTGGGGTACAGCCATTCCGCTCCATAAATGATGGCTGACATCAGGTGATCTGTGAAGACAAGGTTCTAATTGTGGCTGTAAAACAAGACATTTCTTGGTGTTTGTTTGTGCTTCATGGTGGGGTACAGCCATACCGCTCCATAAATGATGGCTGACATCAGGTTATCTGTGAAGACAAGGTTCTAATTGTGGCTGTAAAACAAGGCATTTCTTGGTGTTTGCTTTTGCTTCATGGTACGGTACAGCCATACAGCTCCATTCTCATTGTAGGATGGCCACTCCACTTCTGTACAATGACACGAATGTATCGGGCAATGATCAGTATCTCGAGCTTGTTGGTCACTACTGTGTTTGTATCAGAGTTTCCATGAAATTTCTAAATTCAAATATGATAAAACTTACTGTTATTTGCTCATAATACTATTTTAGATAAGAGTATCTAAAATACTTATTCCATATTTTCCGCACATGTACTCTGAATTTTTCAACTGATGTAGGCTTGAGAACCTGGAAACCAAATCGTTTCGTGTCGTAATTTAGTTCGCCTTTCTAGTCTTCTCTCACAATCCCGCCTGTTTAGATCCAAACTGAAAACTGTGGGATATTTCCTAAATTTATGAAGTTTGGTTTCTGCATAAAGATGGGAAGCGTAATTTTCGAAATAGCGTGGATATTGAATGAAATTGACAATCCACAAAATAAAGCAAAAAGAATAAAATCAAAATAAATCCTGCCAAAAATGGATTTCTAACCTTAACACAGTCTCCTTGGTAGTTTGTCCAGTCGGTTGTGTCGTTGCTGTAGGACACACTGTACTCGGTCACCCATTGCTGATAATGAACGGGTCTTCCTTGTGTGGCAATTTTAGTAACCATCTTGACTTTACCAAGGTCAACCTGTATGTACTCGCCCCTTAGAGATCCACCTGCAGCCCACGCACCATAAGTACCACCATGGACAAACTGGTTGTTCAGTCGGGCTTCATGTGGTGCATAGGATTGGAGATTGGCGTACGTAGACGAGGCAGTGATCTGGGAGTCAAGGATAGTTCGATCTTCCATACCCAGCGGATTTTCACATCCTAGTCACATAAATAATAAAATTTGCAATAATCTTTCTAAGATGTCGATAGTTTGAACAGTCTCATATCATGATCTAAAGTCTGAGGCTAGTTTCTTACCCGCTGTATTAACTGTTGGTATTTTACATTCCTTGTTCTCCATTTCTGGCCCGATGCAGTTGGTACCGATATTCTGAGGTGCTGCAGGGTTGGTACAGTTTCGCGTACGAGTACTGGGACAATCTGGGAGATCATGACAGGCAGTCCATGATGTCCACTGTGTCCAAACGCCATCTAGAAACGAGAAAAGAATTCAGTCCGCAATTGGATAAAATATTTTAGATAGTTAACTGAAACAGTTATATTTGACATGCCTTTAGAAACTATAATCTTTTATAGAAAAAACTCACCAACACAGGTAAAGCTGTTCCATGAAAAGTCAGGAATACATAACTTGTTGGATGGACAAGGACTGGAAGAGCAAGGGTTCTGAGGAGAAAAAAGAATAGGAATAAATATGAAAATAATTGATAAAATTCTCTTAAAAATTCATCAAATAAGTTTGGAATTATGTAGCGATGAAAATACACCACCTCCCCACTACCTGGTTCCCGTTAGAATCCCATATCACAAAATAAACTCGCTCGCTGATTGGTCCGAGATTACGAATATGTGACAAAGATAGCGAAGGATTCAGCGCGGAATCCAACGCTTTAAAAGCTGAATTCAATGAAAGATCAGGGATCCCGCACAAACAAAAATTGCTTTTGTGTTATTATCCCTTGATTTTCTTTACGTATGGCATTAAAAAACAATCAAAAAAAGAAGATTAGTTTGCAAAGAATATAAATGGAAATAGTTAACTTTGTAAAAAAGCGAAATTTGCTAAAAAAACGAAGAATGTTTGATAGCAGTCTGAAAAGATGAATTCAATGAAAAATCAGAAAAGCCCTCGTTTTGTTTTTCTTTCTCTTGCTTTTTATCCTCATCCGAGTCGCTGTTAGAGCAATTATTTTGTGATATGGGATTCAAGAAAAATTCATTGTCTAACTCGGAAATTCCACGATGAATTTCACTCGAAAAAACGATATCGCAATGATATCGTTTTTACTCGTGAAATTCATCATGAAATTCCCTCGTCATCCAATGAATTTCTTCTATGCAATGACCCAGCCAATGGAGAATATTCACCTTTTACGGAAACAAAAACCAGTATCCAGGATCGGACTCGTTTTTAACTCGTCTGAATTTCTTTCAGGCACATTTAAGGTATTGATGGTACTCACCTTGATAGGACAGTATTCAAAACCCTCTTTTGGTACCACGTGATGCGGCCACATCCAATGATCAGCGTCATTCAGTTCACATGATGTTACCATCCCTTTCACTGGACCCAAGTTGTACGACACACAGTTGTCTTGCAGATAACATTTGTGCTGACAATCCTCTAATCCGGGTGCTAAGATTCTGAAAGACTTGATCACGTGACCAGTGAGGGTTTTGTTTTTCTCACAGACAAGAAAGTCCAGTACCTTACAGCCACCATCACCTGTACAGGGGGAGATGTCAAATACAACTGCTCATAAAAACGGTAAAATAGAGGGAAAATTGTTCTCGATGATTTAACCTCCACCTGAAACAATTACAACATTACTTTGGACAACAAATCCTGTCACGAAGAAAGTGTAAGAAGAATCTTCATAAAACTGCTATTCGTTTTGGACCGGCCCGGAAGTAGTTTTTTCATTGAATTGACGTCACACTTAAAAGCTGTATCGGGAAACATTTGTTCTTGATTTCAAGAAACAAAAAAATCCAATTTGTTCGAAGTTTATCAAAAACAAAGACACAGTGTAAAAAGGATCTTGTTAGATGACTACGAAGCTGCGTGAAACAATCAAAGAACAGATGAGAAATCTTTCTGATTTTAACTGTTTTAACTTAGAAGAAGTCTGTAAATCGGATACACATCAACAAGTCGTCCTCATTTGAATTCAGCTTTAACATGGATTTTCTCGGTCTAACTCACTAAATTCTTGAAATTTTTACGGGTTTATGTTGGCGGCTAGTTGGGAGAAATATATTCCGTATTGGCCGTAATCCTAAAACGTGTTTGTGTGTGTGTGCTTCGCATATCCACGAGTTAAAAACGGCTGCTCAGTACACAAAACAGTAAAGAAGTCGAAGAACAGTTACAATAATGTCTTCTTTTTCAGTATCAATTTTAGGGGGAAAATAATTTGATTGAATTTCAAAAAAATTTAAAAAAATGTTTTAATTGTTTTAATTGTTTTCTCCATATCGAGGGAGAAATGCGGTCTCTCAGGAAAGAAACTTACTGCAAAATACCCAAAACCACTAAAAGGCTTAATTGATGTTGAAGAAAGAGGAAAAACATGAAACCTAATGTATTTTTCTCCAGTTTAAGAAAAAGAGAATACAATAATACATGTATAAGAGTGAATTAAAATAGTGGATGAGTGAATTGAGTCAATTAATTAAGGGATAAACTAGTGAGTTTGTGATATTCGAGATTGAAAGTACATACACTAATTCGACTTAAGATTGCAAAACAGAGAACAAGTTAAAAAAAGCAGATAAAAACTTCTCTAATATCAAATGTCGGTAAACAATAATTTGAATAAATTTCAGAAATTTGGATTTGTTTCTGTTTGTTCTTGCTATGGAGAAAAATGCAGACTGTGGATGAAAGTCACTGAGAAACTGAGAAACATGCGGAGAAAAAGTTAAAAAAAACTGTAGGGTGAAATAATTGGAATGAATTTCAGAAATTCAAATTTTTGTTTGTTTGTTATTGTTGCTGCTATAGAGAAAAAAATATGACTGAGGAAGAAACGCACTGCGAAATAAACATTGATGAAGAAAACAGGAAACATGAAATCAAATAAAATATATATATATATATAGAGAGAGAGAGAGAGAGAGAGAGAGAGAGAGAGAGAGAGAGAGAGAGAGAGAGAGAGAGAGAGAGAGAGAGAGAGAGAGAGAGAGAGAGAGAGAGAGAGTTAGATTCAAGTGGGTATTTGCTACGTTCACTGCGTATTTGCTACCGTAGCAAATACGCACTGTGCGTATTTGCTACCATCCAGTGCGTATTTGCTACCTTCTAATTGCATATTCGCTACCGTAGCAAATACGCACAGTGCGTATTTGCTACGGTACGAGATACGTACGGTAAGTTTTGAATAAAAAGGGTTTTTGTTCAAAATATATGTAATACAAGTTTGCTGTCAGTTTCATGATTATTGAAATTTACTCTCGTGTCCCATATAACATTAAAACTGAGGAATTGTTAACATAAACCTTATCATTTGTGCTGCGCTAGGACACCAAACAAAATAAGATTATCGGTTTGATTCTTGAAATGTATATGAATGATATATTATTGAATATTGTATAAGGCAGAATACAAATCATAATAATTGTATCAAGGATTTTCTTTGAAAAATAAATCGATAAATGAATGAGTTATAGCTTATATGGAATGAAAAGAAAAGGGTATGAAGATACGATAGTATTGGTTTAACAAATGAACGTCTGAATTAACCAATTGATGGATGGGATGAAAGTTAAAAGAAATGGATGAGAAGGCTTATAGATAACTGATTTAACGAAAGACTGATTGAATTACTGCTTGCTAACTTGAATGAATGAATGAACTATAATTGTCGTGCGCAAAGTTACTAAACATCAAACTACACTTGATAAATGTATTACTATTGTCGTGCATAAAGTCATTAAACATCGAACTACACTTGATAAATGTATTACTATTGTCGTGCATAAAGTTACTAAACATCAAACTACACTTGATAAATGTACTACTATTGTCGTGCACAAAGTTACTAAACATCGAACTACACTTGATAAATGTACTACTATTGTCGTGCACAAAGTTACTAAACACCGAAGACATTTGATGAATCAATGGTTCAATAGGCGGGGGGAATCAAAGGAGAATCAGAAAAACACTTTGCATGTTGACCGCACAAAATTACTATAATAAAACACAGCTATAGCTAGATTTTGTAAATCCAGCAATAAAGCAGTGTTTTTAATGTTCACATTATTAAGTATACGCTTGTATATTCTTTGAAGCAACGCGCTATGTTAACGTTAGGAGCACATATATATTTCTAAAAGATAGCAAAATTTACATTTATTTCGTGAATCAAATTCGTCAACTTTCAATAAAACAACTCCAAAAATCATTTATTATCGTAGAAATCCTCCAAAAATGTGTATGCAGCTTAAAAAAACCATAATTTTACAGGCATAGAGATAGAATGCGTATTTGCTACCTTAGCTCATAGGGTGGGTTAGGGTTAAGATGCGTATTTGCTACCTCACTAGTGCGTATTTGCTACCCAGTGCGTATTTGCTACTATAAAAAAGTTTTCTTCGTAAAAGTCGTAAAATAAGACAAATTCCTTCCAAACTTTGTCAGCTACTTTATTTTATCTCTACCTTACTGTTCCCGTTAAAATAAATTCACCAGAAGAAGGGCGAAAAGAATTATATGCAAAAAACACTGCTGCGCAATTTTTGAAAATTTCAAAACAAAATCGAATGTTCAATCCTAACCCTAGGTCTTGATTTTTTGGTAAATTTTTTTTCCAAAACTTAAAATAAAACAGATCTTAGAAGTGTTTTACCGCAAAGAAGGTTACCTTGGTGACCTTTGAAATCTTCTAAAGTTTTTGATTTTTGTGAAAAAAAGGGTCGATCTGCCGTCAAGTGCGTATCAAGAGAGAGAGAGAGAGAGAGAGAGAGAGAGAGAGAGAGAGAGAGAGAGAGAGAGAGAGAGAGAGAGAGAGAGAGAGAGAGAGAGAGAGAGAAAATGCTGAATAGAAAAGGAAAAGGAAGTGTTTGATAATAATAAAAATGAGTGTGTAAAGGGCGGTAAACTTTTCCTATTTGTGGTTAAAGCTGCAAAAGGGGAACTAAAATATCTTGTACC
The DNA here is from genome assembly GCA_023349425.1 of Anthopleura sola. Lineage (NCBI taxonomy): Eukaryota > Metazoa > Cnidaria > Anthozoa > Actiniaria > Actiniidae > Anthopleura > Anthopleura sola. The sequence continues at coordinate 5,663,035 of JALHLI010000016.1, read as the reverse complement.
TTACTTACCTTTTACAGAAACAAATGTCAATAGGATTGTCAAGAAAGTCTCCAAAATATATGGCGTTTTGTGGAGTGGATTCATGATGTGATGAGTTCAGGGCTACTTACAGCAAGCTGTATTTATTGCTTTCAGTTTTTGGCATTAAATATTCATGTTCTTAATCAATGTAATGCGCGTGGGCATTCTTTGAATACCTTCAGAAATCTAATGATCTTGACTAAGAACGGTCCATTTAAATACATAGATAAAATAATATCAATGCGAATTAACGTTGGATTCCACAGAGTTGCTCTTCTTCCACTGCATTCCAATTGGAATTTAGAAGCTGATTTTTGAGGAGGGAGGAAAAACCGGAAAAACCCTCGAAGTACAGGAGAGAACCAACAAACAACCCTATTCTCATACAATAGGACAATGAGCCCAGCGGGGCTGGAACTCGGGTCGCCTTGAACTACGCTACACCACCAAAGCTTCCTTAAACAATGCATCCATTACTGAATAATAATATTATATAGAAAATCGATCGAAACTTTCTTGGAATAATCTTTAAGGGTCTAATAAACACTGGTTAAAGTTTTTTCTTGATATTCCGATGGAAGTATTATATTTAACGAGTTTTTGTCTGTGAGTCTGTGACGTCGTTTACTCAACACCAAACCTCGTTCTACACATTTCCCTGTATTTTTTTTGTTCAAAATATTCGCTAGTTTGATACTCAGTACTGGAAAAATAGAGACTTAAAAGTCAATTCTAATCACAAGTAATGTAAGTAAAGTCCGTCAGCCGACCTTTGCATGGGCTTCTAGAAATAAAATAATTAATCGATAAGTTATAGTGTTGAGTAAATGACGTCTCAGACTCCGTTAAAAATTCGTAACAATATAATACTTCCCATCGGAATGACACTGAAGAAAAAAACTTGAACTAGTTTTAATTAGACCCTTAAAGATTATTCCAAGGACTTCAAGGGTCGAAAAGGTCGAAATATAGACCAAACTATTTCCCTATGAAATGAAGCTTAGTAAGTCTTTTGAAATCCGGGCAAGAAAAATATCAGCATATATTCCAAAGAAAGTTTTAGCAGAATTACATTTGGAGCAATTTTCATACTACTCCCGGCCCACTTTACAGTCAAAACGGCTCAAGCATACCCCCTGAAGTACCATTAATGAATTCATTATTCGAAATATTGTGTTCATTATTTACTCTGACTCCAAACTTGAAAATAGATTATCTACTTCAGTTTTGGGTGGATTCTTCAACAATTGACATGACAAGGTAGAAAAACTCCCCAGAAAGGCCATCATTTAGAATTTTAGTTGTGAAATTAATGAATCTTCGATTTATTAATAAAATTTTAAAGTGAATCATGAACTCAATGTTCGAATAATGAAATCAATAATGGTGCCTGGGGGGTACGCTTGAGCCGTTTTAACTGTAAATGTCGTAAAAATCGATTAAAATAATGAATTCGTGGCAAGGAAAAAAAATCAAATTCGCTTTCCCTTGTGACGTATTTCCGGGTCCAACTGCTCACAAAAACCGCTAAATTAAAGCGGAAAATGTTCTCAATGAATTAACCTCCACCTGAAACAATTAGAACGGCTTTGGACAACAAATCCTGCTATGAGGAGAAAGCAAGAAAAATCTTTATAAAACTGATTTTCGTTTTGGACTCGGAAGTTGTTTTTCCATACGAATGACGTCACACTTTACAGCCCTATTAGATATAAATATTGTTTGTTTGACCCAAGAAGTGCTTGGACCTGAGCCCCAAGCGAGAGGCGCACAAACTTTGAACAGAGCTCAGGTAAAAACCCTCAAACTATCTATGACACATTTTGAAGTTTCTACTTATTATATGTGTCTTCTCTGTTGATTCGACTGAATTTTATCCTTATTGGGCAAAGAAAGGATTTTTTGCTATGAGGAATGGGAGACCTGTGTTTACACATGCTGATTAGTTACCTCAAAAGAAAAAAAGATTTAACTATTGGCAAGTTTTCTGATTGGACTGAATTTGATATTGCAAGTTAAGGAATAACAGATCTTTTAAAATCCGTAAAAAAATTTTTGGGAAATTATTTCTGACTACATAGCACAGGTATCCCAAGCGATCAAAATGTACTTATGGCGGCTTAGCAATGGCTGCATTGAAAAAAACTGAAATTGCAATAATTTTGTAAATTTTGAATGAAATGATCTTAAACAACCAAAATGTGTTGTTCTCGAGACTCTTAACATCTCTACGAAATTTCAGATCAATTAAAAGAAGTTTTTTATTTTTTTTTCTTCTCGCTATATCATAGTACGTCATTGAGCACGGTTTTTTCTTTATTTTGGCGGTAATTTTGAGCAGTTGGACCCGGAAATACGTCACAACTTAACAGCTCTATACTGCCCTGCCTCATTAATGTCGTCAGATACAGCAAAATCATGTGACCAATTTTAACCAATAAAATGCTTGAATTCTGGACATTAAACGAATATTAAATATAAATATAGCTTATTCCCCGTTACTAGATTGTTTGTGGTATGAACGAACCATAATTCAAAGTCATGCATTGTTCTCAGTACGAGATTCTGAAGGAAGCGATACTGGAAACATGCATGTACAAGTTTCATCTGGTAATCTGTGAAGACTAGGTTCTAATTGTCGCTGTAAAACAAGACATTTCTTGGTGTTTGTTTGTGCTTCATAGTGGGGGTACAGTCATACAGCTCCATAAATGATGGCTGACATCAGGTGATCTGTGAAGACAAGGTTCTAATTGTCGCTGTAAAACAAGACATTTCTTGGGCTTTGATTGTGCTTCATAGTGGGGGTACAGTCATACAGCTCCATAAACGATGGCTGACATCGGGTGATCTGTGAAGACAAGGTTCTAATTGTGGCTGTAAAACAAGACATTTCCTGGTGTTTTCATGTGCTTCATGGTGGGGTACAGCCATACAGCTCCATTCTCATTGAAGGATGGCCATTCCACTGCTGTACAATAACACGAATGTATCGGGCAATGATCGGTATCTCGAGATTGTTGGTCACTACTGTGTCCATATCAGAGTTTCCAGGAAATTTCTAAATTCAAAGATAATAAAACTTGTTTTATAAAATGATTGAATTCTAACTTGCGCTGTTATTTGCTCAAAGTGCTATTTTAGATAAGAGTATCTAAAATACTTATTCCATATTTTCCGCGCATGTAATCTGAATTTCTCAACTGATTTTGACTTGAGAAGCTTGAAACCAAATCGTTTCGTGTCGTGATTTAGTTCGCCTTTCTAGTCTTCTCTCACGATCCCGCCTGTTGTGAGTGAAGATCCAAACTGAAAACTGTGGCATATTTCTTAAATTGATGAAGTTTGGTTTCTGCATAAAGATGAGAAATAACGTGGACATTGAATGAAATTCACAATCCACAAAACAAAGCAGAAAGGATAAAATCAAAATAAATCCTCCCCAAAATATTTCTAACCTTAACAAAGTCTCCTTGGTAGTTTGTCCAGCCGCTTTTGTCGTTGCTGTAGGACACACTGTACTCGGTCACCCATTGCTGATAAATTACGGGTCTTCCTTGTGTGGCAATTTTAGTAACCATCTTGACTCTACCAAGGTCAACCTGTATGTACTCGCCCTTTTTAGAACCACCTGCAGCCCACGCACCCATGGTAACACCAGGGACACGCCGGTTATTCAATCGGGCTCCCTGTGGTGCATGAGCTGCAATGTTACCTGCTATTGAAGAGGCAGTAATCTGGGAGTCAAGTATGGTTCGGTCTTCCATTCCCAGCGGACTTTCACAGCCTAGTCATATAAATAATAAAATTTGCAATAATCTTTCTAAGATGACGATAGTTCGAACAGTCTACAAGCCTCATATTCTACAAGCCTTTAGAACCTCCGCTTACAAATAAAACTCACCAACACATGTAAAGGTGTCCCATGAAAAGTCAGGAATACATAACTTGTTGGATGGACAAGGAGTGGAAGAGCAACGGTTCTGAGGAGAAAAAAGAATATGATATATAAAAATAATTGATAAAATTCTCTTAAAAATTCATAAAATAAGTTTGGAGTTATGTATCGATTAAAATACGGGTCGCGGCACCACCCCACCACCTGGTTCCCGTTACAATGACCAAGCCAATGGAGAATATTCACCTTTTACGGGAAAAAAAACCAACATGCAGGTTCGGACTCGTTTTTAGCTCGTCTGAATTTCTTTCATGCACATTCAAGGTATTGATGGTACTCACCTTGATAGGACAGTATTCAAAATGCTCTTTTGGTACCACGTGATGCGGCCGCATCCAATGATCAGCGTCATTCAGTTCACATGATGTTACCATCCCTTTCACTGGACCCAAGTTGTACGACACACAGTTGTCTTGCAGATAACATTTGTGCTGACAATCCTCTAATCCGGGTGCTAAGATTCTGAAAGACTTGATCACGTGACCAATGAGGGTTTTGTTTTTCTCACAGACAAGAAAGTCCAATACCTTACAGCCACCATCACCTGTACAGGGGGAGATGTCAAATACAAGGATTAGGTTTTTAAAAAGTTCTCATAAAATCAAGCTAAAAATAAATTAATCTTGATGTCATGATCTAGTACTCAATCTTTAGAACTGTTAAGTTGTGACGTGTTTCCGGGTCCAACTGCTCATAAAAACGCTAAAATAGAGAGAAAATTGTTCTCTAAGATTTAACCTCCGCCTGAAACAATTACAACATTACTTTGGACAACAAATCCTGTTACGAAGAAAGTGTAAGAAGAATCTTCATAAAACTGCTATTCGTTTTGGACCGGCCCGGAAGTATATTTTTCATTCGATTGACGTCACACTTTTAAAAGCTGTATCGGGAAACATTTGTTTTTGATTTTAAGAAAAAATAAAAAGATCCAATTTTTTCGTAGTTTGTCAAAAACAATAACACAGTGAAAATAGGATCTAGTTAGTGTAATAATATACGAGGCTATATTAGAGCGAAAACACAAGAACCATGAAATAAAAACAAAATAGTTACTAACTAATAGTTTTTATTTAGTGACTATTTAGTCAGTATCGCTCAACCAGAAACATCAAATACAAAAGGAAACAATACCTCATTATAACTTTACTTGTCTTTTATAGTAACTAATAGTTGCTAAATAAGAACTATTACACACTAACAATTAGATTTTGTTTCATGGTTCTAGTGTTTTCGCTCTATTGGGTTCTCTTGTTTAATTACTGCTAACTTCTTTTATATCTCAATCCTTGGCCTCGCACACGCAACGTACGCGCAATGCGCATGCCCGCATGAAATGTGCATAATTACGCATATTATTACATTCCTCTTTCTCTTATAACAATGAACGGTAACAGTAACTTAATGTCTTGGCTATACAATTGTTCGTTGGATCTTCGAATCTGCGACTTAGCCTTCTTCAAACCCATAACGAAGCGGTGGTCGTATCGCCCGCCCACTCCTTGTAGTGTTATGACTGTCTTGAGAACTTAAGACATTCTTGGTTGGTGGATGTTGTTGGGGTTGATTATCTTCCTGCTTGGTAGGTACAGGAGCTTCTTTTATATGTCGGCGATTTCGTCTCAGGTCCCTTCCTTCAGGCGTTGTTACTGTGTAGGATCGAGGAAGACTTGGAATGTTTTCCTTTACTACAGCAGGTTTCCATTTGAGAGTTTTTGGTTCTTGGATGCTGACAGGCTGACCTGAGTGTAGCTCTGGGAGTGGTCTGGAACCTCTGTCTAAGTAATGCTTCTGTTGTTGCTGCCTTTGTTCAAGCCTTTCGATGACTTCGTCGCTTGTGCTATTTCTTTGGATCTTCCTTGGAAGGTTGTCTTGTAGGGGTCGTACTAAGAGAAGCTCAGCAGGTGTCGGTAGCTTGTTATCTACGGGTGTGGTTCTCAGACACAGCAGAGCTAAATACGGGTCTGTCTTAGACTTTTGTGTGTTTTTTAAGGTGTTCTTTATTGTACATACATACATTTTATTGGACTCCCCAATAGGGCTTTTCAGGCCAATTTACAATCCGGCAATAATTGAAAAAGTATAACTATGGAAAACCTAAATTTACAATCGTTTGAAATTCACTATAAATGCCTACACTTGTGACTCTATGAACCCGTTGCTTTGAGGAAAGTGAGGGGAACTTGTGATGTGTCGGAAGCCATATTCCTTCGCAAAATCTCTGAATTAATGATTGTCCATCATATTGGGGGCCATTATCAGATCTCACGACTTTGGGAATACCTTGTTCACTAAATATCTGTTTCATGAGTGTTACTACTGTCTTGCTGTTGCTTTGTCTCTTTGGTAATTTCCTGACAAAATTGTACTTTGAATAATAACCAGCAACCAGGAGGTAGTCTGACCCATCTAGGTGGAAAAGGTCTGTTCCAACTGTATGCCATGCTCTAGAGGGGGTTTCTGTTGGGTTAAGTGGTTCCTTTGGTTGATTGTTCTGTAGCTCCTGGCACGTGACGTACGACTTGGTTGTCTCTTCTATGTCTCTGTTTATACCCCTCCAGTAGACGGATGTTCTGGCGCGGAGTTTGGTCTTTTCTGTGCCTTGATGGGGTGCATGAAGTTTCCTCAGGATATCTGATTGCATTTCTCTAGGTATAATAATGCGGTGACCCTTCAGCAAGACTGCGTCTTCAATGGATAGTTCGCCTCTATACGACCAATACTGCCTTATTATCTGTGGCACTTGTTCCTTCTTTTGGGGCCACCCAATGTATACTTGTTCCGTGAGTGCGATTAGCTCAGGATCAGAACTAGTACTCTTTGCGATTTTGTCTATGAGGGTCTCGCTGAACTGAGGAATTACCTCGTGGACTTCTACGTCAAGGCCGGGGATGGGTCCCTTTCCCTAGTCTGGAAAGTGCGTCTGGAAGCTCCCTTTTTCTTCCGGGTTTGTACACTATGGTTACGCCAGCTTTACTGGCGAAAGCGACAGATTTGCTGTCTTGGAGGAGAACAGCTCCGATGCCTTTCAGGGACGCGTCGACCTGTAAAGTTGTTTCCTTCGCAGTGTTGAAATAGGTCAGTATTGTCTCGTTGCTGATGCTGTCTTTTACTTTGTCGAAGGATACTTGGTGTGAGGGGTTCCACTTGAACAAGTTCTTTTCCTTGGGGAGCTCCCGCAGTGGTGCTGTGTGGCTCTTGCAACTCTTGTCTGTTGGATGGAGGTTCCATTTGCTTCATTGCTGAGACCTTGTCTGGATCTGGGCGGACACCTTCTTGGCCACAGATGATACCGTAGAACTTTATTTCCTTTTGCTTGATCACACATTTATCTGGGTTTAGTTTGAGTCCTGTTTCCTTGCATCGCTGCATCATCTCGTATATGTTATTGTCGTGATCTTCCTCTGTTTTTCCGGAGACGACGATATCATCTGGAATTCCTACCACTCCGGGGCATCCTTCAAAGGTCTGATCGATTTTTGTCTGGAATATATCCTGTGACATCTTCAGGCCGAATGGCATTCTATTAAAACGGTAGCGTCCAAAGGGAGAGTTAAAGGTAGTTGAATAGCTACATTCCTCATCTAAGACAACGTTCCAGTATCCGCATTTGGCATCAACCATTGAGAATGTCTTTGCTCCGCTCAGCTTCGGTAGTAATTCCTATAATGTCGGGGTAACATGATGTTCTCGTAGAATAGCTCTATTCAGGTCTTTCGGATCAAGGCATATTCGTAGTCTTCCATTACTTTTACGCCGGTAGACCAGGCTATTCACCCATGCTGTTGGCTCTCCTTCTTTGATTTTCGTGATGATGTTGTTGTTTTCCATCTCGTCTAGTTCTGCTTTTATGTCGTCTTTCAGACTAAGTGGTACCCGTCTCGGTGGGTGAACTACTGGTAGTACAGTGGGGTCTAATGTAATCTTGTATTGTCCTCCAAACTTTCCAATTCCATCGAAGCATTCTGGAAATTACTGGATCAGGTCTTGCTTGTATGTGATGGTTCTTCTGTCTCTGGAGAGGTCTTTTACTTGTTTGTTGATCTCGTGGTTGAACTTGATAAGGTTGAGCTTTTGGGATGTAGGTAGTCCTAGTATTGCGCTTCCGGGGGCATCTGTAACATACGAGGTTGTGCTTGTTTCATCGTTCTTGAACTTACATGGAATTTTCACAGTGCCGTAGTGCTGGATCGTAGTTCCTCCGTAAGCGGTTAAGAAGGTGCTTGACTTCGCCAGGACTCCTTCTTTTGGCAAGCGTGTCTGTTCTCCGATATTCTCTGGAAACATTTGGCGGTATAGTCTCAATGGCAGGATGTTGCCTTGGGCCCCTGTGTCGACCTTAGCTTTCAGTTTCGTTTCAGTGTGCTTAGATGACGTATCCTCAGCGATGTGATTTACGTCTAAGTGGATTGGAATGTCAAGGAGTCGAAATGGTCCAGATCTTCCTCATAGCTCTCCACTTGCTTTACTTGTGCAAAGTGGTTCATTTTGTTACAGTAAATGCAGAATTGTCCTTTTGCTGGGTATCTGTCCGATCTTGTATGGGTACCTCCACAGTTGTAGCATTTCTTGGATTGGTATTCCTGTGGTCGTCTGTTGTTTTCTTTGGGTCCCTGTGGTTTCGCGCGTTGCTGGCCTTGTTCCTGTGTCCTTGTCCGCCATCTTGGATTCTGTGGACTTTGACTGGGTGAACTCCTGGATAGTTGTTTCCGTACAACATGTACTGAGTTTTCTTCGTTGATCTCGCTTGCCATGGTTTCTAGCTCTTTACGCGATGATTCATGTGATCTAGCGATGCTGATTGCTCTGTTGAGTGTTAACTTGTCGCCTTCGTCAAAGAGTTTCTCTCTAATTTTTTCAGCTGGCGTGCCAATTACAATTCTATCACGGATCATTTCATTTTCTTCTTTGAACTCACAATCTTTTGCTAACTTCTGAAGGTCAGTAATAAATTCTTCTATTGATTCACCTGGTTTTTGGACTCTTTTGTGGAATTTGTATCTTGCAAATACTGGATTTGATTGGGGCTGACATGCTGTTCGAAACGATCATAATATGTTTGAAGTTTACCTTTGTCTTCCTCAGTGATATCTGACCACGTGTTGAAGATATCCCTGCCTTTTTGGCCTGCCCATATCAGCAAATAACTACATTTCTCTGCTTCACTCCTTGACTTGAGTGGGTCGGTAAACATTAGGTTGGCGTGCTGTTTGAAACGACGCCATTCTTCTCGAAGGTTTTCGCCGTCCCATCGCATCGTTGGGGTATCAACCCCACTTAAAGCCATCTTGGATAGTTCGATCCCACTTCTGACACCATGTAATAAGATATGAGGCTATATTATTGGGTTCTCTTGTTTAATTGCTGCTAACTTCTTTTATATCTCTATCCTTGCCCTCGCACATGCAACGTACGCGCATTGCGCATGCCCGCATGAAATGTGCATAATTACGCATATTATTACATTCCTCTTTCTCTTATAACAATGAACAGTAACAGTAACTTAATGTCTTGGCTATACAATTGTTCGTTGGATCTTCGAATCTGCGACTTAGCAACGTACGCGCATTGCGCATGCCCGCATAAAATGTGCATAATTACACATATTATTACAGTTAGATGACTACGAAGCTGCGTGAAACAATCAAAGAACAGATGGAAAATCTTTCTGATTTTCCAAGTCTAAAGTATTTTAGGAAAACAAAGAAAAAGACGAAAAAGAAAAAATGGAAGAATAAACAGAAAATGGAAACGAATTGAATATCGTAACTCCAAATTCAACTGTTTCATTCCATGCTGCAAAATTATGAATAACTAATGAGAAAAAAATAAGTCACCCAGAAGAAGTCTGTAAATCTGATGCACATCAACAAGTCGTCCTCATTTGAATTCAGATTGAACATGGGTTTTCTAGGTCAAACTCACTAAATTCTCAAAATATATTCCGTATTGGCCGTAATCCAAGGACGGCGGAACGAACTAAAACGTGTTTGTGTGTGTGTGCTTTGCATATCCACGAGTTAAAAACGGCTGCTCAGTACAAGAAACAGTAAAGAAGTCGAAGAATAGCTATTATAAAATAATTTTGATATTACGCGCGCTCTGATTGGTCAAAAAGCCATGTTTTATGAGAGCATAATACATGCTCACGTCATTTTTTTCTCTCTCGAAAAGTTATTTATTTTATGAAAGCAATAAAAAACAGTTTTCCGTGTATTATACTCTGATAAAAACACTTGGGATGTGGAGAGAAAAGCTGGAAACCACTTCGCTACGCGTCAGGTTTCATGTTTTTCCTCTTTCTTCATCATCAATTAAGAGAGGATGTCTGTAAAACTCAAACATGTCGGGGCAAGTCTCGAAAATCGATTTTGCTCAAACTTTCAGGGATGATAGCCTATTATGTCCCAATCATCGTGGAGTATTTAGTTTGTGAAAATAGAGAGAGACTGAAACTGTGCGGCATTGCAGACGTATTCAGTTGTTGTTTTGAAAGCCATTGTTACGGTGGCCCATAAGTGCAAAACACTCCCACAAAATCCAAAACACTCCCACAATATCCAAAACACTCCCACAAAATCCAAAACACTCTAATTGTGGCCCATAAGTGCAAAACACTCCCACAAAATCCAAAACACTCCCACAATATCCAAAACACTCCCACAAAATCCAAAACACTCTAATTGTGGCCCATAAGTGCAAAACACTCCCACAAAATCCAAAACACTCTAATTGTGGCCCATAAGTGCAAAACACTCCCACAAAATCCAAAACACTCCCACAATATCCAAAACACTCCCACAAAATCCAAAACACTCCCACAAAATCCAAAACACTCCCACAAAATCCAAAACACTCCCACAAAATCCAAAACACTCTAATTGTGGCCCATAAGTGCAAAACACTCCCACAAAATCCAAAACACTCTAATTGTGGCCCATAAGTGTTTTGCACTTATGGCCCACCGTACATTGTTGACACAGATAACATGGCTTTGCCAAAACATCACGGTTCTTCGTTTAGAATACCTTAAAAAGGATTTTAATCCTTTTAAAAACGTCTGCATCGACAAGGTTAGAAACTCATAATTATGTTTAAAATAAAACATTGTTGAAAGTACAACTGTTTGACTTAGTGTTGACAGACCTGTCTTTCTTGGTTATTTCAAAAGCTAAGCCGAAGACGGAAGAAACGACGTATTTTGGTAACTTCGGCCGCTTGTAGAACATCGAAAACGAATTTACCCAAGCTACTTTTTGGCACAAATAAAGTTCATTTCCTCTTCTATTAATAACTTAAATATCAATTGATTCTAATGTTTCGGCCATAGTAAAAATGCCACTTGTTTTGAAGCTACTTTTACAGTAAGAAAAAGTAGAGCTGATGAGAAAATTCGCGATAAATTCCACATTGTAAAGAAATCTTTCATAATGCCAGTGAATGAAGTATAGATGATAGGCAAAAGGAATATGATATTATCAATACCATAGATTAGACAGTTTCGTTACATGAAGTCACTGAAGTTGGTCAATTTGAGGCTCTATAAATTAGCATAATTACCCGTTCCGACTAAAATCCTTATTTCTCATCAAGAACAAAATCATATTTTCGCAAACTAAATACTCCACGATGATTGGGACATAATAGGCTATCAACCCTGAAAGTTTGAGCAAAATCAATTTTCGAGACTTGCCCCGACATGTTTGAGTTTTACTGACATCCTCTCTTAATTGATGATGAAGAAAGAGGAAAAACACGAAACCTAATGTATTTTTCTGCAGTTTAAGATAAAGAGAATACAATAATACATGTATAAAAGTGAAATAAAATAGTGGATGAGAGAATTGAGTCAATTAATTAAGGGATAAACTAGTGAGTTTGTGATCTTCGAGATTGGAAGTACATACACTAATTCGACTTAAGATTGCAAAACAGAGAACAAGTTAAAAAAAGCAGATAAAAACTTCTCTAATATCAAATGTCGGTAAACAATAATTTGAATACATTTCAGAAATTTGAATTTGTTTTTGTTTGTTCTTTCTATGGAGAAAAATGCAGACTGTGGATGAAAGTCACTGAAAAGCTAACATGCATGTTGCAGAAATTAAAATAAGAAACGTATGAAACTAGATAAAACTAAAGAGAAGCGAAAATGCTAATAGAAAAGAAAAACGAAAATGGTGCATCAGAATAGAATTAAGCTCGTAAAACTGAGATAAAATGGCAGCTGTACGTACAAACTAGTTTGTCAACTTCGAGATTGGGCGGTGAACTTTTCCTATTTGTGGTTAAAGCTGCAAAAGGGGAACTAAAATGTCTTGTATCTCACTTACCTTTTACAGAGACAAATGTCAATAGGATTGTCAAGACAGTTTCCAAAATATGTGGCGTTTTGTGGAGTGGATTCATGATGCGATGAGTTCAGGGCTACTTACAGCAAGTTGTATTTGATTCTTTCAGGTTTTTTGCATTAAATATTCATGTTCTTAAACAGCGTGATGCGCGTGGGCATTGTTTGAATACCTTCAGAAATCAAATGATCTTGACTAAGAGCGGCCATTTAAATACATACATAAAACAATATAGATGCGAATTAACGGTGGATTCCACAGAGTTGCTCTTTTTCCACTGCATTCCAATTGGAATTTAGAAGTTGGTTTTTGAGGAGGGAGGAAAAACCGGAAAAACCCTCGAAGTACAGGAAAGAACCAACAAACAACCCTACTCTCATACAATACGACAATGAGCCGAGCGGGGCTGTTACTCGGGTCGCCTTGATCTACGCTACACCACAAAAGCTTCTCTAAACAATGCATCATTACTGAATAATAGCATTATTACGAAAATCGCAGAAAATTCAATTTGCCAGAAACTTTCTTGGATTAATCTTTAAGGGTCTAATAAACACTGGTTAAAGTTTATTCTTGATATTCCGATGGAAGTATTATATTTTTACGAATTTTTGTCTGTGAGTCTGTGACGTCGTTAACTCAACACCAAACATCATTCTACACATTTCCCTGTATTTGTTTTGTTCAAAATATTCCCTGGTTTGATACTCAGTACTGGAAAAATAGAGACTTAAAAGTCAATTCTAATCACAAGTAATGTAAGTAAAGTCCGTCAGTCGACCTCTGCATGGGCTTCTAGAAATAAAATAATTAATCGATAAATTATAGTGTTGAGTAAATGACGTCTCAAACTCCGTTAAAAATTCGTAACAATATAATACTTCCCATCGGAATGACACTGAAGAAAACTTGAACTAGTATTTATTAGACCCTTAAAGATTATTCCAAGGACTTCAAGGGTCGAAAAGGTCGAAATATAGACGAAGCTATTTCCTTATGAAAAGAAGCTTAGTAAGTGTTTTGTAATCCGAGCAAGAAAAATTTCAGCATATATTCCAAAGAAATGTTTAGAAGAATTGCATTTGCAGCAATTTTCGTACTAGTCCCGGCCCACTTTATAGTCAAAACGGCTCAAGCGTACCCCCTGAAGTACCATTAATGAATTCATTATTCGAAGTATTGTGTTCATTATTCACTCTGACTCCAAACTTGAAAATAGATTATCTACTTCAGTTTTGGTTGGATTCTTCAACAATTGACATGACAAGGTAGAAAAACTCCCCAGAAAGGCCATCCTTTAGAATTTTAGTTGCGAAATGAATGTGGAGTTTGGAGTCTTCGATTTATTAATGAAAGTTTAAAGTGAATCATGAACTCAATATTCGAATAATGAAATCAATAATGGAGCCTGGGGGTAAGCTTGAGCCGTTTTGACTGTAAATGTCCATAAAAATCGAACAAAATTATGAATTCGGTGCAAGAAAAAAAAAATCAAATTCGCTCTCCCTTTGAAGTTGTGACGTATTTCCGGGTCCAGCTGCATACAAAAACCGCTAAATTAAAGTGAAAATATTCTCAATAAATTAACCTCCACCTGAAAGAATTAGAACTTTGGAAAACAAATCCTGCTATGAGGAGAAAGTAAGAAAAATCTTGATAAAACTGATTTTCGTTTTGGACCCGGAAGTTGTTTTTCCATACGAATGACGTCACACCTTACAGCCCTATTAGATATGAATCGCTGTGTAATTGGTACTCGAAAATATTGTTTCGGTTTTGAGAAAACGACCCAAGAAGTGCTAGGACCTGAGCCCCAAGCGAGAGGCTCACAAACTTTGAACAGAGCTCAGGTAAAAACCCGCAAACTATCTATGACACATTTTGAAGTTTCTACTTAATATATATGTCTTCTCTGTTGATTCGACTGAATTTTATCCTTATTGGGCAAAGAAAGGAATTTTTGCAAGGAGAAATGGGAAACCTGTGTTTACATATGCTGATTAGTTACCTCAAAAGAAAAAAAATATTTAACTATTGGCAAGTTTTCTGATTGTTAACTATGGGCAAGTTTTCTGATTAGACTGAATTTTTTATTGCAAGTTAAAGCAATCTCTTGAATTTATAGTTAATAGTAATTCCTTTTAATAAATGAGCTCAAAATTAGTTTAATACATTGTACAAACCATGAAATAAATTTAGAAATAGCCGGTTTCATGCAGCATTTTAAGAATAATCAACTTTCATTAACTCGCAAAGCTACAAATAAAAATAAAAGATTGAAAAACGAAGAAACAAATTTAAAAGAAAAAACCGTTTCAAGCGCGCGCTGCGTGGCTCTGTGAGCGACGATTCGTTATATTGTCAATAGAGCTGTTAAAATATGTCGTATTTCCGGGTCCAACTGCCCACAAAAAACTGATAAAATTAAGCGAGAAATATTCTCAATGATTTAACCTCCACCTGAAACAGATGTTTGGATAAAAAATAGTTACATAAAGGAAAACAATAAAAACAACAAAGACAACAAATCCGTTTTTTATACACGAGTGACGTCACACTCAAGTGTGACGTCTATCTTATGGAAAAACAACTCCCGGGTCCAAAACAAAGAACAGTTCTATGAAGATTTTCCTTATTTTTTTCTTTATGAAAAGATTTTTTGTCCAAAGATCTGTTTCAGGTGGACGTTAAATTATTGAGTACGGTGTTTGCTTTATTTTGGCGGTAATTTTGAGCAGTTGGACCCGGAAATACGTCACAACTTAACAGCTCTATACTGCACTGGCTCATTGATGTCGTCAGATACAGCAAAATCCCGTGATCGATTTTAACCAATAATATGCTTGAATTCTGAACATTAAACGAAGATTGAATGTTAATGTAGTTTATCATTCAAATTATTTTTTCCGTCATTTTGATTCTCATTTTGAGAACTGCAAATAACTGCCTACAAATAACATTCTGCTCATGCGCATTACGGTGCAGAGGCATCTTACTGCAAATAAAGGTTTGCTCATGCGCAGTAACGCTGCATTTGATAATGTATCGCTTCCCTGAAAAAATGAGCTGACTTCTTTGTTATTGTTTGACTCGTGCGCACTGCCCCTCAAAGATTAGAACAAAAAAATTGAATGATAAAACAAATATTGAACTCGGTTATCGCCAGATATCGAGATTTGTTGGTGTCTTGCAAGCTCGCCACTAACAAATCACGATATTTAGCTCAACCTCGTCCAATAATTGCTTATTATTCTCCGTTACTAGATTGTTCGTGAATGTGGTATGGACGAACCACAATTCAAAGTCATGGATATCGATTGTTCTCTGTACGAGATTCTGAAAGAAGAGATACTGGAAAAAAGTGTCATCGGGTATTCTGTGAAGACTAGGTTCTAATTGTGGCCCTAAAACGAGACATTTCTTGGTGTTTGTTTGTGCTTCATGGTGGGGTACAGCGATACAGCTCCATAAATGATGGCTGACATCGGGTGATCTGTGAAGACAAGGTTCTAATTGTGGCTGTAAAACAAGGCATTTCTTGGTGTTTGTTTGTGCTTCATGGTAGGGTACAGCCATATAGCTCCATTCTCATTGAAGCATGGTCATTCCACTTCTGTACAATGACACGAATGTATCGGGCAATGATCGGTATCTCGAGCTTGTTGGTCACTACTGTGTCTCTGTCAGAGTTTCCAGGAAATTTCTGAATTCAAAGATAATAAAACTTGTTTTATAAAATGACTGAATTTTAAGTTGCGCTGTTATTTGCTCAAAGTGCTATTTTAGATAAGAGTATCTAAAATACTTATTCCATATTTTCCGCGCATGTACTCTGAATGTTTCAACTGATTTTGACTTGAGAAGCTTAAAACCAAATCGTTTAGTGTCGTGATTTAGTTCGCCTTTCTAGTCTTCTCTCACGATCCCGCCTGCTGTGAGTAAAGATCCAAACTGAAAACTGTGGCATATTTCTAAAATTTATGAATTTTAGTTTCTGCATAAAGATGGTAAGATTTAATTTCGAAATAGCGTGGACATTGAATAAAATTCACAATCCACAAAACAAAGCAAAAAGGAAACAATCAAAATAAGTCCTCCCCAAAATATTTCTAACCTTAACACAGTCTCCTTGGTAGTTTGTCCAGTCGGTTGTGTCATTGCTGTAGGACACACTGTACTCGGTCACCCATTGCTGATGATCTACGGGTCTTCCTTGTGTGGCAATTTTAGTAACCATCTTGACTCTACCAAGGTCAACCTGTAGGTACTCGCCTCTCTTAGACAAACCTGCAGACCACGCACCATTGGTAACACCAAGGACACGCCGGTTATTCAATCGGGCTCCCTGTGGTGCATATTTTTGTCGGTTGTAGGCGTTTGTACTTGCGAACGTAGATGAGGCAGTGATCTGGGGGTCTGGGATGGTTCCATTTTCCATACCCAGCGGAATTTCACATCCTATTTACATAAAAAAATTGAAATGATAAAATTTCCAATAATCTTTCTAAGATGTTGATAATTCGATCAGTGTCATCTCATAAGATTAAGTCTAAGTTAAGTTTCTTACACGTTGTATTGACTGCTGATAATTTTTTAAACTCTCAAAACTTATTTTTCTTAAAAGAAGGTAATATTTTTACCTTAAAACTTTCCGTAAATTTGTTGGTAAGATTATTATAATCTATTTTAATGTAGTGCTTAATTTAATATGTAAATTTGAAAAAGATATGACAGTAAGTTGTCTCTATTTGTTATATTCCAGGACAAGTTTCTTACCCGCTGTATTAACTGTTGGTATTTTACATTTCTTGTTCTCCATTTCTGGCCCGGTGCAGTTGGTACCGATATTCTGAAGTGCTGTAGGGTTGGTACAGTTTCGTGTACGAGTCCTGGGACAATCTGGGAGATGACAGGCAGTCCATGATGTCCACTGTGTCCAAACGCCATCTAGAAACGAGAAAACATTCCTCAATTTAATGAAATATTTTAGATTGTTAACAGTAACGGTTACATTCTACAAGCCTTTAGAACCTCTTATCTTCTACAGAAAAAACTCACCAACACAGGTAAAGCTGTTCCATGAAAAGTCAGGAAAACATAACTTGTTGGATGGACAAGGACTGGAAGAGCAAGGGTTCTGAGGAGAAAAAAGAATATGAATAAATATAAAAATAGTTGATAAAACTGTCTTAAAAATTCACAGAATAAGTTTTGAGTTATGTAGCGATGAAAATACGGGACGCGGCACCACCCCACCACCTGGTTCCCGATGATACGATGACCCAGCCAATGGAGAATATTCACCTTTTTACGGAAACAAAAACCAGCATGCAGGATCGAACTCGTTTTTAACTCGTCTGAATTTCATTCATGCACATTTAAGGTATTGATGGTACTCACCTTGATAGGACAGTATTCAAAACCCTCTTTTGTTACCACGTGATGCGGCCACATCCAATGATCAGCGTCATTCAGCTCACATGATGTTACCATCCCTTTCACTGGACCCAAGTTGTACGACACACAGTTGTCTTGCAGATAACATTTGTGCTGACAATCCTCTAATCCGGGTGCTAAGATTCTGAAAGACTTGATCACGTGACCAGTGAGGGTTTTGTTTTTCTCACAGACAAGAAAGTCCAGTACCTTACAACCATCATCACCTGTACAGGGGGAGATGTTAAATACACTGTTTTAGTTTCTAAGCCATACTTCATAAGTCGATCTTCCCATGTACGAAACGCAATGAAAACAATGGATAATAAGACGGTGTTTATTGATGTCATTAGGTTCGGCTCATGAGAAGTTCGACGCTTGATTTGGACCTAAAACGTTCTTATAAAAAACATCGCCTCATGTGAGGGAATCCGGAATGAATCTGGATTCCAGATTCTAAGGGCTTGATTCTGGAATCCAAATTTTTCATTTCCAGATTACTTTAGCCTGGACATTATAACAATATTTATTGCCTTTTTTTACACCGCACTCCATTTTTACTTGTTTTAAAAAAGATTATATATATATAATTAAAAAACTCATTAATATTCAATAGCCATTTTGTCCAATCCGATACTCATCAGTAGTCACGTGGAAAGCACTTTATACTCTATAAAGTACTATACAAATTTAAAGCGCGGGGAGGGATTTGAATTCAGCCCAGGGGAATAACGAGGTATAATACACAGACAATGGTTTTTAATTAGGGGTTAGAGACTGATGTGAGTGTTTTGTTGGAGAATAAATGCACGCGCTGACTGTATAATGAACGAGAAATTTTAATACTGCACGAGGCGAAGCCGAGTGCAGTATGAGAAATTTCGAGTTCATTATACAGTAAGCAAGTGCATTTATTCTCCAACAAAACACGAACTACAAGTCTCTAACCCTTTTAATATGCAAACTGAGTACGCTGAAGAGCAGACGGCGCGACATTTTTTACGTGTCATTTACGAATTTGAACGTATTGAATCAAAAAGTATTTTAATTTCCAAACAGCCATCACTATTTTGATAAATACAGAAAGGGTTCAAAAGTTAAGATAAATAAATAATTCCTAACTTAAAAATACTAAAATAAGTGAATTATTCTGGCTCAAATCTTATTTTTAAGTTAACGCTTCAAACAAAAAAATTCTCATTCATCAGTTGAAAGCTAGCTATCGACAAAGCTACAAAAAAATGTTTTCCGCTATGATTTCTTTTTCTAAGTTTTCCAGAATTTCTTCTTTATATCTCTTATGAAGCCATTCTGCATTGAAAAACAAAATAAAGGTATTATTTTTAAGTTAACGCTTCAAACAAAAAAATTCTCATTCATCAGTTGAAAGCTAGCTATCGACAAAGCTACAAAAAAAAATGTTTTGTTTTGAATTACAAATGTACAGTTGCATGGTTTTACCTTTGAAAAGGGAAATTCCCCACTTTGTTTGTCGCTTGGTAGCAATTGGAATGGCTCCATCTATAAATCCTTCAATTTCCTTATCGTTTAGCTCTTCGAATCTTTCATTTTCTAAATCCATTTTCTTATAATGCACTCGAAGCGTGCAATAAACTTTATAACATCACGACAAGCGCTTTGTCCTCAAATACATCGATATCACGTGATCGATTTTAGCCAATGAGCTGCTTGAATTTTGTTCAGCGTACGAAGTTTGCATATTAATGAGCTTTAATCTATATCTAAAGTTACATGTGTCTTTATATAAAGGTACGTGTGGAGATAGATAAAGAAATACAACGTTCTTATATTATAGTTCCACAGTATTTATATCATACGAATTGCAAATCATGCTATTTATCTTTGAACATAACTGTATTTGTTGGTAACCTAATTTCTTATCTTATTTATGACTATGCTTGACTATGTCAGTTCAAGTTCTATAAGCGAGTGAAATGAAATACGCAATTATTAAATATTCCACCGGGTGCTGACAATGTGCTTTCAGGATTAGCAGAGCTAGACGGTTCTGATATATTTGCAAGTATATCATTGGGAATATCTAAATCTAAATCAAATAAGGACTGAAAATCACCTTTTCTTCCTCATATGTTTTTGGTAGTCGAAATTTCCGTTTTGGTGGCATGTTCGTCGATCTTGCCAATGTGCAATGAATTGCTTTCTGCGCGACTGATTGCAATACTGAATATACTGAAGTACTGAATACATCACGATTGCCATTTCATTATTATTGCTCAATAAAGCAAATTCCCAAGTGAAAACGACGCATCTCTTTTTATTTCAAAAGCATTTTTTAATCATTGTTTTCTATCGATATTGAACAAAATGGCTATTGAACATTAATGAGCTTTTTTAAGCCATATAAAAAACTCGTAGCACTCGCTGCGCTCGGGTTTTTATCCTTGATAAAACACTGCTACTCGTTTTTTATATACTACATAAACAAAAACATGACATAATTATACAATGCCTTGGATTCCAAAGAAGGTGGA
This sequence comes from Anthopleura sola, assembly GCA_023349425.1. Taxonomy (NCBI): domain Eukaryota; kingdom Metazoa; phylum Cnidaria; class Anthozoa; order Actiniaria; family Actiniidae; genus Anthopleura; species Anthopleura sola. The sequence goes on along the minus strand of JALHLI010000016.1, from coordinate 5,642,756 downwards.
TTCCGAATTCTATTTGATGGATTCCGTATTTCGAGGGTCTGGTTCCGGATTCCAAAGTGAATTTTTCCATGTATTCAGGATTCGGGATTCCCTTACATAGGGGAAAAAAGTCACGATCCTCATACAGGAGCCCATTACCCGCAGCATACGACTGATAACCCTGTCTCGAAATTGAGTGCCAGATAAACAGAATGAAGCTAACAAAGACTACAATGGGTTTCTTTTATGTAAACCGAAGTAATCTAAACGAAGTAATCTTAGCTTCGTTGATCGGCTAAGGCGACATTACTTGGCGGGAACTGAAGCCGTTCTAAGAGCGACATTTTGTAAATATCGACGAAACATTGGCTCAATTAAAAAATCGATTTCGCTCATTTTTTGTTTATTGATAGCCCATAGTATGAAATACATCCTGGTGTTTTTAGTTTGGAAAAAAATACTTAGTTTTCGAGAAATTTACGAAAATCGATTTCGGCCCTACGCATAAAAAAAATGATCGCCGAAAGTTCACGAATTAATTATTTAATGCCTTTGAATAAAGTCTCTAAAAATGTTGTTTGGTAGAAACTGAAATATTGGCGTGAAATTGTGTTTTTGAGGGGTTTTGAGCGGTTTGAAAATTTGCTTCGCTCTCCCTATGTATACATTCTGAGAATTAAAGTATGAAACAGCGCCTCAAAAATTTTACATCGACCCTTACTTCAATTAGATTTATAAGATTAAAAAATATATTTTACTCTAGAAAAACAGTTTCGTGACCAAATATATAACAGAACGGGTTCCTTTTTCTCTCTCGTAATTTGCATATTGATGACGGCGCTTCAAATTAGTTAGTCGCATTTCGTGCTCGAACACCTCCCAATAAAATTCGTTCGCCTGTTGGCGTCTTATATTTAGAAGTTCAGATTTATTCTAAGGACACTAGAATAGTTGTTCTTTAAGGTGATATAGCTCTTTTTTCGAATCGTTAGGTACCAGCTGAGATATTGGAGTCTGAATTTCGTCTAAAATTTGATCGTCAACTGACTACAAGATAACGAGGGTTTTATGAGGCTAAATATAAGTGTCAACAAGAAAGTTTGTAAGAATACGAATAATACATATTTAAGATATAATGTCAACTTACTTTCTTGCGAAATAAGGTTTGAGTTGGTTTCTTTAAACGCCGTCTATCAATTATTAAAGTTGGCTCTCGATTCGTGCATATTAATTAGGAAAAATCAATATCATTTAATCGATTTTTCAAACTTTCGTAATTTTCAATAAGATAAAATCGCGCTTGGACTTTTTAAGCATTTTTTCTGAAATATCTATCTAGGAAGGATCTTTCGGTAAAATAAGATCAACTTTGATTTCAAGCAACTGTCTTGAGTTTCTCGTTCTTTACAGACATAAAATAAAGCCTGTGAGAATGTTTTTGAAACTTCGTAAATTCAAATATTCAAATACCCACTTACTCAGCGTGAAGTACTCAAAGCGGCAGCAAAAACGTTAGAGACTTAACAGATAGAAAACGTCTTCTTCATTGTCAAATGTAGGTAAAAAGTAATTGGAATAAATTTCAGAAACATGAGTTCATGTTTATATATTTATTTTCTTTGTTGTTCAACAAAGAGGACGAACTGCAGACTGTGGAAGAAACTCGTTGCGAAATAAATACCCATTCATGTTGTTAAAGATATAGGAAAAACAAGAAACAAATGTGCTTTTAAATTCTTCCACTTTTTAAATCTTATATGGAAAATACTAATAGAAAAGAAAAAGAAAATAGTAGGTAAGAATAGAATCTAGTAATAAAACTGAGGTGAAATGGCAGCTGTTTTTGAACACCAGTTAATAAGTTTTTCAAATTCGACATTAGGATCTAGAGAACATCTTCTAATCCGCAAAACGTTGCCAAACGAAGAATCAAATGCCTCGTAATAACTTACCTTTTACAGAAACTGTACATGTCAATAGGATTGTCAAGAGAGTTTTTAAAGTATATGTCGTTGCATGGAGTAGATTCATGATGCGATGAGTTCAGGGCTACTAACAGGAAGTTGTCAACTTTACTGTTAATTTTCTAGATAAAAAGTTAATGTTTTTCTAGTTTTAGCAGAGTGATGCGCGTGGGCAACTTTTGAATACCTTCAGCAATCCATTTATCCTGACTCAGTGCGGTTCCATTTCATTATTATTGATATTATTGTTAGTTGTTCAAACTCAAGAAGTGTCATCAACAGGAATGTTTTCCTCTGTATTCTTAAGTGTTAGATAGATAGGGTATTAAATTTTGACATTTTGTTTTCAAAAGTCCAAAAAGGTTTTTTCCGCCACTTAACAGTTTTGATCCGCAATCGACTCCTCATGTAAGGCATTCAGTTTGTTCTTGTAGTGTCAACATCATCAAAAGCCTTAGATGGGGTTTAACTTTACACTGTTTACAGTGTTGTATTTATTTATCCTCTTTATTGATTTAAGCATTTATCGAAAAGTTTGCAAAAATGTTTTTCTTCGCCACTAAACGGTTTTTATTCGACTCCTCATTTTTACAGCATTTGCTCTCAGTGTAGTGCCAACATTATCTAAAGCCAGCTTTACGGTGTTGTATTTATTTATCGAGTTACTATGGTAAAGCCGATAAATAAAAATACAGTTATGATGAGGAGGGCTAAATCTTTAATTATTCATAATGGTTTTCTATTAAGTTTTCCTTGATTGTTTTTAGTATTGTAACTATGAAAGTCTTTATCGAATAAAATAACGAAGTCATAGTCAATATATTTATTCAGATATATATTTGTGAATAAATACACAGAGATGAAACTTTCGTGAAGTGTCTCAGTCTAAAGCATCATTGGCTGAGGTGTAATAAGGTCGAGCCAAGATTTCCTTGGTCAAATTGTTGTATAAGTTTTGAAGATTCTACATTTAGTAGTGTAAAGTTTCCCGCCTTTCTCGCCAGATGATGTTACAGTAGTCAGAAAATGGTAGAAATAAAGTGTAATAAAACAGTTCCCTTTCATTGATGCATGGGCGAAAATAGAGTGTCCACAGTCCACAGTGCACCCTTACTCCCCCATGTCTACTGTGGTCTATTGAATCGAAAGAGCTTGATAGTAAACCATTTTCACTTTTTTATCATATAATACATACAGTTATTCATTCAAAACATTTTCCCGTTTCTGATTGGCCAACAGTCCCCTGTTAAATTTTCATAATAAGAATTGACTGACAAAATTTGGATTTTTTTTTCATTATTGGACGATTGACGTCACCATTGCCGTCAAACAAACACTCTCCCAGTTATATACATAATTTTCCATATCATACTCAGCCTCATCCAATAATTGCTAAGCATTCGAACCCTTCGGACATTGGTCAATCTTTGTACATCGTTTTGGAAGTAATATAATACAAGGTAATTCTGTAGTTTTGCATTGCGCACGTGCTACTGCGCACGATTTTAGCCAGCGTGAGCTCGTGCACATTCGCTATTATTACGATTGCAAGATGGCGGCCGGCTGGTAAAAACGGTTTGTTAAAAATACACAAATTACAGAAAACAAACTTTATCAATCGAAGGTATCTGGCATTGATATGAGAGTTTTGTATAAATTTAGAAAGATATCACAGTCTTTTTTTTTATATTTTTTTTGTGTGTAAACTCTCCCTAGTCCTTTCTAGATCACTACATTTCGAGGACAAAATTCGTATTTTAGCGAGCTGTAGCGCGAAAACGGGCACGGTGACCTATCTTTTTCATTTCAGTAAATCAATAAGGAATAGGTTTACCATAATATATCTTAATTTAAACAAAATTCCATGTCCAGTTTTCGAGACATTCTCAAAATACTACACAATAACATCAATGCTGTCCACACGCGCAAGATCATTAAAGCGTTAGAAATAAGGAAACACAAGAGCAACATCATTAATGGTTGTATAGGACGCACATTATCTATTGAATGACACTCGGTTCAATGAACCTTAACATAGGCTTTGTTCTAGTTTTCCTAATCTATGTAATCGAAAATAATTATCATATCACTGACGAAGCTGTAACAGGCGAAACGTTTGAAAAATAAACCAAAAAAAAAAAAAAAAAATTGCCTTAAGAAGTCATCTTTTTTTAAGTTCACATATATTCAAGGCATGGCAACACCTCATATATATATATATATACACCGAATCCCTTAAACTTTGACATTTTTGCGATATATATACATATATGTTTGAGTGCTATTTTTGTTGAAAAATAAAAAGTAAATAAGAAGAAAATCAACTGCAAACTTGTTAAAAAGCCTTATAAGGTATTCTAGAACAACTTGGTAACAAATGTTTGTTGAAAAACGACTGAAATCGCTGTCTTTCATATATATGTATATATATCGCAAAAGTGTCAAAGTTTTAGGGATTCGGTGTATATATATATATATATATATCTGGATGTGTCTATTCTGACGGTAAAGTGCTCAATACATTGACATGTAGAGCGTTATAGATTGTAGATAGATCAAAGACAAGACATAACTTTTGCTGTTACTCGGAGTTTCACGCTTACGCGATCTTCAGACAGTCTTTAATAAAGAATGATCCATACTGTACAGTATGGATCATTCTTTATTAAAGACTGTCTGAAGATCGCGTAAGCGTGAAACTCCGAGTAACAGCAAAAGTTATGTCTTGTCTTTGATCTATCTACAATCTATATATATATATATATATATATATATATATACATATATATATGAAGAATAGTTTGAGAAAAAGTGTGTAAGCGCTGAAGACCTCTTTTATATGTGAACTTTCAATAAACACAAAATGTAATCAAGTAAAAGTGTTCCCTTGGATTGTAATACACTTTATTCCAATCCCTTACGCCACGCCCTTTAATTTTTTCTTCCTTAAAGGCCCTTTTACTAAAACAATCTTCATATATATATGACATTTGAATGAAACTAATTGTTCTAAATTGAACTTACAATAAAACAAAATGAGTAGAAAAAATAATCAGGTGAAAACATTTTTATTTTAAAAATCGTGTTTAGATGGTTTGAAAGATGGCAAGTAGTTTTTATTGGTATCTAATAGAAATATCATAGTGATCTTTTTAATCTACGTGTACTGATTTTTCTTTTACACTTGATTAACATAACTTTAAATGAAAAATTGATAAGTGAAATATGTGTACTGCTCTTGTTAATTATTCAAAACCTCATGAATAATTCGTGCATAATCATTTTGGTCCGATTGTAGCAACCAGGAATAAAAGTGTAATAGATAAATTCGTAATATTTAACAAATTATCAGCAAGTGCTTCCTACGCTTCATGATTGGTCTGTATTATAATAGAAGTAATATCATGATTACCTCGGGATCCTTTGTTTCCAGAGGGATGTTTAAGGTCTAACATCCCCCTGGATGAATAGTGATGAGGGATATTTAGTCTAAATATCCCTCATGATTATATTCATGAGGGATATTTAGACTAAATATCCCTCATGAATATAATCATGAGGGATATTTAGACTAAATATCCCTCATGAATATAATCATGAGGGACATTTAGTCTAAATATCCCTCATCACTATCCATGAGGCATGGTCCCTCATATGACAATCACCGGGACCATGGCTGGGTAGCATTTACCCAATCGAAAATTTTTCGCAATGACTCTGGACTACACACTATTGAACACCCCAGCACTTGTGGGATCCATTGAATAATCTTTGCGCATACGTTGATTAGCCGAGAATTTTTCTTACTATTTGTGACGTAACCAAGACGGTTTCAAAACACTTCATTAATACCGCTCTAGGCCAACCAAAGTGAATTAGAATAAAGCACCACGAATGAATGAATGCTGGTTCAATTCGCCATTGTCGCAATTAACAAAGGCGAATTCCCTTAAGTATGCCGCATATCAACAGCTTTGTAAAACTTTGTAATTTATGCATCGTACGAAAGCTAGCATATTTCCTAAGAGCAGTTTTATTCCTTGGTAATCATAATATTACAAACTAATAGCATGAAATTTCGGGTGATTAGTGATTAAATGTCCCCTCAAGCCTCGGGAGGTTTAGTTAAAGTCCCTCCGCCTTCGGCGTCGGGACTTCAACAAAACCTCCCTCGGCTTTCGGGGACATTTAATCACTAATCACCCTCAAGTCATGCTATTACTTATAAATATCAGAGTTACACTCCATTGTCATCAAACAATTGCTTTTTAAAAGTCGTGGCATTTGTGTCAGTTTCTATACATTTACTGTATTGTTGACACAAATGCCTAGACTTGAAAGAATTGTTTGAAAAGAATGTAGTCTGACGCAATAGGCCTTTTGCAGCTAACAGTCATGTGATGATATATCACTTCAATAGCGAATAGATTGAACTCACAGTCCCTTGGGAAAGGCTCAACTGGAAGGCAAACAAACTTTTAAAGCTTAATATCTTAAGATCAAAAGCATGCTTTGAGAGTATAAAAGCATTTTGAAAAAGGCTTTATCCAAGGCATTAAAAATTTAATGAAAATTGTTTTGGATAAATGAAATGGGATTTTTTTGCTCTCCAGTTACAGTCATGTGATCATTAGCTGCAAGAAGCCTATTGTGGCTGTAAAACAAGGCATTTTTTGGTGTTTGTTTGTGCTTCATGGTGGGGTACAGCCATACAGCTCCATAAATGATGGTTTACATCAGGTGATCTGTGAAGACAAGGTTCTAATTGCGGTTATAAAAAAGACATTTCTTGGTGTTTGTTTGTGCTTCATGGTGGGTTACAGCCATACAGCTCCATTCTCATTGAAGGATGGACACTCCACTTCTGTACAATAACACGAATGTATCGGGCAATGATCTCGAGCTTGTTGGTCACTACTGTGTCTCTATCAGAGTTTCCAGGAAATTTCTAAATCCAAAGATAATAAAACTTGTCTTATAAAATGACTGAATTCTCACTGCCGCTGTTATTTGCTCAAAATGCTATTTTAGATAAGAGTATCTAAAAACTTATTCTATATTTTCCGCGCATGTACTCTGAATTTCTGATTTTGATTTGAGCAGCTTGAAACCAAATCGTTTCGTGTCGTAATTTAATTCGCCTTTCTAGTCTTCTCTCACAATCCCGCCTGTTGTGAGTGAAGATCCAAACTAAAAACTGTGGCATACTTCTTAAATTTATAAAGTTCGGTTTCTGCATAAAGATGGGAAGCGTAATTTTCGAAATAGCGTGGATATTGAATGAAATTGACAATCCACAAAACAAAGCAAAAAGAATAAAATCAAAATAAATCCTCCCAAAAATGGATTTCTAACCTTAACACAGTCTCCTTGGTAGTTTGTCCAGTCGGTTGTGTCGTTGCTGTAGGATACACTGTACTCGGTTACCCATTGCTCATGAGATACGGGTCTTCCTTGTGTGGCAATTCTAGTAACCATCTTCACTCTACCAAGGTCAACCTGTATGTACTCGCCCCTTAGAGACCCACCTGCAGCCCACGCACCTATGGTAACACCAGCGACAAGCCGGTTATTCAATCGGGCTCCTTGTGGTGCATAGATATTGGCGTATACAGATGAGGCAGTGATCTGGGAGTCAAGAATAGTTCGATCTTCCATTCCCAGCGGATCTTCACATCCTAGTCACATAAATAATAAAATTTGCAATAATTTTTCTAAGATGTCGATAGTTTGAACAGTCTCATATCATGATCTAAAGTCTGAGGCTAGTTTCTTACCCGCTGTATTAACTGTTGGTATTTTACATTCCTTGTTCTCCATTTCTGGCCCGATGCAGTTGGTACCGATGTTCTGAGGTGCTGCAGGGTTGGTACAGTTTCGTGTACGAGTACTGGGACAATCTGGGAGATCATGACAGGCAGTCCATGATGTCCACTGTGTCCAAACGCCATCTAGAAACGATAAAAGAATTGAGTCTGCAATTGGATAAAATATTTTAAATAGTTAACTGAAACGGTTATATTTGACATGCCTTTAGAAACTATAATCTTTTATAGAAAAAACTCACCAACACAGGTAAAGCTGTTCCATGAAAAGTCAGGAATACATAACTTGTTGGATGGACAAGGACTGGAAGAGCAATGGTTCTGAGGAGAAAAAAGAATAGGAATAAATATGAAAATAATTGATAAAATTCTCTTAAAAATTCATCAAATAAGTTTGAAATTATGAACCGAGGAAAATACACCACCTCCCCACCACCTGATTCCCGTTAAAATCCCATATCACAAAATAAACTCACGCGCTGATTGGTCCGAGATTACGAATATGTGACATAGATAGCGAAGGATTCAGCGCGGAATCCAACGCTTTCAAAGCTGAATTCAATGAAAGATCAGGGATCCCGCAAAAAAAAAAAAATTGGCTTTTGTGTTATTATACCTTGATTTTCTTAACGTATGGGATTGAAAAAACAATAAATAGAAAAAAGAAGATTAGTTTTCAAATAATATAAATAGAAAGAGTTAACTTTGTAAAAAAGCGAATTTTGCTATAAAAACAAAGAATGTTTGATAGCAGTCTGAAAAGATGAATTCAATGAAAAATCAGGAAGCTCGCGTTTTGTTTTTTTCTCTCTTTCTTTTTATCCTCATTCTCTATACAATGACCCAGCCAATGGAGAATATTCACCTTTTACGGAAACAAAAACTAGTATGCAGGATCGAACTCGTTTTTAACTCGTCTGAATTTCATTCACGCACATTTAAGGTATTGATGGTACTCACCTTGATAGGACAGTATTCAAAACCCTCTTTTGGTACCACGTGTTGCGGCCACATCCAATGATCAGCGTCATTCAGTTCACATGATGTTACCATCCCTTCCACTGGACCCAAGTTGTACGACACACAGTTGTCTTGCAGATAACATTTGTGCTGACAATCCTTTAATCCGGGTGCTAAGATTCTGAAAGACTTGATCACGTGACCAGTGAGGGTTTTGTTTTTCTCACAGACAAGAAAGTTCAGTACCTTACAACTACCATCACCTGTACAGGGGGAGATGTCAAATACAAGGATTAAGTTCTCATAAAATCAAACTAAAAAATAAATTAATCTTGATGTCATGATCTTATTAGAGAAACTTGTTCTCTAACATTTAACCTCCGCCTGAAACAATTACAACATTACTTTGGACGACAAATCCTGTTACGAAGAAAGTGTAAGAAGAATCTTCATAAAACTGCTATTCGTTTTCGACCGGCCCGGAAGTAGATTTTTCATTCGATTGACGTCATACTTAAAAGCTGTATCGGGAAACATTTGTTTTTGATTTTAAGAAACAATTAAAAAAATCCAATTTTTTCGAAGTTTGTCAAAAACAATGACACAGTGAAAGTAGAATCTAGTAAGTGTAATAAGATATGAGGCTATATTATTGGGTTCTCTTGTTTAATTGCTGCTAACTTCTTTTATATCTCTATCTTTGGCCTCGCACATGCAACGTACGCGCATTGCGCATGCCCGCATGAAATGCGCATAATTATGCATATTATTACATTCCTCTTTCTCTTATAACAATGAACGGTAACAGTAACTTAATGTCTTGGCTATACAATTGTTCGTTGGATCTTCGAATCTGCGACTTAGCCTTCTTCAAATTAAACCCATAACGAAGCGGTGGTCGTATCGCCCGCCCACTCCTTGTAGTGTTATGACTGTCTTGAGAACTTAAGACATTCTTGTTTGGTGGATCTTGTTGGGGTTGATTATCTTCGTGCTTGGTAGGTACAGGAGCTTCTTTTATATGTCGGCGATTTCGTCTTAGGTCCCTTCCTTCAGTCGTTGTTACTGTGTAGGATCGAGGAAGACTTGGAATGTTTTCCTTTACTACAGCAGGTTTCCATTTGAGAGTTTTTGGTTCTTGGATGTTGACAGTCTAACCTGAGTGTAGCTCTGGGAGTGGTCTGGAACCTCTGTCTAAGTAATGCTTCTGTTGTTGCTGCCTTTGTTCAAGCCTTTCGATGACTTCGTCGCTTGTGCTATTTCTTTGGATCTTCCTTGGAAGGTTGTCTTGTAGGGGTCGTACTAAGAGAAGCTCAGCAGGTGTCGGTAGCTTGTTATCTACGGGTGTGGTTCTCAGACACAGTAGAGCTAAATACGGGTCTGTCTTAGACTTTTGTGCTTTTTTTAAGGTGTTCTTTATTGTCTACACTTGTGACTCTATAAACCCGTTGCTTTGAGGAAAGTGAGGGGAACTTGTGATGTGTTGGAAGCCATATTCCTTCGCAAAATCTCTGAATGATTGTCCACCATATTGGGGGCCATTATCAGATCTCACGACTTTGGGAATACCTTGTTCACTAAATATCTGTTTCATGAGTGTTACTACTGTCTTGCTGTTGCTTTGTCTCTTTGGTAATTTCCTGACAAAATTGTACTTTGAATAATAACCAGCAACCAGGAGGTAGTCTGACCCATCTAGGTGGAAAAGGTCTGTTGCAACTGTATGCCATGCTCTAGAGGGGGTTTCTGTTGGGTTAAGTGGTTCCTTTGGTTGATTGTTCTGTAGCTCCTGGCACGTGACGCTCGACTTGGTTGTCTCTTCTATGTCTCTGTTTATACCCCTCCAGTAGACGGATGTTCTGGCGCGGAGTTTGGTCTTTTCTGTGTCTTGATGGGGTGCATGAAGTTTCCTCAGGATATCTGATTGCATTTCTCTAGGTATAATAATGCGGTGATCCTTCAGCAAGACTGCGTCTTCAATAGTTAGTTCGCCTCTATACGAACAATATTGCGTTATTATCTGTGGCACTTATTCCTTCTTTTGGGGCCACCCAATGTATACTTGTTCCGTGAGTGCGATTAGCTCAGGATCAGAGCTAGTACTCTTTGCGATTATGTCTATGAGGGTCTCGCTGAACTGAGGAATGACCTCGTGGACTTCTACGTCAAAGCCGGGGATGGGTCCCTTTGCTTCTTGAGATAGTCTGGAAAGTGCGTGTGGAAGCTCCCTTTCTCTTCCGGGTTTGTACTGTATGGCTGTTGTATGGCTGCAGCCTAAGTAGCATCCGCGAAGTCTTGGCGGAGCGGCCATCAGGTGTTTGAGGTGGATGCTCTCCAATGGCTTATGGTCAGTCTGGACGATCACGCTGCGCCCGTAGATATATGTGTGAAAACGTTCCCAGCCATAAACGACTGCCAGCAGTTCACGTTCGATATTTGCATATCTAGACTCTGCATCAGTAAGAGCTTTACTGGCGAAAGCGACAGGTTTGCTGTCTTGGAGGAGAACAACTCCGATGCCTTTCAGGGACGCGTCGACCTGTAAAGTTGTTTCCTTCGCAGTGTACATGTTGAAATAGGTCAGGATTGTCTCGTTGCTGATGCTCTCTTTTACTTTGTCGAAGGATACTTGGTGTGAGGGGTTCCACTTGAACAAGTTCTTTTCCTTGAGGAGCTCACGCAGTGGTGCTGTGTGGCTGCTCAGGTTTGGGATGAGCTATGAACGGACCCATGTAGTTAGCAAGGCCTAAAAAGGTTTGAAACTCTTGTCTGTTGGATGGAGGTTCCATTTGCTTCATTGCTGAGACCTTGTCTGGATCTGGGCGGACACCTTCTTGGCCACAGATGATACCGTAGAACTTTATTTCCTTTTGCTTGATCACACATTTATCTGGGCTTAGTTTGAGTCCTGTTTCCTTGCATCGCTGCATCATCTGGTATATGTTATTGTCGTGATCTTCCTCTGGTTTTCCGGAGACGACGATATCATCTGCAATTCCTACCACTCCGGGGCATCCTTCAAAGGTCTGATCGATTTTTGTCTGGAATACGTCCTGTGACATCTTCAGGCCGAATGGCATTCTATTAAAACGGTAGCGTCCAAAGGGAGAGTTAAAGGTAGTTAAATAGCTACATTCCTCATCTAAGACAACGTTCCAGTATCCGCATTTGGTATCAACGATTGAGAATGTCTTTGCTCCGCTCAGCTTCGGTAGTAATTCCTCCAATGTCAGGGTAACATGATGTTCTCGTAGAATAGCTCTATTCAGGTCTTTCGGATCAAGGCATATTCGTAGTCTTCCATTACTTTTACACCGGTAGACCAGGCTATTCACCCATGCTGTTGGCTCTCCTTCTTTGATTTTCGTGATGATGTTGTTGTTTTCCATCTCGTCTAGTTCTGCTTTTATGTCGTCTTTCAGACTAAGTGGTACCCGTCTCGGTGGGTGAATTACTGGTGGTACAGAGAGGTCTAATGTGATCTTGTATTGTCCTTCAAACTTTCCAATTCCATCGAAGCGTTCTGGAAATTGCTGGATCAGGTCTTGCTTGTATGTGATGGTCTCTGCAGAGGTCTTTTACTTGTTTGTTGATCTCGTGGTTGAACTTGATAAGGTTGAGCTTTTGGCATGTAGGTAGACCTAGTATTGTGCTTCCGGGGGCATCTGTAACGTAGAAGGTTGTGCTTGTTTCATCGTTCTTGAACTTACATGGAATTTTCACAGTGCCGTAATGCTGGATCGTAGTTCCTCTGTAAGCTGTTAAGATGGTACTTGACTTCGCCAGGACTCCTTCTTTTGGCAAGCGTGTCTGTTCTTTGGAAACATTTGGCGGTATAGTCTCAATGGCAGGATGTTGCCTTGGGCCCCTGTGTCGACTTTAGCTTTCAGTTTCGTTTCAGTGTGCTTTCGTTGGGGTAGTTCCGCGTCTACTGTCACAAATATTGACTGCTCAGATGAAGTATCCTCAGCGATGTGATTTACGTCTAAGTTGATGGATTGGAATGTCAAGGAGTCGAAATGGTCCAGATCTTCCTCATAGCTCTCCACTTGGTTTACTTGTGCAAAGTGGTTCATTTTGTTACAGTAATGGCAGAATTGTCATTTTGCTGTGCATCTGTCCGATCTTGTATGCGTACCTCCACAGTTGTAGCATTTCTTGGATTGGTATTCCTGTGGTCGTCTGTTGTTTTCTTTGGGTCCCTGTGGTTTCGCGCGTTGCTGGCCTTGTTCCTGTGTCCTTGTCCGCCATCTTGGATTCTGTGGACTTTGACTGGGTGAACTCCTGGATAGTTGTTTCCGTACAACATGTACTGAGTTTTCTTCGTTGATCTCGCTTGCCATGGTTTCTATCTCTTTACAAGTTGATTCATGTGATCTAGCGATGCTGATTGCTCTGTTGAGTGTTAAGTTGGCGCCTTCGTCAAAGAGTTTCTCTCTTTTTTTTCCAGCTGGCGTGCCAATTACAATTCTATCACGGATCATTTCATTTTCTTCTTTGAACTCACAATCTTTTGCTAACTTCTAAAGGTCAGTAATAAATTCTTCTATTCATGATTCATCTGGTTTTTGGACTCTTTTGTAGAATTTGTATTTGCAAATACTGGATTTGATTGGGGCTGACATGCTGTTCGAAACGATCATAATATGTTTGAAGTTTACCTTTGTTCGTGATATCTGACCACGTGTTGAAGATATCCCTGCCTTTTTGGCCTGCCCATATCAGCAAATAACTACATTTCTCTGCTTCACTCCTTGACTTGAGCTGACCGGTAAACATTCGGTCGGCGTGCTGTTTGAAGCGACGCCATTCTTCTCGAAGGTTTTCTTCGTCCCATCGCATCGTTGGGGTATCAACCCCACTTAAAGCCATCTTGGATAGTTCGATCCCACTTCTGACACCATGTAATAAGATATGAGGCTATATTATTGGGTTCTCTTGTTTAATTGCTGCTAACTTCTTTTATATCTCAATCCTTGCCCTCGCACATACAACGTACGCGCATTGCGCATGCCCGCATGAAATGTGCATAATTACGCATATTATTACATCCCTCTTTCTCTTATAACAATGAACGGTAACAGTAACTTAATGTCTTGGCTATACAATTGTTCGTTGGATCTTCGAATCTGCGACTTATCAACGTACGCGCATTGCGCATGCCCGCATGAAATGTGCATAATTACGCATATTATTACATTCCTCTTTCTCTTATAACAATGAACGGTAACAGTAACTTAATGTCTTGGCTATACAATTGTTCGTTGGATCTTCGAATCTGCGACTTAGCAACGTACGCGCATTGCGCATGCCCGCATAAAATGTGCATAATTACACATATTATTACAGTTAGATGACTACGAAGCTGCGTAAAACAATTAAAGAACAGATGGAAAATCTTTCTGATTTTCTAAAGTATTTTAGGAAAACAAAGAATAAGACGAAAAAGAAAAAATGGAAGAATAAACAGAAAATGGAAACGAATTGAATATCGTAACTCCAAATTCAACTGTTTCATTCCGTGCTGCAAAATTATGAATAACTAATGAGAAAAAAATCAGTCACCCAGAAGAAGTCTGTAAATCTGATGCACATCAACAAGTCGTCCTCATTTGAATTCAGATTGAACATTGGTTTTCAAGGTCAAACTCACTAAATTCTCGAAATATATTCCGCATTGGCCGTAATCCAAGGACGGCGGAACGAACTAAAACGTGTTTGTGTGTGTGTGCTTTGCATATCCACGAGTTAAAAACGGCTGCTCAGTACAAAAAACAGTAAAGAAGTCGAAGAACAGTTATTATAAAATAACTTTGATATTACGCGCGCTCTGATTGGTCAAAAAGCCATGTTTTGTGAGAGCATAATACATGCTCACGTCATTTTTTTCTCTCTCGAAAAGTTATTTATTTTATGAAAGCAATAAAATACAGTTTTCCGTGTATTATACTCTGATAAGAACACTTGGGATGTGGAGAGAAAAGCTGGAAACCACTTCGCTACGCGTCAGGTTTAATTTCATGTTTTTCCTCTTTCTTCATCATCAATTAAGAGAGGATGTCAGTAAAACTCAAACATGTCGGGGCAAGTCTCGAAAATCGATTTTGCTCGAACTTTCAGGGATGATAGCCTATTATGTCCCAATCATCGTGGAGTATTTAGTTTGTGAAAATAGAGAGAGACTGAAACTGTGCGGCATTGCAGACGTATTCAGTTGTTGTTTTGAAAGCCATTGTTACGGTGGCCCATAAGTGCAAAACACTCCCACAAAATCCAAAACACTCCCACAAAATCCAAAACACTCCCACAAAATCCAAAACACTCCCACAAAATCCAAAACACTCCCACAAAATCCAAAACACTCCCACAAAATCCAAAACACTCCCACAAAATCCAAAACACTCCCACAAAATCCAAAACACTCCCACAAAATCCAAAACACTCCCACAAAATCCAAAACACTCCCACAAAATCCAAAACACTCCCACAAAATCCAAAACACTCCCACAAAATCCAAAACACTCCCACAAAATCCAAAACACTCCCACAAAATCCAAAACACTCCCACAAAATCCAAAACACTCCCACAAAATCCAAAACACTCCCACAAAATCCAAAACACTCCCACAAAATCCAAAACACTCCCACAAAATCCAAAACACTCCCACAAAATCCAAAACACTCCCACAAAATCCAAAACACTCCCACAAAATCCAAAACACTCCCACAAAATCCAAAACACTCCCACAAAATCCAAAACACTCCCACAAAATCCAAAACACTCCCACAAAATCCAAAACACTCCCACAAAATCCAAAACACTCCCACAAAATCCAAAACACTCCCACAAAATCCAAAACACTCCCACAAAATCCAAAACACTCCCACAAAATCCAAAACACTCCCACAAAATCCAAAACACTCCCACAAAATCCAAAACACTCCCACAAAATCCAAAACACTCCCACAAAATCCAAAACACTCCCACAAAATCCAAAACACTCCCACAAAATCCAAAACACTCCCACAAAATCCAAAACACTCTAATTGTGGCCCATAAGTGTTTTGCACTTATGGCCCACCGTACATTGTTGACACAGATAACATGGCTTTGCCAAAACATCACGGTTCTTCGTTTAGAATACCTTAAAAAGGATTTTAATCCTTTTAAAAACGTCTGCATCGACAAGGTTAGAAACTCATAATTATGTTTAAAATAATACATTGTTGAAAGTACAACTGTTTGACTTAGTGTTGACAGACCTGTCTTTCTTGGTTATTTCAAAAGTAAGCCGAAGACGGAAGAAACGACGTATTTTGGTAACTTCGGCCGCTTGTAGAACATCGAAAACGAATTTACCCAAGCTAATTTTTGGCACAAATAGAGTTCACCTCCTCTTCTATTAATAACTTAAATATCAGTTGATTCTAATGTTTCGGCCATAGTAAAAATGCCACTTGTTTTGAAGCTACTTTTACAGTAAGAAAAAGTAGGGCTGATGAGAAAATTCGCGATAAATTCCACATTGTATAGAAATCTTTCACAATGCCAGTGAATGAAGTATAGATGATAGGCACAAGGAATATGATATTATCAATACCATAGCTTAGACAGTTTCGTTACATTAAGTCACTGAAGTTGGTCAATTTGAGGCTCTATAAATTAGCATAATTACCCGTTCCGACTAAAATCCTTATTTCTCATCAAGAACAAAATCATATTTTCGCAAACTAAATACTCCACGATGATTGGGACATAATAGGCTATCAACCCTGAAAGTTTGAGCAAAATCGATTTTCGAGACTTGCCCCGACATGTTTGAGTTTTACTGACATCCTCTCTTAATTGATGTTGAAGAAAGAGGAAAAACATGAAACCTAATGTATTTTTCTCCAGTTTAAGATAAAGAGAATACAATAATACATGTATAAAAGTGAAATAAAATAGTGGATGAGAGAATTGAGTTAATTAATTAAGGGATAAACTAGTGAGTTTGTGATCTTCGAGATTGGAAGTACATACACTATTTCGACTTAAGATTGCAAAACAGAGAACAAGTTAAAACTTCTCTAATATCAAATGTCGGTAAACAATAATTTGAATAAATTTCAGAAATTTGGATTTGTTTTTGTTTGTTCTTGCTATGGGAAAAAATGCAGACTGTGGATGAAAGTCACTGAAAAGCTAACATGCATGTTGCAGAAATTAAAATAAGAAACGTATGAAACTAAATAAAACTAAAGAGAAGCGAAAATGCTAATAGAAAAGAAAAACGAAAATGGTGCATCAGAATAGAATTAAGCTCGTAAAACTGAGATAAAATGGCACCTGTACATCCAAACTAGTTTGTCAACTTCGAGATTGGGCGGTGAACTTTTCCTATTTGTGGTTAAAGCTGCAAAAGGGGAACTAAAATGTCTTGTATCTTACTTACCTTTTACAGAGACAAATGTCAATAGGATTGTCAAGACAGTTTCCAAAATATGTGGCGTTTTGTGGAGTGGATTCATGATGCGATGAGTTCAGGGCTACTTACAGCAAGTTGTATTTGATTCTTTCAGGTTTTTTGCATTAAATATTCATGTTCTTAAACAGCGTGATGCGCGTGGGCATTGTTTGAATACCTTCAGAAATCAAATGATCTTGACTAAGAGCGGTCCATTTAAATACATACATAAAATAATATCAATGCGAATTAACGTTGGATTCCACAGAGTTGCTCTTTTTCCACTGCATTCCAATTGGAATTTAGAAGTTGGTTTTTGAGGAGGGAGGAAAAACCGGAAAAACCCTCGAAGCACAGGAGAGAACCAACAAACAACCCTCCTCTCATACAATAGGACAATGAGCCCAGCGGGGTTCGAACTCGGGTCGCCTTGAACTACGCTACACCACAAAAGCTTCCCTAAACAATGCATCCATTACTGAATAATAATATTGTATAGAAAATCGATCGAAACTTTCTTGGATTAATCTTTAAGGGTATAATAAACACTGGTTAAAGTTTTTTCTTGATATTCCGATGGAAGTATTATACGTTTACGAATTTTTGTCTGTGAGTCTGTGACGTCGTTAACTCAACACCAAACATCGTTCTAGACATTTCCCTGTATTTTTTTTTTGTTCAAAATATTCGCTGGTTTGATACTCAGTACCTGAAAAAATACAGAGTTAAAAGTCACTTCTAAGCACAAGTAATGTAAGTAAAGTCCGTCAGCCGACCTTTGCATGGGCTTCTAGAAATAAAATAATTGATCGATAAGTTATAGTGTTGAGTAAATGACGTCTCAGACTCCGTTAAAAATTCGTAACAATATAATACTTCCCATCGGAATGACACTGAAGAAAAAAACTTGAACTAGTATTTATTAGACCCTTAAAGATTATTCCAAGGACTTCAAGGGTCGAAAAGGTCGAAATATAGACGAAACTATTTCCCTATGAAATGAAGCTTACTAAGTCTTTTGAAATCCGGGCAAGAAAAATATCAGCATATATTCCAAAGAAAGTTTTAGCAGAATTACATTTGGAGCAATTTTCGTACTAGTCCCGGCCCACTTTACATTCAAAACGGCTCAAGCGTACCCCCTGTAGCATCCATAATGAATTCATTATTCGAAATATTGAGTTCATTATTTACTCTGACTCCAAACTTGAAAATAGATTATCTACTTCAGTTTTGGGTGGATTCTTCAACAATTGCCATGACAAGGTAGAAAAACTCCCCAGAAAGGCCATCCTTTAGAATTTTAGTTGTGAAATAAATGAATGTGGAGTTTGGAGTTTTCGATTTATTATTGAAAGTTTGAAGTGAAGCATGAACTCAATATTTGAATAATGAAATCAATAATGGAGCCTGGGGGTAAACTTGGCCGTTTTGACTGTAAATGTCCATAAAAATCGAACAAAATTATGAATTCGTGGCAAGAAAAAAAAATCAAATTCGCTCTCCCTTTGAAGTTGTGACGTATTTCCGGGTCCAACTGCTCACAAAAACCGCTAAATTAAAAATTAAAATGTTCTCAATAAATTAACCTCCATCTGAAACAATTAGAACTTTGGAAAACAATTCCTGCTATGAGGAGAAAGTAAGAAAAATCTTTATAAAACTGATTTTCGTTTTGGACCCGGAAGTTGTTTTTCCATACGAATGACGTCACACTTCACAGCCCTATTAGATATGAATAACTGTGTAATTGGTACTCGAAAATATTGTTTTGTTTTTAAGAAAACGACCCAAGAAGTGCTAGGACCTGAGCCCAAGCGAGAGGCGCACAAACTTTGAACAGAGCTCAGGTAAAACCCTCAAACTATCTATGACACATTTTGAAGTTTCTACTTAATATATGTGTCATCTCTGTTGATTGCATGGACTGAAGGAGAAATGGGAGACCTGTGTTTACATATGCTGATTAGTTACCTCAAAAGAAAAAAAATATTTAAGTATTGGCAAGTTTTCTGATTGTTAACCATGGGCAAGTTTTCTGATTAGACTGAATTTTTTATTGCAAGTTAAAGCAACCTCTTGAATATATAGTTAATAGTAATTCTTTTTAATAAATGAGCTCAAAATTAGTTTAATACATTGTACAAACAATGAAATAAATTTAGAAATAGTCGGTTTCATTCAGCATTTTAAGAATAATCAAATTTCATTAACTCGCAAAGCTACAAATAAAAATAAAAGATTGAAAAACGAAGAAAAATATATAAAAGAAAAAAACATAACCGTTTCAAGCGAGCGCTGCATGGATTTGTGTGCGACGATTCGTTATATTGTCAATAGAGCTGTTAAGTTATGACATATTTCCGGGTCCAACTGCTCACAAAAACTGATAAAATAAAGCGAAAAAATTTTCTCGATGATATAACCTCCACCTGAAACAATTAGAAGTTTGGACAACAAATCCGTTTTTCTGTATACGAGTGACTTCACAACTTAACAGCTCTATACTGCACTGCCTCTTATTGTGGCTGCAAAACAAGGTATTTCTTGATGTTTGTTTGTGCTTCATGGTGTGGTGCAGCCATACAGCTCCATAAATGATGGATGACATCAGGTGATCTGTGAAGACAAGGTTCTAATTGTGGCTGTAAAACAAGGCATTTCTTGGTGTTTGTTTGTGCTTCATGGTGGGGTGCAGCCATACAGCTCCATTCTCATTGTAGGATGGCCACTCCACTTCTGTACAATAACACGAATGTATCGGGTAATGATCGGTATCTCGAGATTGTTGGTCACTACTGTGTTCATATCAGAGTTTCCAGGAAATTTCTGAATTCAAAGATAATAAAACTTGTTTTATAAAATGGCTGAATTCTAACTTGCGCTGTTATTTGGTCAATAAGAGTAACTAACTTATGTTATAACTTATTTTGACTTGAGAAGCTTGAAACCAAATCGTTTAGTGTCGTGATTTAGTTTGCCTTTCTAGTCTTCTCTCACAATCCCGCCTGTTGTGAGTAAAGATCCAAACTGAAAACTGTGGCATATTTCTTAAATTTATGAAGTTTGGTTTCTGCATAAAGATGGGAAGAATAATTTTCGAAATAGCGTGGATATTGAATGAAATTGACAATCCACAAAACAAAGCAAAAAGAATAATATCAAAATAAATCCTGCCAAAAATATTTCTAACCTTAACACAGTCTCCTTGGTAGTTTGTCCAGTCGGTTGTGTCATTGCTGTAGGATACACTGTACTCGGTCACCCATTGCTGATGATTTAAAGGTCTTCCTTGTGTGGCAACTTTAGTAACCCTCTTGATCCTACCAAGATCAACCTGTATGTATTCACCTACAGCCTTAGCTGCAGCCCACGCACCAATGTTAGCATATGAGACCAGGTTGTTCAGTCGGGCTCCCTGTGCTGCATGAACTGCATTGTTACCTGCTATTGAAGAGGCAGTGATCTGGGAGTCCAGGATATTTCGATCTTCCATACCAAGTGGTTTTTCACACCCTATTCACATAAATAATAAAATTTGCAATAATCTTTGTAAGATGTCGATAGTTTGAACAGTCTCATATCATGATCAAAAGTCTGAGGCTAGTTTCTTACCAGCTGTATTAACTGTTGGTATTTTACATTCCTTGTTCTCCATTTCTGACCCGAAGCAGTTGTTACCGATATTCTGAGGTGCTGTAGGGTTGGTACAGTTTCGTGTACGAGTCCTGGGACAATCTGGGAGATCATGACAGGCAGTCCATGATGTCCACTGTGCCCAAACGCCATCTAGAAACGAGAAAACAATTCAGTCCACAATTGGATAAAATATTTTAGATAGTTAACTGAAACGGTTATATTTGACATGCCTTTAGAAACTATAATCTTCTATAGAAAAAACTCACCAACACAGGTAAAGCTGTTCCATGAAAAGTCAGGAATACATAACTTGTTGGATGGACAAGGACTGGAAGAGCAATGGTTCTGAGGAGAAAAAAGAATACGAATAAATATGAAAATAAATGATAAAATTCTCTTCAAATTTCATCAAATAAGTTTGGAATTATGTAGCGATGAAAATACACCACCTCCCCACTACCTGGTTCCCGTTAGAATCCCATATCACAAAATAAACTCGCGCGCTGATTGGTCTGTGAATATGTGACGTAGATAGCGAATTATTCAGCGCGGAATCCAACGCTTTCAAAGCTGAATTCAATGAAAGATCAGGGATCCCGCACAAAAAAAAAGGCTTTTGTGTTATCATCCCTTGATTTTCTTAACGTATGGCATTAAAAAACAATCAAAAAAAGAAGATTAGTTTGCAAAGAATATAAATGGAAATAGTTAACTTTGTAAAAAAGCGAATTTTGCTATAAAAACGAAGAATGTTTGATAGCAGTCTGAAAAGATGAATTCAATGAAAAATCAGGAAGCCCGCGTTTTGTTTTTCTTTCTCTTGCTTTTTATCGTCATCCGAGTCGCTGTTAGAGCAATTATTTTGTGATATGGGATTCAAAAAATTCATTCTCTAACTCGGGAATTCAACGATGAATTTAACTCGAAAAAAACGATATCGCAATAATATCGTTTTTACTCGTGAAATTCATCGTGGAATTCCCTCGTCATCCAATGAATTTCTCTATACAATGACCCAGCGGCACCACCCCACCACCTGGTTCCCGTTACAACAAAAACCAGCATGCAGGATCGGACTCGTTTTTAACTCGTCTGAATTTCATTCAGGCACATTTAAGGTATTGATGGTACTCACCTTGATAGGACAGTATTCAAAACCCTCTTTTGGTACCACGTGATGCGGCCACATCCAATGATCAGCGTCATTCAGTTCACATGATGTTACCATCCCTTTCACTGGACCCAAGTTGTACGACACACAGTTGTCTTGCAGATAACATTTGTGCTGACAATCCTCTAATCCGGGTGCTAAGATTTTGAAAGACTTGATCACGTGACCAGTGAGGGTTTTGTTTTTCTCACAGACAAGAAAGTCCAGTACCTTACAACCACCATCACCTGTACAGGGGGAGATGTCAAATACAAGGATTTGGTTTTTAAAAAGTTCTCATAAAATCAAACTAAAAAATAAATTAATCTTGATGTCATGATCTTCTTCTCAATCTATAGAGCTGTTAAGTTGTGACGTGTTTCCGGGTCCAACTGCTCATAAAAACGCTAAAATAGAGGGAAAATTGTTCTCTAAGATTTAACCTCCGCCTGAAAAAATTACAACATAACTTTGGACAATAAATCCTGTCACGAAGAAAGTGTGAGAAGAATCTTCATAAAACTGCTATTCGTTTTGGACCGGCCCGGAAGTAGTTTTTTCATTCGATTGACGTCATACTTAAAAGCTGTATCGGGAAACATTTGTTCTTGATTTCAAGAAACAATAAAAAAATTCAATTTTTTCAAAGTTTGTCAAAAACAAAGACACAGTTTAAAAAGGATCTTGTTAGATGACTACGAAGCTGCGTGAAACAATCAAAGAACAGATGGAAAATCTTTCTGATTCTTCAAGTCTAAAAAAAAAAGGAAAACAAACAAAAAGAGGAAAAAGAAAATTGGAAGAAAAAGAAACAGAAAATTGAAACAAATTGAATATCGTAACTCCAAATTCAACTGTTTTATTCTGCTGCCAAATTATGAATATCTAATGAGAAAAAAATCAGTCACCAAGAAGAAATCTGCAATTCGGATTCACATCAACAAGTCGTCCTCATTTGAATTCAGCTTTAACATCGATTTTCTCTGTCTAACTCACTAAATTCTTGAATTTTTTACGGGTTTATGTTGGCGGCTAGCTGGGAGAAATATATTCCGTATTGGCCGTAATCCAAGAACGGCGGAACGACCTAAAACGTGTTTGTGTGCTTCGCATATCCAGGAGTTCAAAACACAAAACAGTAAAGAAGTCGAAGAACAGTTAAGAAATGTTTTCTTTTTCTGTATCAATTGTAAGGGCAAAATAATTGGATTAAATTTGTAAAAAAAAAATTCAAAAATTCAAAAAATTGTTTTAATTGTTTTCTCCATATCGAGGTAAAAATGCGGTCTGTCAGGAAAGAAACTTACTGCAAAATACCCAAAACCACTAAAATACTTAATTGATGTTGAAGAAAGAGGAAAAACATGAAACCTAAATTATTTTTCGGCAGTTTAAGATAAAGAGAAAACAATAATACATGTAGAAAAGTGAAATAAAATAGTGCATGAGAGTCAATTAAGGGATAAACTAGTGAGTTTGTGATCTTCGAGATTGGAAGTACATACACTAATTCGACTTAAGATTGCAAAACAGAGAACAAGTTCAAAAAAAAAAGCTGATAAAAACTTCTCTAATATCAAATTTAAGTCAACAATAATTTGAATAAATTTCAGAAATTTGAATTTCTTTTTGTTTGTTCTTTGTATGGAGAAAAATGCAGACTGTTGATGAAAGTCACTGAGAAACTAACATGCGGAGAAAAAGTTAAAAAAACTGTAAGGTGAAATAATTTGAATGAATTTCAGAAATTTGAATTTTTTTTGTCAGTTATTGTCGCTGCTATAGAGGAAAAATGCAAACTGAGGAAGAAACGCACTGCGAAATAAACATTGATGAAGAAAATAGGAAACATGAAATCAAAAAAAACTAAAGATAAAGAGAAAATGCTGAATAGAAAAGGAAAAGGAAGTGGTTGATAAGAATAAAAATGAGTTTGTTAAACTGACGCTAAACGGCAGCTGTACATACAAACTAGTTTGTCAACTTCGAGATTGGGCGGTGAACTTTTCCTATTAGGGGAACTAAAATATCTTGTATCTTACTTACCTTTTACAGAAACAAATGTCAATAGGATTGTCAAGACAGTTTCCAAAATAAATGGCGTTTTGTAGAGTGGATTCATGATGTAATGAGTTCAGGGCTACTTACAGTAAGCTAGCTGTATTTCTTGCTTTCAGTTTTTGGCATTAAATATTCATGTTCTTAATCAATGTAATGCGCGTGGTTATTGTTTGAATACCTTCAGGAATCAAATGATCTTGACTAAGAGCGGTTCATTTAAATACATAAATAAAATAATATCAATGCGAATTAACATTGGATTCCACAGACTGGTTGCTCTTCTTCCACTGTATTCCAATTGGAATTTAGAAGTTGATTTTTGAGGAGGGAGGAAAACCCGGAGAACCCGGAAAAACCCTCGAAGCACAGGAGAGAACCAACAAACAACTCCATTCATTTACAGTACGACAATGAGCCCAGCGGGGTTCGAACTCGGGTCGCCTTGAACTACGCTACGCCACCCCTGCTTCCTTAAACAATGCATCATTACTGAATAATAACATTATTACGAAAATCACACAAAATTCAATTTGCCTGAAACTTTCTTGGATTAATCTTTAAGGGTCTAATAAACACTGGTTAAAGTTTTTTCTTGATATTCCGATGGAAGTATTTTATTTTTGTGAATTTCGGTCAGTGAGTCTGTGACGTCGTTTACACAATACCAAACATCGTGCTATACATTTCCCTGTATTTGTTTTGTTCAAAATATTCGCTGGTTTCATACTCAGTACTAGAAAAAATAGAGACTTAAAAGTCAATTCTAATCACAAGTAATGTAAGTAAAGTCCGTCAGCCGACCTTTGCATGGGCTTCTAGAAATAAAATAATTAATCGATAAGTTATAGTGTTGAGTAAATGACGTCTCAGACTCCGTTAAAAAATTCGTAACAATATAATACTTCCCATCGGAATGACACTGAAGAAAACTTGAACTAGTATTTATTAGACCCTTAAAGATTATTCCAAGGACTTCAAGGGTCGAAAAGGTCGAAAAATAGACGAAGCTATTTCCCTATGAAATGAAGCTTAGTAAGTCTTTTGAAATCCGAGCAAGAAAAATATCAGCATATATTCCAAAGATTTTTTTAGCAGAATTACATTTGGAGCAATTTTCGTACTAGTCCCGGCCCACTTTACATTCAAAACGGCTCAAGCATACCCCCTGTAGCATCCATAATGAATTCATTATTCGAAATATTGAGTTCATTATTCACTCTGACTCCAAACTTGAAAATAGATTATCTACTTCAGTTTTGATTGGATTCTGCAACAATTGCCATGCCAAGGTAGAAAAACTCCCCAGAAAGGCCATCCTTTAGAATTTTAGTGGTTAAATGAATGTGGAGTTTGGAGTTTTCGATTTATTAATGAAAGTTTAAAGTGAATCATAAACTCAATATTCAAATAATTAAATCAATAATGGAGCCTGTAGGTAAGCTTGAGCCGTTTGGCTGTAAATGTCCATAAAAATCGAACAAAATCATGAATTCGTGGTGAGGAAGGGAAAAAAATCAAATTCGCTCTCTCTTTGAAGTTGTGACGTATTTCCGGTTCCAACTGCTCACAAAAACCGCTAAATTAAAGTGAAATAGTTCTAATTAAATTAACCTCTACCTGGAACAATTACAACTTTGGAAAACAAATCCTGCTATGAGGAGAAAGTAAGAAAAATCTTGATAATACTGATTTTCGTTTTGGACCCGGAAGTTGTTTTTCCATACGAATGACGTCACACTTTACAGCCCTATTAGATATGAATCGCTGTGTAATTGGTACTCGAAAATATTGTTTCGTTTTTGAGAAAACGACCCAAGAAGTGCTAGGACCTGAGCCCAAGCGAGAGGCGCACAAACTTTGAACAGAGCTCAGGTAAAAACCCTCAAACTATCTATGACACATTTTGAAGTTTCTTCGTAATATATGTGTCATCTCTGTTGATTGCATGGACTGAAGGAGAAATGGGAAACCTGTGTTTACATATGCTGATTAGTTACCTCAAAAGAAAAAAAAAAAAAAACTATTGGCAAGTTTTCTGATTGGACTGAATTTTTTTTATTGCAAGTTAAAGCAACCTCTTGAATATATAGCTATTATTTATTGCTTTTAATAAATGAGCTCACAATTAGTTTAATACATTGTACAAACAATGAAATAAATTTAGAAATAGTCGGTTTCATTCAGCATTTTAAGAATAATCAAATTTCATTAACTCGCAAAGCTACAAATAAAAATAAAAGATTGAAAAACGAAGAAAAGAATTTAAAAGAAAAAACCGTTTCAAGCGAGCGCTGCATGTCTTTGTGTGCGACGATTCGTTATATTGTCAATAGAGCTGTTAAGTTATGACGTATTTCCGGGTCTAACTGCTCACAAAAACTGATAAAATAAAGAGAAAAAATATTCTCAATGATTTAACCTCCACCTGAAACAATTAGAACTTTGGACAACAAATCGTTTTTCTATGTACGAGTGACGTCACAACTTAACAGCTCTATACTGCACTCTTATTGTGATTACAAAACAAGGCATTTCTTGGTGTTTTCATGTGCTTCATGGTAGGATACAGCCATACAGCTCCATTCTCATTGAAGGATGGCCATTCCACTTCTGTACAATAACACGAATGTATCGGGCAATGATCGGTATCTCGAGCTTGTTGGTCACTACTGTGTCCATATCAGAGTTTCCAGGAAATTTCTAAATCCAAAGATAATAAAACTCGTTTTATAAAATGACTGAATTCTAACTTGCGCTGTTATTTGGTCAAAGTACTATTTTAGATAAGAGTAACCGGCTAAAATACCTATTCCATATTCAGTTTCCGCGCATGTACTCTGAATTTTTCAACTGATTTTGACTTGAGAAGCTTGAAACCAAATCGTTTCGTGTCGTGATTAGTTCGCCTTTCTAGTCTTCTCTCACAATGCCGCCTGTTGTGAGTGAAGATCCAAACTGAAAACTGTGGCATATTTCTTAAATTTATGAAGTTTGGTTTCTGCATAAAGATGGGAAGAATAATTTTCGAAATAGCGTGGATATTGAATGAAATTGACAATCCACAAAACAAAGCAAAAAGAATAATATCAAAATTAATCCTGCCAAAAATATTTCTAACCTTAACACAGTCTCCTTGGTAGTTTGTCCAGTCGGTTGTGTCATTGCTGTAGGATACACTGTACTCGGTCACCCATTGCTGATGATATACGGGTCTTCCTTGTGTGGCAACTTTAGTAACCCTTTTGATCCTACCAAGATCAACCTGTATGTATTCACCTACAGCCTTAGCTGCAGCCCACGCACCAATGTTAGCATATGAGACCAGGTTGTTCAGTCGGGCTCCCTGTGCTGCATGAACTGCATTGTTACCTGCTATTGAAGAGGCAGTGATCTGGGAGTCAAGGATATTTCGATCTTCCATACCCAGTGGTTTTTCACATCCTATTCACATAAATAATAAAATTTGCAATAATCTTTCTAAGATGTCGATAGTTTTAACAGTCTCATATCATGATCTAAAGTCTGAGGCTAGTTTCTTACCCGCTGTATTAACTGTTGGTATTTTACATTCCTTGTTCTCCATTTCTGACCCGAAGCAGTTGTTACCGATATTCTGAGGTGCTGTAGGGTTGGTACAGTTTCGTGTACGAGTCCTGGGACAATCTGGGAGATGACAGGCAGTCCATGATGTCCACTGTGCCCAAACGCCATCTAGAAACGAGAAAAGAATTCAGTCCGCAATTGGATACAATATTTTAGATAGTTAACTGAAACGGTTATATTTGACATGCCTTTAGAAACTATAAACTTCTATAGAAAAAACTCACCAACACAGGTAAAGCTGTTCCATGAAAAGTCAGGAATACATAACTTGTTGGATGGACAAGGACTGGAAGAGCAATGGTTCTGAGGAGAAAAAAGAATAGGAATAAATATGAAAATAATTGATAAAATTCTCTTAAAATTTCATCAAATAAGTTTGGAATTATGTACCGATGAAAATACACCACCTCCCCACTACCTGGTTCCCGTTAGAATCCCATATCACAAAATAAACTCGCGCGCTGATTGGTCTGTGAATATGTGACGTAGATAGCGAATTATTCAGCGCGGAATCCAACGCTTTCAAAGCTGAATTCAATGAAAGATCAGGGATCCCGCACAAAAAAAAAGGCTTTTGTGTTATCATCCCTTGATTTTCTTAACGTATGGCATTAAAAAACAATCAGAAAAAGAAGATTAGTTTGCAAAGAATATAATTGGAAATAGTTAACTTTGTAAAAAAGCGAATTTTGCTATAAAAACGAAGAATGTTTGATAGCAGTCTGAAAAGATGAATTCAATGAAAAATCAGGAAGCCCGCGTTTTGTTTTTCTTTCTCTTGCTTTTTATCCTCATCGGAGTCGCTGTTAGAGCAATTATTATGTGATATTGGATTCAAGAAAAATTCATTGTATGACTCGGGAATTCCACGATGAATCTCACTCGAAAAAACGATATCGCACGAGTCGCGAAGTTCATCGTCGAATTCCCTCGTCATCCAATGAATTTCTCTATACAATGACCCAGCCAATGGAGAATATTCACCTTTTTACGGAAACAAAAAAACCAGCATGCAGGATCGGACTCGTTTTTAACTCGTCTGAATTTCATTCAGGCACATTTAAGGTATTGATGGTACTCACC
This sequence comes from Anthopleura sola, assembly GCA_023349425.1. Lineage (NCBI taxonomy): Eukaryota > Metazoa > Cnidaria > Anthozoa > Actiniaria > Actiniidae > Anthopleura > Anthopleura sola. Next base: position 5,614,045 of record JALHLI010000016.1, on the reverse strand, counting down.
TTGATAGGACAGTATTCAAAACCCTCTTTTGGTACCACGTGATGCGGCCACATCCAATGATCAGCGTCATTCAGTTCACATGATGTTACCATCCCTTCCACTGGACCCAAGTTGTACGACACACAGTTGTCTTGCAGATAACATTTGTGCTGACAATCCTCTAATCCGGGTGCTAAGATTTTGAAAGACTTGATCACGTGACCAGTGAGGGTTTTGTTTTTCTCACAGACAAGAAAGTCCAGTACCTTACAGCCACCATCACCTGTACAGGGGGAGATGTCAAATACAAGGATTTGGTTTTTAAAAAGTTCTCATAAAATCAAACTAAAAAATAAATTAATCTTGATGTCATGATCTTCTTCTCAATCTATAGAGCTGTTAAGTTGTGACGTGTTTCCGGGTCCAACTTCTCATAAAAACGCTAAAATAGAGGGAAAATTGTTCTCTAAGATTTAACCTCCGCCTGAAACAATTACAACATTACTTTGGACAACAAATCCTGTCCCGAAGAAAGTGTAAAAAGAATCTTCATAAAACTGCTATTCGTTTTGGACCGGCCCGGAAGTAGATTTTTCATTCAATTGACGTCACACTTAAAAGCTGTATCGGCAAACATTTGTTTTTGATTTCAAGAAACATTAAAAAATCCAAGTTTTTCGAAGTTTGTCAAAAACAATGACAGTGTAAATAGGATCTAGTTAGATGACTACGAAGCTGCTTGAAACAATCAAAGAACAGATTGAAAATCTTTCCGATTTTCCAAGTTTAAAAAAAAAAAACAAAGGAAAACATAGAAAAAGACGAAAACGGGTTTATGTTGGCGGCTAGTTGGGAGAAATGTATTCCGTATTGGAACGACCTATAAAACGTGTTTGTGTGTGTGTGCTTCGCATATCCACGAGTTAAAAGCGGGTCCTCAGTACACAAAACAGTAAAGAAGTCGAAGAACAGTTACAATAATGTCTTCTTGGATTAAATTTCAAAAAAAACTTAAAAAATGTTTTAATTGTTTTAATTGTTTTCTCCATATCGAGGGAGAAATGCGGTCTGTCAGGAAAGAAACTTACTGCAAAATACCCAAAACCAATAAAATGCTTAATTGATGATGAAGAAAGAGGAAAAACATGAAACCTAATGTATTTTTCACCAGTTTAAGATAAAGAGAAAACAATAATACATGTAGAAAAGTGAAATAAAAAAAGTAGTGGATAAGAGAATTGAGTCAATCAAAGGATAAACTAGTGAGTTTGTGATCTTCGAGATTGGAAGTACATACACTAATTCGACTTAAGGCAATGGGCTCGCGCAAATTTAACCGATAGATTTTCCTATAATTTTGCATATAGATAGTTTTTGAGATGGACAAAACAGAACAACAACAAAAATCGACATCGACATCGACATAGATTTTGCGCTATGTTAGCTTGAACACGGCACTCCCCAGCGAGTCTAGAACGAAAACAACGCTTCTCAAAGTATTACGTCTAGTTTAATTCTGGTGGCGGCAATATGAAAAACAGAGGCTTTCAGAGGTACTAAAGTAAATAAACTTCCTTGAAAAACAGTTTAATGTCACAAAGTTCAGGAAAAATGCTATGTTTTGATATTTCCAACTTGAAAAACAGTCGAAATTACGTGCGAATGTCGTCTTTTTTAGATGATGTTTCACGATTTTCTCGAAAACAAACCGATAGATTTTTTATGTTTTTCGATATGTACTAGCTTTAGTTAAAAGACATCGAATTCAGGAAAAAAATGTATAGGTCACCGTATTCATTTACAAGATATAAGTCGTAAAGCAACGCAAAATGAAGAGCGACAAACGGAAAGCACACAGGTAGCCCAATCCATGGGTTTTGTCGGGCATGCCTCGAGTCATCGAACATACACAAAATGACTGCCATTCGACTAATTGTCAAGTTATATAAATACAGTGTATTGTTTCACATTTTAGTCAATATATTATACAATTCTAAATAATAAAAAAATGCGCAGAAAGATGCGCACGAGTGCGCGAGCCCATTGCCTTAAGATTGCAAAAAAGAGAACAAGTTAAAAAAAAAGCAGATAAAAACTTCTCTAATATCAAATGTCGGTAAACAATAATTTGAATAAATTTCAGAAATTTGGATTTGTTTTTGTTTGTTCTTGCTATGGAGAAGAATGCAGACTGTGGATGAAAGTCACTGAAAAGCTAACATGCGGAGAAAAAGTTAAAAAAACTGTAAGGTGAAATAATTTGGATGAATTTCAGAAATTTAAATTTTGTTTCTTTGTTATGATTGCTGCTATAGAGGGGAAAAAATGCAAACTGAGGAAGAAACGCACTGCAAAATAAACATTGATGAAGAAAACAGGAAACATGAAATAAAAAAATAAAAAAAAAGATATAGAGAAAATGCTGAATAGAAAAGGAAAAGGAAGTTGTTGATAAGAATAAAAATGAGTGTGTAAAACTGACGCTATACGGCAGCTGCACGTACCAACTAGTTTGTCAACTTCGAGATTGGGCAGTGAACTTTTTCTATTTGTGGTTAAAGCTGCGAAAGGGGAACTGAAATATCTTGTATCTTACTTACCTTTTACAGAAACAACAATCAGTAGGATTGTCAAGAGAGTTTCCAAAATAAATGGCGTTTTGTGGAGTGGATTCATGATGTAATGAGTTCAGCTACTTACAGCAAGTTGTATTTATTGCTTTCAGTTTTTAGTATTAAATATTTATGTTCTTAATCAATGTAATGCGCGTGGGCATTGTTTGAATACCTTCAGAAATCAAATGATCTTGACTAAGAGCGGTCCATTTAAATACATAGATAAAATAATATCAATGCGAATTAACGGTAGGTTCCACAGACTGGTTGCTCTTCTTCCACTGCATTTCAATTGGAATTTAGAAGTTGATTTTTGAGGAGGAAGGAAAAACCGGAAAAACCCTCGAAGTACAGGAAAGAACCAACAAACAACCATACTCTCATACAATACGACAATGAGCCCAGCGGGGCTGGAACTCGGGTCGCCTTGAACTACGCTACGCCACCCGTGCTTCCTTAAACAATGCATCATTACTGAATAATAATATTATTACGAAAATCGCACAAAATTCAATTTGCCTGAAACTTTCTTGGATTAATCTTTAAGGGTCTAATAAACACTGGTTCAAGTTTTTTCTTGATATTCCGATGGAAGTTTTATACGTTTACGAATTTTTGTCTGTGAGTCTGTGACGTCGTTTACTCAACACCAAACATCATTCTACACATTTCCCTGTATTTTTTTTTTTTTGTTCAAAATATTCGCTGGTTTGATACTCAGTACTGGTAAAAATAGAGACCTAAAAGTCAATTCTAATCCCAAGTAATGTAAAAAAAAAAAAAAGAAAAAAAACTTCCAGATAGGCCATCCTTTAGAATTTTACTGTTGTAAAATGAATATGGAGTTTGGAGTCTTCGATTTATTAATGAAAGTTTAAAGTGAATCATGAACTCAATATTCAAATAATGAAATCAATAATGGAGCCTGTGGGTAAGCTTGAGCCGTTTGACTGTAAATGTCCATGAAAATCGAATAAAATCATGAATTCGTGGCAAGGAAACAAAACAAAGCGCAGTTCTATGAAGATTTAACCTCCACCTGAAACAATTACATTTTTGGACAACAAATCCTGTCACGAAGAAAGTGTAAGAAGTATCTTCATAAAACTGTTATTCGTTTTGGAGCGGCTCGGAAGTAGAGTTTTTCATTGAATTGACGTCATACTTAAAAGCTGTATCGGCAAACATTTGTTCTTGATTTCAAGAAATAATATCAAAATCCAATTTTTTCGAAGTTTGTCAAAAACAAAGACAAAGTGTAAAAAGGATCTAGTTAGATGACTACGAAGCTGCGTGAAACAATCAAAGTACAGATAAGAAATCTTTCTAATTCTCCAAGTCTAAAATATTTTAGGAAAACAAAGAAAAAGACGAAAAAGAAAATTGGAAAAATAATAAACAGAAAATTGAAACAAATTGAATATCGTAACTCCAAATTCAACTGTTTTATTCTGCTGCCAAATTATGAATAATTAGAGAGAGAAAAATCAGTCACTTAGAAGAAGTCTGTAAATCTGATGCACATCAACAAGTCGTCCTCATTTGAATTCAGCTTTAACATGAATTTTCTCATTGAAACTCACTAAATTCTTGAAATTTTTACGGGTTTATGTTGGCGGCTAGTTGGGAGAAATATATTCCGTATTGGCCGTAATCCTAAAACGTGTTTGTGGGTGTGTGCTTCGCATATCCACGAGTTCAAAACGGCTCCTCAGTACACAAAACATTAAAGAAGTCGAAGAACAGTTACAATAATGTCTTCTTTTTCAGTATCAATTGTAAGGGGGAAATAATTGGATTGAATTTCAAAAAAAACTTTTAAAATGTTTTAATTGTTTTAATTGTTTTCTCCATATCGAGGGAGAAATGCGGTCTGTCAGGAAAGAAACTTACTGCAAAATACCCAAAACCAATAAAATGCTTAATTGATGATGAAGAAAGAGGAAAAACATGAAACCTAATGTATTTTTCTGCAGTTGAAGATAAAAAGAAAACAATAATACATGTAGAAAAGTGAAATAAAAAAAGTAGTGGATAAGAGAATTGAGTCAATCAAAGGATAAACTAGTGAGTTTGTGATCTTCGAGATTGGAAGTACATACACTAATTCGACTTAAGATTGCAAAACAGAGAACAAGTTCAAAAAAAAAAAGCTGATTAAAACTTCTCTAATATCAAATTTAGGTCAACAATAATTTGAATAAATTTCAGAAATTTGGATTTGTTTTTGTTTGTTCTTGCTATGGAGAAAAATGCAGACTGAGGATGAAAGTCACTGAGAAAGTAACATGCGGAGAAAAAGTTAAAAAAACTGTAGGGTGAAATAATTTGAATGAATTTCAGAAATTTGAAATTTTTTTGCCAGTTATTGTCGCTGCTATAGAGGGAAAAAATGCAAACTGAGGAAGAAACGCACTGCGAAATAAACATTGATGAAGAAAACAGGAAACATGAAATCAAATAAAACTAAAGATATAGAGAAAATGCTGAATAGAAAAGGAAAAGGAAGTGGTTGATAAGAATAAAAATGAGTGTGTAAAACTGACTCTACACGGCAGCTGTACGTACAAACTAGTTTGTCAACTTCGAGATTGGATGGTGAACTTTTCCTATTTGTGGTTAAAGCTGCAAAAGGGGAACTAAAATATCTTGTATCTTACTTACCTTTTACAGAAACAACGATCAGTAGGATTGTCAAGACAGTTTCCAAAATATATGGCGTTTTGTGGAGTGGATTCATGATGTGATGAGTTCAGGGCTACTTACAGCAAGCTAGCTGTATTTATTGCTTTCAGTTTTTAGCATTAAATATGCATGTTCTTAATCAATGTAATGCGCGTGGGCATTGTTTGAATACCTTCAGGAATCAAATGATCTTGACTAAGAGCGGTTCATTTAAATACATAAATAAAATAATATCAATGCGAATTAACATTGGATTCCACAGACTGGTTGCTCTTCTTCCACTGTATTCCAATTGGAATTTAGAAGTTGATTTTTGAGGAGGGAGGAAACCCCGGAGAACCCGGAAAAACCCTCGAAGCACAGGAGAGAACCAACAAACAACTCCATTCATTTACAGTACGATAAAGAGAGCAGCGGGGTTCGAACTCGGGTCGCCTTGAACTACGCTACGCCACCCGTGCTTCCTTAAACAATGCATCATTACTGAATAATAATATTATTACGAAAATCGCACAAAATTAAATTTGCCTGAAACTTTCTTGGATTAATCTTTAAGGGTCTAATAAACACTGGTTAAAGTTTTTTCTTGATATTCCGATGGAAGTATTATATTTTTACGAATTTTTGTCTGTGAGGCAGTGACGTCGTTTACTCAACACCAAACATCGTGCTATCCATTTCCCTGTATTTTTTTGTTCAAAATATTCCCTAGTTTGATACTCAGTACTGGAAAAAATAGAGACCTAAAAGTCAATTCTAATCACAAGTAATGTAAGTAAAGTCCGTCAGCCGACCTTTGCATGGGCTTCTAGAAATAAAATAATTAATCGATAAGTTATAGTGTTGAGTAAATGACGTCTCAGACTCCGTTAAAAATTCGTAACAATATAATACTTCCCATCGGAATGACACTGAAGAAAAAAACTTGAACTAGTATTTATTAGACCCTTAAAGATTATTCCAAGGACTTCAAGGGTCGAAAAGGTCGAAATATAGACGAAACTATTTCCCTATGAAATGAAGCTTACTAAGTCTTTTGAAATCCGGGCAAGAAAAATGTCAGCATATATTCCAAAGAAAGTTTTAGCAGAATTACATTTGGAGCAATTTTCATACTAGTCCCGGCCCACTTTACAGTCAAAACGGCTCAAGCGTACCCCCTGTAGAATCCATTAATGAATTCATTATTCGAAATATTGAGTTTATTATTTACTCTGACTCCAAACTTGAAAATAGATTATCTACTTCAGTTTTGGTTGGATTCTTCAACAATTGCCATGACAAGATAGAAAAACTCCCCAGAAAGGCCATCCTTTAGAATTTTAGTTGTGAAATAAATGAATGTGGAGTTTGGAGTTTTCGATTTATTATTGAAAGTTTGAAGTGAAGCAGGAACTTAATATTTGAATAATGAAATCAATAATGGAGCCTGTAGGTAAGCTTGAGCCGTTTTGACTGTAAATGTCCAAAAAAATCGAAAAAAATTATGAATTCGTGGCAAGAAAAAAAAAAATCAAATTCGCTCTCTCTTTGAAGTTGTGACGTATTTCCGGGTCCAGCTGCTCACAAAAACCGCTAAATTAAAGTGAAAATATTCTCAATAAATTAACCTCCACCTGAAAGAATTAGAACTTTGGACAACAAATCCTGCTATGAGGAGAAAGCAAGAAAAATCTTGATAAAACTGATTTTCGTTTTGGACCCGGAAGTTGTTTTTCCATACGAATGACGTCACACCTTACAGCCCTATTAGATATGAATCGCTGTGTAATTGGTACTCGAAAATATTGTTTCGGTTTTGAGAAAACGACCCAAGAAGTGCTAGGACCTGAGCCCCAAGCGAGAGGCGCACAAACTTTGAACAGAGCTCAGGTAAAAACCCGCAAACTATCTATGACACATTTTGAAGTTTCTACTTATTATATGTGTCTTCTCTGTTGATTCGACTGAATTTTATCCTTATTGGGCAAAGAAAGGAATTTTTGCAAGGAGAAATGGGAAACCTGTGTTTACATATGCTGATTAGTTACCTCAAAAGAAAAAAAATATTTAACTATTGGCAAGTTTTCTGATTGTTAACTATGGGCAAGTTTTCTGATTAGACTGAATTTTTTATTGCAAGTTAAAGCAATCTCTTGAATTTATAGTTAATAGTAATTCCTTTTAATAAATGAGCTCAAAATTAGTTTAATACATTGTACAAACCATGAAATAAATTTAGAAATAGCCGGTTTCATGCAGTATTTTAAGAATAATCAACTTTCATTAACTCGCAAAGCTACAAATAAAAATAAAAGATTGAAAAACGAAGAAACAAATTTAAAAGAAAAAACCGTTTCAAGCGCGCGCTGCGTGGCTCTGTGAGCGACGATTCGTTATATTGTCAATAGAGCTGTTAAAATATGTCGTATTTCCGGGTCCAACTGCCCACAAAAAACTGATAAAATTAAGCGAGAAATATTCTCAATGATTTAACCTCCACCTGAAACAGATGTTTGGATAAAAAATAGTTACATAAAGGAAAACAATAAAAACAACAAAGACAACAAATCCGTTTTTTATACACGAGTGACGTCACACTCAAGTGTGACGTCTATCTTATGGAAAAACAACTCCCGGGTCCAAAACAAAGAACAGTTCTATGAAGATTTTCCTTATTTTTTTCTTTATGAAAAGATTTTTTGTCCAAAGATCTGTTTCAGGTGGACGTTAAATTATTGAGTACGGTGTTTGCTTTATTTTGGCGGTAATTTTGAGCAGTTGGACCCGGAAATACGTCACAACTTAACAGCTCTATACTGCACTGGCTCATTGATGTCGTCAGATACAGCAAAATCCCGTGATCGATTTTAACCAATAATATGCTTGAATTCTGAACATTAAACGAAGATTGAATGTTAATGTAGTTTATCATTCAAATTATTTTTTCCGTCATTTTGATTCTCATTTTAAGAACTGCAAATAACTGACTACAAATAACATTCTGCTCATGCGCATTACGATGCAGAGGCATCTTACTGCAAATAAAGTTTTGCTCATGCGCAGTAACGCTGCATTTGATAATGTATCGCTTCCCTGAAAAAATGAGCTGACTTCTTTGTTATTGTTTGACTCGTGCGCACTGCCCCTCAAAGATTAGAACAAAAAAATTGAATGATAAAACAAATATTGAACTCGGTTATCGCCAGATATCGAGATTTGTTGGCGTCTTGCAAGCTCGCCACTAACAAATCACGATATTTAGCTCAACCTCGTCCAATAATTGCTTATTATTCTCCGTTACTAGATTGTTCGTGAATGTGGTATGGACGAACCACAATTCAAAGTCATGGATATCGATTGTTCTCTGTACGAGATTCTGAAAGAAGAGATACTGGAAAAAAGTGTCATCGGGTATTCTGTGAAGACTAGGTTCTAATTGTGGCCCTAAAACGAGACATTTCTTGGTGTTTGTTTGTGCTTCATGGTGGGGTACAGCGATACAGCTCCATAAATGATGGCTGACATCGGGTGATCTGTGAAGACAAGGTTCTAATTGTGGCTGTAAAACAAGGCATTTCTTGGTGTTTGTTTGTGCTTCATGGTAGGGTACAGCCATATAGCTCCATTCTCATTGAAGCATGGTCATTCCACTTCTGTACAATGACACGAATGTATCGGGCAATGATCGGTATCTCGAGCTTGTTGGTCACTACTGTGTCTCTGTCAGAGTTTCCAGGAAATTTCTGAATTCAAAGATAATAAAACTTGTTTTATAAAATGACTGAATTTTAAGTTGCGCTGTTATTTGCTCAAAGTGCTATTTTAGATAAGAGTATCTAAAATACTTATTCCATATTTTCCGCGCATGTACTCTGAATTTTTCAACTGATTTTGACTTGAGAAGCTTAAAACCAAATCGTTTCGTGTCGTGATTTAGTTCGCCTTTCTATTCTTCTCTCACAATCCCGCCTGCTGTGAGTAAAGATCCAAACTGAAAACTGTGGCATATTTCTAAAATTTATGAATTTTAGTTTCTGCATAAAGATGGTAAGATTTAATTTCGAAATAGCGTGGACATTGAATAAAATTCACAATCCACAAAACAAAGCAAAAAGGAAACAATCAAAATAAGTCCTCCCCAAAATATTTCTAACCTTAACACAGTCTCCTTGGTAGTTTGTCCAGTCGGTTGTGTCATTGCTGTAGGACACACTGTACTCGGTCACCCATTGCTGATGATCTACGGGTCTTCCTTGTGTGGCAATTTTAGTAACCATCTTGACTCTAGCAAGGTCAACCTGTAGGTACTCGCCTCTCTTAGACAAACCTGCAGACCACGCACCATTGGTAACACCAAGGACACGCTGGTTATTCAATCGGGCTCCCTGTGGTGCATATTTTTGTCGGTTGTAGGCGTTTGTACTTGCGTACGTAGATGAGGCAGTGATCTGGGGGTCTGGGATGGTTCCATTTTCCATACCCAGCGGAATTTCACATCCTATTTACATAAAAAAATTGAAATGATAAAATTTCCAATAATCTTTCTAAGATGTTGATAATTCGATCAGTGTCATCTCATAAGATTAAGTCTAAGTTAAGTTTCTTACACGTTGTATTGACTGCTGATAATTTTTTAAACTCTCAAAACTTCTTTTTCTTAAAAGAAGGTAATATTTTTACCTTAAAACTTTCCGTAAATTTGTTGGTAAGATTATTCTAATCTATTTTAATGTAGTGCTTAATTTAATATGTAAATTTGAAAAAGATATGACAGTAAGTTGTCTCTATTTGTTATATTCCAGGACAAGTTTCTTACCCGCTGTATTAACTGTTGGTATTTTACATTTCTTGTTCTCCATTTCTGGCCCGGTGCAGTTGGTACCGATATTCTGAAGTGCTGTAGGGTTGGTACAGTTTCGTGTACGAGTCCTGGGACAATCTGGGAGATGACAGGCAGTCCATGATGTCCACTGTGTCCAAACGCCATCTAGAAACGAGAAAACATTCCTCAATTAAATGAAATATTTTAGATTGTTAACAGTAACGGTTACATTCTACAAGCCTTTAGAACCTCTTATCTTCTACAGAAAAAACTCACCAACACAGGTAAAGCTGTTCCATGAAAAGTCAGGAAAACATAACTTGTTGGATGGACAAGGACTGGAAGAGCAATGGTTCTGAGGAGAAAAAAGAATATGAATAAATATAAAAATAGTTGATAAAACTGTCTTAAAAATTCACAGAATAAGTTTTGAGTTATGTAGCGATGAAAATACGGGACGCGGCACCACCCCACCACCTGGTTCCCGATGATACGATGACCCAGCCAATGGAGAATATTCACCTTTTTACGGAAACAAAAACCAGCATGCAGGATCGAACTCGTTTTTAACTCGTCTGAATTTCATTCATGCACATTTAAGGTATTGATGGTACTCACCTTGATAGGACAGTATTCAAAACCCTCTTTTGTTACCACGTGATGCGGCCACATCCAATGATCAGCGTCATTCAGTTCACATGATGTTACCATCCCTTTCACTGGACCCAAGTTGTACGACACACATTTGTCTTGCAGATAACATTTGTGCTGACAATCCTCTAATCCGGGTGCTAAGATTCTGAAAGACTTGATCACGTGACCAGTGAGGGTTTTGTTTTTCTCACAGACAAGAAAGTCCAGTACCTTACAACCACCATCACCTGTACACGGGGAGATGTTAAATACACTGTTTTAGTTTCTAAGCCACACTTCATAAGTCGATCTTCCCATGTACGAAACGCAATGAAAACAATGGATAATAAGACGGTGTTTATTGATGTCATTAGGTTCGGCTCATGAGAAGTTCGACGCTTGATTTGGACCTAAAACGTTCTTATAAAAAACATCGCCCCATGTGAGGGAATCCGGAATGAATCTGGATTCCAGATTCTAAGGGCTTGATTCTGGAATCCAAATTTTTCATTTCCAGATTACTTTAGCCTGGACATTATAACAATATTTATTGCCTTTTTTTACACCGCACTCCATTTTTACTTGTTTTAAAAAAGATTATATATATATAATTAAAAAACTCATTAATATTCAATAGCCATTTTGTCCAATCCGATACTCATCAGTAGTCACGTGGAAAGCACTTTATACTCTATAAAGTACTATACAAATTTAAAGCGCGGGGAGGGATTTGAATTCAGCCCAGGGGAATAACGGGGTATAATACACAGACAATGGTTTTTAATGAGCTTTAATCTATATCTAAAGTTACATGTGTCTTTATATAAAGGTACGTGTGGAGATAGATAAAGAAATACAACGTTCTTATATTATAGTTCCACAGTATTTATATCATACGAATTGCAAATCATGCTATTTATCTTTGAACATAACTGTATTTGTTGGTAACCTAATTTCTTATCTTATTTATGACTATGCTCATAGTCATATTAACTATATTAACTATGCTATGCTTGACTATGTCAGTTCAAGTTCTATTAGCGAGTGAAATGAAATACGCAATTATTAAATATTCCACCGGGTGCTGACAATGTGCTTTCAGGATTAGCAGAGCTAGACGGTTCTGATATATTTGCAAGTATATCATTGGGAATATCTAAATCTAAATCAAATAAGGACTGAAAATCACCTTTTCTTCCTCATATGTTTTTGGTAGTCGAAATTTCCGTTTTGGTGGCATGTTCGTCGATCTTGCCAATGTGCAATGAATTGCTTTCTGCGCGACTGATTGCAATACTGAATATACTGAAGTACTGAATACATCACGATTGCCATTTCATTATTATTGCTCAATAAAGCAAATTCCCAAGTGAAAACGACGCATCTCTTTTTATTTCAAAAGCATTTTTTAATCATTGTTTTCTATCGATATTGAACAAAATGGCTATTGAACATTAATGAGCTTTTTTAAGCCATATAAAAAACTCGTAGCACTCGCTGCGCTCGGGTTTTTATCCTTGATAAAACACTGCTACTCGTTTTTTATATACTACATAAACAAAAACATGACATAATTATACAATGCCTTGGATTCCAAAGAAGGTGGATTCCGAATTCTATTTGATGGATTCCGTATTTCGAGGGTCTGGTTCCGGATTCCAAAGTGAATTTTTCCATGTATTCAGGATTCGGGATTCCCTTACATAGGGGAAAAAAGTCACGATCCTCATACAGGAGCCCATTACCCGCAGCATACGACTGATAACCCTGTCTCGAAATTGAGTGCCAGATAAACAGAATGAAGCTAACAAAGACTACAATGGGTTTCTTTTATGTAAACCGAAGTAATCTAAACGAAGTAATCTTAGCTTCGTTGATCGGCTAAGGCGACATTACTTGGCGGGAACTGAAGCCGTTCTAAGAGCGACATTTTGTAAATATCGACGAAACATTGGCTCAATTAAAAAATCGATTTCGCTCATTTTTTGTTTATTGATAGCCCATAGTATGAAATACATCCTGGTGTTTTTAGTTTGGAAAAAAATACTTAGTTTTCGAGAAATTTACGAAAATCGATTTCGGCCCTACGCATAAAAAAAATGATCGCCGAAAGTTCACGAATTAATTATTTAATGCCTTTGAATAAAGTCTCTAAAAATGTTGTTTGGTAGAAACTGAAATATTGGCGTGAAATTGTGTTTTTGAGGGGTTTTGAGCGGTTTGAAAATTTGCTTCGCTCTCCCTATGTATATATTCTGAGAATTAAAGTATGAAACAGCGCCTCAAAAATTTTACACCGACCCTTACTTCAATTAGATTTATAAGATTAAAAAAAATATTTTACTCTAGAAAAACAGTTTCGTGACCAAATATATAACAGAACGGGTTCCTTTTTCTCTCTCGTAATTTGCATATTGATGACGGCGCTTCAGATTAGTTAGTCGCATTTCGTGCTCGAACACCTCCCAATAAAATTCGTTCGCCTGTTGGCGTCTTATTTTTAGAAGTTCAGATTTATTCTAAGGACACTAGAATAGTTGTTCTTTAAGGTGATATAGCTCTTTTTTCGAATCGTTAGGTAGCAGCTGAGATATTGGAGTCTAAATTTCGTCTAAAATTTGATCGTCAACTGACTACAAGATAACGAGTGTTTTATGAGGCTAAATATAAGTGTCAACAAGAAAGTTTGTAAGAATACGAATAATACATATTTAAGATATAATGTCAACTTACTTTCTTCCGAAATATGGTTTGAGTTGGTTGCTTTAAACGCCGTCTATCAATTATTAAAGTTGGCTCTCGATTCGTGCATATTAATTAGGAAAAATGAATATCATTTAATCGATTTTTCAAACTTTCGTAATTTTCAATAAAATAAAATCGCGCTTGGACTTTTTAATCATTTTTTCTGAAATATCTATCTAGGAAGGATCTTTCGGTAAAATAAGATCAACTTTGATTTCAAGCAACTGTCTTGAGTTTCTCGTTCTTTACAGACATACGCTCTTAAAGCCTGTGAGAATGTTTTCAGTTGAAACTTCGTAAATTCAAATATTCAAATACCCGCTTACTCAGCGTGAAGTACTCAAAGCGGCAGCAAAAACGTTAGAGACTTATTTTCTTTGTTGTTCAACATAGAACAGACTGCAGACTGTGGAAGAAACTCGTTGCGAAATAAATACCCCTTCATGTTGTTAAAGATATAGGAAAAACAAGAAACAAATGTGCTTTTGAATTCTTCCACTTTTTAAATCTTATATGGAAAATATTAATAGAAAAGAAAAGGAAAATAGTAGGTAAGAATAGAATCAAGTAATAAAACTGAGGTGAAATGGCAGCTGTTTTTGAACACCAGTTAATAAGTTTTTCAAATTCGACATTAGGATCTAGAGAACATCTTCTAATCCGCAGAACGTTGCCAAACGAAGAATAAAATGCCTCGTAATAACTTACCTTTTACAGAAACTGTACATGTCAATAGGATTGTCAAGAGAGTTTTTAAAGTATATGTCGTTGCATGGAGTAGATTCATGATGCGATGAGTTCAGGGCTACTAACAGGAAGTTGTCAACTTTACTGTTAATTTCCTAGATAAAAAGTTAATGTTTTTCTAGTTTTAGCAGAGTGATGCGCGTGGGCAACTTTTGAATACCTTCAGCAATCCATTTATTCTGACTCAGTGCGGTTCCATTTCATTATTACTGATATTATTGTTAGTTGTTCAAACTCAAGAAGTGTTATCAACAGGAATGTTTTCCTCTGTATTCTTAAGTGTTAGATAGATAGGGTATTAAATTTTGACATTTTTTTCCCAAAAGTCCAAAAAGGTTTTTTCCGCCACTTAACAGTTTTGATCCGCAATCGACTCCTCATGTAAGGCATTCAGTTTGTTCTTGTAGTGTCAACATCATCAAAAGCCTTAGATGGGGTTTAACTTTACACTGTTTACAGTGTTGTATTTATTTATCCTCTTTATTGATTTAAGCATTTATCGAAAAGTTTGCAAAAATGTTTTTCTTCGCCACTAAACGGTTTTTATTCGACTCCTCATTTTTACAGCATTTGCTCTCAGTGTAGTGCCAACATTATCTAAAGCCAGCTTTACGGTGTTGTATTTATTTATCGCGTTACTATGGTAAAGCCGATTAATAATAATAAAGTTATAATGAGGAGGGCTAAATCTTTAATTATTCATGATTGTTTTCTATTAAGTTTTTTTTGGATTGTTTTTAGTATTGTAACTATGAAAGTCTTTATCGAATAAAATAACGAAGTCATAGTCAATATTTTTATTCAGATATATATTTGTGAATAAATACACAGAGATGAAACTTTCGTGAAGTGTCTCAGTCTAAAGCATCATTGGCTGAGGTGTAATAAGGTCGAGCCAAGATTTCCTTGGTCAAATTGTTGTATAAGTTTTGAAGATTCTACATTTAGTAGTGTAAAGTGTCCCGCCTTTCTCGCCAGATGATGTTACAGTAGTCAGAAAATGGTAGAAATAAAGTGTAATAAAACAGTTCCCTTTCATTGATGCATGGGCGAAAATAGAGTGTCCACAGTGCACAGTCTCTAAGCACCCTTACTCCCCCATGTCTACTGTGGTCTATTGAATCGAAAGAGCTTGATAGCAAACCATTTTCACTTTTTTATCATATAATACCTACTGTTATTTATTCAAAACATTTTCCCGTTTCTGATTGGCCAACAGTCCCCTGTTAAATTTTCATAATAAGCACTGACTGACAAAATTTGGATTTTTTTTTCATTATTGGACGATTGACGTCACCATTGCCGTCAAACAAACACTCTCCCAGTTATATACATAATTTTCCATATCATACTCAGCCTCATCCAATAATTGCTAAGCATTCGAACCCTTCGGACATTGGTCAATCTTTGTACATCGTTTTGGAAGTAATATAATACAAGTTTTCGTACGTCTCCTTTAAGGTAATTCTGTAGTTTTGCTTTGCGCACGTGCTACTGCGCACGATTTTAGCCAGCGTGAGCTCGTGCACATTGGCTATTATTACGATTTCAAGATGGCGGCCGGTTGGTAAAAACGGTTTGTTAAAAATACACAAATTACAGAAAATAAACTTTATCAATCGAAGGTATCTGGCATTGATATGAGAGTTTTGTATAAATTTAGAAAGATATCACAGTCTTTTTTATATATTTTTTTTGTGTACTCTCCCTAGTCCTTTCTAGATCACTACATTTCGAGGACAAAATTCGTATTTTAGCGAGCTGTAGCGCGAAAACGGGCACGGTGACCTATCTTTTTTATTTCAGTAAATCAATAAGGAATAGGTTTACCATAATATATCTTAATTTAAACAAAATTCCATGTCCAGTTTTCGAGATATTCTCAAAATACTACACAATAACATCAATGCTGTCCACACGCGCAAGATCATTAAAGCGTTAGAAATAAGGAAAGTTGATTTTCTTCTTGTTTACTTTTTATTTTTCAACAAAAATAGCACTCAAACATATGTGTATATATATCGCAAAAATGTCAAAGTTTTAGGGATTCGGTGTATATATATTTTTTTTTTGAAAAATAAACAGCAAACAAGAAGCAAATCAACTGCAAACATGTTAAAAAGCTTCATTAGGTATTCTAGAACAACTTGGTAACAAATAATTGTTGAAAAATAAAATAGTGAAAAATAGTGTATTTAAAGTATAGAAAGGAATCGTCCTATACAGCCATTCTACCTTAAAATGCCATTCGTCAGTGAAGATCTTAAGAGACGAACACAATCACTCATTAATCGAACTGGACTACACAACATCAAGATCTTCTATGCCAGCGGACAAAGATCTGACTCGTTGTTTACACCCAAGAAAGATAAACAATGCTGTACCGATGATTGCGAGACATGCAAGTGTGCTGACACTAAGAAAATCTGTCTGACAAAACATTGCATCTATAAGATCACCTGTTTGGAATGCAAAAGCATCTACGTTGGGGAATCAGGCAGGACGGTTGGATCGAGATTGAAAGAACACATAAGGATGAAACAGCAGACGATCTATTCTCATCTAAAGACACACGTCGAGAACCCATCGCTAGCAGATATTACATGGTGCGTGTTACACAGAAATATTACCAACTATCAAGAAAGACGCATTATAGAAGCCATTGAAATCAAAAGATTTCATAACAACATCATGAATGGCTGTATAGGACGATTCCTTTCTACACTTTAAATACACTATTGTACTATAACTACAATTCGAGACAACAGACCATTGTCTCTTATATGCAAATTATAGTTTTTTTCAGTTATAAGATACTTTACGCTGTACGCTCAAAGAGCATTCACTGACGAAGCCGTGACAGGCGAAACGTTTGAATTAAAGCCAATATACAACAACATATGCCTTCCGAAGTCTTTACTCCTACCTACATATATATATATATATATATATAGATTATGGATTGTAGATAGATCAAAGACAAGACATAACTTTTGCTGTTACTCGGAGTTTCACGCTTACGCGATCTTCAGATTAAAGACTGTCTGAAGATCGCGTAAGCGTGAAACTCCGAGTAACAGCAAAAGTTATGTCTTGTCTTTGATCTATCTACAATCCATAATCTATAACGCTCTACATGTCAATGTATTGAGCACTTTACCGTCAGAATAGACACACCCAGATATATATATATAGCTTTTTGCAAAAATTATGGCCGGTTCAAGTATATGTACAAGTATATCAAAAGTATATCAGAAATTATGGGATATCATCCCTGATATTTTTTTCAGAAAGCCCTAGTGATAGGCAACCCGAAAAAAATATCATGGATGATATCCCATAATTTCTGATATACTTTTGATATACTTGTATATATACTTGAAACGGCCATAATTTTTGCAAAAGGCTGTATATATATATATATATATATATATATATATATATATATATATATATATATATATATATATATATATATATATATATATGTATGAAGAATAGTTTGAGAAAAAGGGTGTAAGCGCTGAAGACCTCTTTTATATGTGAGATTTCAATAAATACAAAATAATCAAGTAAAAGTGTTCCCTTGGATTGTAATACACTTTATTCCAATCCCTTACGCCACTCCCTTTCATTTTTTCTTCCTTAAAGGCCTTTTTACTAAAACAATCTTCATATATATATGACATTTGAATGAAACTAATTGTTCTAAATTGAACTTAGAATAAAACAAAATGAGTAAAAAAAATAATCAGGTGAAAACATTTTTATTTTAAAAATCGTGTTTAGATGGTTGGAAAGATGGCAAGTAGTTTTTATTGGTAATTAATAGAAATATCATAGTGATTTTTTTTACACTTGACTCACAAAACTTTAAATGAAAAATTGATAAGTAAAATATCATTGTGTACTCCTATTTTTAGTTATTCAAAAACTCACGAAAAATTCGTGCATAATAATTTTGGTCCCATTGTAGCCACAGGAATAAAAGTGTAATAGATAAATTCGTAATATTTAACAAATAAACAGCGAGTGCTTCCTACGCTTCTTGATTGGTCTGTATTATGATAGAAGATATCAGAGTTACACTCCATTGTCTTCAAACAATTGTTTTAAGTTGTGGCATTTGGGTATACATTTACTGTATTGTTAACACAAATGCCTACTGTTGAAAAAATTGTTTGAAAATAATGGACTGTAACGCAATTGTGGCTGTAAAACAAGGAATTTCTTGGTGTTTGTTTGTGCTTCATGGTGGGGGTACATCCATACCGCTCCATAAATGATGGCTGACTTCAGGTGATCTGTGAAGACAAGGTTCTAATTGTGGCTGTAAAACAAGGAATTTCTTGGTGTTTGTTTGTGCTTCATGGTGGGGTACAGCCATACCGCTCCATAAATGATGGCTGACATCAGGTGATCTGTGAAGACAAGGTTCTAATTGTGGCTGTAAAACAAGGCATTTCTTGGTGTTTGTTTGTGCTTCATGGTGGGGGTACAACCATACAGCTCCATAAATGATGACTGACATAAGGTGATCTGTGAAGACAAGGTTCTAATTATGGCCGTAAAATATGGCAATTCTTGGTGTTTGTTTGTGCTTCATGGTAGGGTACAGCCATACAGCTCCATTCTCATTGAAGGATGGCCACTCCACTTCTGTACAATAACACGAATGTATCGGGTAATGATCGGTATCTCGAGATTGTTGGTCACTACTGTGTCTGTATCAGAGTTTCCAGGAAATTTCTGAATTCAAAGATAATAAAACTTGTTTTATAAAATGGCTGAATTCTAAGTTGCGCTGTTATTTGGTCAAAATGCTATTTTAGATAAGAGTATCTAAAATACTTATTCCATATTTTCCGCGCATGTACTAACTTATGTTATAACTTATTTTGACTTGAGAAGCTTGAAACCAAATCGTTTCGTGTCGTGATTTAGTTCGCCTTTCTAGTCTTCTCTCACAATGCCGCCTGTTGTGAGTAAAGATCCAAACTAAAAACTGTGGCATATTTCTTAAATTTATGAAGTTTGGTTTCTGCATAGAAAGATGGGAAGAGTAATTTTCGAAATAGCGTGGAAATTGAATGAATTCACAATCCACAAAACAAAGCAAAAAGAATAAAATCAAAATAAATCCTCCCAAAAATGGATTTCTAACCTTAACACAGTCTCCTTGGTAGTTTGTCCAGTCACGTGTGTCGTTGCTGTAGGACACACTGTACTCGGTCACCCATTGCTGATATTGTACGGGTCTTCCTTGTGTGGCAATTCTAGTAACCATCTTAACTCTACCAAGGTCAACCTGTATGTATTCACCTACAGACTTAGCTGCAGCCCACGCACCAATGGTAACGCCATCAGAGATCAGGTTGTTCAGTCGGGCTCCCTGTGCTGCATGAAATGCAAGGTTACCTGCTATTGAAGAGGCAGTGATCTGGGAGTCAAGGATAGCTCTATCTTCCATACCCAACGGATTTTCACATCCTAGTCACACAAATAATAAAATCTGCAATAATCTTTCTAAGATGTCGATAGTTTTAACAGTCTCATATCATGATCTAGAGTCTGAGGCTAGTTTCTTACCCGCTGTATTAACTGTTGGTATTTTACATTCCTTGTTCTCCATTTCTGGCCCGATGCAGTTGGTACCGATATTCTGAGGTGTTGCAGGGTTGGTACAGTTTCGTGTACGAGTCCTGGGACAATCTGGAAGATGACAGGCAGTCCATGATGTCCACTGTGTCCAAACGCCATCTAGAAACGAGGAAACACAACATAATTTAATGAAATATTTTAGATGGTTAACTGAAACGGTTATATTCTACATGCCTTTAGAACCTCTAATCTTCTATAGAAAAAACTCACCAACGCAGCTAAAGCTGTCCCATGAAAAGTCAGGAATACATAACTTGTTGGATGAACAAGGACTGGAAGAGCAATGGTTCTGAGGAGAAAAAAGAATATGATATTTGAAAATAATTGTTAAAATTCATTAAAAAATCATAAAATAAGTTTGGAGTTATGTACCGATGGGGGTCGCAGCACTACCCCACCACCTGGTTCCCGTTACAATGACCCAGCCAATGGAGAATCACTCTTTACGGAAACAAAAACCAGTATCCAGGATCGGACTCGTTTTTAACTCGTCTGAATTTCATTCAGGCACATTTAAGGTATTGATGGTACTCACCTTGATAGGACAGTATTCAAAACCTTCTTTTGGTATCACGTGATGCGGCCACATCCAATGATCAGCGTCATTCAGTTCACATGATGTTACCATCCCTTTCACTGGACCCAAGTTGTACGACACACAGTTGTCTTGCAGATAACATTTGTGCTGACAATCCTCTAATCCGGGTGCTAAGATTTTGAAAGACTTGATTACGTGACTAATGAGGGTTTTGTTTTTCTCACAGACAAAAAAGTCCAGTACCTTACAACCATCATCACCTGTACAGGGGGAGTTATCAATAATAATTTTAATTAATAATAATTTTATTAACTTATATTGCGCAAATCTCAATCCTTGGCGAATTTTCATTTGCGCATTACAATATTTACAATATAAAATCAGTATATAAGATATAATACAATATAAATGTAAAAGATGATTATCTATGAAATTTATTATACTACCACCATGCTCACAACCACGCGCCGGCACCATCCCAAATCGCACCGCAGACCCGGTGATTCTCCAAGTCTGCAATGCGACCCGAAGCGGCGACAGCGCGCGCAGTCATGAACATAGCGGCAGTATACACAAAATAAATATATTGTCTAAAAATGTTAAAATGAAAACAAAAATAAATAAGTAAATAAAAAAATAAATAAAAATAAAAATACACAAATATTTCAAAAATAAATAAATAAAATAAAATAAAAATAAATCACCCTTACAAAAAGGCTTTATGAAATAAAAATGTCTTGAGAGATCTCTTAAAAATATCGGTGGAAGCTAGCGCTGTAACGTATTGATTTTGGTAAAGTGTTCCATAGCATAGGGGCAGCACATGTAAATGATCTGTCACCTAATGTTGAATATGATCTAAATTTAGGTGTACTAAGTAACATATTGTCGTTAGATCTTAAACTATAACTGGAACAATGTTTAATTGAAAGCATGTTCTGAATGTAAATTGGCACCTGGCCATGAATAGCTTTATATGTAATTAAAAGAATCTTAAATTGAATGCGAAACTTTATGGGAAGCCAATGTAATGTACACAATAATGGAGTAATATGGCAAAACTTAGATTCGTTAAAAACTAAACGTGCCGCGGCATTCTGAACTCTTTGCAGCTTAGCCAATTGACAAGCAGGCAGTCCATATAAGAGACTGTTGCAATAATCTAAGCGGCAGGAAACAAATGCATGAATGAGAGTCTCAGTATTTTTCCTTGAAAGATATTTCCTAATGCGTTTTATATTGTATAAAAAGTAAAAAGCTGCAGAACTAGTTTTAGTAATATGAGTATTCATAGATAATGTGCTATCAAACCACACCCCTAGATTTTTTAGAGGCGATTCAGGATGAATGTCTCTATCGCCGATTCTTATATTATTAATGTTAATCTTAGAAAGCTGTTGCTTTGTCCCAATAAGAAGAAATTCAGTTTCATCATTCATGAGAAGTTTATCTTCTGACATCCATTTCCTTATGTCCGCGAAGAATTACAATGTTTTGGTTTTTAAAAGTTCTTCTAAAACCAAACTCAACAAATAAATTATTCTTGATGTCACGATTCTTCCACACATTCTTTAAGGTAAACATTTGTTCTTGATTTTAACACACAGTAAGACACAGTGTAAATAGGATCTAGTTATATGAGTACGAAGCTGCGTGAAACAATCAAAGCACAGATTGGAAATCTTTCTGATTTTCCTGGCCTAAAATATTTTAGGGAAATAAAGAAAAAGACGAAACAGAAAAATGGAAGAATAAACAGAAAATGGAAACTAATTATAGTATTGTAACTCCAAATTCACTTGTATCTACGTCACCCAGGAGAAGTCTGTAAATCGGATACACAATCGTCCTCATTTGTATTCAAATTTATTCTCGGTAAAACTCGCTGTATTCTCGAAAGTTTTCGTAGAACACTGATGAAAGTATACCCCTATACATTTGATAAGCAATAATAAATTATTTGCATTGAATTATTTGCATAGTTGAAGTCCCTCGTTATACCAGCTGAGCTATTGGTGAATTCGTTGGCAAACTAGTGTTGAACAGCATTTTTATTCCCACGCCACCAAATACTCTGCATATGTTGATCAGAAATTACACTTAAGAGAATACAACTGCTTCACTCCAGTGAGCACTCCGTAACACTTGTTATAAGCCCTACAGTATTTCGAAATCAATTACATTCCGCACGAAGAACTCTCATAATCCCAGGCAACATAATGAATGACGTACAATAGTATAAAGAACTATCTCCATTCCTGCATAATGAATTATTTTCTCGATTGAGAAGTCATTCCAAAAACTCGTGGTTCGTGTTTCATTAGGGTTTCCAAACACTCGAAAACAATAAAAGCACTCGGCCTGCGGCCTCGTGCTTTCAAATCAGGTTTTCTCGTGTTTAGAAACCGTAATGAAACACTCGTACTCGTTGTTGAAATATTACTTCAAGGCTCTTTCCATTTTGACACCTCAGTACAATTACTCTATTGGATATACAGAACATTATTCAATGTCTCAATTACCATAATATTTAAGTCGTAGAGTTTTAAATCATCTCTGAAATATCGGAATATATAGTTCTAGATAGCAAATTCAATTAACACTGTCGTCGGTAAAAAAAAGCCTAAACATTATTATTTTTTTTACCAACAAACTTCACGGTGGGCTATCTAAGATTTACAGTGAGGTTTTTTCATACTTTTTTCCTTTTTTATCCCTTGTGTGAATCGATTGGAAATATGATTTATTTTGAACAATAAGATTATTTGAGTTCAGTGCTTCATTTTCAGAATGTTTGAAGGTTTGAAGGTTTTTCATCAACGACGTTAATTGAATTAGCTATATATTATAACAGAAGTATATTATTTCTAAAGTAAATCTTAACAGGCAGTAGCTTAACTACTTGGTACTTCGCAAATTAACAGAAACGAATTTTACAATATTTGGCCCAATTATACAAGAAACGAATTGCTTTGTTTGGAAGTATTTCTGTGATTTCTTTGAATCGATTCTAGACCACGTCTTGCCAATATTCAACTTTCAAATGGCTAATTATTTCCGTTCTTTGACATATTAATTTAGATAAGTTTTGGTTGTTTTTTTTCCCTTCAAAACTTGTACTTACAATTTTGTTTTGAAATTATATTGAAACTTGTCGAAAGAAACCTTGGCCGCTTACGTCTCTTCATGATAAAATTACAACTGGCTATGTAAATTCTCGATTAAAATTCTTAAGTCTCGGGGGACAGACCATCACATACATGTTCTTAATGAACAGAACATTTCATTGTATTTCTGTTATTTCAAAGCTAAAAAAAATATGTCGTATATTACTTTTATTCAAAGATTAATTTTCTCTTGGGAGGGAAACAAAAAAACGTAGCAAACAAATGTATACAAACAATGGTCTCGTGAGTAAGACTTTATATTCTAAATCGGTCAGAGAATAAACGGATTTAAAGCTCCTCGCAATGCTCGGTGCTCTAAATCCAATAAAGCACTCGCGTTTATTCTCTATCCCTTACACAAAGAATGAAGAACCGCCTACCGCGAAGTACACAAAACAGTAAAAAAGAATGTCTTCTTCTTTTTCGGTATCAATTGTAGCCATTGTAGAGAAAAATACTAGTGAAATGAAATGCGTTCGGTGTGAATAATAGAGTAAAGAATTAAGAGAAAAATATCATATGCCCTTGGCATTACTCGAACCCACGGTAGGACTCGAAGCCCCGCGGTAGGGAAAAATAGTTTGATTTCATTTCAAAGTTTTGAGTTCAGGTTTAATCAGTTATTTATTTTTCTCCAAAAATTGCGGTCTGTCAGGAAAGAAAGAAATACACAAAAAAACAAAAATGCTTAATTGATTTTGAAGAAAGAGGAAAAACATGAAAAAATGGTGGATATATAAGAGAATTGAGAGCATAAATATGACAGCTGTACGCGCTTTAGAAACTAGTGAGATTGTGAAAAACTTAAAAAAAGCTGTAGAGTGAAATAATTTGAACGAATTTCAGAAAGTTTCAATGTTTTTCGTCAGTTATTGTCGCTGCTATAGAGGGAAAAAAATGCAAACTGAGGAAGAAACGCACTGCGAAATAAACATTGATGAAGAAAACAGGAAACATGAAATCAAATAAAACTAAAGATATAGAGAAAATGCTGAATAGAAAAGGAAAAGGAAGTGGTTGATAAGAATAAAAATGAGTGTGTAAAACTGACTCTACACGGCAGCTGTACGTACAAACTATTTTTTCAACTTCGAGATTGGATGGTGAACTTTTCCTATTTGTGGTTAAAGCTGCAAAAGGGGAACTAAAATATCTTGTATCTTACTTACCTTTTACAGAAACAAATGTCAATAGGATTGTCAAGAAAGTCTCCAAAATATATGGCATTTTGTGGAGTGGATTCATGATGTGATGAGTTCAGGGCTACTTACAGCAAGCTGTATTTAATTCTTTCAATTTTTGGTAATAAATATTTATGCTGTTAATCAGTGTTTTAAACAAGGGCAACTTTTGAATACCTTCAGGAACCCATTGATCCTGACTCAGTGCGGTTCCATTTCATTATTACTGATGTTATTGTTTAGGGGTTAGAGACTGATGTGAGTGTTTTGTTGGAGAATAAATGCACGCGCTGACTGTATAATGAACGAGAAATTTTAATACTGCACGAGGCGAAGCCGAGTGCAGTATGAGAAATTTCGAGTTCATTATACAGTGAGCAAGTGCATTTATTCTCCAACAAAACACGAACTACAAGTCTCTAGCCCTTTTAATATGCAAACTGAGTACGCTGAAGAGCAGACGGCGCGACATTTTTTACGTGTCATTTACGAATTTGAACGTATTGAATCAAAAAGTATTTTAATTTCCAAACAGCCATCACTATTTTGATAAATACAGAAAGGGTTCAAAAGTTAAGATAAATAAATAATTCCTAACTTAAAAATACGAAAATAAGTGAATTATTCTTGCTCAAATCTTATTTTTAAGTTAACGCTTCAAACAAAAAAATCTCATTCATCAGTTGAAAGCTAGCTATCGACAAAGCTACAAAAAAATGTTTTCCGCTATGATTTCTTTTTCTAAGTTTTCCAGAATTTCTTCTTTATATCTCTTATGAAGCGATTCTGCATTGAAAAACAAAATAAAGGTATTATTTTTAAGTTAACGCTTCAAACAAAAAAATTCTCATTCATCAGTTGAAAGCTAGCTATCGACAAAGCTACGAAAATATGTTTTGTTTTGAATTACAAATGTACAGTTGTATGGTTTTACCTTTGAAAAGGGAAATTCCCCACTTTGTTTGTCGCTTGGTAGCAATTGGAATGGCTCCATCTATAAATCCTTCAATTCACTTATCGTTTAGCTCTTCGAGTCTTTCATTTTCCAAATCCATTTTCTTATAATGCACTCGAAGCGTGCAATAAACTTTATAACATCACGACAAGCGCTTTGTCCTCAAATACATCGATATCACGTGATCGATTTTAGCCAATGAGCTGCTTGAATTTTGTTCAGCGTACGAAGTTTGCATATTAATACTTGTTTAAGCACAGGAGGTGTTATCAACAGGACTGCATTCTTCTGTTATTTCATATAGAATTTGTTAAGAGCGTATGTCTGTAACGACCGAGAAACTCAAGACAGTTGCTTAAAATCAAAGTTGATTTTATTTCACCAAAACAACCTTTCTAGATAGGTATTTCAGCAGAAAAAATAATTAAAAAGTCCAAGCGCGATTTTATTTTATTGAAAATTACGAAAGTTTGAAAAATCGATTAAAATATTGTTTTTTCCTAATTAATATGCACGAATCGAGAGCCAACTTCAATAATTGATAGACTGCAGTAGAAAACAACCAATTCAATCCATATTTGGCATGAAACTAAGTTGACACTATATCTTTATCACGTATTATTCGTATTTTTATCAACTTTCTTCTTGCCGGACACTTATATTTAGCCTCATAAAACCCTCGTTATCTTGTGGTCAGTTGACGATCAAATTTTAGTCGAAATTTAGACTCCAATATCTCTGCTGGTACCTAACGAATCGAAAAAAAAAAAATCTATATCACCTTAAAGAACAACTATTTTTACTATCCTTAGAATAAATCTGAACTTCTAAAAATAAAACGCCAACCCGCGAGCGAATTTTATTGGGAGGTGTTAAATTCTCCCAACTTAGTATCAAACCACAAGGCTTGTACGCATGACAAAAGTTACATTGACAGCAACCAAATTCCTTAGTACAGAAATGGAATTTAACGAGGCAAAATCATTGAAAACTCTTTCAAAATCACGGCGAGAAATGTTCTGAAATGTTAATGAAACTACTGTAAATTCGAAGATGCACTGAAAATGAATTGAAGACGTGTTTTTATAAGATTAAACAGATGAGGTAAAGTTTGAACAGGAAATCTTTCAGCTCGTGGTGTACCGGCTTTGGCTGATGTTCACAAGTTACAAGGACTGTAAGTTTATTTATTTTACAATAATTTAAGAAGCTTAGAAGAAAAACTGGGAAAAAGCTTTCTTTTCTGAGCTCTCGCTGTCTTTTTCTATTTCGTCTACAACAGTAAAGAGTGACATAAGTCACACATTTCTAATAGTAAGGCCTTGTGAATTGTTTGGAGACGAATTTTTTCAGGTTGGTAAATTCTTAGGATTTTTGTGCTTTACATTTTCTTCTTTTCTCAGTCCTTGATGCTCCTGATCGCTGCATTTAACATCTGATTCGATAAACTAAAAGATGGATTTGAATTTATCTAAATACATCTGTTTTACGGGGGATTATTGAGATTTTTTCAATGCAGTAGTGAATTTTTAGCAGCAAAGATCGACTCTATTCCTTGCCTTCCTTGTTTTAGTTTCGCCGTAAAATATTCTCAGCTTTTTGTCAAGCATTCATTAAGTGAAACTCAGTCAGAATACCGTTTTCTTTTCGCTAAGCTGTTAAAAATCACCATAAGTTCTTTTAAAAATAACTTTTTTAAATATATCTTGTTGTTGTTTTTGATGTTGATGGTGGTTGTTTCGTACGCCGAGACGGTTTTAACTTTTCGCAATGATGACTTTACGCCAAACGCCGTTTAATATAAATAGAAATCAAGGCTTTCATGAATAAAACATAGGTTTAAATTTATTATTTTATCATAATAGCACAGTATTTGCTTTCAAAATTGCACAATGGACATCCACTTAGCTTGGTATTTAGCTGAGATTGCAGTGGATTTCTCCCTCTGATCCCTCTGATAGCTGAGAAAATTTTACTTACATTTGAATGAAACTAATTGTTCTAAATTGAACTTAGAATAAAACAAAATGAGTAGAAAAAAAAATAATAGGGTGAAAACATTTTTATTTTAAAATCGTGTTTAGAAGTTTGGAAAGATGGCAAGTAGTTTTTATTAGTAACTAATAGAAATATCATAGTGATATTTTAATCTACGTGTACTGATTTTTCTTTTACACTTGACTAACATAACTTTAAATGAAAAATTGATAAGTGCAATATGTGTACTCCTCTTGGTAATTATTCAAAACCTCATGAATAATTCGTGCATAATCATTTTGGTCCGATTGTAGCAACCAGTAATAAAAGTGTAATAGATAAATTCGTAATATTTAACAAACTATCAGCAAGTGCTTCTTACGCTTCTTGATTGGTCTTTATTATGATAGAAGATATCAGAGTTACACTCCATTGTCTTCAAACAATTGCTTTAAGTCGTGGCATTTGGGTCAGTTTCTATACATTTACTGTATTGTTATCACAAATGCCTACACTTGAAAGAATTGTTTGAAAATAATGGAGTGTAACTTAATTGTGGCTGTAAAACAAGACATTTCTTGGTGTTTATTTGTGCTTCATGGTGGGGTACAGCCATACAGCTCCATCAATGATGGTTGACATCGGGTGATCTGTGAAGAGAAGGTTCTAATTGTTTCTGTAAAACAAGGCATTTCTTGGTGTTTGTTTGTACTTCATGATGGGTTACAGCCATACAGCTCCACCAATGATGGCTGACATCGGGTGATCTGTGAAGACAAGGTTCTAATTGTGGCCGTAAAACAAGACATTTCTTGGTGTTTGTTTGTGCTTCATGGTGGGGTACAGCTATATAGCTCCATAAATGATGGCTGACATCAGGTGATCTGTGAAGACAAGGTTCTAAATTGTGGCTGTAAAACAAGGCATTTCTTGGTGTTTGTTTTTGCTTCATGGTGGGGTACAGCCATACAGCTCCATTCTCATTGAAGGATGGACACTCCACTCCTGTACAATAACACGAATGTATCGAGCAATGATCGGTATCTCGAGCTTGTTGGTCACTACTGTGTCTCTGTCAGAGTTTCCAGAAAATTTCTAAATTCAAAGATGATAAAACTTATGTTATAAAAAGGCTGAGTTGTAACTTGCGCTGTTATTTGGTCAAAATTCTTTTATTTGCGCGCGTGCTCTGAAATTCTATCTTCATAGGAAAAATAGAATAGTATTTTTCGTTAATTTCTTTATTTATTTTGAGAAAGATAAACCAGTCATGTTTCTGTTCATAGCTCCATTCTCATAGTATAACATGAATAACAATAACATTAACTCGAATGTATCGAGCAATGATCGGTATCTCGAGCTTGTTAGTCACTACTGTGTCTCTATCAGAGTTTCCAGGAAATTCCTAAATTCAAAGATGATAAATCTTATGTTATAAAAAGGCTGAGTTCTAACTTGCGCTGTTATTTGGTCAAAATATTATTTTAGATAAGAGTATCTAAAATACTTATTCAATATTTTCCGCGCATGTACTCTGAATTTCTCAATTTTGACTTTCAATCGTTTGGTGTCGTGATTTAGTTCGCCTTTCTACTCTTCTCTTACCGTCCCGCCTATTTAGATCTAAACTGAAAACTGGGTGATATTTCTTAAATTTATAAAGTTTGGTTTCTGCATAAAGATGGGAAGCGTAATTTTCGAAATAGCGTTGATATTGAATGAAATTGACAATCCACAAAACAAAGCTAAAAGGATAAAATTAAGATAAATCCTCCCCAAAATATTTCTAACCTTAACACAGTCTCCTTCGTAGTTCGTCCAGCCGCTTGTGTCGTTGCTGTAGGACACACTGTACTCGGTTATCCATTGTGAATATACGGGTCTTCCTTGTGTGGCAATTTTAGTAACAATCTTGACTCTACCAAGATCAACCTGTAAGTACTCGCCCCTTAGAGAACCACCTGCAGCCCACGCACCATAGGTACCGCCACTGACAACCTGGTTGTTCAGTCGGGCTTCATGTGGTCCTACTGATTGGAAATTGCCGATCGTAGACGAGGCAGTGATCTGGGAGTCAAGAATAGTTCGATCTTCCATACCCAGCGGATTTTCACATCCTAGTCACATAAATAATAAAGTTTGCAATAATGTCGATAGTTTATATCATAATCTAAGGTCTGAGGCTAGTTTCTTACCCACTGTATTAGCTGTTGGTATTTTACATTCCTTGTTCTCCATTTCTGGCCCGATGCAGTTGGTACCGATGTTCTGAGGTGCTGCAGGGTTGGTACAGTTTCGTGTACGAGTCCTGGGACAATCTGGGAGATGACAGGCAGTCCATAATGTCCACTGCGTCCAAACGCCATCTAGAAATGAAATATTTTAGATTGTTAACTGTATCGGTTACCCGCCTATGAAGCCTCTCTAAAAATAAAACTCACCAACACAGGCAAAGCTGTCCCATGAAAAGTCAGGAATACATAACTTGTTGGATGGACAAGGACTGGAAGAGCAACGGTTCTGAGGAGTAAAAAGAATATGAATAAATATGAAAATAATTGAAAAAATTCTCTTAAAAAATCATAGAATAAGTTTTGAGTTATGTAGAAATGAAAATACGGGTCGCGGCACCACCCCATCACTTGGTTCCCGTTACAAGTCCTCTGAATTTCATTCAGGCACATTTAAGGTATTGATGTGACTCACCTTGATAGGACAGTATTCAAAACCCTCTTTTGGTACCACGTGATGCGGCCACATCCAATGATCAGCGTCATTCAGTTCACATGATGTTACCATCCCTTTCACTGGACCCAAGTTGTACGACACACAGTTGTCTTGCAGATAACATTTGTGCTGACAATCCTCTAATCCGGGTGCTAAGATTCTGAAAGACTTGATCACGTGACCAGTGAGGGTTTTGTTTTTCTCACAGACAAGAAAGTCCAGTACCTTACAGCCACCATCACCTGTACAGGGGGAGATGTCAAATACAAGGATTTGGTTTTTAAAAAGTTCTCATAAAATCAAACTAAACAATTATTCTTGATTCCACGATTGTTCCACGCATTCTTTAAGGTAAATAAACATTTGTTCTTGATTTTAACACACAGTAAGACATAGTGTAAATATGATCTAGTTTGATGACAACGAAGCTGCGTTAAACAATCAAAGTACAGATGAGAAATCTTTCTAATTCTCCAAGTCTAAAATATTTTAGGAAAACAAAGAAAAAGACGAAAAAAAAATTAGAAGAATAATAAACAGAAAATGGAAAGAAATTATCGTATTGTAACTCCAAATTCACTTATTTGTCATCTAGGAGAAGTCTGTAAATTGTATACACAATGGTCGTTATTTGTATTCAAATTTATCCTGGAATTTTCTCGGTTAAACTTACTGTATTCTCGATTATTTATATGTGTGTAATAAAGAACTTGAACTTGAACTTAGAAGTTTTCGTAGGACGCGGATGAAATTATACTCTGAGGCATTTGATTAGAAATATAAGTCATTTGCATTTGATCTTTATGGGCTTTACAATAGTTGGCTTTCTTTGTAAATGCTAATCTGACATATCGACCGATGATAAATATGTTATTTTAAGAGTGAAGAACCGCTTAAAGCTAAGTACACAAAACAGTAAAGAAGTTGAAGAATAAAAAATAATGTCTTCTTCTTTTTCAGCATCAATTGTAGCCATTGTAGAGAAAAATAGTTTGATTAAATTTTAAAATTTTGAGTTCAGGTTTATTCAGTTATTTATTTTCTTCATAAGGAGAACAAATTGCGGTCTGTCAGGAAAGAAATACATACACAAACAACAAAAGAGCTAAATTGATTTTGAAGAAAGAGGAAAAACATGAAAAAAATGGTGGATATATAAGAGAATTGAGAGCATGAATATGACAGCTGTACGCGCTTTAGAAATTAGTAAGATTGTGATCTTTGAGACTGAATAAACATCTACTCATTCCACTTAAAATTCTAAAACGGAGAAAAAGTTAAAAAAAACTGTAGGGTGAAATAATTTGAATGAATTTCAGAAATTTGATTTTTTTTCTGCAGTTATTGTCGCTGCTATAGAGGAAAAAAAAGCAAAATGAGGAAGAAACGCACTGCGAAATAAACATTGATGAAGAAAACAGGAAACATGAAATCAAATAAAACTAAAGATATAGAGAAAATGCTGAATAGAAAAGGAAAAGGAAGTGGTTGATAAGAATAAAAATGAGTGTGTAAAACTGACTCTACACGGCAGCTGCACGTACAAACTAGTTTGTCAACTTCGAGATTGTGCGGTGAACTTTTCCTATTTGTGGTTAAAGCTGCAAAAGGGGAACTAAAATATCTTGTATCTTACTTACCTTTTACAGAAACAACAATCAGTAGTATTGTCAAGACATTTTCCAAAATATATGGCGTTTTGTGGAGTGGATTCATGATGTGATGAGTTCAGGGCTACTTACAGCAAGCTGTATTTAATTCTTTCAGTTTTTGGTAATAAATATTTATGCTCTTCATCAATGTTTTAAACTAGGGCAACTTTCGAATACCTTAGGAACCCATTGATCCTGACTCAGTGCGGTTCCATTTCATTATTACTGATGTTATTGTTACTTGTTTAAGCACAGGAAGTGTTATCAACAGGACTGCATTCCTCTGTTATTTCATAGGGTATTTGTTAAGTTAGGGTCAATTGTGATATTTCGTCGCAAGGTTTTTTTTCTTTGTCGTAGTTTCGTATCTTTATTACTAAGACATCAGTCTTTTCTTGCCAACGAACATTATCTGAAGTCTTAGATGGGGTTGAAATTGAAGGTCTTGTTCATAACTATTATAACATGAGTCTTACTACCAATCACGTGACTTTGGATTTGACTGGGGGTAACCATTGGTTGACTTGGGGGTAACTAATGATTCTTAAGTCAAACCATGTCAAAATATCTGAATAATTCTACAACATGAAACCAGAAAACAACATACACAGGCAAAACTTTCCAAGCTGGTCAAAAGGCAGATATTTGCAGATGCAGATATTTGACATTCTTACCTTTCACAGAGGCAATTGTCCATAGTATCATCAGGATAGTTTGAAAGACTGTTGTTTTGTCGAGTAGCTTCATGATGCATACTAAACGTTTTCTTGCTTGATTATCCTGATATGTCACAGACTGTCAAATATCCTTGACTAACACTAACACGAAAGAGATCCATTGAGTTTGAACCAATGAGGTCCCATTTTACAGACCACGTGTTCATTGGTTTACATGATTTATACTGTTGCTGCTAAAGGACAAGAGTTATGTAATGTAACACTCCCCGACACTACTCTGCAAAATACCAGGCATGCGCAGTAAGAATGACAGCTGTTTCCAGTGAAACGATCATATGGAAAATGAAGAGATCTTTTAGACAAGGGATTGAGCAACAAACCCTGTCATTTGTGGTCTGTCAAAATCTCTTCACTTCGTCTGATATGTTTTTCCATATTTAGAATGTATCTATTCTCTACTCTCCCATAGCCCATATAATGCTTTGCATTTAATCGGTGAAAATCTCCCAAAATTAACTCTTCAATCAAATTTACAGTAATACTGATTATCCGTACATTCTGAGTTAATTTTAAGCGTTTAGAACATCAAGAGTTTGGTGTTACACAAAATGTATTGGCTCACGAAGAAGCGTTTCAAATTTACTTTTTAAAAACTTCTTCAATATCAGTTTTATCTCTTTCTGTTTTTAACTTTTTCATTTTATATTTTGATATAATTTGATATAATTTAATTTGATATGGGTAATTAACGAGGTATTTTCAACATCAGCCTTCACTACAAGAGCGTTATTTCCCTCATGGTTCACTCAAAACCGAAAGGTATTATGGGTATGCGAAAGTGTCATTCATCCAGGGCAAATTTTGTGGACTTTGAAAGAGTTCTCGACGCCGGTTTGATTAACAATGATTGTCCTAAGTTGAAATCACTAGACAAAATGAATGGTGAGAAACGTTTTTATTATTCATGTGAAAATTTTTGAATAGTTTACATGCATGTAGGTTTCCTTTGGAACAAATAAAAATAACATATATAAATAAAATATATATATAAAAAAAAAAAGTAAATTATTGTGAAGCCAGTAAATTTAACTTGGGATCTTTAACTGAAAAATCCGAAACTTCTGTGAGAAAAAGAAAAAGAAAACCTTTCCGTGGTATTTATATTTCTCTTAATCTAGGAAAATCTATGAAACATAAATTACTTCTTTTGCTTATGAATGCTACAAAAAATCATTCAGTTTGAAGGTTGTAATCTCTTGAAAAGGCACTAATAATAATATTTGTGGCAATAGTCGCTGTGTACATGCAGTACGCCTTTTTCTCTGGTAATAGGTGTTAGGACTAGGTTAGCCTGAGTCGAATCAAGGCGGCGAAGGTTCCTCCTTCCAGGTTTTATTCTATTCACCCTCTAGCTTCATCTGCCCAATTACAATTCTTATTCCCTACCATTTTTATACACTTCTAATGAGACATAACCCAAACAGAACTTTCCGGAGTGCTTATTAACCTACCCAAACAATAATCCGTGTGTGGGAGGCCACCATGATTCCGTCGAGTGGCTACCCACTGTTTGGGGAATACCCATACAGTTCCACATACGACAATTCTCATCAGGCTACAACATTAATCAATATCAAATCAATCAAAGGGAAATTCCCTTTGCAAAGTGCTAATCACAATGTGTAGAAAGTGTTGTCTAACATAAGGAAATGTTGGCAAATTGACCAACAGTTCCGAGGCCAGTTTCACAATGAGTGAGAGATGAAAAAAAATCTTCAGCTCTATTCTATATAACGGGAATTCTGGAAACTCTATTTCCATAGTGTTCATTTCATATTGTTTTTGGGGAAAACAAGACATTTCTTGGTGTTTGTTTGTGCTTCATGGTGGGGTACAGCCATACAGCTCCATAAATGATGGCCGACATCAGGTGATCTGTGAAGATAAGGTTCTAATTGTGGCCGTAAAACAAGACATGTCTCCGTGTTTGCTTGTGCTTCATGGTGGGGTACAGCCATACAGCTCCATTCTCATAGAAGGCCAGCTTCTCCACTCTTGTACAATAACACGAATGTATCGAGCAATGATCGGTATTTCGAGCTTGTTGGTCACTACTGTGTCTCTATCAGAGTTTCCAGGAAATTTCTAAATTCAAAGATGATAAAACTTATGTTATAAAAAGGCTGAGTTCTAACTTGCGCTGTTATTTGGTCAAAATATTATTTTAGATAAGAGTATCTAAAATACTTATTCAATATTTTTCTGCGCATGTACTCTGAATTTCTCAATTTTGACTTGGGAAGCTGAAACCAAATAGTTTCGTGACCTGATTTAGTTCGTCTTCCTAGTCTTCTCTCAAAATCCCGCTTGTTCAGATCCAAACTGAAAACTGTTTTTTATTTCTTAAATATATGAAGTTTGGTTTCTGCATAAAGATGGGAAGCGTAATTTTCGAAATAGCGTAGATTTTGAATGAAATTCATGAATAATCCACAAAAAAAAAAAAAAAAAAAAGGGATACAATCAAAGTATACCATCCCTAAAATATTTCTAACCTTAACACAGTCTCCTATGTAGTTTGTCCAGTCGGTTGTGTCATTGCTGTAGGACACACTACTTGATCAGCCATTGCCGAAATATGGGTCTTCCTTGTGTGGCGATTTTAGTAACCATCTTGACTCTACCAAGGTCAACCTGTATGTACTCGCCCCTTACTCGCCCACCTGCAGACCACGCATTCCTATTATTCAGTCGGGCTCCCTGTGGGACATGAATTGCTTTACCTGCATTAGATGAAGCAGTGATCTGTGCGTCAAGGATGGTTCGATCTTCCATACCCAGCGGATTTTCACATCCTATTCACATAGAAATTGAAATAAAATTTCGAAGAATGTTCTTAGGATTTCGAATTTTGGACAAGATAGTTTCTTACCCGTTGTATTGACTGTTGGTATTTTACATTCCTTGTTCTCCATTTCTGGCCCGATGCAGTTGGTACCGATATTCTGAAGTGCTGTAGGGTTGGTACAGTTTCGTGTACGAGTCCTGGGACAATCTGGGAGATCATGACAGGCAGTCCATGATGTCCACTGTGTCCAAACGCCATCTAGAAACGAGAAAACATTCCTCAATTTAATGAAATATTTTAGATTGTTAACTGTAACGGTTACATTCTACAAGCCTTTAGAACCTCTTATCTTCTATAGAAAAAACTCACCAACACAGGTAAAGCTGTCCCATGAAAAGTCAGGAATACATAACTTGTTGGATGGACAAGGACTGGAAGAGCAACGGTTCTGAGGAGAAAAAAGAATATGAATAAATATGAAATTAATTGATAAAATTCTCTTAAAAAATCATAGAATAAGTTTTGAGTTATGCAGCGATGAAAACACGGGTCGCGGCACCACCCCATCACTTGGTTCCCGTTACAAGTCGTCTGAATTTCATTCAGGCACACTTAAGGCATTATTGGTACTCACCTTGATAGGACAGTATTCAAAACCCTCTTTTGGTACCACGTGATGCGGCCACATCCAATGATCAGCGTCATTCAGTTCACATGATGTTACCATCCCTTCCACTGGACCCAAGTTGTACGACACACAGTTGTCTTGCAGATAACATTTGTGTTGACAATCCTCTAATCCGGGTGCTAAGATTCTGAAAGACTTGATCACGTGACTAATGAGGGTTTTGTTTTTCTCACAGACAAGAAAGTCCAGTACCTTACAACCACCATCACCTGTACAGGGGGAGATGTTAAATACAAGGATTTGGTTTTTAAAAAGTTCTTATAAAATCAAACTAAATAAATAAATTATTCTTGACGCCACGATTGTTCCACGCATTCTTTAAGGTAAACATTTGTTCTTGATTTTATCACACGGTAAGACACAGTGTAAATAGGATCTAGTTAGATGACTACGAAGCTGCGTGAAACAATCAAAGTACAGATGAGAAATCTTTCTAATTCTCCAAGTCTAAAATATTTTAGGAAAACAAAGAAAAAGACGAAAAAGAAAATTAGAAGAATAAACGGAAAATGGAAAGAAATTATCGTATTGTAACTCCAAATTCACTTATTTGTCATGTAGGAGAAGTCTGTAAATTGTATACACAATGGTCGTTATTTGTATTCAAATTTATCCTGGAATTTTCTCGGTTAAACTTACTGTATTCTCGATTATTTATATGTGTGTAATAAAGAACTTGAACTTGAACTTAGACGTTTTCGTAGGACGCGGATGAAATTATACTCCTAGGCATTTGATTAGAAATATAAGTCATTTGCATTTGATCTGTATGGGCTTTACAATGGTTGGCTTTCTTTGTAAATGCTAATCTGACAGATGGACCGATCAGATATATGTTATTTTAAGAATGAAGAAGCGCTTAAAGCGAAGTACACAAAACAGTAAAGAAGTTGAAGAACAAAAAAATAATGTCTTCTTCTTTTTCAGCATCAATTGTAGCCATTGTAGAGAAAAATAGTTTGATTAAATTTCAAAGTTTTGAGTTCAGATTTATTCAGTTTTTTATTTTCTTCATAAGGAGAACAAATTGCGGTCTGTCAGGAAAGAAAGAAATACACAAACAACAAAAAAGCTTAATTGATGTTGAAGAAAGAGGAAAAACATGAAAAAATAGTGGATATATAAGAGAATTGAGAGCATGAATATGACAGCTGTACGCGCTTTAGAAACTAGTGAGATTGTGATCCTCGAGACTGAATAAACATCTACTCATTCTGCTTAAATTCTAAAACGGAGAAAAAGTTAAAAAAACATAATGTAGGGTGAAATAATTTGAATGAATTTCAGAAATTTAAATTTTGTTTCTGCAGTTATTGTCGCTGCTATAGAGGGAAAAATGGAGACTGAGGAAGAAACGCACTGCGAAATAAACATTGATGAAGAAAACAGGAAACATGAAATCAAATAAAATTAAAGATATAGAGAAAATGCTGAATAGAAAAGGGAAAGGAAGTCGTTGATAAGAATGAAAACGAGTGTGTAAAACTAACGCTAAACGGCAGCTGTACGTACCAACTAGTTTGTCAACTTCGAGATTGGGCGGTGAACTTTTCCTATTTGTGGTTAAAGCTGCAAAAGGGGAACTAAAATGTCTTGTATCTTACTTACCTTTTACAGAAACAAATGTCAATAGGATTGTCAAGACAGTTTTCAAAATATATGGCGTTTTGTGGAGTGGATTCATGATGTGATGAGTTCAGGACTACTTACAGTAAGCTGTATTTAATTCTTTCAATTTTTGGTAATAAATATTTATGCTGTTAATCAGTGTTATGAACAAGGGCAACTTTTGAATACCTTCGGGAATCCATACATCCTGACTCAGTGCGGTTCCATTTCATTATTACTGATGTTATTGTTACTTGTTTAAGCACAGGAAGTGTTATTAACATGACTGTATTCTTCTGTTATTTCATAGGGTATTTGTTAAGTTAGGGTCAATTGTGATATTTTGTCGCAAGCTTTTTTTTTCTTTGTCATACTTTCGTATCTTTATTACTAAGACATCAGTCTTTTCTTGCCAACGAACATTATCTGAAGTCTTAGATGGGGTTGAAATTGAAGGTCTTGTTCATAACTATTATAACATGAGTCTTACTATCAATCATGTGACTTTTCTGGATTTGACTGGGGGTAACTAGTGATTCTTAAGTCAAACCATGTCAAAATATCTGAATAATTCTACAACATGAAACCAGAAAACAACATACACAGGCAAAATTTTCCAAGCCGGTCAAAATGCAGATACTTGCAGATGCAGATGTTTGACATTCTTACCTTTCACAGAGGCAATTGTCCATAGTATCATCAGGATAGCTTGAAAGACTGTTGTTTTGTCGAGTAGCTTCATGATGCACACTGAACGTTTTCTTGCTTGATTCTCCTGATATGTCACAGACTGTCAAATATCCTTGACTAACACTAACACGAAAGAGATCCATTGAGTTTGAACCAATGAGGTCCCATTTCACAGACCACGTGTTCATTGGTTTACATGATTTATACTGTTGTTGCTAAAGGACAAGAGTTATGTAATGTAACACTCCCGACACTACTCTGCAAAATACCAGCCATGCGCAGTAAAAATAACAGCTATTTCCAGTGAAACATTAATGTGGAAAATGAGAAGATCTTTTAGACAAGGGATTGAGCAACAAACCGTGTCATTTGTGGTCTGTCAAAATCTCTTCACTTCGTCTGATATGTTTTTCCATATTTGGAATATACCTTTTCTCTACTCTCCCATAGCCCATATAATGCTTTGCATTTAATCGGTGAAAATCTCCCAAAATTAACTCTTCAATCAAATTTACAGTAATACTGATTATCCGTACATTCTGAGTTAATTTTAAGCGTTTAGAACATCAAGAGTTTGGTGTTACTCAAAATGTATTGGCTCACGAAGAAGCGTTTCAAATTTACTTTTTAAAAACTTCTTCAATATCAGTTTTATCTCTTTCTGTTTTTAACTTTTTCATTTTATATTTTGATATAATTTGATACAATTTAATTTGATATGGGTAATTAACGAGGTATTTTCAACATCAGCCTTCACTACAAGAGCGTTATTTCCCTCATGGTTCACTCAAAACCGAAAGGTATTATGGGTATGCGAAAGTGTCATTCATCCAGGGCAAATTTTGTGGACTTTGAAAGAGTTCTCGACGCCGGTTTGATTAACAATGATTGTCCTAAGTTGAAATCACTAGACAAAATGAATGGTGAGAAACGTTTTTATTATTCATGTGAAAATTTTTGAATAGTTTACATGCATGTAGGTTTCCTTTGGAACAAATAAAAATAACATATATAAATAAAACATATAAAAAAAAAAAAAAAAGTAAATTATTGTGAAGCCAGTAAATTTAACTGAAAAATCCGAAACTTCTGTGAAAAAAAGAAAAAGAAAACCTTTCCGTCGTATTTATATTTCTCTTAATCTAGGAAAATCTATGAAACATAAATTACTTCTTTTGCTTATGAATGCTACAAAAAATCATTCAGTTTGAAGGTTGTAATCTCTTGAAAAGGCACTAATAATAATATTTGTGGCAATAGTCGCTGTGTACATGCAGTACGCCTTTTTCTCTGGTAATAGGTGTTAGGACTAGGTTAGCCTGAGTCGAATCAAGGCGGCGAAGGTTCCTCCTTCCAGGTTTTATTCTATTCACCCTCTAGCTTCATCTGCCCAATTACAATTCTTATTCCCTACCATTTTTATACACTTCTAATGAGACATAACCCAAACAGAACTTTCCGGAGTGCTTATTAACCTACCCAAACAATAATCCGTGTGTGGGAGGCCACCATGATTCCGTCGAGTGGCTACCCACTGTTTGGGGAATACCCATACAGTTCCACATACGACAATTCTCATCAGGCTACAACATTAATCAATATCAAATCAATCAAAGGGAAATTCCCTTTGCAAAGTGCTAATCACAATGTGTAGAAAGTGTTGTCTAACATAAGGAAATGTTGGCAAATTGACCAACAGTTCCGAGGCCAGTTTCACAATGAGTGAGAGATGAAAAAAAATCTTCAGCTCTATTCTATATAACGGGAATTCTGGAAACTCTATTTCCATAGTGTTCATTTCATATTGTTTTTGGGGAAAACAAGACATTTCTTGGTGTTTGTTTGTGCTTCATGGTGGGGTACAGCCATACAGCTCCATAAATGATGGCCGACATCAGGTGATCTGTGAAGATAAGGTTCTAATTGTGGCCGTAAAACAAGACATGTCTCCGTGTTTGCTTGTGCTTCATGGTGGGGTACAGCCATACAGCTCCATTCTCATAGAAGGCCAGCTTCTCCACTCTTGTACAATAACACGAATGTATCGAGCAATGATCGGTATTTCGAGCTTGTTGGTCACTACTGTGTCTCTATCAGAGTTTCCAGGAAATTTCTAAATTCAAAGATGATAAAACTTATGTTATAAAAAGGCTGAGTTCTAACTTGCGCTGTTATTTGGTCAAAATATTATTTTAGATAAGAGTATCTAAAATACTTATTCAATATTTTTCTGCGCATGTACACTGAATTTCTCAATTTTGACTTGGGAAGCTGAAACCAAATAGTTTCGTGACCTGATTTAGTTCGTCTTCCTAGTCTTCTCTCAAAATCCCGCTTGTTCAGATCCAAACTGAAAACTGTTTTATATTTCTTAAATATATGAAGTTTGGTTTCTGCATAAAGATGGGAAGCGTAATTTTCGAAATAGCGTAGATTTTGAATGAAATTCATGAATAATCCACAAAAAAAAAAAAAAAAAAAAAAAAAAAAAGGGATACAATCAAAGTATACCATCCCTAAAATATTTCTAACCTTAACACAGTCTCCTATGTAGTTTGTCCAGTCGGTTGTGTCATTGCTGTAGGACACACTGTACTTGATCAGCCATTGCCGATATATGGGTCTTCCTTGTGTGGCGATTTTAGTAACCATCTTGACTCTACCAAGGTCAACCTGTATGTACTCGCCCCTTACTCGCCCACCTGCAGACCACGCATTCCTATTATTCAGTCGGGCTCCCTGTGGGACATGAATTGCTTTACCTGCATTAGATGAGGCAGTGATCTGGGCGTCAAGGATGGTTCGATCTTCCATACCCAGCGGATTTTCACATCCTATTCACATAGAAATTGAAATAAAATTTCGAAGAATGTTCTTAGGATTTCGAATTTTGGACAAGATAGTTTCTTACCCGTTGTATTGACTGTTGGTATTTTACATTCTTTGTTCTCCATTTCTGGCCCGATGCAGTTGGTACCGATGTTCTGAGGTGTTGCAGGGTTGGTACAGTATCGTGTACGAGTCCTGGGACAATCTGGGAGATGACAGGCAGCCCATGACGTCCACTGTGTCCAAACGCCATCTAGAAACGAGAAAATAATTCCGCAATTGGATGACATATTTTAGATTCTTAACTGAAACGGTTATATTCTACCCGCCTTTGAAGCCTCTTATCTCTTAAAAAAGAGAACTCACCAACACAGGTAAAGTTGTGTGATAAAAAGTCAGGAATACATAACTTGTTGGATGGACAAGGACTGGAAGAGCAAGGGTTCTGAGGAGAAAAAAGACGCCACTGAGATAAGGAAGTAACTGCTAAAATGCTCCGAAAACGGGTATCTTTTATATTTAGGACTGGTGGCAGTGAAAAAACAAATTGCAACGGAAAACTCGCAACTATACTGAGTTCGCAGAATATTTAGAATCGCAGTAATAGCCGTCTACCACAACTATCTCTTATTCAACTGGGAGTTCCTCAAGGCTCCATACTAGGACCGATATATTTTTTGATATGCGTCAATGATTTATCAGACTTTCTTAAATATACTTTGAAAGTTTTACAGTTTTCAAGAAGAATTTTAATTCTTTAAAAACATTGTATCCCATCAATGAAAGAAGACTGTTTTATTAGAATGGTTTAAGTCTAACATTTCCAATCGCAAACCGGCCACATGTTTTACTACGATTCTCAATATCCTAGAACTCGGACATTTCAACGGATAGTTGTGAAATGGGTTATTCGCTGCCGTCAATCAAAACCAATCAGTCGGCTCAAAAAATCATTTGGGGTTATGTAACGATGTAACTAGGTCTGGTCCCGGACCACAATCATCGACTAGAAAAAAATTGGGTTAGGTACAGATGAAAGTGTAGCTTGCGTAGCAGGCCCTCGGGAGTGGAGGGGAAATCTAATGAAAGTGCTGTCGGCGCGTGATCACTCTCTTTCATGGAGATAGCCATGGGAACCAGGCCACACAGTCATGGTCGGAGAAGCCTTTGAGCCGCCTGGACTCGACTTTAATACTCACCTAAATTTCATCCAGGCACAGTAAAGATATTATTGGTACTCACCTTGATAGGACAGTATTCAAAACCCTCTTTTGGTACCACGTGTTGCGGCCACATCCAATGATCAGCGTCATTCAGTTCACATGATGTTACCATCCCTTCCACTGGACCCAAGTTGTACGACACACAGTTGTCTTGCAGATAACATTTGTGCTGACAATCCTCTAATCCGGGTGCTAAGATTCTGAAAGACTTGATCACGTGACCAGTGAGGGTTTTGTTTTTCTCACAGTCAAGAATGTCCAGTACCTTACAAACACCATCACCTGTACAGGGGGAGGTGTCAAGGACAATTATATATATTCGATTCAATTTTAAAAGTCAAAGACCTTGAATGTTCGATTCTAGACTTTTTAGCGACTAATTTTGGCGTAGAGGTAGTTCTCAATCCTCTCGCTTCACTCTCTTGATTCACAACTGAGGGTTTTTATCCGGATTCTACGGGTTTCCTTTTACTGACAAACCAAATTCCAATTGAATCTATGAGATAGCCGTGCCCGGTCTGACTTTCATCAACCAAGAAATGATCAATTCTTGGGTATTGATAAAATTTTAATTCA
Organism: Anthopleura sola; assembly: GCA_023349425.1. Taxonomy (NCBI): domain Eukaryota; kingdom Metazoa; phylum Cnidaria; class Anthozoa; order Actiniaria; family Actiniidae; genus Anthopleura; species Anthopleura sola. The sequence continues at coordinate 5,570,840 of JALHLI010000016.1, read as the reverse complement.
AGATCCTAATACGCGTCAGTCTTGTAGAGGAGGGACAGCCATTTTTGATTTGATCAATACTAAAAAAAATCAGTCAGTTGTTCAAAAGTCAGTGAAAACAATTTTTATTGTAAAATACACAGAATAAAGTTGATTCGGTGATGGCGGTAAAAACTATGAATTGATATAAAAAAAAAACTCAATATTCGTTTCGTCTACGTTTATATCAGTATAAAACACAAAAATAGTTGAATATGGACGCAGTGTCCGAAAGCTTGGTTTTATATTGTATCAACTGTGGAATGTTAAACAAATGTTGTATCACGTCAACGTACAAGCCGGCTGTTTTTTTTTAATTGCTGAACTGCGCCGGTGAAATAGTTAATAACACATGGGAAAAAATTACTGAGTACACAATACAAAGGTAATACTGAAAAGGAAAAGGAATTCTACTTACAGGAAAGGAAAAGGAATCGAGTATTTTCACTTTTGATACAATTGTTTAACTCCGTTTACAGTGAGGACACTCGAACCGCCGGTGAACACTTTGAGGTTTTTTCATGACTTTTTTCTCCTTTATCCCTTGTGTGAAACGATTGCAAATATGATTCATTTTGACAACTAGAATATTTGAGTTGAGTACTTCATATTTAGAAGGTTTGAAGCAGTAGAAAGTTCGTAAAATAAAAATAATAAAAATATCAAGTGTTCATGGTTCGAGTGTCCTCACTGTAATACACAATACCGTTTTTTCAACTCTGCGTGAATTCAAATATTCATAGAACTTTCAATTGCATATTGCAAAGTACTTAAACCAGAAAAAAATATGTTAAAGAACATATGGTTATTTCCTTAGTTTAAAATCTAGGAAAAGAATAGTTTCAACAAATTTCAGAAATGTGATTTTGTATTTATGTGTTTTTTGTTGCTAGATAGATGAATAATAAACTGCAAAATGTTTGTGGAAGAAACTTACTGCGAAATAATAAAGTAACAAATTTAGGAAAAATGTGAACCTCAATGTATTTTTCTCCACTTTAAGATAAGGAAAAATAAGAAAAGTGTGTAAAGCAGCTGAAGTAGAATGTCTTGACAGCTGTGCGTCGAAACTATTTTGTCATTTTCGAGATTGGGGGAACTTTTACTAATCGTCGTTAAAATTATAAAACGGAATCTAAAATGTCTTGTATCTTACTTACCTTTTACAGAAACAACTGTCAATAGAATTGTCAAGACAGTTTTCAAAGTATATGTGGTCGTTGTGTGGAGTAGATTCATGATGCGATGAGTTCAGGGCAGTAAGTTACAGCAAGCCATATTTATTGCTTTCAATTTTTGGTATTAAATATTTATGTTCTTTTAATCAAGATAATCTGTTAACGTGGGCATCGTTTGATCTTGACTCCGTGCGGTCCCATTTCATTATAAAGTACTGATTTTATTGACTTGTTCAAGCATACCTGCATGGAAGCGGAGTTTTCAACAGGGATGTACTCTTCTATGTTTCGAGTCTTAGATAGCGTACTATTTCGTAAACATGCACAGTTTTGGGTCAGTCGAATCTTCATTGTTAAGGCATTTCGTCTTGTAGTGTAAACAATAATCTAAAGTTTTAGAAGGTGTTAAACTTGTGATGTGTTTGTTTCATTTTCTGTAACTATGGTGATGGCGACTAAGAAAAAATTGCAAGAACAAGAAAAACAAGAAACAGAAGAAGAAAACGCACGAAAAAGTCATATTACATGTAATAGACCCTTTTCGAATATGGCGTCTATGACGTCAAACGAGGAGTCCGAGAAAATCCAGAATGCAAATTATGCTGAAGGAACTACCGACGTTAAATATAGTTTCTTTACCTTTAACACTCAAAACACATATTTGTGTCAACTTTAAAAAAAACCTTAAGTTTCAATGTTTCTTGTTTTTCGTTGCCATAAAAATATCGATTCCACTGAAATGTACATCAAAATAAACTTCAATCTAAGGCTAATGTCTGGTGTGAATATCAAATAAATACAGTTTCGGAAAGTTTGTTTTAAAAAACCCAAATGAAAATAAAGTTTGGTTTGGTTATAAAAAAAGAAGGATAAAAACATCTTAAAGAGTACACAAGGAGACACTTTAATTTATTCTATTTTCACAACCAAGGAATAGCATACTCGTTGCTAAGAAACTATAAACAAACAAAATAACACTCGTCATTCTTAGATCTAGAGAAACGCACTTATTAGAATTCGAATAAATCATTTCATAGTTTACGATGGTAACGGTAACTACAACAACTAAGGGGAGTTGCAACCATAAATAGACTACATTCCGCAATGTTTGTTAGTAAGCCATTCTCAACTCCAGTCAGAGCCAGTAGCGGATCCAGGGTTTTTCAAAACGGGGTCCAGATCGGGGAATAGATTGCTATGACGTCATATTGACGTCATATGATGTCAAAGTAAAAAAAAAAAGGGCGTTGAAAAAAAAAACGGGTGCAGCGGACCCCGTCGCACTACCCCTAGATCCGCCACTGAGAGCTGTACGCTAAGCGTGAGTACAACATATAAAATGTTCAAAGTTCTCAACAAATTACTGGAAAAGTTTCAACAAAAAAAGAATTCATTCAACGCAGGAATAGGAGAAAAGAAAATACCCAAGAGAAAATATCTTCTTAGAAACTACTAGTGAACCAGTGAACGGTGATTATGACTTTGAGTTTCTTCGCATGCAAGTTTCACTCAAGCCGGTAATCATATTGGTTCAACCAGCCGAAAGTACCTTTCAAGAAACTCCCAAAGATGAACAGAATGAAAACGATGATGGAGAACAAGAAGAAAAAGAAGAAGAAAGCAACTTAGAAATTTTAAGAACCAGAGAATATTCCCTGATGAAGCTAACGAAAGTACTTGGAGAGAACCCGGATACGTGGTTAGAAAGGAGCAGTGTACCAAGAACATTAAAAGCACTGTGAAGTCATAACAGATAGGAATGCTTATTTATAAATGTTAATCGAGAGCAAAAAAAGACATCACCCAAAAGTAGTTGTTGAAGGACACGTCGCTGGTCGGTGATAGACCTTCAACATCAACAGTGATGATTCTAATGATTGTAAATAAAATAAGAATAAATAAATGGGAATTAATTAACAGTGCAGTTTTTTCAGAGTGACTACATTCTTTCCTCTCCAGTGAAATCATTCTCGAATAAGGCCAGCCTAGCTTACCCGTTGCCTAGAAACCGTTATAAAAAATCGAAATAACACACATGATAACTATCTGATCTAGAATGACATTATGCTCGGATACTGCATTCCATTCTTTATTCGTTGCCTAGAAACCGTTATAAACAATCGAAATAACACACATGATAACTCTCTGATCTAGAATGACATCATAATCGGTTACTGCATTCCATTCTTTATTCGTTACCAAGAAACCGTTATAAACAATCAAAATAACACACCATCGCCAGAAATTCCGAACGGACATGCGCAGTTAAAGTCATGATACTTATAAAATTCAGGGCTCAAATATGATGGGAAAAGTATTGAGAAATTTCGATAAAGTAAAATATTTTAATTTTAACTGGATAAATAAGCCAGCCCGAACCTCAAATACAATAAAGTGTATTCGAACTTTCATTTGATCTCAATTTAATTCCGTTGGTGATAGTTTTCAGCTCGGTAATTACATTTTAATGCCAAGGACTATAATAGTCAGACATTACAGTGGATTATCATGAGAATACCTGAACCTTGTCTCACATCTTCGGCTCTCAGCTCAAAATAGTCAAACACTTTTTCCTTCCCGAACTTCCAATCGATTGAGGAAGTATGTCTTGAGCATTTCAAGAAATTTCAGAAGAAAGAATTAAATTTTCGTCTCGGTTTTACGAGGTGAAGTTTAGCATTAACAGGGCTTCCATTTCTGCCTCCATCTTGAGATGTAACTTGACTTTGGAGTACAAGATGAAGCGCATTTTCACACTGAACTCTTCTAAAAGTTGTTTATTCCATTTATTCAATCTTGTTTAAAATCTTGGGTAAAATATCAACTGTGGAAGTGCTATTTAATGCCAAATAAAACCCTTTTGCTTGTCGAGACGCCATTATTATCGCAACGTTCCGGAAAGGTAAACATTCAATTTCACATTCACAATAGCCCAATCACAATCGAATCTACACAATTGCTTGATTGACAGGGTAAAAATGATGAATAATAAGCTCCGCCCAAAATGGTTCGGAATTTCTGGCGATGAGCAAAGTCATAGATAGTCAATATTTTTATTCAGACATATATTTGTGAATAAATACACAGAGATGAAACTTTCGTGAAGGGTCTCAGTCTAAAGCATCTGTGGCTGAGGTGTAATAAGGTTGATTTTCTTGCTAAACTTGTTTTGTAAGATTTGAAGATTCTACATTAATGTAGAGTTTCCCGCCTTTCTCACCAGATGATGTCACAGTAGTCAAATAATGGTAGAATTAAAGTGTAATAAAACAGTCCCCTTTCATTGATACATGGGCGAAAATATCTTGACTTTTTTTATATATATAAGTGATCATCCGAAGATAGAGTCTTGTGTTAATCGTAACTCCTAGGTATTTCAGTCCTCAGTCTCTAAGCACCCTTACTCAGGTTGTCGAAACGTCAGTCACATCAAACAGTCCTTCACTCACCCAGATGATCATAATACAAATATTGTTACTTCGATAAATATTCAATATAGAAATGACAAAGTGATGACATCAGTAAGGACCTACGGTTAAAAGTCAAATAGAAAATAGAGAATATCTCTGCAAGAATAGGCCCAAAGTGGCTGAAGCTTATGGTAAGGCACAAAGGGTAAGGTAGTAAGTTTGGTTTGTTTGTTGGTGTTGTCATGGAAACACCCTCGAACGAAGGCTTTTTTCAAGATAGAAATAAATCCTCCTTATTGTCATAACAGTAATTTATCTCATTATAGTTCCTCTTATCTGACTTGAAATAAAACCAGTATTCGTTAAATTAAGCCAAAATTGAAATTTCGTTATTATTTTATGAAAACTGTCTGCGTCCTAGGGCGTATAATTTCTAATACATATTGTTATTTATTCAAATTATTTCCCTGTTTCTGATTGGCCCACAATCCCCTGTTAGATTTTCATAATAAGCTTTGACTGACAAAATTTGGAAATATTTTTTTCATTATTGGACGATTGACGTCATCATTGCCGTAAAACAAACACTCTCCTAGTTATACATAATTTTCCATATCATACTCAGCCTCATCCAATAATTAAGCATTCGAACCCTCGGACATTGGTCAATCTTTGTACATCGTTTTGGAAGTAATATAATACAAGTTTTCGTACGTCTCCTTTAAGACCGGTGTCCTAGCGAAAGGAGACCAGGAGATCTGTAAAGACAAAGTTCTAATTGTGGCTGTAAAACAAGACATTTCTTGGTGCTCGTTTGTGCTTCATCCTGGGGTACAGCCTTACAGCTCCATAAATGATCGCTGACATCAGGTGATCTGTATAGACAAAGTTCTAATTGTGGCTGTAAAACAAGACATTTCTTGGTGTTTGCTTGTGCTTCATGGTGGGGTACAGCCATACAGCTCCATAAATGATGGCTGACATCAGGTGATCGGTGAAGACAAGGTTCTAATTGTGGCTGTAAAATAAGGCATTTCTTGGTGTTTGTTTGTGCTTCATGGTAGGGTACAGCCATATAGCTCCATTCTCATTGAAGCATGGCCACTCCACTTCTGTACAATAACACGAATGTATCGAGCAATGATCGATATCTCGAGCTTGTTGGTCACTACTGTGTCTGTATCAGAGTTTCCAGGAAATTTCTAAATTGAAATATGATAAAACTTGTTTTATAAAAACGCCGAGTTCTGAATTGCGCTGTTATTTGGTCAAAATACTATTTTAGATAAGAGTATCTTAAATACTAATTCCATATTTTTCGCGCATATGTACTCTGAATTTCTCAATTTTGACTTGAGAAACTTGAAACCAAATCATTTCGTGTCGTGATTTAATTCGCGTTTCTCACGATTCCGCCTGTTTAGATCCAAACTGAAAACTGTGGCATATTTCTTAAATTTATGAAGTTTGGGTTCTGCATAAAGATGGGAAGCGTAATTTTCGAAATAGCGTGGATATTGAATGAAATTGACAATCCACAAAACAAAGCAAAAAGGATTAAATTAAGATAAATCCTCCCCAAAATATTTCTAACCTTAACACAGTCTCCTTGGTAGTTTGTCCAGCCGCTTGTGTCATTGCTGTACGACACACTGTACTCGGTCACCCATTGCGGATATACGGGTCTTCCTTGTGTGGCAATTTTAGTAACCATCTTGACTCTACCAAGGTCAATCTGTATGTACTCGCCCTTTTTAGACTCACCTGCAGCCCACGTACCATAGGTACCGCCACTGACAACCTGGTTGTTCAGTCGGGCTTCATGTGGTCCAACGGATTGGAGATTGCCGAACGTAGACGAGGCAGTGATCTGGGAGTCAAGAATAGTTCGATCTTCCATACCCAGCGGATTTTCACATCCTAGTCACATAAATAATAAAATTTGCAATAATGTCGATAGTTTGAACAGTCTCATACCCTGAATGATCTAAAGTCTGAGGCTAGTTTCTTACCCGCTGTATTAACTGTTGGTATTTTACATTCCTTGTTCTCCATTTCTGGCCCGATGCAGTTGGTACCGATGTTCTGAGGTGCTGTAGGGTTGGTACAGTTTCGTGTACGAGTCCTGGGACAATCTGGGAGATCATGACAGGCAGTCCATGATGTCCACTGTGTCCAAACGCCATCTAGAAAGAAATATTTTAGATTGTTAACTGTATCGGTTACCCGCCTATGAAGCCTCTCTAAAAATAAAACTCACCAACACAGGTAAAGCTGTCCCATGAAAAGTCAGGAATACATAACTTGTTGGATGGACAAGGACTGGAAGAGCAATGGTTCTGAGGAGAAAAAAGAATATGAATAAATATGAAAATAATTGATAGAATTCTCTTAAAAAATCATAAAATAAGTTTGGAGTCATGTAGCGATGAAAATACGGGTCGCAGGGGTGGTGCCCCACACCTTGGTTCCCGTTACAAGTCCTCTGAATTTCATTCAGGCACATTTAAGGTATTGATGGTACTCACCTTTATAGGACAGTATTCAAAACCCTCTTTTGGTACCACGTGTTGCGGCCACATCCAATGATCAGCGTCATTCAGTTCACATGATGTTACCATCCCTTCCACTGGACCCAAGTTGTACGACACACAGTTGTCTTGCAGATAACATTTGTGCTGACAGTCCTCTAATCCGGGTGCTAAGATTCTGAAAGACTTGATCACGTGACCAGTGAAGGTTTTGTTTTTCTCACAGTCAAGAATGTCCAGTACCTTACAGCCACCATCACCTGTACAGGGGGAGGTGTCAAGGACAATTATATATATTCGATTCAATTTTAAAAGTCAAAGACCTTGAATGTTCGATTCTAGACTTTTTAGCGACTAATTTTGGCGTAGAGGTTGTTCTCAATCCTCTCGCTTCACTCTCTTGATTCACAACTGAGGGTTTTTATGCGGATTCTACGGTTTTCCTTTTACTGACAAACCAAATTCCAATTGAATCTATGAGATAGCCGTGCCCGGTCTGACTTTCATCAACCAAGAAATGATCAATTCTAGGGTATTGATAAAATTTTAATTCAAGATCCTAATACGCGTCAGTCTTGTAGAGGAGGGACAGCCATTTTTGATTTGATCAATACTAAAAAAAATCAGTTGTTCAAAAGTCAGTGAAAACAATTTTTATTGTAAAATACACAGAATAAAGTTGATTCGGCGATGGCGGTAAAAACTATGAATTGATATTAAAAAAAACTCAATATTCGTTTCGTCTACGTTTATATCAGTATAAAACACAAAAATAGTTGAATATGGACGCAGTGTCCAAAAGCTTGGTTTTATATTGTATCAACTGTGGAATGTTAAACAAATGTTGTATCACGTCAACGTACAAGATAGTTGAATATGGACGCAGTGTCCAAAAGCTTGGTTTTATTTTGTATCAACTGTGGAATGTTAAACAAATGTTGTATCACGTCAACGTACAAGATAGTTGAATATGGACGCAGTGTCCAAAAGCTTGGTTTTATTTTATATCAACTGTGGAATGTTAAACAAATGTTGTATCACGTCAACGTACAAGATAGTTGAATATGGACGCAGTGTCCAAAAGCTTGGTTTTATTTTGTATCAACTGTGGAATGTTAAACAAATGTTGTATCACGTCAACGTACAAGATAGTTGAATATGGACGCAGTGTCCAAAAGCTTGGTTTTATTTTGTATCAACTGTGGAATGTTAAACAAATGTTGTATCACGTCTACGTACAAGCCGGCTGTTTTTTAATTGCTGAACTGCGCCGGTGAAATAGTTCAATAACAGATGAAAAAAAATTACTGAGTACACAATATCAAGGTAATACTGAAAAGGAAAAGGAATTCTACTTACAGGAAAGGAAAAGGAATCGAGTATTTTCACTTGTGATACAATTGTTTAACTCCGTTTACAGTGAGGACACTCGAACCGCCGGTGAACACTTTGAGGTTTTTTCATTACTTTTTTCTTCTTTATCCCTTGTGTGAAACGATTGGAAATATGATTATTTGACAATCAGAATATTTGAGTTGAGTACTTCATATTTAGAAGGTTTGAAGCAGTAGAAAGTTCATAAAATAAAAATAATAAAAATATCAAGTGTTCATGGTTCGAGTGTCCTCACTGTAATACACAATACCGTTTTTCCAACTCTGCGTGAATTCAAATATTCAAAGAACTTTCAATTGCATATTGCAAAGTACTTAAAACAGGAAAAAATATGTTAAAGAACATATGGTTATTTTCTTAGTTTAAAATCTAGGAAAAGAATAGTTTCAACAAATTTCAGAAATGTGATTTATGTGCTTTTTGTTGGTAGATATATGAATAATAAACTGCAAAATGTTTGTAGAAGAAATTTACTGCGAAATAATAAAGTAACAAACTTAGGAAAAATATGAACCTCAATGTATTTTCCTCCACTTTAAGATAAGGAAAAATAAAAAGAGTATCTAAAGCTGAAGTAAAATGTCTTGACAGCTGTGCGTCGAAACTATTTTGTCATTTTCGAGATTGGGGGAACTTTTACTAATCGTGGTTAAAATTACAAAACGGAATGTAAAATGTCTTGTATTTTACTTACCTTTTACAGAAACAACTGTCAATAGGATTGTCAAGAGAGTTTTCAAAATATATGTCGTTGTGTGGAGTAGATTCATGATGCGATGAGTTCAGGGCAGTAAGTTACAGCAAGCCATATTTATTGCTTTCAACGTTTGGTATTAGATATTTATGTTCTTTTAATTAAGATAATCTGTGAACGTGGGCATCGTTTGATCTTGACTCGGTGCGGTCCCATTTCATTATAAAGTACTGATCTTATTGACTTGTTCAAGCACACCTGGAAGCGGAGTCTTCAACAGGAATGTACTCTTCTATGTTTCGAGTCTCAGATAGGGTATTATTTCGTAAACATACACAGTTTTGGTTCAGTAGAATCTTCATTGTTAAGGCATTTCGTCTTGTAGTGTCAACAATTATCTAAAGTTTTAGAAGGTGTTAAACCTGTGATGTGCTTGTTTAATTTTCTGTAACTATGTTAATGGCGACTAAGCAACAATTGCAAGAACAAGAAAAACAAGAAACAGAATAAGAAAACACACGAAAAAGCCACATTACATGTAATAGACCCTTTTCGAATATGGCGTCTATGACGTCAAACGAGGAATCCGAGAAAGTCCCGATTGGAAATTATGCTGAAATAAAAATACCGACGTTAACTATAGTTTTTTTACCTTGAACACTCAAAACTTTTAAGAAAAATATTGGACAAAAAGTTGCACAATCGCATCACCTTAAGTTTCAATGTTTCTTGTTTTTCATTGCCATAGAAATATCGATTCCACTGAAATGTACATCACCATAAACTTCAATCTAAGGCTAATGTCTGGTGTGAATATCAAATAAATACAGCTTCGGAAAGTTTGTTTTAAAAAACCCCAATGAAAATAAAGTTTGGTTTGGTTATAAAAAAAGAAGGATAAAAACATCTTAAAGAGTACACAAGGAGACACTTTTATTTTCACAACCAAGGAATAGCTTACTCGTTGCTAAGAAACTATAAATAAACAAAATAACACTCGCGCGCGTGATTTCAGTGATTCTTAAATCTAGAGAAACTCACGTATTAGAATTGGAACTTGAAGTCATTTCATAGTTTACGATGGTAACGGTAGCTATACAATAACTAAAGGGAGTTGCAACTATAAATAGCCGACATTCACTGTATGTTCTTAGTATTAGTTAGCCATTCTCAACTCAGGAGCTAAGCTGGAGCACAAATACATAAAATGTTTAAAGTTCTTAACAATTTGCAGCAAAAACCTCAACAAAAAATGAATTCAGTCAACCAAGGAATAGCTTACTCGTTGCTAAGAAACTATAAACAAAAATAATAACACTCGTGATTTGAGTGATTCTTGGATCTAGAGAAACTCACTTATTAGATTTTGGAATAAATCATTTCATAGTTTACGAAACATCTTAAAGAGTACACAAGGAGAGATATTTATTTTATTTTCACAACCAAGGAATAGCTTACTCGTTGCTAAGAAACTATAAACAAACAAAATAACACTCGTGATTCTTAGATCTACAGAAACTCACTTATTAGAATTCGAATAAGTCATTTCATAGTTTACGATGGTAACGGTAACTACAACAACTAAGGGGAGTTGCAGCCATAAATAGACTACATTCCGCACTGTTTGTTAGTTAGCCATTCTCAACTCCAGTCAGAGCTGTACGCTAAGCGTGAGTACGACAAATAAAATGTTCAAAGTTCTCAACCAATTGCAGGACAAGTTTCAACAAAAAATGAATTCAGTCAACCCAGGAATAGGAGAAAGAAAATACCCAAGAGAAAATATCTTCTTAGAAACTACTAGTGAACCAGTGAACGGTGATTATGACTTTGAGTTTCTTCGCATCCAAGTTTCACCAAAGCCGGTAATCATATTGGTTCAACCAGCCGAAAGTACCTTTCAAGAAACTCCCAAAGATGAACAGAAAGAAAACGATGATGGAGAACAAGAAGAAAAAGAAGAAGAAAGCAACTTAGAAATTTTAAGAACCAGAGAATATTCCCTGATGAAGCTAACGAAAGTACTTGGAGAGAACCCGGTTACGTGGTTAGAAAGGAGCAGTGTACCAGGAACATTAAAAGCATAGTGAAATCATAACAGATAAGAATGCTTACTCATAAATGTTAACGTTAATCGAAAGCAAAAAAGACATCACCCAAAAGTAGTTGCTGAAGGACACGTCGCTGGTGATAGACCTTCAACATCAACAGTGATGATTCTAATGATTGTAAATAAAATAAAAATAAATGAATGGGAATTAATTAACAGTGCAGTTTTTTCAGAGTGACTACATTCTTTCCTCTCCAGTGAAATCATGCTCGAATAAGGCCAGCCTAGCTTACCCGTTGCCTAGAAACCGTTATAAAAAATCGAAATAACACACATGATAACTATCTGATCTAGAATGACATTATACTCGGATACTGCATTCCATTCTTTATTCGTTGCCTAGAAACCGTTATAAACAATCGAAATAACACACATGATAACTATATGATCTAGAATGACATTATACTCGGATACTGCATTCCATTCTTTATTTGTTACCACGAAACCCTTATAAACAATCGAAATAACACACATGATAACTATCTGATCTAGAATGACATCATACTCGGATACTGCATTCCATTCTTTATTCATTGCCAACAGTCAAACTAAAAAACAATCCAATTAACACTCGATCGGCTCATGATTCCAGTAAGACAATCTTTGATCGACAGCGAAACTACCGGAATACGCAACAGACCCGTTTAACCCTCCTTAACAACCGTCGTCAAGGCCGAACTCAGAGGAGCTTGTGGACAAACGTCAACCTCAAACATTAAGGGGAAAACTGAGAATAATTACCACGCGCTTGGGCCATAAGGCACGCAGGTGAATAAACTCGGTCCATAACTTACGGTACGGACCTCAAACTCGGTTAATAAGAGCTATATAATGTATTCAACTACCCCCTTAATTCAGTCTCTAAATTGTTTAAGTCAAGCTCTTGCAGAAATTGGTAATAAACAATATAGGCATTGTCCTTCATTGACCCACGGCAATTATTAAGGTTACCGAGTAACTTAGCAAGGAGGCTGATAAATTATGACTGACATCACTGAGGTGATCTGTGAAGACAAGGTTCTAATTGTGGCTGTACAACAAGGCAATTCTTGGTGTTTGTTTGTGGTTCATGGTGGGGTACAGCCATACAACTCCATAAATGATGGTTGACATCAGGTGATCTGTGAAGACAAGGTTCTAATTGTGGCTGTAAAACAAAGCATTTCTTGGTGTTTGTTTCTGCTTCATGGTGGGGTACAGCCTTACAGCTCCATAAATGATAGCTGACATAAGGTGATCTGTGAAGACAAGGTTCTAATTGTGGCTGTAAAACAAGGCATTTCTTGGTGTTTGTTTGTGCTTCATGGTGGGGTACAGCCATAGAGCTCCATAAATGATAGCTGACATCAGGTGATCTGTGAAGACAAGGTTCTAAATTGTGGTTGTGAAACAAGACATCTCTCGGTGTTTGCTTGTGCTTCATGGTGGGGTACAGCCATACAGCTCCATTCTCATAGCAGGCCAGCTTCTCCACTCTTGTACAATAACACGAATGTATCGAGCAATGATCGGTATTTCGAGGTTGTTGGTCACTACTGTGTCTCTATCAGAGTTTCCAGGAAATTTCTAAATTCAAAGATGATAAATCTTATGTTATAAACAGGCTGAGTTCTAACTTGCGCTGTTATTTGGTCAAAATATTATTTTAGATAAGAGTATCTAAAATACTTATTCAATATTTTTCTGCGCATGTACTCTGAATTTCTCAATTTTGACTTGGGTAGGTGAAACCAAGTAGTTTCGTGTCCTGAATTAGGTAGTCTTCCTAGTCTTCTCTCAAAATCCCGCTTGTTTAGATCCAAACTGAAAACTGTTTTATATTTCTTGAATTTATGAAGTTTGGTTTCTGCATAAAGATGGGAAGCGTAATTTTTGAAATAGCGTAGATTTTGAATGAAATTCAGGCATGAACCACAAAAAAAAAGGATGCAATCAAAATATACCCTCCCTAAAATATTTCTAACCTTAACACAGTCTCCTTGGTAGTTTGTCCAGTCGGTTGTGTCGTTGCTGTAGGACACACTGTACTCGGTCACCCATTGATTAAGACGAGATACGGGTCTTCCTTGTGTGGCGATTCTAGAAACCATCTTGACTCTACCAAGGTCAACCTGTATGTACTCGCCCCTTAGAGACCCACCTGCAGCCCACGCACCCATGGTAACACCAGGGACACGCTGGTTGTTCAGTCGGGCTTCACGTGGTGCTAGGGATTGGAGATTGCCGAACGTAGACGAGGCAGTGATCTGGGAGTCAAGGATAGTTCGGTCTTCCATACCCAGCAGATTTTCACATCCTAGTCACATAAACAATAAAAATTTCTAATAATCTTTCTAAGATATTGATAATTCGAACAGTCTCATATCCTGGATGATCTAAAGTCTGAGGCTAGTTTCTTACCAGCTGTATTAACTGTTGGTATTTTACATTCCTTGTTCTCCATTTCTGGCCCGGTGCAGTTGGTACCGATATTCTGAGGTGCTGCAGGGTTGGTACAGTTACGTATACGAGTCCTGGGACAATCTGGGAGATGACAGGCAGTCCATGACGTCCACTGTGTCCAAACGCCATCTAGAAACGAGAAAATAATTTCGCAATAGCTGGGTTTCAATCAGCTGATAAAAGTCATTGAATCTCATTTTCTGCTCAAAATGGTGGTCAAACACTGACCAGCATGGGCTGTCAGCCGAAAAGAATTCTATTGAAAACTTGTGATTCAGTTTATGAACATTCCGCACGAGTCAGAAAATGACGTCAAGTGAAACCCAGCTATTGGATGAGATATTTTAGATTGTTAACTGAAATGGTTATATTCTACCCGCCTTTGAAGCCTCTGATATCTTAAAAAGAGAACTCACCAACACAGGTAAAGTTGTGCAATAAAAAGTCAGGAATACATAACTTGTTGGATGAACAAGGACTGGAAGAGCAAGAGTTCTAAGGAGAAAAAATACGCCACTGAGATAAGGAAGTAACTGTTAAAATGCTCCTAAAACGGGTATCTTTTATATTTGTGACTGGTGGCAGTGAAAAAACAAATTGCAACGGAAAACTCGCAACTATACTGAGTTCGCAGAATATTTAGAATCGCAGTAATAGCCGTCTACCCCAACTATCTCTTATTCAACTAGGAGTTCCTCAAGGCTCCATACTAGGACCGATATATTTTTTGATATGCGTCAATGATTTACCAGACTTTCTTAAATATACTTTGAAAGTTTTACAGTTTTCAAGAAGAATTTTAATTCGGTTAATTCTTTTAAAAAATGTTCCCATCAATGAAAGAAGACTGTTTTATTACAATCGGTTTAAGTCTAACATTTCCAATCGCAAACCGGCCACATGTTTTACTACGATTCTCAATATCCTAGAACTCGGATATTTCAACGGCTTGTTGTGAAATGGGTTATTCGCTGCCGTCAATCAAAACCAATCAGTCTGCTCAAAAAATCATTTGGGTTATGTAACGATGTAACTAGGTCTGTTGCCGGACTACACTCTTTCTAGCTAGAACACAGCGCACAGCTATAGTACCCAACGCAATCATCGACTAGAAAAAAATTGGTTTTAGGTACAGATGAAAGTGTAGCTTGCGTAGCAGGCCCTCGGGAATGGAGGTGAAATGTAATGAAAGTGCTGTCGGCGCGTGATCACTCTCTTTCATGGAGATAGCCATGGGAACCAGGCCACACAGTCACGGTCGGATAAGCCTTTGAGCCGCCTGGACTCGACTTTAACTCTCACCTAAATTTCATCCAGGCGCGGTAAAGATAGTATTGGTACTCACCTTGATAGGACAGTATTCAAAACCCACTTTTGGTACCACGTGATGCGGCCACATCCAATGATCAGCGTCATTCAGTTCACATGATGTTACCATCCCTTCCACTGGACCTAAGTTGTACGACACACAGTTGTCTTGCAGATAACATTTGTGCTGACAGTCCTCTAATCCGGGTGCTAAGATTCTGAAAGACTTGATCACGTGACCAGTGAAGGTTTTGTTTTTCTCACAGTCAAGAAAGTCCAGTACCTTACAACCACCATCACCTGTACAGGGGGAGGTGTCAAGGACAATTATATATATTCGATCCAATTTTAAAAGTCAAAGACCTTGAATGTTCGATTCTGGACTTTTTAGCGACTAATTTTGGCTTAGAGGTAGTTCTCTAGCCTCTCGCTTCACTCTCTTGATTCACAACTGAGGGTTTTTATCCGGAGTCTACGGGTTTCCTTTTACTGACAAACCAAATTCCAATTGAATCTATGAGATAGCCGTGCCTGGTCTGACTTTCATCAACCAAGAAATGATCAATTCTAGGGTATTGATAAAATTTTAATTTCAAGATCCTAATACGCGTCAGTCTTCTAGAGGAGGGACAGCCATTTTTGATTTGATCAATACTAAAAAAACAGTCAGTTGTTCAAAAGTCAGTGATAACAATTTTTATTGTAAAAAGACACAGAATAAAGTTGATTCGGTGATGGCGGTTAAAACTATCAATTGATATAAAAACCCTCAATATTCGTTTCGTCTACGTTTATATCAGTATAAAACACAAAAATAGTTGAATATGGACGCAGTGTCCTGAAAGCTTGGTTTCATATTGTATCAACTGTGGAATGTTAAACAAATGTTGTATCACGTCAACGTACAAGCCGGCTGTTTTTTTAATTGCTGAACTACGCCGGTAAAATAGTTAATTACACTTGGGGGAAAATTACTGAGTACACAATATAAAGGTAATACTGAAAAGGAAAAGGAATTCTAATTACAGGAAAGGAAAAGGAATCGAGTATTTTCACTCTTAATACAATTGTTTAACTCCGTTTACAGTGAGGACACTCGAACCGTGAACACTTTGAGGTTTATTCATACTTTTTTTCTCCTTTATCCCTTGTGTGAAACGATTGGAAATATGATTTATTTTGATAATAAGATTATTTGAGTTCAGTACTTCATTTTTAGAAGGTTTGAAGCAGTAGAAAGTTCATAAAATAAAAAATATAAAAATATCAAGTGTTCATGGTTCGAGTGTCCTCACTGTAATACACAATACCGTTTTTCCAACTCTGCGTGAATTCAAATATTCAAAGAACTTTCAATTCAATTGCATATTGCAAAGTACTTAAAACAGCAAAAAAAAAAAAAAAAAGAAATGTTAAAGAACATATGGTTATTTCCTTAGTTTAAAATCTAGGAAAAGAATAGTTTCAACAAATTTCTGAAATGTGATTTTGTATTTATGTGTTTTTTGTTGCTAGATAGATGAATAATAAACTGCAAAATGTTTGTGGATGAAATTTTCTGCGAAATAATTAAGTAAAAAACTTAGAAAAAATATGAACCTCAATGTATTTTTCTCCACTTTAAGATAAGGGAAAAAAAGAAGAGTGTGTAAAGCTGAAGTATAATGTCTTGACAGCTGTGCGTCGAAACCATTTTCGAGATTGGGGGAACTTTTACTAATCGTGGTTAAAATTACAAAACGGAATCTAAAATGTCTTGTATTTTACTTACCTTTTACAGAAACAGCTGTCAATAGGATTGTCAAGAGAGTTTTCAAAGTATATGTCGTTGTGTGGAGTAGATTCATGATGCGATGAGTTCAAGGCAGTAAGTTACAGCAAGCCATATTTATTGCTTTCAACGTTTGGTATTAGATATTTATGTTCTTTTAATTAAGATAATCTGTGAACATGGGCATCGTTTGATCTTGACTCCGTGCGGTCCCAATTCATTATCCACTACTGATCTTATTGACTTGTTCAAGCATACCTGGAAGCGGAGTCTTCAACAGGAATGTACTCTTCTATGTTTCGAGTCTTAGATAGGGTATTTTTTCGTAAACATGCACAGTTTTGGGTCAGTCGAATCTCCATTGTTAAGGCATTTCGTCTTGTAGTGTCAACAATTATCTAAAGTTTTAGAAGGTGTTAAACTTGTGATGTTTTTGTTTCATTTTCTGTAACTATGGTGATGGCGATTAAGCAATAATTGCAAGAACAAGAAAAACAAGAAACAGAATAAGAAAACACACGAAAAAGCCACATTACATGTAATAGACCATTTTCGAATATGGCGTCTATATGACGTCAAACGAGGAGTCCGAGAAAGTCCAGAATGCAAATTATGCTGAAGGAACTACCGACGTTAAATATAGTTTCTTTACCTTTAACACTCAAAACACATATTTGTGTAACTTTAAAAAAAACCTTAAGTTTCAATGCTTCTTGTTTTTAGTTGCCATAAAAATATCGATTCCACTGAAATGTACATCAAAATAAACTTCAATCTATGGCTAATGTCTGGTGTGAATATCAAATAAATACAGTTTCGGAAAGTTTGTTTTAAAAAACCCAAATGTAAATAAAGTTTGGTTTGGTTATAAAAAAAGAAGTATAAAAACATCTTAAAGAGTACACAAGGAGTAGTCTAGAGACACTTTTATTCTATTTTCACAACCAAGGAATAGCTTACTCGTTGCTAAGAAACTATAAACAAACAAAATAACACTCGTGATTTGAGTGATTCTTAGATCTAGAGAAACTCACGTATTAGAATTCGAATAAATCATTTCATAGTTTACTATGGCAAAGGTAACTACAACAACTAAGGGGAGTTGCAACCATAAGTAGACCACATTCCGCACTGTTTGTTAGTTAGCCATTCTCAACTCCAGTCAGAGCTGTACGCTAATGGTGTGAGTACGACAAATAAAATGTTCAAAGTTCTCTACAACTGCAGGAAAATTTTCAACAAAAAATGAATTCAGTCAACGCAGGAATAGGAGAAAAGAAAATACCCAAGAGAAAATATCTTCTTAGAAACTACTAGTGAACCAGTGAACGGTGATTATGACTTTGAGTTTCTTTGCATCCAAGTTTCACTCAAGCCGGTAATCATATTGGTTCAACCAGCCGAAAGTACCTTTCAAAAAACTCCCAAAGATGAACAGAAAGAAAACGATGATGGAGAACCAATGTAAAAAGAAGAAGAAAGCAACATAGACATTTTAAGAACCAGAGAATATTCCCTGATGAAGCTAACGAAAGTACTTGGAAAGAACCCGGATACGTGGTTAGAAAGGAGCAGTGTACCAGGAACACAGGTGATCTGTGAAGACAAGGTTCTAATTGTTTCTGTAAAACAAGGCATTTCTTGGTGTTTGTTTGTGCTTCATAGGGGGGTACAGCCATACAGGTCCACCAATGATGGCTGACATCGGGTGATCTGTGAAGACAAGGTTCTAATTGTGGCCGTAAAACAAGGCATTTCTTGGTGTTTGTTTGTGCTTCATGGTGAGGTACAGCCATACAGCTCCACCAATGATGGCTGACATCGGGTGATCTGTGAAGACAAGGTTCTAATTGTGGCCGTAAAACAAGGCATTTCTTGGTGTTTGTTTGTGCTTCATGGTGAGGTACAGCCATACAGCTCCACCAATGATGGCTGACATCGGGTGATCTGTGAAGACAAGGTTCTAATTGTGGCCGTAAAACAAGACATTTCTTGGTGTTTGTTTGTTTGTGCTTCATGGTGGGGTACAGCCATACAGCTCCACCAATGATGGCTGACATCGGGTGATCTGTGAAGACAAGGTTCTAATTGTGGCCGTAAAACAAGACATTTCTTGGTGTTTGTTTGTGCTTCATGGTAGGGTACAGCCATATAGCTCCATTCTCATTGAAGGATGGCCACTCCACTCCTGTACAATAACACGAATGTATCGAGCAATGATCGGTATCTCGAGCTTGTTGGTCACTACTGTGTCTCTATCAGAGTTTCCAGGAAATTCCTAAATTCAAAGATGATAAAATGTGTTTTATATAAAGACTGAGTTATAATTACGCTGTGATTGGTCAAAATTCTTTTTTATAAAATAACTTTGATATTACGCGCGCTCTGATTGGTCATAAAGCCATGTTTTATGAGAGTATAATACATGCTCGCGCTATTTTTTTTCTCTCTCTCTCTCTGCTTCTTAAAAGCATTTAAGCGCTAGTTATTTTATAAAAGCAATAAAAAAAAAACAGTTTTCCTTGTATTATACTCTGATAAAGACACTTGGGATGTGGAGAGAACACTTGAGAAGCTGGAAACCACTCCGCTACGCGTCGTGGCTTCCTACGCTTCTCTCGTGTTCTCTCCACATCCCGCGTGTCTTTATCAGAGTATAATACACGGAAAACTGTTTTTTATTCCTTAAATTTGCGCGCGTGCTCTGAAATTCTACCATCATACGCAAACCAACATTATCATCAAAAATAGAATAGTATTTTTCGTCAATTTCTTAATTCATTTTGAGGCAGATAAACCAGTCATGTTTCTGTTCATAGCTCCATTCTCATAGTATAACATGAATAACAATAACATTAACTCGAATATATCGAGCAATGATCGGTATCTCGAGCTTGTTAGTCACTACTGTGTCTCTATCAGAGTTTCCAGGAAATTTCTAAATCCAAAGATGATAAAGTTTGCGAAATTCACTATCAAGAAAACAAACAAAGGGGAAACAATCGAAGCAAATCAATTCTCCGAGAAACTGTTTCTAACCTTAACACAGTCTCCTTGGTAGTTTGTCCAGCCGCTTGTGTCATTGCTGTAGGACACACTGTACTTAGTTATCCATTGCAGATATACGTGTCTTCCTTGTGTTGCAATTCTAGTAACCATCTTGACTCTACCAAGGTCAATCTGTATGTACTCGCCCCTTAGAGATCCAGCTGCAGCCCACGCACCTATGGTAACACCAGGGACAGGCTGGTTATTTAATCGGGCTTCCTGTGGTGCATGTTTTTGATGGTTGTCGTACATAGATGAGGCATTGATCTGAGAATCAAGGATGGTTCGATCTTCCATACCCAGTGCATTTTCACATCCTATTGACGACATAAAAAGAACATATGTAATAGATCCGTACATTTTTGAGATTTTTGAATTTCGAAATTCGAAATCAGTAAAACCGGAATTTTGATCGTTCCTACCCGTTCTATCTATCGCTGGTATTTGGCATCCTTTGGTATCTAACGCTTGCCCGTAGCAGTTACCGTTATTCTGAGGTGCTGCAGGGTTGGCACAGTTTCGTGTACGAGTTCTGGGACAATCTGGAAGATGACAGGCAGTCCATGACGTCCACTGTGTCCAAACGCCATCTAGAAATAGGAAAATGATAATAATGATGTTTGGAATTGGATGAAAGATTTCGAAACCTCTTATCTTCTTCAGAGAAAACTCACCAACACAGGTAAAGCTGTCCCATGAAAAGTCAGGAATACATAACTTGTTGGATGGACAAGGACTGGAAGAGCAATGGTTCTAAGGAGAAGAAGGAAAAAAAAAATATCGAAGAAAAATATTACCTGATAAAGTTCACAAGTAAGGTATAATTGGTACTCACCTTGATAGGACAATATTCATAGCCCTCTTTTGGTACCACGTGCTGCGGCCACATCCAATGATCAGCGTCATTCAGCTCACATGATGTTACCATCCCTTTCACTGGACCCAAGTTGTACGACACACAGTTGTCTTGCAGATAACATTTGTGCTGACAATCCTCTATTCCGGGTGCTAAGATTCTGAAAGACTTGATCACGTGATGAGCGAGGGTTTTGTTTTTCTCACAGACAAGAAAGTCCAGTACCTTACAGCCACCGTCACCTGTGTAACAAAGTGAACGTACAGAGAAATTCTAGAGTTGAGGTCAGTGTTGATAACGAGATCATAATCAGTGGGATACTATATCTTATAGATAGAGACAGGGACAGCTGGGACAGAGACGACAAGGACAGTGACGATAGAGAGAGGGACAGGGACAGAAGACATATGACAGAGACGACAGGGACAAAGGCTTAAATATTTATCTTCACTAAATATACTCTCAATTTCAAAATCATTGTCGGTTTCAAAAAATAGAGCATAGAAGCTGAGACCGAAAGGTATTTTGGGAAATGACATGTTTCATGTTATGTTTGAGTCATTTGCGCTGCGCACTCGATATAAAATTCCGAAATCGTATTCTGAGAGCCGTTTGGCTTTGTTTTTGTTTTGGTTGTAGCATGCATAAAAGAAACTTCCCATCGAGAAGAGTCTCCCTTAGGAAATTCCTAAGTAGACATTGGGACACTCTGTAAACTGAGATATTACCGAGTGAATTACTAATCATATTTGGAGTCATGAATAACTTTGATAATCACTGAGAATGCACGGTGAGCAGGTGCGAGTCATCAGCGATCAGTCAATACTAACTTGTGCGGATAACGGATCAAACGCGGACTGACTGACAAATTTCTTTAGGGTCAGTACTATCAAAAATTTTCTTGGTAAAAATATAGAAAATATCTCAGAAAAATCGAATCATGGTTTAGGAACAGCTAGGGATAAAAGCAATGCATCTTAACAAAATTAACGCAGGATATAACTTGCCTGCACCTTGGTAGGTAAAATTATTCGGGAAGGTTATTAAAATATATTTTCAAGATAAGTTTTGCTTATCACTGATTCCTAACCTCTAAAAAAAATCCAAAAATAATCACGCACAGAAGTTAAGGACTTCTGTCACGCAATAATCCGATAAAAATTGAAAAGCTTAAGTCGACTTATTTTTATTCTCATTTAAGGAAAAAAGAAACAGTGTAAATATGATGCAACCTGGAAAATGGGCAAGATTTCAAATGGACTAAATCAGTCCTTGGCATGAAGTAAAGTCTAAACTTTACTAAAAAGAAAAGAAAAGAAAAACAAATTAGTTTTGATCGAAATTCTTTTCTTTTGTTTTCCAAATATTGAGCTGCTTTGACGTTACGTGCAACTAATTAAGGGTTTTTATTCCCGCAGCTGAACAAGATCTTAGAAACAGTATGGATAAAAAGTTAAATTTTACACCGTAAAAAAATAAGAGAGATCACTTACTGACGTTTCGGACGCTAGTCCTTCGTCGGAGTAAATTTTTCCTTTTACTCCGACGAAGGACTAGCGTCCGAAACGTCAGTAAGTGATCTCTCTTATTTTTTACGGTGTAAAATTTAACTTTTTATCCATACTCTTTAATTAGAAACACCGACGCAGCTCACACTAGCTTACCGCTAGTTATCATCTCTTTAAGATCTTAGAAAATTGACCGAATTAATGCCAATATGGCCGCCACTTCATTATCATAATTAAAACTCATATTTTAGTTGGCCACTACATTGAAATTATGAATTAGAAGGAAACCAACAAAGTTAGAAAGTTTGAGACAAAAATATTAAACTGTTGAGAAGTTATGAGAATTTTAAAATGTGAAAAACACCACGACGAAGCTAGCAAGGAAACAGATCACTGAACACATACAAATCTCTGTAATTTTGATTCCAAATAGCTCCCTTGAATCCTATTCATAGCAACGAAACTTTCCAAAAAAAATATATTTCTGCTGGTTCTTTCTGATGGTGGTGCTTATTATTTTGTAAGATTAGGGTTTTATTTCTGAAACACAATGGCGGCCATATTGGCATTCGGTCTCAATCAGTCCCGAAAGTCTAAACTTTTGTAAAAAACATTAAAAAAAAAAACAAAAAAAAAAAAAAAACCTCCACACAGATTTTAGCTTCATCTTTGTCCCCGTTACATGATATCACTTTTATATCAGTGTCAGTGGAAATTGAAAAAAGTCTTAGAAACCTTATGATTTTGTCAGTTCAGAAATCTCTGTAAAGGACTGCGCGTTATTAAAGCTTCAGTTGATAAACTTTAGGAGTTTCTTTATCAGATGGGTAGCGCTAGGCAGGTTCACAGGCAACGTAACAAAACAGGAACTTTTAGTAAAGTGTCTTCTGTATCTTACCTATTGCAGAAGCAATTCTTATTGTCAATAGGATGGTCAATACAGCTTCAAATGTACTCGGGGTTTTGTGGAGTAGTTTCATTACATGCATGATGAGGGAGTTTAACTCTACTGTCAGAGCTTAGCGGTGTTAATTATGTTCTTTGCCGGGCGGCTCCATCTCGACGTCATACGTACTGTCGATTCTTAGTTAGTTCAATATTAATGCGGTTTAGCTTATTATTGAAAGCGTGATTCGTGTAGGCATTATTTGATAATAATATCATAGTCCTTCGCCTCATTCACCTGTTTATTTACTAGACCCATGCATTGACTCCAGTTGTGTTATTTATTGCATACCCCACGGAAGGCTAATTACATTGTATTTTAGTACATTTGTGGAGTATAGATCTAGACCCCTTCCCATGCACTAGAATTAAAATTCTTCAATAGCATAACAGCTTTTTATTGCAAGTTTTCACTCCCATCAGAACGAGCCGGTATATTTTCGTAATTAGTATAGTAGATCCTACTTTTTTTTTTACCAATCCCTGGGTTTTTAAATCAATCACTTTTTATTCATGATTTTTTAAAAGCCGTGATTCTATATTTTTTGCGGATTCTTTTTCTTCTTCTTTAAAATTTCAGTATCTTGAAACTGCTAAAAAATTCCTTTCAAAACTTTTCGCCATGCAGGCATTACTGAATAGGAGTGAGGGTATTCTATTTTGATGTCATGCAGTCTTTAATTGAAAGTAGCTCAATTGAAAATCGATTTAAATGCTAATGAGATGGAAATGCAAAAACATTTTAAGTAGGAAAAATGCTTGTTAATTCTACAAAATTTGTTACTGATAACTAACAGACACTAAAGACTAAAGAAGCGTCAATCCATTAGCCAATGGAATACTTCGACGATACGGCGGCCATCTTGAATCAGAATTAATGAAAGGGGCCGTGTATGAAATGCCTGGGATATACGAAGAATCTGACGAAGAAAAAACAAATCCTGGCTTTCTCTGGCCCTATATTACTGGTTAATTGACAAGCACTTCATTTTTCTACGTTGTATCAGTCATTCCTTTTATATCTTGAATCGCAAGGCATTATAGGGCGTCCAGGGGGCAAAACAAAACAAAAAGGTCGGATGATATATTAGAGTTTCGTTTATTTGTCTTTTTTTCATGTCCATCTTCTTTATTCACCTCTTGTCAAAGTGTTTTGTAGTGAAATGTTAATGTTAATCGACAATATTACTGTAACAAAGTTTTGAATATTTGCCCCCTACCAAGATGGCAGCCGTATCGTTGAAGTAGTCCATTGGGCTCCCTTCATAGACCATTGATTTTCTTCCGAAATATATTTATAATTAATGACAGGGACAGGGCGGGAAATTATTGCGGTGACCTCCGAGATTTAGCGCGTATTTAACAGTGCGAATGAAGATGATGATGGGGGAATTGAACTCGTACTTTGGGACGTCTATGCCGGGATTTTAAACGTTTGTTAAGTTTGAGGACTGGTTAGGGTTATGGCTATCATCTTCTCATGTAAAAGATTGGGGAAGCCAAGTTGCCAAGAAAGAAGGCCAGCTGTTTGAAACGTGAGGTGGGCAGGGATTAAAACCGGATCACAAGATATTTTTGTACGTACAACACTAAAACTCTAAAATCAGAATTATGTCAGAACCTGGTGCCAAAATAATCGACTTTGTGACCGGGGTTTTATTACTAATTCTCACATTTTTCTAGGGCCGGGGGAAAAGTGCTAAATTTAACCGACTACATGAATATGAAATCCCCCTCCCCACTGTCCCGGGCGATGCAGTTTTCAATTGACTATAGCTAGTGCCGGCATAGTTAATTTAGCGTAGAATTGATACGGCCACGGGTACAAGGTATGTAAGGTGCACCTGTTGCCAGCAGAAGTAAAATAAGGATATCTACTCGCCGGCTACATCCGCAACAAATGTCAACGGCCGGTTTAAACACGTTTGAAGTTGCTGGAAGTCGGTCTTTATTCGGCCAAATTAGGCTGGTAAGGAGATGGATATTTTTCAGCCAAATTTTTGGCCCAATAAACTATCGTAGGGCGTAAGATATTTAATAAAACTAGCCATCACGAATTTCTAGCACAAAGCATGATGGGAAACCGATTCCTTACGCTAAATCTTTTTCTTACATTTTCTAAGGAAACGAAAGTATTTCAACGTACTAAAATAACAGCATGATTTTTTTCTGATAGTTTCTTTGATTTAACAGGACTAGGTCTCCCAGAGTGCTTTGTTAGCTTTGATGCACATTGCCTAATTGGGCTTCCTTTGTTTCAATGAAACCATCCCATAATGCTTTTGGGTGACGTCATGACACTTCACCACGTGCCTTCGCTTCCTCAATACAAGATGGCGGCGAGCAACTATTACGCTGGTTATACTTCAGGAGCCCAACACTCACAAGGATTCACTCAAGTTCAAAATCCGCCGATTCAAACAAGTTATGCAGCTCCTCAGGCAACTACTGGCTACGCTGTTCAAGGCACAGCACAAACAGCAGCTCATTATGGGCCGCCCCAAACCCAAGCACCTCGACAAGTAGTTCAACAAGCAGCCTATTCAGCTGCCACGACGGCTTATGCTCAGACTGCTCCTAGTCAAGGAAGTGCTTATGGCTACACAGCAAGGCAACAGGACGCTCCCCCACCACCACCACCAACCAATACAGCTTATCAGGCAGCTTCTCATGCCGGCTACCAAACACATCCTGCTTCTCAAAGCTACTATGAACGTGACGCTTACGAAAACAAGGCCGCCAACTACTATTCACAGCAACCGGCGTCTAGTGTTCAAGGAAGTCAAAGCGCTTACTACGCTCAGGGAGCTACTGCTACTGC
Organism: Anthopleura sola; assembly: GCA_023349425.1. NCBI lineage: Eukaryota > Metazoa > Cnidaria > Anthozoa > Actiniaria > Actiniidae > Anthopleura > Anthopleura sola. Next base: position 5,544,805 of record JALHLI010000016.1, on the reverse strand, counting down.
TAAAGCTGCCTATCAAGCTTCGGCAGCCACAGCTTATCCAACTCCTGTAAGTGCCACACGTGTAGCTGCGAAGTCTCACCCGGCACAAGCTTACACTTCAAGTTCTACTGTTGCTTACCCGTATTCCTCTGCTCGAACCAATACCAACTACAATAACCAAGGTTCCTACACTACATCTACTTATGGTGGTTCAAATACTGCTGCTACTGATAGCTACCATCCTCAGGCTTACGAAGCAGCCGTTTATAATGCAGCAGCAGCTTATGTTCAACAGCAACAACAGCATCAACAGCCTTCTTCAAGACCAAACTGGAAGAACAAAAGCGCCATGCCTGGAATGGCGTCCAACAAGCAACAAAAGCCAAAAGCTCCACCAAAACAGCCACAAATACACTACTGTGATATTTGTAAAATAAGCTGTGCCGGTCCACAGGTTTGTAATCTTTTAATTAATTTTTTTAAAAGTACTTTTGCTGTGGAAGAATTTATGTGGTTTAAGATTTTCAGTTCATAGAATTCGTTCAAATTTTTTTTATGAATAAATGAAAAATTTATACTTTTTGCGTTTTTTTTCTTCCAACACGGCTTAAGTTTTCAGTATTTTCGAATACTCCCAATTTGTATAGGACTAATGATATATGATAATATAGGCTTACACATATAATTCACTCTAAAACTTGATTCTCCTAGATTCTCTAAAAAATTGTAAAAAGTTCTTATTTTAGTTTCCAGATAAGATATTATACTCTAAGAAACTAATGATGTCTTATCTGGGGACCTTAAAATAGAAGTCTTTACTAGTTTTGAGAGAATCAAGTTTAACAGTGTAAAGTATTACTACCATATAATACTTGAAAGTGCTGATCAAAACCAGGAATGAAAAAAAAAACATTTCTCTAAATATATTCAAAATGTAATATTTTTATCCTCTCACTTTTACTATGATTTTCACCAAATAACTTTTAATAGTAGATTCTGAAATTTGTTTGGAAGTTCCAAAGTTCAAGCGATACTTTGGAAGTCCACAAACTTTGTTGGCAAACTTTGAACTTACTTCCTACATGAATTCGGTAGTTCAATAGAATCAACCTCCTGGTTATCATGGAGCTTAGTAGTGATGAATTGCTTTATTAAGCATGGCAGTCCTTTTTCCTGAAAGAGGTTAACTTCAAGAAAAAGAACTTGGATTCAAGGAGAAAACCTTGATTCTACATGTTAGGATACACCAGTTTCACACTTGATGCAAACCGCTGTTTTTTAAGACCACAGACTCATTTGCACAGGCTTAGCCTCGTTTATGAGTCAGCTATTCAACAACGTTATTAAAAGTCTGTGGGATTTCAAAACATTGGTATTGTTCAACATACACATTCTTTACATTACAGTTGACTTTTGCAAATCATTAGCAACAGCCAACTGTAATGTAAAGAATGTGCAAGTTGAATAATACCAATCCCATGGACTTTTAATGGTGTATTTAAATAGATGACTTATAAACGAGGCTAAGCCTGTGCAAATGAGTCTGTGTTCTTCAAAAACAGCCGTTTCCACCGAATGTGAAACTGGAGTATTACCGAATTTGCACTGTAAGTAAGTTCGAAGTTCACCAAAGACGTTATGAACTTCCAAAGTACGACTTAAACTTCAGAAATTCTGAACGAAATTTGGAATTTACTGTCGAAAGTTATGTGCTTTGAAAAAAGATTATCTGCTTTTCAGTTGTTAGACGTTTGTGACTGAATGAATTCATCAATTTTCTTTATTAAATATTTTAAATGAGATGTTCACTTAGTTTCATGTTAGCTTTTGTTGAGTTTCTATGAGAGAAGTTCTCAGACTACTTTTTCTTGTAGACCTACAAGGAACACTTGGAAGGACAAAAACACAAGAAAAAGGAAGCTTCATCTAAAGCCAAACCAGAGACAAATACCAGCAACAGTAATTCTTACCGTTGTGAGCTGTGTGACATCACTTGCACTGGTGCCGATGCATATGCTGCACATTTGAAAGGATCAAAACATCAAAAGGTAATAGGATTTTTAGTGTAATCTCAATAACATGTGCCAGATCAAGGTTATGAAAAAGTAGGTCAAATTGTCAGAACACAAGTATTTCGAAAGCAAGGCCTATGGAAGATGTCTAGCCCAAAGACTAGTACCTAAAAGTGTTAGTGTTGAGTCCTGGTTTCATTAAAATTTCAAGTAGGCAGATGGTTTACTTAATTGGCCGGCTATATCAATGAAGGGGCAGTATGATTGGGATGTGGAATGGCAAAAGTAGGTGACCCAGATTCGGAAAGTGTATACAGTAGTTTGATGGTTGCCAGCTTCTAATGACATCGCTTGTAGTGATTGTGCTCTTGCTTTGAACCTTTGGGACCTTGGTTTGATTTGACTTGATCTCACATAGAAGTAGTTCTAAAGTCCATTGGGTCTTTTCTTTGATTTGACGGTTTTTCTCTTCTTTTTTTTACATCTGCAAAACCCACGTCTTTTCACTCAGTAAATAAAGTCTATTAATTGTATTGTACACACTAAATAACAATTCAGTTGTGCTCTGACTTAGACCAGGTTTTAATAAATTGCATATAAAGCCTTGAAATGTTTGAAACAATCTTTTAACATTACTAACATTTATTTTTATAATGTAGGTTGTAAAACTGCATGTAAAACTTGGCAAACCAATCCCAGAGATTCAGCCAATCAAAGCACCAGAACCAAAAGAAAGCAAAGAAGGCGAAGAAAAAACCAAAGGAGCATCTAACAACAGAAACCAAGGCAGGAAAGCAGCGGCCAAACGTCCGGTAGCTCCTAAGATAACCTTTGTTGGTGGAACAAAATTGACCACAACTGGTGTTGTGAAGACTGATGCTGCTGAGGGTTCTGCCGCTCAAGTTGGTCAAGCACCACAAATTGCACCAACTGCTGGAAAAGATGATGAATCATTAGATACCTCAACAGATGGTGAAGGTAAGAAAACCAAACTAAACTTGCAAGTTTGAAACCATTAAAGTATACTGTATCATATATGCATTGTATAAAATGAATCAACTAGTGGATTATTTCAAATTGTGTATTCGAATTGGCTAAGCTACAAGTGGTCTATTGCGGTCAGACGGAAATGCCATTTATTTTCTTTCTGCAGTTTTTCCTTTGTAATTAACTAGTTTGTTTACACTAAAACAAGCTTAGGTCATTTTGTTAAATATTTTGCTCTTTATCTATGGAAGACATTAATGCGATGTTATCTTTTCTTGTCTGATTAGAAAAGTTTGATTTGGCCACATTCACTGGTGTGGATAAGAGCAAAATCGTTGGTAAGTTTATTGCAGTCATTGTTGTACACTCCATTTCTCTTAGCTGTAAAATATTTTCCATTTCTTAAGTCGACTGCTTGTTCTGGTTTGTATTTTACTACGCTTATCACTTGAGTGAGAAACAGGAGATTTTAGAGATATAAGTTTGGTCCTGACAACTACAATGTTGCTAGGGGCAAGGGCATAAGGTAACAATAAAAGAGCAGCAAGTGAAACATGCCTCAACCAATCAGAATCTTCAGTTTCCACACTCATCAAGAAATGCCCACATGAATTTCCGATCACCTTGTGCTATTGCCCTTATTATTGTAATATTATACTTTTGACGGTAAAACTTATGTCTCTAAATTCTCTCTTTTCCCAAGTGATAAATGTAGTATTCTTCATTGTTTTAGATGAATTAATACTAACTTGACAAAAACCTCCTAGGTTCAGACTACCTTGAAGAGATCAAGAGTGATGATGGCAAAGTTGTCAGCTTTCACTGCAAACTTTGTGAGTGTAAGTTTAATGATCCAAATGCTAAAGAAGCTCACTTGGCTGGTCGTAGACACAGACTGCAGTACAAAGTAAGTCCAAGAAAATATTAGTTTGAATTCTGTTGAGTTATATTTTCTGAATTTTGGTTTGGCTCCAATTATTCACAGCAGTATTGGCCATATTTATTCAACAAGTAAATAAATGTACAAAAAAATTGTTTCTCCATCAAATTTGGTTCTTGGAAGTGTAATTATTACAGTGAGGACACTCGAACCGTGAAAACTTTGAGGTTTTTTCATACCTTTTCCTCCTTTATCCCTTGTGTGAATCAATTGGAAATATGATCCATTTTGAACAGTGAGATTATTTGAGTTCAGTGCTTCATTTTCAGAAGGTTTGAAGTGGTAGAAAGTTCATAAAATAAAAAATATAAAAATATCAAGTGTTCATGGTTTGAGTGTCCTCACGGTAAACATGCATGAGCAGGTTTCTTTTTGATATTTTACCACTTTGTAAACTTGGGCGTGTGTTTTATTTATCAAATTCCTGTATTTTTCATTAGAAAAAAGTTCAACCAGATTTAGTTGTGGAAACCAAGCCCAGTAATCGCAGACTAAGCAAGACACAAGAAGATAAACTAAGGCGCCAATGGGAACAGGAACAGTTATGGAGATGGAGGCGCGATGAAGAAGCACGCTGGCATGAGGAGGAAGCACGTAGATGGGAGGAAGGAGAGTATTACAGAAGGATAGAAGAGGAAAGGTTCTGGGAAGAAGAGCAAAGGCGCAGGTATGAGGGAGACTTCATGGAATGGAGTGATAGATCATCATCTCATCCACCATCTGGTGGTGTTCCTCCAAGACTTATGGATGCTCCTATGGTAAGAACCTCTTTTAAAACAGATATTAAATTTACCTTAGATTTGTCACTAAAACTAAGTCTGGAAACATAACTTTTTTATTGGTTGATACTCACTTTATTTGCAGCCCTTTTATTGTTACCTTATGCCTTTGCCCCTAACAACATCGTAGTTGTCAGGAACAAACTTATGTCTCTAAACTTTTCTGTTCCTCACTCAAGTAATAAGCATAGTAGAAGTTATTTTTTGTGGAGGGGGAAAACCAGTGAACCTGGAGAAAAAACCCTTAGTAGTACAGGGGAGAACCAATTAGAGACTCAAATCAGCGCTTTCACAGCTCCAACACCCATGCTTCCCTAATTATACTAATGTGTTTCATTTCATTATTAGCCTCGCCCAAGATTTGATTCTGCTGATGATCGCATGGTTATGGCCAAACATTCTGCAATCTACCCAACAGAATCAGAACTACAAGCTGTTCAAAACATTGTGTCTGCATCAGAAAAAGCCCTTAAGTGTGTGTCTGATGTTATTGCCGAGCAAGATAATCCACCAATGGAAGTGGATACAGCAGCAACAGATGCTGAAGCTAAGGAAGAGCCCAAAGAAGACAGCAAACCTGAAGACAAGACAGAAGAGGCTTCTGCTGAGAAGACTGAGGGGGAGACTGAAGAAGAAAACAAGGATGCTGCCAAGCAACAAGCACCTCGTGAGTACAGTACAACCTCTACTTATTAGCAGCCTTCAAATTTATTTATACCCTGAAACACCGGCTGATCTAAGTCAGTGCACAGATAACTCACAGTTCAAATCCTGAAACACCCTCTGGGCTGATCTAAGTCAGGGCACAGCTAACTCACAGATTAAACTCTGAAACACCCTCTGAGCTGATCTAAGTCTCTATCAAACAGTTGCAACCAACTTTCATGTAGTGGCCAGTAGTCAAAGCTTCAATTTACATTTCTCCAACAAAGAGAGAACCGCATAATAGAAGTTTGACTGTGGAAACTTATAGGATTTTAATTCTTAATTTTTCTCTTTATTTAAGGTGCACTGAAAGGTGTCATGCGTGTTGGAGTGCTTGCTAAGGGTCTTCTATTAAGAGGCAGGCTGGATGTTGATTTGGTTGTTCTCTGTCACAGTAAGTCAATTCTTTTTAAGAAATTATCTTTCATAAATACTGAAAGTGTACAATTGCTTTATGATTACAATATTATGAAAGTGGCTGTTTTGAGAATTGTTTTGGAAGTTGGATGCTTTGGGTGGCTTTTAAAACTTGTAGGCCATTCGACCTTAGAGCTTCCTAGATCACTTCAACAAGTGTTCAGGATGTGTTGATGTACACATCTAATGAATATTGTGTGTGAAACATTATAGTTCTATCAGCATCTCCAATCCATGTTTAAATATTTTGAATTCATTAATAAAAAAGATAAAATTAATACCACATTCATTATGAGGCTCTTGGCCGTGAATGTGAACACAGTTGTGATGTCAGAACTTTTGAATACTTTGGTGAAGATTTGGTGAAGTGTCAAGCTTTGTGTAAAACTTTGCATGTGTCTTTATCTTACACACTATGCTTATGGGATGGATTTTTCTTCGCTGATCACTTAGCATTTTTGGATTGGCTTATCCAGTTAACTCAGGTCACCTGGAAACAACTGACAAGACCAGACAAGACAGTGACCAAATATTTGACTTTTATTTTGTTTTTTGACACAGATAAACCTACCTTGTCACTTATGAAGAGAGTGGTTGATCTCCTTCCAGCTCAGCTTGAGGTAACTAATGAAATCATACGCACAAAATAAATTTAATTCGATAGAGTTACACTTAACAATGGCAGTGAATAAACTTGTGGCCCTCTATTTTTAATGTCTCTGAATGAGACAAGACAGCCATTTTACGTGGCCATCTGAGCCATAGCAAATGTCTTAACATTTGCAGACCCTGATTCCTGGTCAAGCTTAAGACCTGAGTCCATGATCTCCTGCACAATAGTTTGTTGCCCAACCAACTAAGCCAACCCGGTTGCATTTCAACCTTATAGATCTCTTTATCTCCTTTTTTCCCCGAGGTTTGAGTCCAAAAATCAAATCATGGATTTTATTAAAAGAAACAATAATAATTATTAATATTTCAAAGGTTTAGATTTAATACAGTAGATATATAATTAATCCCTAACAATTACACCTTTCATTCATTTCCTGTGTCAAATGTTCATCAGCTGTGTACACATGGGGTGCTCATAATACAGCTTGGGCTGCTTATGGTTGGATGGCAGAAAATAAAATCCCTTTCCTCTTTGAATACTTTCTTATGTAAAGCGATTGTATTGTCTACCAACACACAGTTTGATTTTGGTTATTTCATTTCTTAACAGAGAGTAACAGAGGAAAAGTATGAGATCAAAATGGTCCCTGAAGATTGTGGACTAACAGTTAGTACTACTGCTGAGCCGAAGGTCACTGTCTTGGTTACTTTCACATCACCTATCATGAGGGATTCAACTGACCCTGTAAACGGTAAAGTATTAGCTTAATGGGGATACTGCAGTATCCCTCCCCCTAGAATTATTCTAATGGGCACAAGAATATTGCTTTATAACCTTGTCTCTATTAGCCTGATTATCTTTGCTTTCAAATTTGATTCCCTTACTCCATGAAGGGTTTCTAGTTTATATGGAGCTTTGTGAGGACCAAATGCATGGACGAATATGAACCATTTGTAGACTTTGGCACATGTCAAGAATCAATTTTCAAATTTTTTTTGCATTCTTGAAGATGGTGTTTCAATATTTTCAAGGAATTTGTGCACAAAGGGGTGTAGATGTATCCAATGACCCCTCTCACTCACACAAGGAGAATATTTATATATGGCATTCGGCAAGTGAATGGCTTGTATCCAAAGTGTGCAAATTTAAAATGTTCATGTTTTGGACATCGCATTGATATCCCTGGGACCTAAAAAATGTAGGCTGGTAAGATGGAGTTTCCCTCAAGTTGCCCTCACAGGATAACTGTTGTTGTCAGCATTGTGTTAGTGTTACTCAACTTTGCAATCCTTTATATTCAGTTACCATGGTAACATTGGTGTTAGTTGCTACCTTAAATATTAACAAAATGCTGATGATTGCAAATCTTCAGTGTTATATGTTCAGTTACTATGCAGATGGAAATTCAATCAAGTCCTGAGTAAGGAAGGGAAAGCTAAGAGACACTAGCTGGTGCAATGGCAGGCCCTTTGACCTGTCTTTGGGCTAGCCACTGCCACTAGCAACATGTCTCGCCGCTTTCTCTAACCAACCCAACTTTCTACATCTAGCAGATGATGAACCTGACGTTCTGGACAGGCAAAAATGTCTTGATGCATTGGCTGCCTTACGACATGCTAAATGGTTCCAGGTTCGCGCTTCAGTTTGTTGTGTATTATGAGAGGAAATGTCACAGTGACGTGTTGAACAGACACACACAGAATGAACTTTGAATATCATTCAACATTTTACCTTGAAACAAAGAACATTCCTATTTTTAACAGTACTTTAGATTAAAGATTTGAAAATACAACCTTTTTCAAAGCAAAAATATGAGATTTTTTTCAATTGATAATCAATATGTTGAATATTTCAAATTTCATTCTATTTGTGCATAAATTCAGAGTATGGGCATGAGTATTTTAAGATTGGCCAGTGAAGGAGGATGATTTTTTTACTGTGTACGTTATTAGGCCACCTCACAGCACATTTATTTTGTTACTGCAGAATTTGACATTTATTTATTTTTTAAATTATCGTTTTCATTGCTTGTCCTCTAGTTGAACTTCATTTGCCAATGTTCTTGTCATTGAAAAGATTTTCGTATCTGCAACGTTCAAAAATTTGATTTACACAGCATAATATTGCTGTGAATGTGACAATTCCTCTTCGTCTTCAAACAGACAGCGCAACTGCCAGTTTTCTTACTAGTAAAATTCAAGGCAAACTTTTCAATATTCATTATTATTGATTTGGATATCCTGATATATATTTTTGTCATCTACCAAATTATCCTAGATTTTGAAAATTCTGATTTTGAAAAGTTTTGCAAGATTTCTCTCTCGTTATTTTAGCTTGGTACTCTGGGACTGGTTATAAAGTACATTGGGTTTAGGTGATAAGAATTGACCTCCAGAGATTCATTTTTGTTGTGAACCACCCTTTGAGTTTATCAAAACCTTTGTTATTCTGTTATTTCCCTAATTCTCTGAAATTGTGGCTGATAATCATTGGAATAACATCAAATTTTGAACTAAATTTCAATCATTTATGTAAAGGAGACCAGTGTACCGTATTTGGCTTTTTTTGTAGTGAATTACATGTAATGATTTTTGGTGTCTTAGAAGTAAGCAGTTTAGTTATATGTAACCCACCTGTCACTTAGATTTCATTGGTCCTTTTGCTCAAGTGCTTGTGAGGAGGTGTAAGTTTATGCCTTCGGAACCTCATGGCAAAAACTGAGAGTTATCAAGACTACCTTCAAAGAAGTTCACAACATCCAAAATATTTTTATCACTCAACCCTTGTACTTTATTATCAGTTCCTTACCAGAAATGGGACTAAGGTTTATAATTATAAATTTGATCCAAAACAGAAAACTTTTATTAAAAATTGTCTTTTTTCAAAGTTCTTCACATTTGGCAGCTAAAATTGGCTAATAAATTTCTGAATCTGACCTGTTTCTGTATTTGTTTTCTACTCCTAAACTTTTTCTAAAATTTTCTATAGACTGGTATTTTTTTCATGAGATAACCAAGGATGTTCTGTCCAAAGCATTTTGATCCCGTAAAATAAAACGACAAAACGTCATGAAAAAGCACAGAGAGCTGTTTGGCAGACACTTCACCTTGGTTTCTCACTTCATTGTCTTATCTCTTTTATTTCATTATTAACTTACTGAATATTTTTTTTTGACAAATACAAGACACTGTCGCAGAGCACAAAGTGCCTTGCATTTTATATTGCACCGTATTACTACAGCTAATGGCATTATACATTTATACTGAATGTTAATACCAGGTCCTATAGCTTGTAGTCTGATTGATTCTGTATTATTTCAGGCAAAAGCAAACAGTCTTCAGTCGTGCGTGGTTATTATTCGCGTTATGCGTGATATGTGCCAGAGAGTTCCAGCATTTAGTCCAATCACTGACTGGGTAAGTAATAAGAGTTGTGTCCAGAGGCAGAAGTACTAGTCAAAGGTTTGTCATAATCCCGGGTGATTTATCATTCTTTAGGCACTGGAATTACTGGTTGAAAAGTCTCTCAGCAGCAGCGAGCAGCCATTGGGTCCTGGTGAAGCCTTTAGACGGGTCATGGAGTGTATTTCATCTGGCCTCTTCCAAGAAGGTAAAATACATACTTATTTCAATAAAGTTAGTCACCAAAAAATCTACCAAGTTTAGACCACTGAGAATCAGTGAAAACATTCTATATCCAACAAGTAAAGCTGCTTGATATGAACTGCAGCTTGAGCATGCTCACAGGAGATGAAGATATAGCTTGTCCCAAGTTCCATCAATAGCTATCTAGGGCTGGAAACCTGAAATTATTTCCCCATAATCATTGTCAGTCTCTGCTTCGTTGCTTTTCAGGCGACTAACTTTATTGAACTGGTTATACCGGTAATAATATGGGCTACAAAAGTGGGATGAAATGTTTCCCCATTTCAGATCATGTGTACCAGTAACTTTTTTCCCTCCCTCTGCAAAATTCAACTTCTAAATTCAATTCGATCATGGAAGAAATGTCACAGGTTTTTTAACTAGTGGGTATTGTTTTAGGGGAATCAAAGGGGTGTAGCAGTAGTGCACTTACCTCCCAAACTTCGCTGTGTGAGTAAAGTTTGTCAGATCTCCCATGATTCAAGGGGTTTTCTCTAGTTTTCTTCCCTTTTCAAAACTCAACACTAATTTCAATTCGATGTGTGAGTTAGCTGTGCCTGACTTGATCAAAGGCTGTTTCATGATATCGATGAAATTTTAATATTAATTTTTTACCCATTTAAAACACACATGATTTTGCATGGACTATTTGTCACTGTCATTACAACCAAATATATCTGTACAAGAATATCTTGTCAAGCATCCCTGGAAATCAAAAGAAAATCACTTGCGTATGTTGCACATGGTCTGAATCGTAAAACATTATGTTTAAACTAAACCAGTATTGTTTAGTATTGACTTATGTTCCTATATGATGAAACTCTTTGACCTGACCATCTGTGGAGGTTACAATCTGATTTAATGAGCCTGATAGGAACAAAGTGAAAAACTGTCAAACTGAAAACCATAGTTATTATTGGTTATTTTTCATGATATTATGCACTTTGTTTCGTCCAGGTGGACCAGGGCTGTGCGACCCATGTGAAAAAGACAAGGTAGATGCAGCTGCCGATATCAAGATGCAAGAAGCAGAAGATTTGACTGCCGCAGCTCAGGTAATTTTGATTGTAACATGGTTTAGGCCTGGTTTCGACGTCAACTTTCGCATGTGCCAAATCTAATGGAAATGATTCAAACAATAGGTTTTGCTCATTTGCATTAGAATCGGGACATGTGAAATGCGACGTCTAAACTGGGCCTAAGTGAGGCACCGTTCATATGAAGCCAGGTTGGCCCTTGTGCTAGGGGCAAGTATTGATGATTCGCACTGACAATATTTCGTGCAACGTGGTTGCATAAAAAAGGCTTATGTTAATTAATACATCAACACAAATAAAAATGGTTGCAAGTCACTGTTGTAAGTTTAATGGATGAAAGCCAAATTTCAAAAAAGAAGTGCTAGGCTTTTAGCTCAAAAATTCAGCCAAATCAAATGCTTACTCCTCATCTCATCTCACTGATACTCTAACCTTTTATAGCATGCCCTTCGTCTGCAAGCCTTCAGACAGCTTCATAAAGTACTTGGTATTGACCCCCCTCCTCCAATGCCAAGATACCGTGGACGATATCCCCGTGGGGGACGTTTTAAGAGGAGACGAGAGGACAGTGGTCAAGGAGACGAGGGAGCCAAGAAAGAGAAGAAAGAAGGAGAAGGCGAAGCTGTGGCAGAAGTAATGGACACAACGGCCGAGTCTAAAGAAGTGCCAGCAAAAACTGAGCCCCAGAAGTCTCAGTAAGAAGAAATGTCTCAAGTTATGTTTAGATGTACGAGAACTATTTATGTAGAATAGTGATTTGAAATCACAAGTTGTTTTTAAATTCGTTTAAATATTGTTAAGGTCAACCTAGAGAAATTGCTGAAATTGGCCCAAGTTTGGCTCCTACGAAAAATGTTAAGCAATAGTTTTCGCAGACCAAGCATGCCATTCAAGTTAGATACAGATAAGAAAGCCATGCCCAAGTGTTGTATTGTACGACGACTAAGAATGAGGATAATGTTGACCAAGTTAGTAACAGCACAGTACATGGCTTGTCATTCTCCTGGTAGTAAGACTGAAATTAATGAATCCGAATCCGTGACCCTTGTTTGTATAATCTGCATAAAGTCGAGGCTCTTGCTGACTAATAACCATCTTGCAATCTAATAACAAAGGCTGCAAAGATCCAAAACATTTTTATGAATCCAGGGCTCCTCTCCTGAATCATAAAACCAACATAGGAAAAGGTTCCTCTCTATCACTCTCTCATACAATCATCAATACGTTGAAAATTTTATTGTAATAAACTTGCATTGTAGTATTAGTTCAGTACTTTTTGCTTAATGAATAGACCTCTGAGAATGCACTCACCCATTTATTTTTGTTAGTTTTTTTTTAAATTTAATTTTTCCAAAATTTTCACTATGCTCAAATCTGATATTTTATCAAGCATTTTCGAGTTCTGTTTACTTGAAGGTATGATACCCCAAGTGCGAGGAGTAGGGAATTTTTTCTTCCCAATGAAAAAGAAGGTAGAACAAGCCCTCGTCATAGGTTCATCTTATCCTCATGCAAGAACTCCTTGCCAACATGAAAAGCTATTGACGCCTTAAAAATTATGTTCAAGCTCCTTGAAGTTGAGTTTTTTCTTTGGAGTGTTTTCAATCTGATTAAGTAGCATCTAGCCAGTGTAGTTGCTCAGAAACAGACTATTGTAAATGATAATATTGTTCAGAGAGAGTCGTTGGATTTTCCAAAGAACTTCTTGATTAATACAATTGGATTATCTAGAGTGCTTACACTATGTCCATGAAATACAATCTAAATAGTTACTACCTAATAGTTTTTATTTAGTAACTATTAGTTACTATCACTCAACTGGAACAGCTTTAGTAACAATAAAGTATGCCTCTATTAAATAAAGTATTATCTTTCTATTGTCTTGAGTATTTGATTTCCCTTGTTAATAAAGCTGTTCCAGTTGAGTGATAGTGACTAATAGTCACTAAATAAAAACTATTAGGTAGTAACTATTTAGATTTTATTTCATGGACATAGTGTAAGCACTCTATCTGACAGTCTATGTAATGTTATGATATTTACAAGTGATTAAAAGTTTTTAAACAACATTTCCTTTGGAAGCCGTGATTTTAGATGTTTTATTCTCCATAGGAGAGGTTGCAGGAGTTCAACAAATTCCTTACCGAGTGTTTGTTAAACTTTAGGTGACGCGGAGTCGGGGTGAAGGGGGCTTAGCCAAAAATCATTTGTTTGATACGAGTTGCTTTGAAATAACGGTTTAATGCAATAAGAATAAATATGTTGCAAAATATCTCTTTAGCTTCGTGTGGTAATTGCCCATTTCAAACCACATGACATTTCTTTGACAAATGTTCTTTTGTTAAAATATTTACACATGAACATCACCTGGTCTGAAATGGGCAAAACAAACAAAAATATATAGGTATATTGTCCTTCAAAACACTGGAAGCTGCATTTCTGAATATTTAGCAGTTATTCGCCGAAGGCGAAGTGATTATCGATGAATATTTACCGAGCGGCGAGTCTTCGAGCTGCGAGGTAAATATTCATCGATAATCACTGAGCCTGAGGTGAATAATTGTTTTAGTATAAATAAAAAGGTGATTATTTCAAAAAAGAAAGAAGGAAACAACATTGAAAGTGAAAATATTTTATTTTTTAAAAGCGCGCGATTTTGCTGACAGCCATTTTGTCCGAAAAGGTGATTATCGGCTGATAATCCGAGATAGAAAACCAATCAGAGCGCGCGATTTTGTATAATCACCTTTGTATTTTTACTAAGATTTATATAGCGCCCTTTCTATATGTATATAATCAAAGGCGCTTTACAATCATGAGAGGTGGTTAGTATGAGGTGTAGGCACTGCTAGGGTCTCTACGTCCTCATTGGTTATTTTACATCCCTTGGTCTCCCTTGGTTAGATGAAGTGCGGAGAGACGGGAAAGTGATCATCTGAGCCATTTGAAAGTCTAACCGTTTGTAGATGTAATTACAAAGGCAGCACTTTCTCCTCAGTTATTTTAAGACCCTGAGTGTTGGTCCGGCCGGGACTCGAACAACGACCTCCCGCAGAAAAACCGGAAATTCACATGGCACGCGTGGTATTAACAAGTTTTCCTATCTTGTTTATGCTCTCTTTTCATTGCAAAATGCATTTTTCTATGTTCCGGTTGGGCTGCCTGTGGATAATCGCGTGACGTAGATAAATTTGTCAAGATATATATTGACGTGATGAAAAGATAATCCTGTGGGGGAGGAACTGAAGCAACAATGTTGTCACATCATTTACTTACAATATACCGCTCGTATCCCGTATTGTATCAAATCAAAATTACAATTTTATATTTCTAACTTCTTTAAATGCTATGAATAGTGATTCTGAACAAAATAGAAGGAGTTCAGGTCGATATTTTTCTTAGTTTTTACCCCTCCCCCGAGAAACAGTTCCATGACGATTTCACGTGATCATGTTATGAACAGGTCATGTGGGTCTCATGGACGTCTTATGATGATCTTCGATTCACAACAAAATGAAAAAAATATATACCCGACTTTAACTAAATATTCCTAGCGTTACGGAAGCTGAAATTTAACTCCAACATCGCAACCCTTTTCCTAGACCTTTCGAAAAATGGACGGTGTTAGTCGTATATCGGGAAAGCTGAGCTTTCGAGTGAAATTTTGCTATGGAGTCGGGCATATCCTCAACGACTTGTGCGCCTCTATGTGGTTTACTTACTTACTTTTATTTTTACACAAAGTTGTCAAATTTTCCAACGTAATGGCTGGTACATTGTTGTTAATCGGGCAAGTGGTCGACGCTATATCAACGCCTTTAGTCGGCCTTGAGTCGGACAGAACTGGCAATTGTAAATATGGCAGAAGGAAAATATGGCATCTTGTTGGAGTAGTTTGTGTGGCTTTGAGCTTCCCGTTCATTTTCAATCTCTGTGTTTCGTGTGCTAGTGACAGTCCGTCTGTTGCAGCTTTGTTTATATACTACACACCATTTATTGTGATTTTTCAATTCGGCTGGGCAGCAACCCAGATTTCTCATCTTTCTTTGATCCCTGAGCTGACCAATGATGAGGAAGAAAAATGCAGTTTAAATGCTATAAGGTAAGGTATAGGATTATTATTAGACAGCTAAGTAAGCTTATGTAATGTATAAAGTTTTAAAAGCAATTTTGAAAACAGTTAAAACTGAAGTTATCTAGAAATGAGGGGTTGAATTGTTTGTGACCGAAACACATACAGTATTGATGGGTTTCAATCAGCTGATAAAAGTATTGGAATCTCATCTGCTTCAAATGGTGGTTTAACACTGACCATCATGTGCTGTCCGATCAGCCAGCAAGAATTCTATTGAAAACTTGCGATTCAGCTGATGAACATTCTGCACAAGACAGGAAATGAAATCAAGTGAAACCCAGCAATACATGTAGATTACTTCCTTTCGGCATGTCGGGATGCAGTTCAATTTTGAGGATAACACAAAATATAGGTTCCAATTCTCAGGAGATTGAAATTCTTTTGTTTTACCCTCCTATTTGAGCAACTTTGACATCATGTGAAAGGGGTCTATAGCTTGGTTTCACTTGACGTCATTTCCTGTCTCGTGTGGAATGTTCATCAGCTGAATCAGAAGTTTTCAATAGAATTATCTCAGGTTGACAGCACATGGTGGTCAGCGTTTGACCACCATTTGGAGCAGATAATGAGATTCAAAGACTTTTATCAGCTGATTGAAACCCAGCTATAGGCAGATCCATGGGAGGGGGTGGGGAATGGGACGGGGGATGGCGGGAGGGAAGGAGGGGGGAGGGATCTGGATGTGCTGCTAGCACCATGTGAAACATTACTTCCCAAGATAAATTAATCCCTTAATTAAGATAACCAATAGATCCATGATTGGTATGTCCTGATTATCCATCTGCCAGTTATCCAGGGTGCTCCTGAAATAGTTACAAGAATAGAAAACATTTGAGTGTAACATATATTATTATTTGTTTATTTCCCATGCAGATATGGGTTTACAGTAGCATCCAACATCTTGACGTTTTCTATTGTGTGGATATTTCTTCGTTCTATGGCTAATGATTCTGCAAAAGTGACTAACGATGACTCTGATGCTTTCATGGTAAGCTAACTATTTTCTGTCTGTAAATAGGCCATTTGCATACTACCAGATTCCCTCTCTTCAAACTTTCTTTTGTTCAGTTAAGGTATCAGCTAGGATACGTTTGAGGCCTTCGAGATTACTTTACGCTCAAGCCAAATTTCTCGCTGCCTTTTCAATAATATTAAATATAAAAGTATACATTTTCTGAAAGCTAAATAAACGTAGTTTTTAAAAATCAAAATGGAATTTTCTGTTTTAAGACACATAAAAAGTTTTATGGCTTTCTACGCAGTTTTTGAGTGACCAAAATATCGTTTTAAAAACATTCTAGCTCTTTTGGATTACATTGGATCGAACTGAAACTTTGGATTATGATAAATAACAATACAATCTAAAAAACGGTGTCTCAGATTTTTGAAATGTTTTTTCATTCAAAAGATATTGTCTATTTTGCAATCATAACCACCGAAATTTCAAACTTCCGGATTTAATGCGTCATTGCAGACGATCTAAAAAAGATATCAAAAATCTGAGACACCGTTTTGAAGTTCATTATCCACAGAGTATGCTAATGTAATTTTGATCGACATAGCGGAAATTTTGACCCTGCGGGAAGTCGTTGAATGAAGTGAGGTAGAATGTCACTTTGAACCCAATAACTTCTTTTGTGTTCCAAAACAGACAATTATAAATAGAGATTCGAAAACTATATTTATTTAGCTTTCAGAAAATGTATACTTTTATGGCAAAATATTGTAAAGCCCATGCGAAATTTGAGGTAGCGCGTATAGGGGTCCTAATCATATCCTGATACCTTAATTAGCAGCAATAGACCGAGCTTTATAATTAGCTTGGGCATATATATTGTTTTGCCCATTTTAGACCAATTGCACCATTCTTGGGAGAATGGCACTAATTGTTTCATTTCTGTCAAACAAACAAAATGATACTCAAGGGAATGACACATAGTCTGAAATGGACAAAACATTAAATTAAGCCCAAGCTAAAGAGCTGTTTTGTCTTACTCATGATTGAAGAATTAAATGTATTATTTGAATTATGAGAAGAAAATTGTGAATCATTTTTGGAGTGCATGAATGGTCTAAGTAAAATGATAAAATTCCATAATTGTTAAATATGAAATAAAATTTGGTCTCTCTCCATCTTCTGTGTGACTTAGCATTAGAGTCAATGGTCAATGCATTTGAGACAAATTTGAATATGGTAGGGTATTTTTATATAATATGTGTCTAAAGATGACCATGGAATTAAGGGGGATGATCCTGTGGTCTAAGTATTTTCTCAATAACTTTGCAACCCTTGATTCCCTTCTAATATTTAGATAACATTTTCCCTTTTTTTTTTGCAGTATGTGGTAATTGTCCTTTTGGGTGTTGGATTGCTCTTCATGTTGATATTTCATGTGGGTATAAGAGAGCCTTATAGGAACTGCTCACATGAAATGGCCTCAAGTGGAAACATGAGGTCTTCAAGTAGCTGGAAAATGTGGTTTAAAAAGATTCAATTCTATCAGGTAAGTCATAGATCAATCTATTAATAGGTACGTCCAAATGATCACAAAATGAGTGTCTCTACTGGTTTGTCAGCCACTCAGCAAAAAGTATCACCATTGTAAAACCGGGATATTAATATTATTTTTTCCTTAAATAAATATTAATCAAGCATTAGGTAGTATTAGCTTATAGATTTTCATCATGCCTTCAAATACATTTAAGGTAGCACGGGTTGCATAACAGTGAGAGCGCTATCACCTCTCACCAAGGGGACCCGAGTTTTAATTAGTCCCGCTGATCTTGGTGTTGTCTGTGAGTAGAGTTTCTAGTTGGTTCTCTCCTGTGCTTTGAGGTTTTTTTTCCTAGTTCTCCTCTAAATTCCAATTTAATCATGGAACAAGGGCCACAGATTTGTATAAGCACTACCCTTGTAAAAACAAGGGGCGATATAAGGATTTCTCAAACCTACTTTATCATTGATAATAAAGTCAGTTAGTAAGGGTAAGAATTTGTTTAGGATGTGGTGTTTATATATTTAATATATTATTTTAGGTGGCTTTGTTATACATGTCAACACGTCTGGTTGTCAACCTTAGTCAGGTTTACCTCCCTATTTATGTGACTGAAACCTTAGAGTTGGGCAAGGTACTGTATCAATGAGATTAAATATGAGTCTTTCCTTCCTTTATTTTCTGTTTTTTTTTTCTTTCCTTTCCTTTCTTTGCTTCCATTGTTTGATTCCATTTTGTTTCAAATCCTTTCATTTCTTTTCCTTTTTCCCCTCTATACTCACACTGACTCTCCCCTTCCCTATTCTCCTTCCATTTCTTTCCTTTCCTTTTATTCTCTTTTCCATTCTGTTACCTTTTCTTTCCCACCTTTTTTCTTTATTCTACTTCCATTACCATTCCTTCCGTACTCTTCTCTTTTTTTTCTCATATTCTTTCCTCTCTTTCCCTTTCCCTTCTCTCCCCCTTTTTCCACTCAAGTATTTCCCCCCTCTCATGCCTTCATTCTCCTCTCCTCCTCCATGCTGCATTAATAATATTATTGATACCTATTCCCTAGGAATACATTGCAGTTATGCCTCTTGTAGTCTACACAAGTGGGTTTGTTGCTACTTTCTTTGCAAAGCCTTTCAATCAGTTCCTGGGACGAAAAGTAAGTCATTTGCAGAAAATTTCTGTAACCTAGTGGTAATCTAGTTGTTGTTATGGCAACACAAACCCCAGCAAAACAAATTAAGAACTCATTAATCAACTTTTAAGATAATAATTAATTATTTTTTGCTTTTAGGTGACATTCGCTATTGGTCTTGTGATAGTTATTGGAGTCTGGTAAGATAATTTAAAAATAGACAATCAATGACTACATACCGTACATGTGGCTACTGCAAATAACTAAAATATTGCAGAATAATGTGGATATGCAGAAAGTAGTTTCAATAAATCTCAATCAATAAATCTTTATTAGAGTTAACAGATAAAGACCAACTGAGTCTTTTTTCCAATCTGACCCTTGAAGAAAGAAAAATTTTAAGTGATCTAAGTATTCAATTTGATGGTATTTATCTGCATACATTTAACACGAAATTATGGGATTTTAATACCTATAAATTGAACTGAAACTGATAATTGGATCCTGTAGCTACCAGGACAAAACAAATAAGATGCTAAGCCTAAAACGCTTTGTACTGAGCAACAGGACCTATGTGGTAACTCCTAAAAGAACAATATACTTGCAGTTAATTTTCGAAATAGTACAAAATAATCGGTATTGTTTGTTCATAAATGACTATCACTTTTTGATCAGTTTATACATCTTCAGATTGCAATATGCCTGCACAATCACTCAGCCATCACACTCATAAAAGCTGCCAAAATATATACTTCAATGGACAGTATAACATACTAATGTGGCAATACATAATAATTATTATTATATATACTACATATACAATGGTTTTGAGTGGCATACTATGGAATATCCCACGAGTAACTTGTAGTTTCTAGTGTGTATACAAAGAAAATAAAAGTGAAGAGTGGGATATCCATGGTATGCCACTATGAAAATAGCAATGCATACATTCAACGCACATTGCATGATGGGAAGTAAGAGTGAATTACCGAGGAATATACAACAGCTTTCCTGCCCTTCTGATTGGCTGTATTTTTTATGGTGTGGGATAAATACCGGTATATTATATATTTCCTATTTTTTCTCTTTTTAGTATTACCTTCATATTTCTTAATGCAACAGTACGTCATGTAAAGATATACATGTATGGTGCTAGTATTGGACTGGGTATTGGCGGCTCAACTATGCTTATCACTGTACTTGCTATCATAAGTGATTTGATTGGGGAAAATAAGGTAAAGTTATGCTATGAAAAGCTTATGGCATGGGCAGCACCTTGTTGTGGCTGTATCAGTGCCATACTGTGTATGAAAACATTTATTTTATTTCTTTGTTTACGTAGTAGTATTATATATTAATTATATGAATTATATCTAGTTTCATTTCCAATTCAATCCTGTACTTAATTCTGAAGATGGTGAACACTTTGCCAAAATGCATGTCAAGTAAAGTGTTGAAAAATTGTATAATTTCTTCGAACTGTTATGCATTTGCTTCTTGTAAGACAGTCATTAACATAATAATTAAAGTATAAACCTTAAGTTTATAACTTAAAGATGCAACACTCAAATGAAGAAATATTCTGCCAGTCAACTATCCAGTTCATGTAGAATCACTACTGAAACTATTGTGTGTATTGAGAAGCACAAATGTTGTAGCGGTGAGACCACTTGCCTCACCAAATGTGACCAGGGTTTGAGTAGAGTTGCTTGTTGGTTCTCTCCTGTGCTTCAAGGGGTATTTCTCTGGGTTCTCAAGTTGTCCTCCCTCTGCAAGAATCAACTTCTATGTTCCAATTGAAACTTCAGTTGTTAAATAGCTACTCTATAGAGATGCCACTGCTAAATTCCTCAGGTATTAGGTGCACTCTAAACATTTAGTTGATATTGGCAACAAGTTGGGAGACTAAACTCCCTCCCTCAGCCCCTTCCCCTATGTTCCCTGGAGGATGTTGGGTACCTTTTTGGTACATGACAGTTCAGACTTCAACCAGGCTTATTTGTTTGCTCTTAATATATTCATAGGAGACTGGTGCATTTGTTTATGGAGCCATGAGTTTTGTCGACAAGTTGTCCAATGGTATAGCCGTACAGCTGATACAAATAGAACACCCCTGCTCTGGTTCTGTGTAAGTATAGACTCTTTACAAGATTGTAAAATACTACTGTTATTGGGAGTGGGGGGGGGGGGGGGGGGGGGATGGGAGGGTGAGTAGTTAGTACATACCAAGGTAATTATGTTCCCAAATATTTGTACGTGGGCAAAGAAAAATACCTATTTAACAAAAATTTTCATATTTCACTTCTAACAAATATTAGTTTTTTCTTGGGATTCCTGTGGGAAAGCTGAGGCAACTTTGTGTGGTATGATGACGTTTGTGAACTATGGACAACTAATACTTTAGGAAATAATTATGCATCTAGAAAAATTTAACCTTCAAATTCACTTTTAGCGAATATTATTTTATTCATGATTCCTATGGAAAGCCTGAGGTATCAAGAAGGCTTTTATCTTCAGAAAGAAAATGTGATACATAATTTTAATAAATAATTTTGGATACATAAATTTGCACTTTTGAATAAATAGTTCAGTAAGTGTTGGGTTTAGAGTGATTATCTGAAGGTTAGTGTTAGTGTTTATTAGATGCAAAGTAGTATGCAAACTTACAAAAGAATATAAAACGTTTGGCATCTAATAATTTTTATTTGATTGATTAGACCTAATTATTAGTGCTCAGGTTTTTCGAAAAGATTCTAGATGTTTTTTTTTTTTTTTTTGAGAAAAAAAAAGTGGCAGTTCGCTATTACGTAATTTTGTATTCTTATGCCAATAGTGAAGGCTTTGGAGTTTAGAGGGATTATTAATTGAAAGGGTTATGAATAATTACATTAAATTACACGATGCCAAACTTTAAAGTATTTAAAACTAAACAACCAGATACGTTTTTCAGTGTCTTGTGATTTTAAATCTATTTCGGAAGATAATAGGTAAAGCTTTTTATCCCAGGTTAATAATCAGCATGTACCACCATAATGTGTGGAATACAATGACAAAATACTTATGGAGAATAATAGACTAAATAACTGGTCTTAAGGTATTTAAAAAGGCACTTACTTTGGTGAATCCTAGTTGAATGTGGACAGTTAGATATTGTAAAATTCTTACGGTCCTGTGCAGCAATGTCTGCTCTTTGCGAGTACATTTGTGTACGTGTGTAGAAGAGTTACGTAACCAGCCACCAGAAATATATCAAATTACTATTAATCATTAACTAATATTGATAGAGGCTGTATGTTGATATATAATCACCAGAGTGAAGTTGGTGTCAGATTTTTGAGTCAGATTTTTGGATCTGTTGTCAGATGATTTTTTTCCGGGGGGCGTTACATCAGTCGATTTATTAAAGGCTCTGCTTGAGAAGGAATTTCATACTCGAGCCATTTGCTGTAATATCGGATTCACTGTAAGCGGCGTGACGCAAAAAAATCTGACACAAAAATCTGACAGCAAGTTATATTTCTTTGCACGCGAAGATATTATTTAGCAAATGCTTGCGTGGATATCACGTAAAACTGGTGTTTGCTGAGAGCTGTAAAAATCCCTAGAAATATATCTGCTTGGAAGGGAATTTGATAAACGGGCCATCTGCGGGCCATGTGCTGTAACATGATTCACTGTAAGCGGCGTGACACAAAATATCTGACGTAAAAATCTGACAGCAAGTTATATTTATTTGTGCGCAAAGATATTTATATATATTATCCAACGTTTGTACATAGTTATTTCTTTCTCACTACAGATAGTTCAACGTATATTTATGTTGAATTAAAAGGGCTGTAACCTGATATTTGGAAGCATTACTACTAAAGTATTCGTGGCACGAAGTCCCGTTGATCATGATAGTAGATAACACAGCTCCAAAAAAATCTGAAACCGCACTTTGTTTTCTTGATTGTTTTGATCTCCAAAGACCACCATTATCAAGAACTGTCTTTATCTAAAGCGTTGTAAAGGTTTTATCTTGAATCGAGACTTTACTTCGAATATAGAGTACTTTGTAAATCAACTGATGTGACGCTCCCGGAAAAAATCTGACTCAAAAATCTGACACCAACTTCACTCTGGTTATATAATCCAAGCAGTCGGAGTCAACCCAATGAAGACCAGCATAGAACAGTCCACTCTTAGTCCATTACCACTTTTTATCATAGTTAGTAGAAGGTCCACCCTATTTTAACTATGCTTTGATACAGTTTGTTTTACACTTTTACACATTTTCTGCTTTTGTATCTTAAGGTTTCTCCAAGTAGTTTTTGAATTCGCTTATAGACCCATTGGATCGCTTCGGCTGCAAAACAATAGGACAATAGGTTCCAATTCTCAGGCGGATTGAAATTATTTTGTTTTGTCCTCCAAATTGAGCTGCTTCAATGACGTCACATGCAAAGAGCGCATTTTCCTAACTTTTGTCTTCTCTCCATCAAAGCTGGATTGCATACTAAATGCACCCGTGCTAAAGCCTTCGCATCGATCCACCCCTTTAAGGCCGTTATCTGATTGATCCTATCTTTATCTCTACAGCATTTGTTGTGGTGGTTGTAGTGAATACTACAAGATAATCATGTCTTACGTGGTTGGAGGAGCTTCTGTTCTGGCCTTGCTGAGCCTAATGACTTTAATCAAAACCAACATCGGACATTTCGAGAAAGGTACATCGTTCATTATATTTATTGTAGGAATGCCTGGATATTTCAAAGTTGTGGGGGGTGAGATGGGGGGGGGGGGGGGGGGGGGGCAAATGTCGCATATCGTCATTTTGCGATTGTGTGACTGATCAGTTATGTTTGTAGGGCAGCCCCCCCCCCCCCCAAAGCCACTCCCATTGCTATGGGCCTGTAATAAAGCTCGCATGCTTTAGGGAAGATGGATGCCCGTATCTTTGACTTAGAGGGTGTGATGAAGTCTATTCAGGAGAGACATACCGAAAGACAGAAAAAAAGAGAGATTTCTTCTAAACAATGCATTAGGTACTTCCCTCCTCATTTCATAAGCCTTATCCGAGAAGAGCATCTTGTATTGCAATACTATATATTGGGGTTGGCACTGTACTAAAACCTTCTTTTGCTGCTGTGGTTCTAAAGATATTAACAACTCTGCTTAGAAGGTTAATGAAGCTGCCTTTGGAGAATGATTCAGAAATGAACATCTCATACCGCCACACCATGCGGTTGGATTATTTGTTTGGGCACGGGTCTTCTGTGCGAGAGGTCGTGGGCTGGGTTGGCAAAAATATAGAATATCTGAGTAGGAACGAATGGCCTTAAACTTAAGAGATTTACTAAACGCCCGTAAATCTCCAATGCCTTTCTTTGTAAACAACTTTGTAAACACAGTGCGTTTTTCACCCGTGTCCTAATTATCACAACTTTTGGCGCAGATGGAATGTACTTCCTGTGTATTCAATAAAAATGACCCGCTTAGATGTTCCCAAATTTCCTTCAAATAAAAGCTCTTCACACCACTTTTTCGTGTTTATGACTGTCTTTTTTCTCTCCCTATACAGTAGATAGGAAGATGAAGACATGTGCTGCCCAACGAAAGCTATTGAATAATGACCCATCGGTCTCCGCAACCATATCAAGGTCCAATGGTACTTCGAAACACGGTCCCCGCATACCATATGAACCACAGGGACATCCTAAATATGGTGCCATCGAGTGTCAAAAGAATACCTACAATGTTTCCATACAAACACCACCTGATACGCTGACATGTCAAAGGATATCAAACTAATGATGAGTGGAATTTTTTAAATAATCAGTTTGAAAATGAAATTTGAAATTTCAATGTAACGATCAATCTTAAAATCAGATTTGAGGTTTTTAGATTACGGCACAGTTTGTTGCCGATGATAGTTTATATTAGAGTAAATGGTTTGAACCCAGGTGTAGCAGTTGAGTGAGTAATGCTCCTTTCCGTAGTCTTCCCACAATCCCTTATGATCCCAGCACGAGCTCGAGGTCAGGGTGAAATTTGCATAAAAATGTATAAAAAATATGCAAATTTTACCCTGACCTCGAGCTCGTGCAGGGATCATAAGGGATTGTGGGAAGACTACGGAAAGGAGCATGTGATCGTCCGGGTGAGTGTACCCGGACGATCACATTACTCACTCAAATAGTTTATATTAGCACTTGGTTTCATAGTTCAGTATTAAAAAAACCCACATAAGCAATCAAACAATCAAACAATCAAACAATCAAACAATCAAACAATCAAACAATCAAACAATCAAACAATCAAACAATCAAACAATCAAACAATCAAACAATCAAACAATCAAACAATCAAACAATCAAACAATCAAACAATCAAACAATCAAACAATCAAACAATCAAACAATCAAACAATCAAAAGATAGATTCCACGAATCATAAGAAAAAAAAGTCACTTCAAGGAAAGTTAGAAATCCAAAATTCAAATGTGAAATTTTGAAAGCGCATTATCAAAGCCATATCTGAAAACACCGACATGCAAAGTACCTCGTACCAGTCCACCGACGTTTTCCCTGTCAAAAGGTCTGGAAGTGTCCTGCGCATGCGCTGTAGATAAAATGCAATTATGACATCGGTGCAACTTCTATGGTTTTCTATAAAAAGTGTTTTCCTCGAAATACCATGAAAATACATATAATTTTAAGTTGATTACTTTTCCATTGGGAACTGTTTTTAGATTTTACATTTGTTTGTTTTTTAATTCATTTACTAATTTTACTCTCTGCCAAAATTCACGTCTAAATGCTTTTTAATATAATATTTTTGTAGATATTTGTTACAAATATATAGAAAACGAAAAATGTGTGTAGGTTGGAACTTTGGCCATCCAGCCATATTATTTGTAAATTTTAATTTGTTCCCTTAATGTCATGTGTAGCTTGAAACTACTCAAGATTTCATCTTCAATCAATGATTAAAAATGACCAAATATACTGGCTGGTGTACCAGTTTGTTTAACGACCCGTTTACATGGAGTTAGAGTGACCATATAGTGTGCTAGATCAAGTCGACCAATAGGCATTTCGTGAGATAGTGAACATGGTGCATTGTGCTCTAGTTTCGGTACAAACATCTTCTCTTCACCAGTTGCTTGATATAATGTTGTTCGTACTCGATCATGCAAGCTAGACCGCAATGCCTCTCATTTATCGAACGTGGAAAAGCCCTTTTGCGAGATAGTGAACATGGTGCATTGTGCTCTAGCTTCGATACAAACATCTGTTCACCAGTTGCTTGATATAGTGTTGTTTGTACTCATGCAAGCTAGACCGCAACGTCTCTCATTTATCGAACGCGGAAAAGCCCTATGGCGGAGGCTTAAACCTAGAAAGACAGTGATATGGCTTCCTCTTTAGATAATATATTGATCGTATTCCTATTTTCAAAGCTCCAAAGGGGAAGCTATTCACCCAACCCACCCCTCCCCCCTTGAATCCAGACCCCTTGAATCCACTGTTGGGGTATTAAGCTCTAGTAGTATACATCAAATTCAAAAATTGTTGTCATGCTCCAAAAGGTTAAATGATAAAAGCTAAGACCGAAGGATGTTCTGGGTAAACAGTTAACGAGGCTGAGATTATACATATTGTAGTTTTTCAATATTCTCGAACATTGATTCAAGTTACCAAACATAACATGTTGTGACTCTTCGCGCATGTGTCTGTATGCAAACACACTCCAAATACCCAGCATATCGACTACCCAGAATCCCCCTCGGATTTTATCTTCAATGATGTAACCTTTTAAACCCGACAACGATTCTTGAATTCACCTTTTCGGCGCTAGGCTTTCACGTGGTGGATCATGTTACGGTCACCAAAAAGTTCGGGCATTGTTGTTGAATTGCCACACGATCGTACTAACTTTTATACAATTTATCTACTTAATTTGTTAATTCTGTTCTCAAAATCTTAGTGAAACTATCTAAATAATTTAATTCTAAAGAAGTTTTGATAAAAATTTGAGAACAGAAGAAACAAATCAAGTCAATAAATTGTATAAAAGTTAGTACGATCGTGTGGCAATTCAACAACAATGTCCGAACTTTTTGGTGACCGTAACATGATCCACCACGTGAAAGCCTAGCGCCGAAAAGGTGAATTTGGTGTAGAATCCCATATCACAAAATAAACTCGCGCGCTGATTGGTCCGAGATGACGAATATGTGACGTAGATAGCGAAGGATTCAGCGTGGAATCCAACGCTTTCAAAGCTGAATTCAATGAAAGATCAGGGATCCCGCACAAAAAAAATTTGCTTTTGTCTTATTATCACTTTTTTTCTTAACGTATGGCATTAAAAAGCAATCAAAAAAGAAGATTAGTTTGCAAAGAATATAAATGGAAATAGCTAACTTTGTTAATAAGCGAATTTTGCTATAAAAACGAAGAATGTTTGATAGCAGTCTGAAAAGTTGAATTCAATGAAAAATCAGGAAGCCCGCGTTTTGTTTTTCTTTCTCTTGCTTTTTATCCTCATCCGAGTCGCTGTTGTTGACAACTTTTCTACATCAAAAAACTATTTTCCTACATGACTTTCAATTTCCCAAAACAACAAACAACTCATCTGGGTACAACAGTCCTTCGTGTAGTTCAGCGATAGCAGTGTCTACAGGTCAGATGCAAACTTCAGCTCAGCCACATGCACAAGCGACGCCACAAGCCCAAGTGCAGAGATTTGATTCATCTGGCTTTTTAGCTGGAGCAGTAAGTGGATTATTTATAGAGGCGAACTTCCAGAACTCTCCTGTGAACATTTCAATCAACCTCCATGCCAGTGTAAATCCTGGTTCATCTTAGAAGAAAAGAAAGATAAACTGTTAGCCAACTTTTAGGCGAGTGTTTTATCATTCAAATATGACTTAAAACTTTTACTATTGCTATTATTGTTATGAAATTGAATAACAACATTTTTTTCGCTTTGTAAAACAGTTATTAAGCCAGTGATTAAGCTTACTACTTACCTATTAAGCAATCCTTTATGAAGAAAAAAACCAACTGTCTTGTTTGCTTTGTCAGTCGTATAGTCTTGTCGATCTTTCTTTCATCTAAAACTAATAAGCTTAGAAGCCTCCATAGTTTTCTCATAAGCATTTTTCTCGATAATCTGATGTATGAATTATTTTTTCTTTAGCGT
Organism: Anthopleura sola; assembly: GCA_023349425.1. Classification (NCBI taxonomy): domain Eukaryota; kingdom Metazoa; phylum Cnidaria; class Anthozoa; order Actiniaria; family Actiniidae; genus Anthopleura; species Anthopleura sola. The sequence goes on along the minus strand of JALHLI010000016.1, from coordinate 5,516,744 downwards.
TATAAGTCAATAAACTAGCTTGTTAACGCTTTTAAAACACGTTTGTTTTTCACCACGAGGTTGAAAACTATACCAACAAGCAATGAATGAAATGATGAAGCGTTCAGATTTGTGATTGTTTCTTATTGGCTAATCGTGTTCAGCTACGAAATGGCTTTTCAGTCGCGCGTCATAAAATTCACGTTTGAATAAACCGTCGATAAACCCAGCTATTTAGAGCAATTATTTTGTGATATGGGATTCAAGAAAAATTCATTGTCTGACTCGGGAATTCCACGATGAATTTCACTCGAAAAAACGATATTGCACTCGTCGCTTCTCGACTCGTGCGATATCGTTTTTACTCGTGAAATTCATCGTGGAATTCCCTCGTCATCCAATGAATTTTTCTATAGTACATAGAGTCAAACTACCTTCCTGTCAACGGAACCTACGCTCACTTAGTGTTGTGAAGCTCGTTATTTGCGCTGTGGCTCACGAACAGTATGCTCCTTTCCGTAGTCTTCCCACAATCCCTTATGATCCCAGTGCGAGCTCGAGGTCAGGGTAAAATCTGCATATTTTTATACATTTTTATGCAAATTTGACCCTGACCTCGACCTTATGCTCGGATCATAAGGGATTAAGGGAAGACTATGGAAAGGTTTATACACAATCTTATCATTCAATATATTTAAATACTGAATGAATAAGATTAAGAAAAGGAGTGAAGCAAGTCATCCATAACACAGTGAAAAGAATAAATGAATTCTATAGGATAAATATAATACAATGAATAATGATAATTTTATTAACTTTCATTGCGCAAATATCAATCCGGATTTTCATTTGCGCATTACAATATTTTAGAATATAAAATCAGTATACAAGATATGAAATAAAGTATAAAAAAAGGAAAATAAAATGTCTTGGATTCTATCTTGACAGACAGACTGGGGAATGACAAAATGACTGGGGAATATTCGAATTTTCTAAAACTTGTTTTGGGGTGCTAAATACGAAATCGATAATATTTTGCCTCCCCCCCCCCCCCCCCCCCCCAAAAAAAAAAAAAAAAAAAAAAATTACGGAAAAAGTTGGGGGTGAGGGTTAGTTTTAGGGGCCGTAGATGACTAGTTACAATGCTGTTCGAGCACTGTTTTGGTAGCGCTCCAAAAAATATAAGCATTTATATTTTGTAAAATATTTTGGTATAAAATGAGCCTCTATTCACATACTTTGATCGCACATAGTAAAACCTGACTATAATTTAAACAGCTTAGCAAACGACCTCCATATGTATAGGTAGTATACACCTTTGTGAACAGCTATCGAAAACGAGGTGATTCTAGAAGCCGATATCGATTTAGAAATTGTCTGTGCTACTGAACAAAGTTCGATTATAGCTTATTTCATTTCTTAATTAGCCTAATTTTTAATTTTTAATTAATTAAAAATCCAATACAGAATACTAATTAGCCTAATTAGTATTCTGTTAGTCCGATATAGAATACTAATTAGCCTGTAGGTCCAGCTTAAGGAGGATGGTTTCCCAGAGTCTTTTCAAAAGCCATTCCCACCAACTAGATAAAAAACCTGCATTTTTCCGTTGTTAGCCTAAACACAATATTCAAAGTGGGATACCCGTACCAAACAATGCGTGACATCAGAAAACATAGTTTGCATGCTCCTTTGAAATATAACAATGCTTTTTTAATTAGCTGAGCTGTATGGGGTTTATAGTGTTCTCATGTGACTCCAGTATTGCGATTTCATTGGGTCTCACCCTAATGAATTAGTAATGAATTTGATATGTGATTGAAGAGGCCATCTTGAATCAAGCTAACTTAACATTCCAAATATGGTATCAAAAAGGTCTTCTATTCTCATATCTCAATATTCCGGAGCATGGCGATGCCGTTACATACACGCGATGCTAGACGATTTTTTACGGAACCGGCATGTACTGACCGTGCTGATAGTCGGGACAAAATTAAAATTCAAACACCCAGCCATGAACATTTGGGTCCTCTTCCGTGGAAACGAACGAGAAGGTTCCAAAGTTCTATATGCTGACATTATAGGCTAGTTCAAAGTTTAAGAATCGTTGTCAGTGCGCATGCGATTTTATCTCGAATTTGTCATCTTTTGTTTAATTAAAAATTGAGCTGGCTGATATGTCAAGACTCGCGGCGAGGTAAATATTCACCAATAATCACCTCCACATCAGTGAATAATAAATCTTCCCCGAATTCGCTTGGGTGATAACGAAACAATGGTTCCAAGTCGAGAATGAATTTGATTCTTTTATTCATCAAGGCCAACCTCGACTCAAATCATTGTTTCGTGATCACCCAAGCGAATTTGGGAAAGCGAGTTAATAAACTCGTGCGTATATACACGCAATTGTCTTGGTTAAAGACGTTCTCCTTGAGAACATAATGATTTTCTTAACGCCCTAGTTTGAAATAATTATAGCTTAATGACCAAATACAAACGCATAAATAGTCCATATGCAATCATTTGAAACATTCTGTACTCTAGTAATACATTGTGCAACACCTACTATCAGAAAGGCTGAAATTCTTCTAGAGGAACGAGATGTATCACAACGCAGGCAGATCCAGGATATTGAAAAGCAGAGCATCGACGCTGGAGTTTTCTGAATTCTATGTTGAGAGGAACAGGAGAACCTTTCAAGATGGGAATAGACGCTCAAGATTGGACCTAGAGGCAGTGCCAAATAGTATGTTAGGATACGAAGCCAAGGCCAATCGAATGAGGTCAAGCAAAAGCAAAGAATTTCTAGTAATGAATTCAAATGACTATGCTGAAGAAGATGTAGTTGGAAGTTGGGAAGAACGTCGAGGTTGCTACCATTGTGGCTGTCGCTGTGAAAGTGTTCATGGATCCACAAAGCCCCCGAAAAAGCAGGCAATTGCGAAGACAGAGCAATACGAAGAGACTGTGAGAGCGTTTGTCGAATCTTCCGGAAAAACAGGAAATCAAGACTCGAAGAAAATTAATAAAGGGAAAAAGCAGAAAAAGTTAGAAGAGCCAAACCAACAAGTAGTTAGATTACCCTCAATAATGTCTGGGCAGTACCGACAAGAAACTGGAACCTTGACTGACAGGCCAAGAAAGGTCATTGATCCAAACCAGAGGATCATGACTAGCATCCGGAATAGCATCCGCAGGCTAACGACCACAGCCTTCACAAGCGAAAACTCAGAGACCGCTGTTCAGCGTCCTTATGGTAGAGCTGCCGAGGGTGTAAAAGGCGCAAGAAGAAGAACAGCTACTTGTGATTTCTCTGATGAATTAGCGGCGGAGAGGATGCGATTTCGCGTTATGATGAAACGGATAGGAGAACAAGAATAATTTATTGAAAATTTAAAAAAATAGGACCTTCTGTATCACACATCACTTTTTTATCGTACATAATTTTTTATGCATACACGAACTAAAAAATGAGGTGGAGTTGATAAGGAAAAAGGGCTTTTATATATATATATATATATATATATTTGTTTTTCACCTGGTCTTTTCGTCTGTTCGAAACTGGCTTTTTTTTGTACAAACACGAACAAGAAAGTCTTATAATACATAACTTTGTTGACCAGGATGATTTTTTCGGCTGTTAAAACAGCCTTTAATTCAGTTCTTTATGGTAAAAGCATTATTAAATATATTTATTGCAATTTTCTATCTTTTTGGCTTTATTCCTGTGCAATGAAATAACGCAATGTTGCAACCAATTCAAATATACTGGGAATAACATTCTATTGTATTTCTATGCACATCGATATTAGTATGGAATTGCTATGTTAGTATAGGAGACAAAAAAATAATTCCCAAAAGATTTTTATTGGGTACAAAACAGATTAATAAATTTGGTCTATTTTACCAAAAAATATTGATTTCCATATGAATGGCTGTTAAAACAAAATAGCGGCAGTAAATTTTTAGATTATTGTAATATATAAGCTTATATTTGTGTGTGAATGAATAAAAATATAAAAAACTTATTTACTTAGGGTTCGCCTCATGATCAGTTTCAGTGCCGGAATATTCACAAATTCCGCTGGCGGGGAATTTTTTTAGCTCGGCGCAGGCGGAAGTTCGGGAAAACATATTTCAAAAAGTTTATAACTTAGAAAAAAATATTCTTGCGTCAAGGGATATGAAAAAAAGATAAAAGGACTTTAAAGAGCCTGTCCGATAGGCGTTTTTTTGTCACGAAAGTAGCAGATCAAACAAAGCATTTGTCAGTTTTAATTGCGAATCCTTAAAGAGGCAGAAGAAAACATGGGAAACTCGCGATCCCATACCAAATATGGCTAAACAAGTGGATATTTTTCTCTAACAGGAATCCAACCGTACAACGCGCATATCTTTGAAGAGCTAGGTCAGGAGAGAAAAAGGGACACTCTCATACCAAATATGGCGAAACAATTGGAGAATTCTCTCTAACAGAAGTCGAATCGTCTTTGCTGCGCATCCTTGAAGAGGCGAGGAGGGAAAAAGGGACACTCCCATACCTAATATGGCGAAACAATTGGAGAATGTTCTCTAACAGAAGTCCAACCGTCTTAACTGCGCATCCTTGAAGAGGCGAGGAGAGAAAAAGGGACACTCCCATACCAAATATGGCGAAACAATTGGAGAATGTTTTCTAACAGAAGTCCAACCGTCTTAACTGCGCATCCTTGAAGAGGTGAGGAGAGAAAAAGGGACACTCCCATACCAAATATGGCGAAACAATTGGAGAATATTCTCTAACAGAAGTCCAACCGTCTTAACTGCTCATCCTTGAAGAGGCGAGGAGAGAAAAAGGGACACTCTCATACCAAATATGGCGAAACAATTGGAGAATGTTCTCTAACAGAAGTCCAACCGTCTTAACTGCGCATCCTTGAAGAGGCGAGGAGAGAAAAAGGGACACTCCCATGCCTAATATGGCGACACTTTTGACTTTCGTTCGTAAGATGCCATCTATTGGTAACATGATTTGTAAAGAACATCACGTACGTTTCAAAATCGCAGCCAGTGTTTCACGGTATAGAAAGCAATAACTTATCGAAAACTTGACGACGTTCATCTTGAAGGTCACAAAAATTAGATACAGAAAATATCTTATAGGTGTAACTACAATTACTGTTGTTAATATAAGCGGGCAAAATGCTGGAATCGATCAAGTGTTCTCTAAATAGAGGTTGGTCGCTTAGTAGAAGGATAAATTAGTGCAAAACCCTCTTTGACAACTGGCCGCTAAAGAGAGGTTGGTCGGTTAATAGAAGGATAAATTAGTGCAAAACCCTCTTTGACAACTGGCCGCTAAAGAGAGGTTGGTCGGTTAATAGAAGGATAAATTAGTGCAAAACCCTCTTTGACAACTGGCCGCTAAAGAGAGGTTGGTCGGTTAATAGAAGGATAAATTAGTGCAAAACCCTCTTTGACACTGAACTGGCCGCTAAAGAGAGGTTGGTCGGTTAATAGAAGGATAAATTAGTGCAAAACCCTCTTTGACAACTGGCCGCTAAAGAGAGGTTGGTCGGTTAATAGAAGGATAAATTAGTGCAAAACCCTCTTTGACACTGAACTGGCCGCTAAAGAGAGGTTGGTCGGTTAATAGAAGGATAAATTAGTGCAAAACCCTCTTTGACAACTGACATCATTCTTTATTGCATGCCGATATCGTGAATAACAACAACAACAACAACAACAACAAGTGAAATAAAGAATGGTGAGGAGTTGACGCCCTTATTATTACATAACAGATATTCCCATCACATGGAAAACAAAATCATCTTTTGAGGCGCGCCGTTCTTAATTGCATGCCAATATCGTTAATAATGAGCAGTTGACACCCTTATTATTACATAACAGATATTCCCATCAGATGGAAAACAAAATCATCTTTTGAGGCGCCCTGTTCTTAATTGCGTGCCAAAATCGTTAATGGTGAGCAGTTGACGCCCTTATTTTTACATAACAGATATACCCATCACATGGAAAACAAAATCATCTTTTGAGGCGCGCCGTTCTTAATTGCATGCCAATATCGTTAATAATCAGCAGTTGACGCCCTTATTATTACATAACAGATATTCCCATCACATGGAAAACAAAATCATCTTTTGAGGCGCCCCGTTCTTAATTGCGTGCCAAAATCGTTAATGGTGAGCAGTTGACGCCCTTATTATTACATAACAGATATTCCCATCACATGGAAAAACATCTTTTGAGGCGCGCCGTTCTTAATTGCATGCCAATATCGTGAATGGTGAGCAGTTGACTCCCCTATTATTACATAACAGATATTCCCATCACATGGAAAAACATCTTTTGAGGCGCGCCGAGCAGTTGACGCCCTTATTATTACATAACAGATATTCCCATCACATGGAAAAACATCTTTTGAGGCGCGCCGTTCTTAATTGCATGCCAATATCGTGAATGGTGAGCAGTTGACTCCCCTATTATTACATAACAGATATTCCCATCACATGAAAATCATCTTTTGAGGTGCGTCGTTCTTTATTGGATGCCGATATCATTAATGGTGAGGAAGTGACGCCCCTATTATTACATAAAAGATATTCCCATCACATGGCATGTCATGTTTTACAGTATCTCATGCTCATATACATCAGCCGACATGCTTAAAAACCAAAGACCATGAACAAGAAGAAAAGAAAAAGAAAATTTAAACTTACTGGTGTCTAATTTCGGATGCAAGTCCTTCATAATAGCAACGACCTTCGTAAGACGACAATCTGGCGACTACTGATCCAGCTGCATGGGTCAGGTCCCCTACTATTCTAATATGAACACATTATTTCTCCCCCGTCTATTCCCCCACACCCAAAAACAACCCCCCCCCCCCCCACATATGCACACTGATTACAAGAAAAGTCATCCTACTGTTGTGTATGTGCCCAATAGCTATTGAAAAAATACCTCTCATTCTTCAATCTACAAATTTTATCGAAACCCTGAAACCTGTGGTCTGATCTAAGTTAGGGAACGGCTAACTCACAGATAGAACCCTGAAACAACCTCTAGGCTGATCTAAGCCCGGTCAATGCATGGCTAACTCTCAGATAGAACGCTGAAACAACATCTGTGCTGATCTAAGTCAGGGCACGGCTAACTCACAGATCAAACCCTGAAATAACCTCTGTGCTGATCTAAGTCAGGCCATGGCTAACTCACAGATCAAACCCTGAAACAACATCTGTGCTGATCTAATTCAGGGCACGGCTAACTCACAGATAGAACCCTGAAACAACCTCTGTGCTGATCTAAGTCAGGGCACGGCTAACTCACAGATAGAACCCTGAAACAACCTCTGTGCTGATCTAAGTCAGGGCACGGCTAACTCACAGATAGAACCCTGAAACAACCTCTGTGCTGATCTAATTCAGGGCACGGCTAACTCACAGATAGAACCCTGAAACAACCTCTGTGCTGATCTAAGTCAGGGCACGGCTAACTCACAGATAGAACCCTGAAACAACCTCTGTGCTGATCTAAGTCAGGCCATGGCTAACTCACAGATGGAATTACAATTAAGCGTTAGGTTTTGCGGAGCTAGAAAACTGACTGGAGAAATCCGCTGAAATAAGGGAGAGACCTAATTCCCTCCCTCCCTCCTCCCTCGCTTAGCTTCTTACGACTTTCCTCCCTCCATTTTTTTATCCTTCTCTCTCTCCAACACTTCTAAAACGTAACTATAATATTGAATCTAGAGATTTATTTAACTTTCAGGTAGAATCCTAGTTCAACAACTAATAAAATCAAAACTGAAGAAGCTACTTTATCCATGTATTGATATAATATTCTTTATATTTTCCATGGATATATTGCCTCCACATGATACAATAACCACCGTCTTGCCTTCATACTGGTCTTTCGTCTTGCGATAAGCTGCCATGGCAACGCCTGCTGAACCTTCCACGATCTAGTGAAATGTATTGAGATACGAAGAGTATTTTTGAGTGCTATTAGTCGTCCCGAGGTTGAGGGAAAAACTGGGTCGAGTTTGAATAGACCCCTCTTGCAGCACATCACAATGCAAATCAATTTGCTGGAGAAAAAAAAATCCCACAATTGTAAAATATCTCGCGCGCTGATTGGCTAATAGCTAAGTTCGATAAGTGGACAGACGCATAAAAATGACATCATCGTCACGCAAGATAAGAGTTTGCAGTGAAAACACTTGAGTTTAGATCATTTGCTGACGCTACTCTATGTTCGATGATTGGCTCATAGCTAAGTTCGATAAGTGGACAGGCGCATAAAAATGACATTATCGTCACGCAAGATAAGAGTTTGCAGTGAAAATACTTGAGTTTAGATCCTTTGCTGACGCCATTCTATGTTCGATGAGAGAACAGACCATAGAAAATTAACCTCAATTTGGTAAAGGCTCCAATTCTCAGGAGATTAAAATTGTTTTGTTTGGTCCTTCTTCCAAATTAAGCTGCTTTAACTCCATGTGCAAGGGGTCCATTGCAGTGCATTTTGGGGAGGTTTTAGGGGAAATATTTCCACTATTGCGGCTATTTCTTCCCCATAAACGTTCCCACAATGCACTGCAATTCCAACTCGACGACGACGACGACGACGACGACGACGACGACGACGACGACGACGACGACGACGACGACGAAAAATCTGGGCGGGCAGTGGGGTGAGAAGAAAACAATTGATATCAGTTCCCAACTGGAGGAGAGATGGGCCTGGTACAAATAAACAAATGCATTTCTTTTAAGGAAAGAGAAAGATAATAAGTACCTTATGGTGTTTTTCCATGACGTCATAGACGGCCTTCCCTATTTCTTGTTCTGTTACCAAGACCCAGTCATCGACTAAAGACTTACACAAATCAAAGGTTACCTGGCAATTAAAAATAAATAATAGAAGACGTTAAGAATCAGTGTCCCTAATGTTTGTCTAGATACAGTAGGGCAAGACTGATGAAATAATGGAACAGGCCTAGGATTGGCCCCAAGAAATAGAATTATGTTAAGAAAATGGGGAAAAAAGGTAAAGAAAAAATATAGAAGAAGAATCTAAAGAAGAAAGCAAGAGTTAAGGATGGATGGATGGATGGATGGATGGATGGATGGATGGATGGATGGATGGATGGATGGATGGATGGATGGATGGATGGATGGATGGATGGATGGATGGATGGATGGATGGATGGATGGATGGATGGATGGATGGATGGATGGATGGATGGATGGATGGATGGATGGATGGATGGATGGGAAGTAAGAAAGAGACTTCATCAACATGGATAACTAACCGATCCTTGTTCGACTCCTCCTGCCGTTCCATCTGAGAGCGTGTCTCCTGAAGGCAAGTCAATAATGTTACCGGCCTTGATAGAATGGTAAAGGACCGCTGACTCTACAGGCTGGCAGCCAATAACCTGAGATAGAACACTCGCCAGTTACCACAATGGCATCGGCATTTATTTGTTTCTTACGATTAGGTATCTTTCGAGAGATATGAGTTTTTCCCAACTAGTTTTTCCCAATTAGCTCTAGAACTCTGGAGTTTTAACTTTCTTCAGCCCGTCAAATTGTCACCCGTCTAGGTTTGTAAATTGGGTGAGGAAGGTAGCAGAAGTTCATCCCTTTCAGGGCTCCATTATCTTTATTTGTCTTACCTTAACATCAGGTTTAACAGATTTCATGTATGTGGCAATACCGCTGATCAAACCTCCACCACCAACAGAAACAAATATGACGTCCACTGAGGGAAGCTCTTGGTGAATTTCGACTCTATAGAATGAAGTTAAAGAATTATACGGTGATAAAAACGAGCTAGAGTTGGTTAGTAGGCAGGACACTAACTAACCTAACCCACTGTTAACTTGCTATGACTGTGAAAGTAAAAGTAAGATAGTAACGTACCCTATTGTACCCTGTCCAGCTATTACATCATAGTCGTTGTAAGGTGGAATGTAAGGTATGTCTCTTTCCTGTACAAAAGTAAAGATTGAATAGAACTCATGAGAAAAAGTTCACAACGGAGAGAACTAGTTAGTTTTAACCTTGCATTGAATATGCTTTTATTATAAAACAAACAAACAAACAACAACAAAAAACAACCACCCAACCGAACAGCCACCCAAAAAAACAACCCTCCCACCCACCCAATGCAACCACATACCCACCCAAACAACCAAACACCCGGCCAACCAACCATGAACCAACTAAACACCCAATTAAATATACCACCCCTCCCCTCAAAAAAATAAAAATAAAAATAAAAAAACCAGCAAATAAACACTAATATTAGTAAATAAAGAAAACTAGCAGTATTTTACTATGGCGCGTATTTAATATCAAAATTCAATTCAACATTTGTTTTATATTGTGTTGTTCTTTTTCCAAGTTTACATCCTTTACATACACTTTTAAGCATTCGTTTTTCATTGTAACATTCGTTTTTTTTTTTACTTCGACATTCGTTTTTACTTCGACATTCGTTTTTCGAGGGACTGGAAACTAGCGCGAATTTTAGATTCGTTGTCATTCCGAATCTACCTTGTACGAAATGGCTGATGAAAATACAACCTTACGAAAGTGCAAAAAAGTCCTGGAGGAGGTTGTTTCTGAGCTTCAAAAGTCAGAATCCTCCACTTCAAAGGCGAAAGTTGGGATTGCTTCAACTCCTGAAGTAAAATCTAGCTCTGTGAGTGTGCATAGCGAGCACCAAAGGTTATTTGGGTATGATCCACGTGGTGGAGCCCAAGCCATAAACGCTCGATATAATAAGCGTCTTAGGAGTTCAAAGCTTGCATGGAAGCCAAAGAAAAAAATAACTTGGAACAGGAATTTTGTTTGCCTGGCTTCTACAGAAGATATATGATTCCTCTTGCTCCTTAAGTAAATCTACAACGAGCCTAAGCTTTTGCAAAGTTGATTCATTTACGATATCAACTGAAGCAAGACGCACTCCATGGTGGTATAATAAGCTTGCTTTCGTAAACAAACCATCCAAAGTTTCCTTAGTACTGTTTTCTAAGGAATCTGCCAAGGCCTGAACCCTTGATACGAAAATATCTTTTGTACTACCATCCATATCTTGCGAAGAAACCAAAACAATATTCAGACCGACTTCAGACTATTTCAGACCCATAGCCTATTGACCGCGCTAGTTTCCAGTCTCTCGGAAAACGAATATCGAAACAGAAAACGAATGTCACTTGTCAAAAACAAATGTCGAATTGAATTTTGATATCAAATACGCGCCATAAATTTTCAGCAGCGGTCTTTGGACATTACCTGGGCTGTAGCCCTTGCATAGTTTTCAGTATCAATACAGTCTTGACCATGAAGCTTGACCTGACCTCCATACTGCTCTATCATGCGACGTTTAGCATCACTGACATACTCAGGTGAATATACCACTCCATGAATACCCAGCGACTTCATGGCTAATGACTAGAAAAGATCTTCACATTAATACCCACCATTAGGGGCCCAGGTGATCTGACTAGGCGCGCAAAGCATGATTTCCTGATCTGAAAAAGAATCAATCCCATCATCCACCGTACGCTCAATTCACTTGAGTTTCATGGCGGCCATCTTGAAAATAGGCTAATTATTATGAGCGACTTTTTTGCCAATAAGTCTTTTCTTATTGAAAACAAGACACTATAAATAACAGATAAAAGGATTTTCTTCAGGTTCAAAGAATCCTGGAGATTGCCAAGGACAAAAGAGCAGCGTAAGGTGTGGAAATTTTAGTTAAATCCTGCCAAGGAATCGAGAAAGCTTTTCTGCAGCTTCTTCGAGATCGTTTCAACGGTAATTCTTCAATAAAAAACCATGAATATGTGTGGAACATAAGTAGTACTAAATAGTGATATTTTATGCTAATTCTTATTGTTTTCTATTGTTTAACAGACCTTTTGCAACAACAGGTCACGACATGACCAACCCCTCTTAAATCGAGCAGCTGTGTCAAAATGAACATCAGACATGAAAAGATCACCTCAATATTAGTAAGAAGGCTAAATCTCAGCTCATAAAATGTAACACGAGGGAAATATTGGCATTAACTATACTAAATTAAATATTTTATAAGATGCAAAACTTGTGAGTACTCACTACTGGCTGAGAATCTGTGAAAATCCTGTGAAAACAAAACTGTGAATTTCCTTAATTTCAGCCAGGTTTTCAGCCAGTAGTGTCACTTCTCCCTTAATTTTGAAAATCCTATTTAAAAATGTGTTACATGTAAATAAGATTATATTTATTACATGATTACCAATGAAATGCCTATATTTCTCTATTTCAAAAATTTGATATTTTCACATGTGAAAATATCATCATTATGGTAACATACCTCTTATAGCAGAAAAAAAGTTTAAAAAAGCTTTCTTTTCTTTTTCATTGATAATTATGTAATATTAAACAGAATATTACATGGGCGCTTGGAGATACAAATTTTATCTTCGAGTGTTGAAAATCTCTAACTCGTTTGCTGCGCTCACTCATGAGAAATCTTTTCAACACTTGAAGATAAAATTCTCATCTCCGCGCGCCCATATAGTATCCTCTATTTATCTTACACAAGCAGCTCCATGGTTACCACTGGATGCAGTTACTACTCCTTTACTTTTTACTGATGGGTCAGAGTTCACCAAAAGGATTATTTTATTGAAAGCTCCCCTAACTTTGAAAGAACCAGTTACTTGTTCATTTTCTGAAATATAAGCAAAAGTCTTGTCTCAAAACTGTTATGTCAACCTGGAACTATAAAGCTTAGTATTTACATGATGATTATATATATAATGTGTCAGACATATTTGTTCCTGTGTTCCAGAGGCTTGAGCTCTGGAACCCAGGGTACATAGGAAATTGGCTGCAGTATTTCCTTTGGATCAGAGACTGTGAAAAGGGAGAAGCTGGGGGAGGGGGGGGGGGCTTATAACCACTAATTTTCCAATCTCAGACCCCCACTTCCGTGGAAGGTCCAGGGGAGCTTCATGATATGGAGTTACCCTACTTCATGATATTTTGTGTAGCCCATAATGTCCTGTACACTAAGTAGAATGAAATTGGAACACCCTTTTGTGAACCTCATTGTGTCAGCATTTTTTGTATGTCAGACATTTTGGAACCACCCCCTTCTAAATCCTGCACTTTTACTCTTTTGTACACTAGCTAGACTAGTCTCAACTAGCCTATACACCCATTAGGAAAATGGCTCACATGGTTTTCCTGGCTTGAGTTGGGGAAAACAAGGCTAGTCAGTTGTCCTTGATGTGTTATCTTTTTTTTTTTTAATATGCCGTTCAAGCTGCATCTTTGTTACTGCTGTACATGTTTAGTGCACCTAAGGGATTAAAAGCCAGCTTTCCACAGATCATGGATGACTGACTAGCCTCATTTTTGCCTCCTTAATTGATCCAGGAAAAATATGTCTGTCCACCATGTTCAGAATCAGTCAATATTTTTCAATCTCGGCCTCCGCTCCTTAATTTTAAGGTGCTCTGCAGTCTTTGATGCCAAAGCCAGTGAATTAGGTGTATTGGTCCATGGGGTTAGGGTGGGGGGTGATTATCATGTTCAGGTGTCAAAAGAAAAGGCGAACCTCATAATTACTGTATATAACCCAAATAGGAAAAGATTCCCTGGTTCAATATCAACCTCTTATTTATCAGCAGCATAAATCACTTCACTTCACTTTTATTTATTTTTAATTATTTTTTATTTTTATAGTGGGATACAAATTCAGTAAATGAATACTGGTTTCCAATTTGGCCCACTGTCACTCACACACACTACCACTACATTATAATACATTATATGCATACAACTCAACTCACATGTCGATTTTTTATGGTTGATCACCTATCACATGTTGATCACCTATATCTATCTGGCTTGCATCTTCATAACTTAATTCAATGTGTTTGTGTTAAGGGATGGAGAGGGATTTGGTAGTGAAAGAGAGTACAGAGAGGACAAACAGTGTCAAACATTGATGCATCACTTTTCCATTTCTTATGTTTTTCCCCCTCTGTAAGCTTTAAGAAACTAGGGACTATGACATGCTCATTCCTCTGGCCTGAACATGGAAGAGGATAAAATTTTATAAAGTTGATTGGGCTACTGTACCTGTGGACAGTATACAACAGCTAATCGCTGCTATATATCTTTGCACGCTTCTAATATTTTAAAATAACTTTACCCAATTTGATGTAAACATTTGCTTTTCCCTCGGAGCTTAACCAATGAGAATAGTCCAGTGGCGTATGACGAACGTAGGCTTTGATTCTATTTGAAGCTTCCAGTATTCGATCTTGAAGAGTCGAGGTCATTTTAAGATCCTTTTTCCTAATTCCCTCGTGATATTCTTTGCTTATCCAAATAACTGACTGAAACCCAAAAGGACTGCTAAAATAACGAAGGAAAATTGTAACAATGATTTCCCGTTATCAGTAAAACTGCGATCCTGTTGGCATCATGTTCCAAAAGTAACTAACCAACTAACATTGATAATGACACAGGGAGCCCAAATTATTGTTTTCTTCATTTCTGAACAGTGGTCATAGTTCCAATTTATTCCGACCAGACACTACTTCCAAAGTACAAAAATACGTTTCTTACAATATTGTGTTTTTTTTTTTCAATATTTTATACATTCGTCAATATTCATGAAGTCTATCTAAAAAATATAAAAGATAAACTAAAAAAGTGGGCCTCCTGTATTTACTCAGACCGAGCTCGTCCCAGTTCATAATGAAAATGGCGGATGATTGTGTTCCAGAAAAGTTTATAGATGAGTTGACTCGTTGAATTTTTCGAGAAATTTGAATCATTAGAACAAAAAAAAAAAGGGGGGGGGCACTTTGTAAGGCAATGCAAGATGGATATTTGAATTTATCTCAGGATTGTTATTCCATGGGAAATAAAGCTGTAGCCGGGGTCGCTTCTACAGATTAAAGGTAGCGCGGACCACATATGATTGATTTCTTCAGTAATATGTATATAATATGTTCTTCCATGATCATACAAAAAAGAAAATATACAGAAATTCTAAAAGATTCACACAGGAAATATTTTCAATCCTAAAAGGACCGCTGATCACCCCTACCACTTGGACAAAGGGAGTATCCCTTGACCCCAGTTCACGCCCCTATCATTACATACCAGATAATCCCACCACGAGATAAGCCACGATTTAAAGTCTCTCATTGTCATGATTTGCAGTAGCTGTCATGACGGGCAAACACCTAAGAAGCTCAGCAGGAATGAAAGAAGAGTGAAAATAACATGAAATTTCCTGGCGACTAATTTTTAGGCGGAAGAAAAATACTGATTGGCCAATTTTCGGTAACCATGATGGGTGATGATGACACGACTTTCACATCGGGTACGTATACCGGCAGTGATGGCGTCCAGTGTTCTCATGGAATGGGGTCCCAGTGTACATTACTACTAACCGATCAGCAAATGATACGTATCAACCTACGAAATTTTATCTATATCCCAGTGAAGCCTTCTGGGCTGATCAAAAGTCAGCGCACGGCTAATTCAAAGATTTCCAATCAGAATTTAGTTGGTTAGTTTTGCGGAGCCGTAAGGAAAACCGGAGAACCCGGAGAAAAATCCTTGCAAACATAGAATCTTACAAAGTCTCCATAACTCTCTAAATCCAACAGTACATCCCTCCCTCCCTCCATTTTACATCTTTCTCTCTCACACATAATTAAAAAAAGAAACTACAATATTGAATGTAAGGGTTTACTCAATTGTCAAATAACTTTTAGGTAGAATCCTAGTTCGACAACCAATAAAATTATGCAGCCAAATGAAGATGCTAATTTACCCATGAAGTGACATGACACTCTTTATATTTTCCATGGACATATTGCCTCCACATGATATAATAACCACCGTCTTGCCTTCATACTGGTCTTTCGTCTTGCGATAAGCTGCCATGGCAACGCCTGCTGCACCCTCCACGATCTAGTGAAAAGAGACTGCCTGAGTGATATATCTAAGCTACAATGTGGTATTTTGTACTTAAGGTAGTTCGGGACCCTTGCTACTGCGCATCCATTTCGCGCATCTTGTTTTTGATCACTTATCTAAGTGTTTTTCGTGTTTCATCCTGATATTATGTAAATTAGAAACCACATCCACAATTAACCTAAATATTTCTTGGATTTAGCTCTATTTTCGTTGTAAAAACGATTTTTCCCCGAACACGGCATTCAAAATCTTATTGCCATTTATCAAACCCGTCTGTGTCGTTTTGCAACAAAATGGTTCTTCGCGGAAACTCAATCCAGGAAAAAAAATTCAAACTCTATAGTCCCTGAATTCGATTGGAATAGACTCTAGAGGCACGACGGAACAAAATGACTGACAAATACGTCGTCAGTAAGCGGTCTTTAAGAATTTTGAAAATTAGATAAGAAAACACTGCATGGTATTTTGTTTAGGAATTGTCGGAAGTTTTGTATTCCAGATATTTTCTGCACGCTATATGACATCTCTGTTTTGCAGTGTCGTCATTTCTACGTATCTATTTCAGATCAGCTGGAAGGAGAAAGAGAGATAATAGCATCTAGTACCTTATGGTCGTTTTCCATGACGTCATAGACGGCCTTCCCTATTTCTTGTTCTGTTACCAAGACCCAGTCATCGACTAAAGACTTACACAAACCAAATGTTACCTGGCAATTAAAAATAAATGATAGAAGACATTAAGAATCAGTGTCCCTAATGTTTGTCTAGATACAGTAGGGCAAGACTGCCAAGACTCCACTGTGTAAAAATTGTAAAGCGCATTGAGACGATGTGAAATGCGCTATATAAGAACCCATTATTATTATTATTATGAAATAATGGAACAGGCCTAGGATTGGCCCAAAAGAATAGAATTAAGAAAAAAAGGTAAAGAAAAATAGAAGAAGAAGAAGAAGAAGAAGAAGAAGAAGAAGAAGAAGAAGAAGAAGAAGAAGAAGAAGAAGAAGAAGAAGAAGAAGAAGAAGAAGAAGAAGAAGAAGAAGAAGCTAAAGAAGAAAGCAAGAGAGAAGGTTGGATGGATGGATGGACGGACGGACGGACGGATGGAAGAAAGTGACTTCATCAACATTTTTCATGGATAACCTACCGATCCTTGTTCGACTCCTCCTGCCGTTGCATCTGACAGCGTGTCTCCCGAAGGCAAATCAATAATGTTACCGGCCTTGATAGAATGGTAAAGGACCGCTGACTCTACAGGCTGGCAGCCAATAACCTGAAAAACAGAACACTCGCCAGTTACCTCACGGGCATATGCATTGATTGGTTATCTTCTGATTATCTTTCTCCAAACGACAGGCTTTTGTTTTAATTTTCTTTCAATTGCTGTTAGGATCAACCGCAGGGTATTTCATCCACGTCAGTATTGAGGGTGCAAAAGGTCGAGAGCAACAAATTCTTCCCCAACACTGAAATTGCACTCATTTTGGTACCCATTTCAGCTGCGCAACCAAACAACTGGCTATAGCTCTAGATCTATAGGGTTTTGTCCTCAGTCCATCAAATAGTTAAAGTGCACCTTATCCCTGATACAAAACAGTCAGTATTGATTCTACATGAAGTGAATAGTTAAATGGTGAAATATTTCTTCATTGAGTGTTGCGTCATAAAAATATTAAGGTTGATACTTTCACTATCTTAGTGACTATGATCATACCATCATCATTATATTCACGCAGCACTCAAAGGAAGAAATATTTCACCATTCAACTATTTACTTCATGTAGAATCAATATTGTACAAGGGGTTAGGTGCGCTTTAATAATATCTGAGTTTGTAAATTACATTTTATTCAGACGAAACCCCTTATAATTAGACGTCTGGAGTTGACCATCTGTGATATTGTATATAGTTATTGAAAAAGAAAGTCCATAGGTCCGTTCACATGCACGGGCGATTTGAGGTGCAATTTTTGCGAAGATTTGAGGGGTGCCGGATTTTTACGACGACGGGAAATCACGCGTGTGAACGGCCGGCGATTTCGCTGCAGTTTTGGAAATTCACTTCGCAGCGATGTTGCAGGTGTTTTGAACATGTTCAACTTGAACTGCGGTTTAGCTGCGATTTTCTGTTGCCGGAAAATCGCCGGGAAAAAAAACGCCCGTGTGAACGAGCCTTACAGCTGTTATTAATTTGGGAAAGAGGGAATGACCGGCTGAGACGTCCTCCACAATCCCTACCAATATCAATATGTTACTTATAACACTGAAAATAATATACAGAGACAGCGGAGCAGGGTTTCATAAGGAGGAGAACTATTGCGCTAGCACTGCCACGATATGTGTTGCAATTTCTAAACATATGGGGATGGGAGGTAGCAAAGTTCCCCCAATTGCATCCCTCCGATGCTCCATGATCTCTATTTGTCTTACCCTAACATCAGGTTTAACAGATCTCTATTTGTCTTACCCTAACATCAGGTTTAACAGCTTTAAAGTATGTGGCAATACCGCTGATCAAACCTCCACCACCGATAGTAACAAATACGACGTCCACTGAGGGAAGATCTTGATGAATTTCGATTCTATAATGATGTCAAAAAACAATAAGATCATTAAAAGCCATATAAATGCATGTAAATGTGCTGGAGTCGCTTTGCATGTTGGCCGGGACACTAACCAACCCAACCCAACCCACGCGCTATATTAGCTTGCTAAGACTGTGAATGCGAAAGGAGTATATCGGACACAGCCCATACAAGACCGAAAATGTCGTAAGGTTATATCAGAAAGTTTTAAATAGGGATCCAAGGGCGTTAGCTGGTGTTGTGATTTCTGTTTAGAAAAAGTAAGATAGGAACGTACCCTATTGTACCCTGTCCAGCTATTACATCATAGTCGTTGTAAGGTGGAATGTAAGGTATGTCTCTTTCCTGTACAAAAGTAAAGATTGAATAGGACTCATGAGAAAAAGTTCACAAGGTACTAATAATGACCTTCTTCATCGGCATTGGGGATACTTCATATTAAAACTGGTTATTGTTACCTGTACAAATTTCATTCTGCAAAACTATTAAAAAAATGAGCAAACCACTAAACCAACCAACCACAAAAAACCAACACCAACACCAACACCAACACCAACACCAACACCAACACCAACACCAACACCAACGCCAACGCCAACGCCAACGCCAACGCCAACGCCAACGCCAACGCCAACGCCAACGCCAACGCCAACGCCAACGCCAACGCCAACGCCAACGCCAACGCCAACGCCAACGCCAACGCCAACGCCAACGCCAACGCCAACGCCAACACCAACACCAACACCAACACCAACACCAACACCAACACCCAACGAGCACACATACTCTTGAACGTGTGTGTATGAGTAAATAAAGATAACTGACATAATATTGTGCAATCTTTGGACATTACCTGGGCTATAGCCCTGGCATAGCTTTCAGCATCAATAAGGTCTTGACCGTGAAGATTGACCTGACCTCCATACTTCTCAATTATCCTACGTCTAGCATCACTCAAATGTTCAGGTGAATATACCACTCCATGAATACCCAGCGACTTCATAGCCAATGACTAGAAAAGATCTTCACATTAATACCCACCATTAAGTAATACTAGTGCATTGGTTGCTATGGATACATGTGAATACATGTGAATATTTTTATTAGTAGAATTAGAAAGCTGTATTTAAAGTCACCAATTAGCAAATTGTCTACCTATAGAAGAAAGAAATTGATATAACCGAGGCCACTTAGACAGCGAAAACCAATCAAAAATGTAGAATGAAAACATGTACAATGGATTCACACTTTTGCTGTTCGAGCCAATCAGAGACCAGCAAAAAAAAAAAAAACAAAAAAAAACAACAAACGATGCAACAAATTATTCAGATTTCAATGAGAAAAAGACGATCGTGTAAACAACTATGATTGGCTCGACTACCCAAAGTTGGTATGCAATGTTTTCATTCTAAATTTTGATTGGTTCACGGGTTTTCGCTGTTTAAGTACATTGCCCCAGTATTAGAGTTTGTAAGTGTGACGTCACTCGTCTGGAAAAACGACTTCAGGGTCCAAAAGGAAAAGCAGTTCTATAAAAATGTTCTTACTTTTTTTTTTATTACAGGATTCTTGTTCAAAGTTTTTAAAAGTTTTTTAAAAGTCTTTCAGGTGGGAAAAACTCCACGCGGTCCACTTGACAGGAATCAAACCCGTGACATTCAGGATATCGGTCGGATGCTCTACCACTGAGCTACAGGCAGACTCATGTTATTGTGTACTTATTGACTGAGTGGGAGGTCCGAACGGGAAAATATTTGGCTCGAGGTCCTGAAGTACGGAACGAGCGCAGCGAGTTTCGTGGCAAGGCCGAGAGCCAAATATTTTCCCGTTCGGACCGACCTTAACTCAGTCAATAAGTATTTTATCATATGACCACATATAAAAAATCGATTTCAAAGCGTTTTTAATAAATGCGAATCAAAATCGGCAGCACTCGGCAGCGAGTCCGAACGGCGAGTCCGAACGGGAAATTATTACACTTTTCGGAAAAGCGTACTTTTTTTGCTGACGCCATTTTCCCCAAAGGTTTTTCTTAGAATCACGCGTACAGTGAAATACGGTCATATGATAAAGTCAACTTATTTCAATTTCGATTGTAATCTTGAGTGAAGTTGACATATTAAATGTATTATCTGTAGGTAGAACATATCATATCAGAGATTGGCTGAGGGCTCTCGACTAATCAGAAATTTTGAGATACTGAGTAAGATGTATAATAAAAGCTCAGTATTACACCTAATTGCAAGAAGGTTGTCTTATGAAATTAAAGAATAAAGATTAGAAATTAATTAGAGATCAGCAGATGAGAAGCTAGGAAAAATTATAGAAAACTTGTTCAGTAGTCATTAGCTTGTGCGATTTGCAAAACAGGTATAATTATTTCACTGTTTTGAAGGTATAGACTGACATTTGTTAGATTATCTTGTTGGTATATTACTAAAACAGCTACTCTCGTCAATCTAGGGGGCTTTAAAATCAAAATTTAAAAAAAGTGTTTTAAAATTGTTACACTCCATTGCCTTCAAACAATTGTTTCAAGTCGAGGCATTTGAGTCAACAATACAGTAAATATACAGAAAATGACCAAAATGCCACGACTTGAAACAATTGTTTGAAGGCAATGGAATGTAACTTGATATCTGCTATTAATTCCTACTTGTTATTTTGTTATTTTGTTATATGACAACGTTGTTGCAATTAGGTGTACATGCAAATAAGTAAATATTCTTTTCTTACACAAGCAGCTCCATTGTTACCGGTGGATGCGGTTACTACTCCCTTACTTTTTACTGATGGGTCAGAATTCATCAAGAGGATTAGTTTATTGAAAGCTCCTCTAGCTTTTAAGGAACCAGATACTTGTTCGTTTTCTGAAATAAAAGCAAGAGTCTTGCCTGTGATATTTAAGTTTTTCTAAGACTTATCATCGCAACGCAACGCAACGCAACGCAACGCAACGCAACGCAACGCAACGCAACGCAACGCAACGCAACGCAACGCAACGCAACGCAACGCAACGCAACGCAACGCAACGCAACGCAACGCAACGCAACGCAACGCAACGCAACGCAACGCAACGCAACGCAACGCAACGCAACGCAACGCAACGCAACGCAACGCAACGCAACGCAACGCAACGCAACGCAACGCAACGCAACGCAACGCAACGCAACGCAACGCAACGCAACGCAACGCAACGCAACGCAACGCAACGCAACGCAACGCAACGCAACGCAACGCAACGCAACGCAACGCAACGCAACGCAACGCAACGCAACGCAACGCAACGCAACGCAACGCAACGCAACGCAACGCAACGCAACGCAACGCAACGCAACGCAACGCAACGCAACGCAACGCAACGCAACGCAACGCAACGCAACGCAACACAATGCAATGTTGTATACAACCATTTCAATTAAGGTATATATATATATATATATATACATATGTACATATATATATATACATACATAGACATACACATGCATGCATAAAAAAAACTTCAATCATAAATTAATATATGTATTTATAAAATATTTGAGATACTACGCGCGCTCTGATTGGCTGACTACCGTGTTTATATCAGAGGACAGAGACACGCTCAGCCTTTTGAGGGGAAAAAAAACACGAAAAATCACGGAAGAAAATGATTTGAATGTTAAAGTAGAGCCGTAATTTTGTTTCAAAGACTTTAATTTCCTAGGAAACAATTCATTAAACGAAAAATAAGTGACAGTACAAAATAACTATGAAAAAGTAAGATTTTCTCAGCTAACAGAGGGAGAAATCCACTGCAATCACAGCTAAATACCAAGCTAAGTGGACATTGTGCATTTTTGAAAGCAAATACTGTGCTATTATGATAAAATAATAAATTTAAACCTGTTTTTTTCATGAAAGCCTTGATTTTTATTTATATCAAACTGCGTTTGGCGTAAAAGTCATAATTGCGAAAAGTTAAAACTCGGCGTACGAAACAACCACCATCAGCTTCAAAAACAACAACAAGATATATTTAAAAAAGTTATTTTTAACAGAACTTATGATTATTTTTAACAGCTTTTTAACAGCGAAATGAAAACGGTATTCTGACTGAGTTTCACTTAATGAATAACGAAGAGCTTGACAAAAAACTGAGAATATTTTACGGCGAAGCTAAAACAAGGAAGGCAAGGAATAGAGTCGATCTTTGCTGCTAAAAATTCACTACTGCATTGAAAAATCTCAATAGTCCCCCGTAAAACAGATGTATTCAGATAAATTCAAACCCATATTTTAGTTTATCGAATCAGATGTTAAATGCAGCGATCAGGAGCATCAAGGACTGAGAAAAGAATAAAATGTAAAGCACAAAAATCCTATGAATTTACCAACCTGAAAAATTCGTCTCCAAACAATTCACAAGGCCTTACTATCAGAAATGGGTGGCTTATGTCACTCTTTACTGTTGTAGACGAAGTAGAAAAAGACAGCGAAAGCTCAGAAAAGAAAGCTTTTTCACAGTTTTTTCTTCAAGCTTTTTAATTTTTTGTAAAATAAATAAACTTACAGTCCTTGTAGCTTGTGAACATCAGCCAAAGCGTACACCACGAGCTGAAAGATTTCCTGTTCAAACCTTACCTCATCTGTTTAATCTTATAAAAACACGTCTTCAATTCATTTTCAGTACATCTTCGACTTTGCAGTAGCTTCATTAACATTTGAGAACATTTCTCGCCGTGATTTTGAAAGAGTTTTCAATGATTTTGCCTCGTTAAATTCCATTTCTGTACTAAGGAATTTGGTTGCTGTCAATGAAACTTTTGTCATGCGTACAAGTCTTGTTTTTGATACTAAGTTGGGAGAATTTCAATTTCATCAGCTTATTGTCATAAAATAGTTCAAAATATTTTATAAAAGCAATATAAAACGTCCGCTTGTGTCTATATACTGTGATATAAACACTCTGGGAGCTGTAGAGCACTCGAGAAGTCAAAGAAACACTCGGCTGCGCCTCGTGTTTCTCTACGACTTCTCTCTTGCTCTACAGCTCCCAGCGTGTTTATATCACAGTATATAGACACGCGCGCCGTTTTATATTCCTTAAATATATAATCAATATATGTTCATATTAAATCTAAATATATTAATAAATCTATGAATTAATTAAATACGTCTTCAATCTTTTTTTAAAAGTGTCTGTGGATGGAGCATTTATGACTGTGAGCGGAAGTTCATTCCACAACCTTGGTGCACAGATCGAGAAAGCTCGATCGCCATAGTTCTTAGTTCTGCATACAGACGCAAGTTGTCATTAGCGTTTGAACGAAGACGTCTGCTTGGCTTGTGCAAACTGAGCAGGTCTGTTAGATAATTAGGTGCCAAACCATTTAAGATTTTATAGACGACCAGAAGAATTTTGAAGACGATACGCTTGTGTACGGGTAGCTAATGAAGTTTTAGTAATATTGGAGTAATGTGTTCAATTCTAGTTTTCGTTACAAGTCAGGCAGCAGAATTTTGTATCCGTTGAAGTTTATAAATGTCCTTCTCTGGTAGACCATAGAGAAGACTGTTACAATAATCCAGCTTTGAGGTTATGAAGGCATGCACGAGTTTTTCTGTACTTCTAGTGTCAAGATATTTTCGAATGCCGACAATACGCTGCAGTGAAAAAGAAGCTGACTTACAGAGAGCATTGATATGGTCAGCCATTATAAGATACTTGTCAAGTGTCACTCCAAGATCCCTAACATTTGAAGCCGTCTTAATCTCCACTAAATTAATATTCAATGATGATATCAGATCACGAGGTAGATAGCGCGATGAAAAATGGATAACTTCTGTTTATGAGGTGTTGCAAGCTAGCTTGTTATTTACCATCCAGTTCAGTATGTCTTGTGCACAGTTTTGTAATTTACTAAGGCATGATGGTCGTTCGGTTCTTCGCGTAACAAGATACATCTGAGTGTCATCAGCCATTAATCATTCATTGAAGATCATTTGTAACAATGATATCTTCAATAGGTGCCACGTACAAATTGAAAAGCAACGGGCCCAACACCGACCCTTGGGGGAACACCATAAACCAATTTAGATGGACTTGACTCAACATGGTTTATAACAACTGACTGTGACCGATTGGATAAATATGATTGGACCCAAGCAAGTGCAGCCTGTCTCAATCCGAACCGAGTGCTTAATCTTCTCAAAAGAATAGTGTGATCAATGGTGTCAAAAGCCGACGACAAGTCCAGCATTACTAGAATAACATCCTTTTGATTGTCAAGTGCTAGATTGACGTCATTTGAGTTCTGCAACATGGCCGTTTCCGTGCTATGATTAGCTCGATACGCTGACTGGGTTGCAGAGTAGAGGTTGTTGTTGACAAGATAATGTCTTAGTTACAGAGCAACTATACGCTCAATGGTCTTACCAAGAAATGTAAGGTTGGTAATAGGTCTGTAGCTCTTTAAATCATTGGGGTCCGCATCAGCATTTTTCAATAATGGCGTCATCAGCCCATGCTTGAGAGACGAGGGAAACTCTCCAAAACCCAAAGATAGATTGATAATGGAAGTGATACACGGAAGAAGTTTATCAATGAACGTTTTCAAACGGCTCTTCGAAAGTGGATCAAGTGAACATGATTTAGGAGGTGCTTTCATGATTTCTTTCCTCACAGCATCTGACGCCACTGGTTCTAACACAGATGAAGTACAAGTGCATGACGGATCTTCAGGAATAGATGCTGCAAGACATCTAGATGGTAGCTTGTCAATTTCAGATCGTAGTGTAGCAATTTTATCAGTGAAGAAGACACTAAATCTCTCCACAAGATCTTGCAAACAATCATTAGCTGGAAGTGTGGGTAATCCTTTGACCTTTA
This sequence comes from Anthopleura sola, assembly GCA_023349425.1. NCBI lineage: Eukaryota > Metazoa > Cnidaria > Anthozoa > Actiniaria > Actiniidae > Anthopleura > Anthopleura sola. Next base: position 5,491,297 of record JALHLI010000016.1, on the reverse strand, counting down.
ACAGACCATCGATGAGTTGGCGGAATAACTGCTTATTGTTAGAGTTGAAAACCTTGTTGTTATAATAATTAATTTATTAATTTATTATATTTATATAGAGCCTTAATTCCAGTAAATGTCCAAAGCGCTGACAAATACAAATGACAATATACACCTACTTGCAAAAACGTTGTCATACAACATTTGGACATTTGTAGTTTAGTGGATTCGGAATAAATTAAAAGTACAAGAGAAAGAGTTCTGCTTCAATGATCTTCTTTTGTACTTTTAATTTATTCCTAATCCACTAAACTACAAATGTTCAAATGTTGTATAACAACGTTCTTGCAAGTAGGTGTATACAAGTGAAATTGATAAAAATATAGCTATTAACAATAAGACTATGAACAAGAAAAATTAATGCAAATAAATATAGTTCAAAAATAAAACAAGGAATAATTAGGTAAAAGACTTATAAATTAAAAGCCTGTTTGAATAAATGTGTCTTAAGCAATTTTTTGAAAACAGAAACGGACGACGACTTTCTTATATCGAAAGGTAAATCATTCCATAGTCTAGGTGCCGCTACTGAAAAAGCATTATCGCCATAAGTTTTAAGAAGACTATTGGGAATAGTTAAAAATTCTTTGCTTGCAGAACGTAAAGACCTAATAATCTGTTTTTGAATCCTCGACAGCTGTATAGTACTTCTTTGCGGACTCACTGTTAGTACATCTGCCTGTGAACTTCAAGTCCTGACTTGACCCATTTTCTTTCACATCGACGTTTTTCACGTTTAAAATCACGTAAACTATCCGAATACCATGGTGCATGTGGTCTCAAGGCGATGTACCGCTCTTATATAGGGGCGTGTTCAATCAAAGTTTGGCAATCTTTTTGTCTTCGGTAGGTTTTACTTTGAATATTTAATGAATTAGGACGTTGAAGTTCTGATCCGATAACAGGAATAAGATTTCTTTTGCGTAAACCCCGCTCTTGTACTTGTTTTCCAGCTCTACAACGTCTATAGGTGGACTGTCGGTTGATAATGGTTGATTTAGGTAAATGATTTGCAGCAAAATTCCAGCAAAATTGTACAGTACTGTTACGACGACTAGCGAAGTCAAGCGTGTAAGTAGTGAAATTGTAGAGATTTCTTCCAATAAGTTTCCTGAAAGATCCCTTATTTCCAAACCAAATAGCATTTGTGTTTAAATAAGACCCCAAATCAAAAAATACATTGTGAAAACGATAAGAAAAACAAGTAAAATCGAGTTAAAACGTTAGCTTAAAAATTCGTGGCAGCCATGCGAGGCGTAATACATATTTATATGACTCTAATACATAATAATATGACTCCAGTAGTTCAGAATCGGATAAAAAGAAGAAAGAAATGGCGCAAAATTCGGATTATATTTTTATATTTCTCTATTTTTTTAAGATAACTTTACCCCATTTGATGTAAACATTTGCTTTTCCCTCGGAGCTTAACCAATGAGAATAGTCCAGTGGCGTATGACGAATGTAGCCTTTGATTCTATTTGAAGCTTCCAGTATTCGATCTTGTAGAGTCGAGGTCATTTTAAGATCCTTTTTCCTAATTCCCTCGTGATATTCTTTGCTTATCCAAATAACTGACTGAAACCCAAAAGGACTGCTAAAATAACGAAGGAAATGTTTATCAATGATTATCTGTTGCCATGCCTCGATCGGGAAATTCAATGGACCTTTCTCAAGATACAATTAAGCGCTGAGAAAGCTGATTGTACTTGCTGTCCATATTACCCCGTTGTTACGGGAGTTGCACTGGTTGCCGGTGCGTATGCGTATAGAATTTAAGTTACTTTTAATAACGTTTAAAATTTTAAAGGGATTAGCACCTCAGTATCTAAGTGATCTTACTTTAGTTTTACCTCCATCAAGTTATGACCTTAGACGAAATAATAACGGGATACTTTTAAGCACTCCTAAATTTAAAAGTAAAAAAACTCTAGGTGATCGTGCTTTTTCGTCTGCTGCTCCAGCACTTTGGAATCCTTTACCGTTAGAGATTAGAAATGCTAATAGCATTGAATTATTTAAAAAGAAGCTTAAGACATTTTTATTTAGAAAATCTTTTAACTGAACGTAATGAACAATGAACAATATTGATTGCACTCTACATTTTTATATTATATTTTATTAGTACTTATATTATCTTATCTATGTTTTTTTATATTAACTTAATTATTGATATCATATAATTAGCATCTAATAAGGATTTTATCTTTGGTTTATTTTTCTTTTTAATATTTAATTTACCATTTTTAGTTAAAGCGCATTTGAATATGTATATAGATATTTGCGCTATATAAATATTAAATTATTATTATATTATTATTATTAGACGATAAAACAATAAAAGACTTCAAGGTGTTCATAAATCAAATATTTTATTTTTTGATTAACACTCTAACCTTGTGTTATTTTTTAATCATCCGGCAATAAATTCTACGTCGGCAAGTGTGAGATAGTTACGATAGTTATACCCCTGATAATATGTATCCAAACCGAGGCTTTTGCAAGTACATCTGTGAATACATGTCTAGAGTGCTTAGAGTGCATTCAGTAAAAGCATGAAACATTAGTTACACTATTTTGTACTATTTTATGCTAATTCTTTTGTTTTCTTTTGTTCAACTAGCACTATTTTGCACAATTTAGTAATTAGTGTTTCACGCTTTTACTGAGTGCACTCTACACTATGTCCATGAAATAATTTGATTTCCCTTGTGTATTGTTACTAAAGCTGTTCCAGTTGAGTGATAGTGACTAATAGTCACTAAGTAAAAACTATTAGGTAGTAACTATTTAGATTTTATTTCATGGACATAGTGAAGCACTATCGGGTCTTATAACCCAACGATGAATTTTCGCGCGCTGTCATTGGTTCAAATGGGTCACGTGCAGGACGGGTATCAGGCGATATCCCCCGTCCGAAGTGATATTTGTCCAGCAGAAGGTAAAAACGTTAAAAAAGAAAAGACACGAAAAACAAAGAAACTCAAAGTCAGAATAAAATACAAATACTGGTTGAGAAAACTACGCCAGGAAACACAAAAAAATCAACAAAATATACTGTAAATGTCTTCAATGGTAAGCATCCATGTTTTGTGAATGAAGTTTTTGGTTTGTTTTCGAAATTGTTTTTATAAACTACTAAAAACCAACAAAGAATTCGACAACAAAATTAATGTCAAACAATAGAATAATCCAATGTCAAACAGCTTTCATTTACCAAAATAATTGTTTTTATATCCAGCTTGGAGACGAGAGAGAATTATTTTTTGAAAACTCTGGAGATGACGAGTCGATGCAGTTTGCTGAATTCATTTCAGTGAAGTCGTTGGGTTATAAAATAAATAAACCCCCTCTGGCTCACTGGAATATCGGTTGATAATGTCCTTGGATGAGAAATGGTCCTCAAAATATCACATTTACCCTCGAAGCTTCGCTTCTCGGCCAAATGTTCTTTTTTCGGACCATTTCTCATCCTCGGACATTATCAGCCGATATCCCAGCCGCCAGGAAGGGTTTATTTACTAAATATCTTGGGAAAGGTCTATTTAGATAAAAGTAAAAGATGAAAATAAAATCGGGGAAAAATCGACCTCAATTTTTTTGTATTCAAAATCAGGATAATGTCCTCCATACAATAAACGAGTACAAATCGATCAAAAATGTAGGGACAACAATTTTTTTTGTGCGCCTTTGTTTTCCTACATAATTCTCCTATCCAACTGATCTGAGAAAAAAAGAAAAAAAAAATCAGAATTGAGAAAATGTGCAAAACTGAGGTGTCACCCTTAGTAGCCCGGCGACCTGGGAAACAGTTTTTTTTTTCCCCACTCAATAATGAATATCATAGTAACTGTAGTAAATGTATACAAAATATCAAAATATGTCCTGAAAATCAAGATTCATCTAAGATATAACAGTATAAACTTTTATAAGTCAATTTTTTTCTCGGGCTTCATGACACCTCAGTTTTGCAGTGGAAGTCATTTCTACGTCACCTTTTCAGATCAGCTGGTTGGTATCCTATTTCGTTATTAATTTGTACAAATACTTTTACAAGAAAGGAAAGTCAAAATGGTTATCTTGTAAACAAAATACTCTTTGAACCATGATTTCACCGTCTTTTCAACATGGACCTCCCGAAAAGACTTGACCAAAATTGTCACTAGGATGGGGGATTTGTTTTTTTTTTTTTTTAACTTTCTCCTCCTTTTAAGCTTCCTCGTAGATTTGTTTGCAGAAAAATGTTTGTGCAGAACATTTTTCGCTCGCTCACTGTAGCTTTTCTGATCATGTTCTATACAATTAATTGGGGCAGCGGGACTGGGACGAAAACTAATTTCGACCTTACTAATCTCCCGCTCCTTCCCGCTTAGGAATTGTGTCATGTCGGTCATTTGATACTTGCATATTCACATTATTATTGTCTGTATTTTAGGAAAAAATTGTGCGACTTATTAAGTTTGTATTCTTTTAGAATTTCTTATCCGCCACTAACTTTACTCGCACAAAATTTTCCTAATAGAGTATTATAGCCGTGGTCCCCTGAAATCCGCCACTAACTTTAGTCGCACAAAATCACAGTTAATAGATAACAGAGATAAAATAGGTTACGTAAAGGGACATGAAGTATAAGAAGATACACGAGAACGACTTTTTTTCTTGATTGACGATAGATTGTTTCCGATTTCAACTAAAAAAAAGATAAAAACTGATTGATGTCCATGAAGTAGCAAAAATAAATTATTTTCAAGTTGTAGGTCCACGTCATCCTCGCGGCTGCGTTTCTTTCTAACTTGCGTTTGAGCCAACTTTCATCTAAAGGACATTAGTAAAATTCTACTACTATACTATTGCAAATCCTGCATTCTGATTGGCTAACGTACTCACTATCTATCAGCCGATAGATAGTGGGTAGAGAAAGCCGGCTTTGTTTTGAAAAAAATGGCGGCTTTCCCTTCGCGATTTTGTGAAGTTTCCTCTTGTTTGCAATTGTATAGTTTTTAGAATTTTACTAAAACAATTAGAAGACTCACTCTCGATTTCTATCGGCTTTGATAGTTGACTCGGGGCCGGAGCCCCTCGTCAACTATCAGCCGATAGAAATCTCGAGTTCGTCTTCTAATTGTTAAATAGACTGCAATAGAAGCAATTAAGTTAATCAAGTGTGAAAATCGACAATCCGGCTAAGTGTAATGCAATCGGAAACGCTTCGTCGTTGTTTCTTTGCGGCTTATTTTACGTGTAAAAAAATCAAAATCGAGGGAGAAACTGTATCTCGAACCTAGCCGTAAGTAAGTTTAGATTACTCCGTTCGGATAGTGTCGGTTTTGTATTTTGTAATCATCCTTGTTAAGAAAATTTTGTGCGAGTAAAGTTAGTGGCGGATTTCCTTTCCTAAAAGTATAATAGTGAATTATTTTACAATGAATTATTTTATAATAATGAATTATTTTACTATATATTATACAGACAAACAAGTACGCTTAAATATTTTCATAAAACATGACTATATAATTGCAAAATATGCCATTATATGTATTGAGTTATAGAGGACATTCATTGTCTTGTGTTATCTTGGTATCGTTTTCAATATGTAACAGGGCTCAGGCATTAGTCATTGTATTGCCTTATATGGGTATTGGGAAGGCTTAGGCCCGTGCGGTAATCCCATGGGTTAGGGTGCGGCGTATTTAAGAACTGAGCCATGTGCACGTTCAGGGCAGTTGGGGGTATTGGCTGTCAAAGTGATGTCAAAACTGGTTTAACGAAACTCAGCTAAAAACAGCTAAGTTTAGGGTTACTGAGTTAGGAACCTGCTGCAGTGTTTTACCACCGAGACTAGAGTTGGATCTAGTTTTAAAGGAAAATGTATACTGTTAACCAAGAAGAAAATAAAGGTTACACAATACTAAAAAAAAAAAGCATTAAATTCAAATTTTCATTTTACTATTTTTTTTCTAAATTGGGTTTCCTGTGTCCATACCAATTGTCCAAGGAAACACAGGGAACCCAACAAGTTGTTTTGCAATTTTTACAAATTGCAATTCGGAACAGTATGTAATGTTATTCAACTCTTCCAACCGAACACTATTTTCCATATAAAAACAACAACAACAATGCATTGGTGTATTTGTTTCGCCTTCTATTTTGACACTTACTAACTCTCTATTTTTCAAAATAATTGGGCCTCCTGTATTTACTCAGATCGAGCTCGACCCAGTTCAAAATCAAAATGGCGGATGATTGTGTCCCAGAAAAATTAGACGAGTTGACTCTCGAATTTTTCGAGAAATTTGAATCATTACAACAAAAAAGAGAGGAACTTTGTAAGGCAATGCGAGATGGATATTTGAATTTATCTCAGGCTCGTTATTCCATGGGTAATAAGGCTGTAGGACCGCTTCAATACAGCTCTCGAATGCAAGCCTTGGTTTTAGTGCATGACAATGATGCTATGAAGTTGGAACTACAAAGGAATATTCCTGGTAAATCAAAGGATAAGAAAGAAGATACAGATGAGGAATCTTCGAGTAGTGGGCTAAGGAAAAGGAAAGGCCTTTTGTCTTCGAAGGAAAATGGCAAAATTAGTGAATTACTGGAAGATAACTTGGCATTTGGAGTTCAAGAAATAGAACTGAGTGATTTGAAGAAGAAGAATGAAATTGTAAAACAGGATCCTTTAAATTGGTTCGGTGTTTTGGTGCCGATGTGTTTACGAACAGGTCAAAACGACTTCAAATCTGCTATTGAATTGTGCTGTGATTTGGTTAATTTAGAGAATGAAGTGAAAGATTTGATGAAGAATTATAGGGAATTCAAAGCGCTGAAACATCAACAACAGTCAAAAGAAATAGATAGTAAGTGATTCAAAGTTTATGAAAAATAGAAATAATACTTTTTACATTTCTAAAGGGTGATATGAACACTTGAGGGACAAAATTCATAATTAAATGATGTAATAGAAACTATTATGAATGAAAAATAAGGAGACTTAGATATGAATCAGCTGTTTCACTTGCATCACCACAAGAATATTGTTATAAGTACAGGTTAAATGATCTTGACATAATACAGTAAGTAAATGAATCCAAAATTAATTTCAATTTATTGATAACAGCTTCTAGTTATATTTGACATTTTTGAAAGGTATCCAAAAATTTATCAATAAATTTAAAAATAAAAGATTTAACACGACAGTGGAATTTCTTTAACTGAATTACAATTGGAATTTAGGAGTTGATTTTTGCAGAGAGAGAGGAAAACTGTAGAAAAACCCTCAAAGCACAGGTGAGAAGCAACTAGCTATATATAGCAACTCTACTCACATATGACACTGAGTCTGAGAATTGAACTCAAGTTGCCTTTGGTACGCTGCACATGCTTCCCAACAAAGTTTTGCTTAGGTTTTCAAAATAATTAGAACTTACTTCTGCTGTTGCTATCTTTAAATATTTCTCCCTTGACAGCTTGCTCGACAAATTCCCTGACAAATTCCAGAGCAGTGAAAAGAAAATGAAAAAGAAAATGGCAGGGAGTGAAAAGTGGTTTTAAATAGCAAACATTTCATCTAAGCTGAAAAGGTCTTTTCAGGGGAAAATAAAAACAGTAAAAAAATATTGTTCTCTTCTGTGCTCCAAGAGTTTTTTCTTGGGGTATGTCTTCAGGGTTTTCTGGCTGAAAAGGTCTTTCCAGAGAAAAATAATAGCATTAAAAAAATATTGTACTCTATTTTTACCTAGCTTAACTTGTGCTATGGAGGACACTATCTTGGCTCCAAAGACAATTGTTTCCCTAATTTCATTTCCACCAGTTTTATCTGGATTGGGTACCCTGTGTTAAAATGTAATTTTGTATTTTGCCATAAATTTTCTGTCTGTGCTCAGGCAGCCTAAACTGAAATGTTCCTCTGCAATATCTATAAGACAATGTTTGAGACTTGTGATAGAAACTTAAGATAACTCATTTATTTGAATGAATCGCAAAACAAGTCTTTGAGTTATAGTAGTCCTTAGAAGTTACTACACATCCTACCAGTCAGCGCAAAAACTTCTAAGGACTAGATTAGCACGAAACTTGCTGTATGTATTCCTCTATGAATGAATTTTATGCGCTCTAAAGCTCTCTAAGAGTGGATTGTTCAGCGGTTATACGTTTCTCTTTAAAGTATTAATATGAATCTGAAGTGTAACATGTCATCTTTAGGTATTGCATGTAGGGTGGGAAAGGGATGAGAAATTCATGATATGGGGGGTTTCGCTAGTCACTTCATAGACAGACTTTTCTCTTGGAGTTTTATACTATTGTACCGCAACTATAGCCCAAATAAACTAAATGACATTGATTGTTATAATAAACCCTAACAGGCGCCTTTAGAAGTACCGCTAGGTTATCGGGGGGAGGGGGGGGGGGGGGGAGGAAGCATGGGGGGGGGGGGGGGGTTTGCACTGATTTTTACAATGCTATTGGGAGCTAACCCAAGATTTTCGGCCTTGCAATCAAATCATCGTTGTTGTATGGTTGTGGACGCAGGCTTGACCGTAAGTCAAAACCGCCTGTTGCTGTGTGAAAGTCGTTTCGCAAGTATTAATCTGATCTTTTCTTCACAATTCATAGTTTGTAAGTTGCGTGAATGTTTTTGAAAAAAATAAATGATAGACGAACGAAATTGGCTTAATGTTTTGTTTACGAACATCAACTGTGATTTATCTAAAAACAACTCGTAAATGGAATCAGCTTTGTGCGATTAGTTGTTCGCTAAGCTGGTCAGCAGTCAAATCATACACGGTAAAATATGTTCTTTTTTTTTTTTAAAGCTTTACGTCTGGGCTGGGGGATTGCTGTGCATTAAATATATGATCACACAATAACCAGAATGTACCAGGATGAGCTAACACCGACAACATCAAAGTGGAGTTTGAGGATCCAGAACAGGCAGACCATTATATTTGTCCTCAGATTCAGCTTCATCGCTAGAATCGTATTCTAAATATTATTCGAATACAGCGTTCTAATATTCTCCATTTAATTTTTTATTTCCCATAAGAAAAACGCGCAAGTTTTATCAGTGAGCAGAAGATGCCTTGACGTTCTGCAACTTTTATTGATTGTTTAATTCATGTTCCTCATACATAGCTGATCTTGGCCGAAAGAATCATTATTATTTATTTACTTTGTTATTTTTGATGTTAATTTTTTTTATTAAGTTAATTTTTTGTCAGTCTTGTTCAGTAGATGAGTCTCTTCTTTTCTTTACGATCGGCCAGTTAACTTGGTGGTTTCCTATTGGTCAGGACTAGTGAAAGTAAAATCGTTATTAGTTACTACAGTATTTAGTTTGTAACCATTATATCTTTTGATTTGCCACTATTTCTTCTTAAGCGAATACAACTGAATTTTTTTTGACAACCACTCCCAGGAAGAAAATCGATGTCAAGATTAAATATTGGTGAAGTTTTTGTTGCATGTTGCATGTTGCATGTTGCATGTTGCATGTTGCATGTTGCATGTTGCATGTTGCATGTTGCATGTTGCATGTTGCATGTTGCATGTTGCATGTTGCATGTTGCATGTTGCATGTTGCATGTTGCATGTTGCATGTTGCATGTTGCATGTTGCATGTTGCATGTTGCATGTTGCATGTTGCATGTTGCATGTTGCATGTTGCATGTTGCATGTTGCATGTTGCATGTTGCATGTTGCATGTTGCATGTTGCATGTTGCATGTTGCATGTTGCATGTTGCATGTTGCATGTTGCATGTTGCATGTTGCATGTTGCATGTTGCATGTTGCATGTTGCATGTTGCATGTTGCATGTTGCATGTTGCATGTTGCATGTTGCATGTTGCATGTTGCATGTTGCATGTTGCATGTTGCATGTTGCATGTTGCATGTTGCATGTTGCATGTTGCATGTTGCATGTTGCATGTTGCATGTTGCATGTTGCATGTTGCATGTTGCATGTTGCATGTTGCATGTTGCATGTTGCATGTTGCATGTTGCATGTTGCATGTTGCATGTTGCATGTTGCATGTTGCATGTTGCATGTTGCATGTTGCATGTTGCATGTTGCATGTTGCATGTTGCATGTTGCATGTTGCATGTTGCATGTTGCATGTTGCATGTTGCATGTTGCATGTTGCATGTTGCATGTTGCATGTTGCATGTTGCATGTTGCATGTTGCATGTTGCATGTTGCATGTTGCATGTTGCATGTTGCATGTTGCATGTTGCATGTTGCATGTTGCATGTGCTTACCAAGCTTAAAATGTTCATAATCTGGAAAAACCTGCAGACAAAGTTTGGGAAAATTTCAAATTGTTGTGACATTTCGCTGTTTGAATTCATTTACACCACCCATACTGCATATCGGGCTTGGTATGCAACATGCAACAAGCAACAAAACTTTCACTAACCTTTTTTGGAATAGCTGTATATATAGAGATTTAACAAAGATATTCAAATAACCGAAATGTTAGCCATTAATTGGCCTATTTTTATACTAAAATTGTTAGTACTATTCCTTGGGAGCTCCGCTTTTAATGAAAAATTCATAACTTTGTTCTTAAAAATAATTTATGGATCGTTTATAACCTACAGATGGTTATGAACCATGGTTATTTGATTGTCAATGATATATACCATTCTTAGCCACAACGTAAACCAACACCATCGGTTTTAATTAAAACCTAAGACCAACGTAGTGGCCTTATCTAGCCACAAAATGTAAATGGGAAATCAGGTTAACCTATATGTACACGAACCTAGACAGCTCTTTCTCACACTGAATCGACTTTACTTTGGAGTTAGAAGGCCAAGTCTAAGGCTGTAGTTGTAGTTAAGCTGGAAACAGACCTCTTTGCCTTCGTATGCAAACTGCTTATTTCAGACCACATGACATTCCCTTGAGAAATGTTCTTTTGTTAAAATATTTACACATGAAAGAATCAACTCCCAAGAGTGGCATCACATGGTCTGAAATGGGCATAACAAACAACGAAGGTATAGAGGACTATTACATATCTAAGTACGGACAAATAGTCTAGTAAGGAAACCCTTCTAAAAAGAACCAAACCTACTACTGAAGAGGATGACTTTCTAGTCGGCTATGTCACCCCTTTTCTAAAAATGTATAAAAACGGCCATTGAAATAAAAAGAATACTTACCAACAACATCTGTTGCGAGGTTCATCAACGGGACACGAAAAATCTCTTCCACAACTGTGATAACCAGGGGCACAAGCAACGTACCTGTCTTTGCAATATCCAATACAATCTGCAGCTGTTAATATTCAATCAAAAATAAATATTGAAAGTCAACCTCCATCAACATCATGATTTAAGGTACCAGGGGACCTTCGCAACCGAGTCCCGAAATACCTCGTAGCGCGCAAACTACTAATCTAATACTGATCAATAAAAAAATATATTTTCTTGATATAGAATAAACTAACATTTCAACCATGTAAATCATTTTTTATCAAACTGCGAATTTTTTAATTTTTGACCGCACTATAAATTCCTGCATTGAACATCAGAATTGTTTTGACTTATTCACATCACAGTAAAGCGCACGAATTGACTCCAAAACGCTGCATCAGATTTATGATAAACGTTTTGGTTGCGAAAATATTTGTTCCCAAAGTTGATTGACGTGATTTTTACCTTTTTTACGCATAAATCATGAAATAACTTTAATGCGAGACAAGATATCAACAAACTGAGACAAGATGAGATATAAGTTGACATATCTGTGAGTTTCATCGATTGAAATCCTCGTTATAGAAACGTCTTTAAAAAGAGCAGTCGAAAATTATGAAATTCGCACTCTTAAATATAATGAGTTTGATCAAAAATTGTTCATCAATGAAGGAAGGAAGGAAGGAAGGAAGGAAGGAAGGAAGGAAGGAAGGAGGAGGAAGAAAAGAATGAATGAGTCGTCCATTGCGCGGGATTATGAATGTGGTTTTGACATGTGATTAGGAAATGTGCTTTACTACACCTTACAGTTTCAGATATAGCTACCCTTACAGCCTTATAGTCATGATCATCTTAACTTCTTAACTTACAGCGCTTGTCTAAAATCTCGTCAAGAATCTCTCTTTTCTCTGCCGAGGCAGCCTGCATGCAGATAACCCCCAAAACGATCAATAGCAGAAACATATTCATCCTGGACATGGCTGAGCTTAGTACAACTGAAATGAAAATCAAAAATATAACATGCTGGAATAGGCCTTTTGCACGATGGCGTCATTTTACTACTACTTCTCGAATTTTCTTTCTTATTCAAATTTGTATTTCCTAATGAGAATAGTAATTAACTGAACAAAAGAAAGTGTGCAAGGGATTCTGATAGTGGTAGTAAATGACGCCATAATACAGAAGTCCTATCTGCGAGCTTTTGAATTTGGTCACCTTGAATTACGGTATCTTCTGCTGGAACACTCCGCATCACAGAACGTACCTTTGATGATGAGAACCTTCACGTATCTTGGTCTTTGTCTTTACTTGAAAGATCCGTGTATTATAGTGCGATGAATGGTTTTGGCTTACTTCTATTAATGGAAGTTGTTAATGAAAAATGGCTGGTTTGTTTACTTGAGAGAGGATCGGAGTGTTTTCAACCAATCACGGTAAAACAACTAAGCTAGAAAATACCAAAACCACCACATATACCTTACTGGCGAGGATGTGCGTAATTTGGTTTTTTTAATTCGAAAATATTAACTTTTGAAGAAAAAAAAAAAAACAACGCACATTTGTATGAGTTGTTTAGTAGATTTGTGTAGCATATTTTTTTCTGTGGTTTTATTTTTATATTTCACGGTGGAGTGCGGTGCATTTAAATATATTCCGGTGTTTGCGGTGGATTTCATAAATTGGTCTGTTGACGATGGCGTAGTTTCTTCTCTTCATTTCTCAGTTTTGTTTGTTTCTTCTTGATCATATCTTAACTGACTGTTTATTTCTTTTATTATTGGCCAATGTATCAGTAGCTACATGTAGACATAGACTGCGTATATTTTAAATAGATGTTCTGTATTCTAGATATTTTATAATCAAATGGAAATTAAGTGCCTTTCCCACGTACAAAACCTTTTCAACACTTACATACCTTATTTAAACATTTTTACAGAGATTCTTCTTTAAAAGTAGAGAAAACTCTCTCGCGTTCACGCTAGCTATTTCTGTCGTACATTCCAGCAAATAACTAGACGTGCTTGATTGCATGCACAGTTACCACAGGAAACCCATCTACAAATTTAGCTTATACTGGAGATTTCAAATCTGCTATTGAGTTGTGCTGTGATTTGGTTAATTTAGAGAATGAAGTGAAAGATTTGATGAAGAATTATAGGGAATTCAAAGCTCTGAAACATCAACAACAGTCAAAAGAAATAGATAGTAAGTGATTCAAAGTTTATGAAAAATAAAAATAATACTTTTTACATTTCTAAAGGGTGATATGAACACTTGAGGGATAACATAAATAAAATGATGTAAAAGAAAATATTATGAATGAAAAATAAGGAGACTTAGAAATGAATAAGTTATTTCACTTGCATCACCACAAGAATATGGTTATAAGGGAGCATTCATTTTTTAGGAGGGGGGGGGGGGGGGCGGAGGAATTAGGGATGGGGGGTCATTAAAAAATTACTAGATAAAAAGGGCCGGGGGGTCACATTTTTTTTGAATGTTGAACCAGGGGGGTCATGAACAAGAATTCAGTGGTTTTTTTTAGTCTTTTTCTGGAGGGGGGGAGGGGGCTAGAAAATTTTTATATTTGGAAGTGGGGGGGGGGGGGGGTTATCGAAATATTCAATTCCTTATCATGAGGGCAAGCATTTTTTTTCTATTTGATTCCTCTAATTCCTCCCCCCTCCCCCTCCTAAAAAAATGAATGCTCCCTAAGTGCAGGTTAAATGATCTTGATATAATACAGTAAGTAAATGAATCCAAAATTAATTTCAAATTATTGATAACAGCTTCTAGTTATATTTGACATTTTTCAAAAAATAAAGATTTAACCTGACAGTGGAATTTCTTTAACTAAATTCCAATTGGAATTTAGCTATAGGAGTTTATTTTTGCAGAGAGAGAGAGGAAAACTGGAGAAAAACCCTCAAAGCACAGGTGAGAAGCAACTAGCTATATATAGCAACTCTACTCACATATGACACTGAGTATGAGAAATGAACTCAAGTTGCCTTGTGTATGCCGCAGTAAATTAGAGTTTACTTCTGCTGTTGCTATCTTGAAATATTCCTCCCTTGACAGTTTCCTCGACAAATTCCCTGACAAATTCCAGAGCAAAGTAAAGATACTTTGGCAGAGAATGAGAAGTGGTTTGAAATAGCAAACATTTCACCTGAGCTGAAAAGGTCTTTTCAGGGGAAAATAAAAACATTTAAGGAATATATTGTTCTCTTCTGTGCTCCAAGAGGTTTTTCTTGGGTATGTCTTCAGGGTTTTCTGGCTGAAAAGGTCTCTTCAGAGAGAATAATAGCATTTAAAAAATATTGTACTCTATTTTTACCTGGACACTATCTTGTCTCCAAAGACAATTTTTTCCCTAATTTCATTTCCACCAGTTTTATCTGGATTGGGCACCCTGTGCTAAAATGTAATTTTGAATTTTGCCATAAATTTTCTGTCTGTGCACAGGCAGCCTAAACTGAAATGTTCCTCTGCAATATCTATAAGACAATGTTTGAGACTTGTGATAGAAACTTAAGATAACTCATTTATTTGAATGTATCGCAAAACAAGTCTTTGAGTTATTGTAGTCCTTAGAAGTTACTACACATCCTACCAGTGAGCCCAAAAACTTCTAAGGACTAGATTAGCGTGAAACTTGCTGTATGTATTTCTCTATGAATGAATTTTATGCGCTCTCTGAAAGCTCTCTAATAGTGGATTGTTCAGCGGTTATACGTTTCTCTTTAAAGTATTAATATGAATCTGAAGTGTAACATGTCATCTCTAGGCATGGGTGGGAAAGGGATGAGAAATTCATTGGGGGAGGGGGGGGGGGCAAGTTTAGCTAGGCACTTGATAGACAGACGTTTTTTGAGTTTTATACTATTGTACCGGTCATCATGGGGGCTGGGGGCTTGCAAATAAGGCGTCGGGGCTTGAAACAAACCATCGTTGTTGTATCGTTGTGGAGGCCGGCTTGACCGTAAGTCAAAACCGCAATTCACCATTTGACCTCTAGGCTTCCACGTGGTGGATCATGTTACGGTCACCAAAATGTTCGGACATTGTTGTTGAATTCCCACACGATCGTACTAACTTTTACACAAATTATCTACTTGATTTGTTTATTCTGTTCTCAAAATGTTAGTGGAACTATCTAAATACTTTATTTAAAAAAAAGTTTTGATAAAAATCTGAGAACAGAAGAAACAAATCAAGTAGATAATTTGTGTAAAAGTGAATGTTTTTGAAATAAATAAATGATAGACGAACGAAATTCACCTTTTCGGCGCTAGGCTTTCACGTGGTCTTCACGTGGTGAATCGTGTTACGGTCACCAAAAAGTTCGGACATTGTTGTTGAATTGCCACACGATCGTACTAACTTTTATACAATTTATTGACTTGATTTGTTTCTTCTGTTCTCAAATTTTTATCAAAACTTCTTTAGAAATAAATTATTTAGATAGTTTCACTAAGATTTTGAGAACAGAATTAACAAATTAAGTAGATAAATTGTATAAAAGTTAGTACGATCGTATGGCAATTCAACAACAATGTCCGAACTTTTTGGTGACCGTAACATGATCCACCACGTGAAAGCCTAGCGCCGAAAAGGTGAATTGACTTAATGTTTTGTTTACGAACATCAACTGTGATTTATCTAAAAAACAACTCGTAAATTGATTTTATAAACAAATTGTAAAGGGGTGCAGGTTTTAATCAACAATGCTTTGCGCGATTAGTTGTTCGCTAAGCTGGTCAGCATTGACTAGCCGTGCCGTGTCGTCCATGTCCAATCATACACGGTGCAATAATTTCTAATATTTTTTTAAAGCTTTACGCCTGGGTTGAGGGATTGCTGTGCATTAAATATATGATCACACAATAACCAGAATGTACCAGGATGACCTAACACCGACAACATCAAAGTGGAGTTTGAGGATCCAGAACAGGCAGACCATTATATTTGTCCTCAGATTCAACTTCATCGCTAGAATCGTATTCTAAATCTTATTCGAATACGGAGTTTTAAAATTCTCCATTTCATTTTTTACTTCGCATAAACAAAAACGCGCAAGTTATATAAGTGAGCACAAGATGCCTTGACGTTCTGCAACTTTTATTGATTGTTTAATCCCTGTTCCTCATACATTGCTTATCTTGGCCGTTATCAAAAGAATATTCATTATTAATTTATTTAGTTATTTTTGATATTATTTTTTTATTAAGTCAATCTTTTGTCAGTCTTGTTCAGTAGATGGGTCTCATCACTTCTTTCGATCAGTCAGCACTTGAGAAAGTAAAACCATAATTAGTTACTACAGTATTTAGAGTGTAACCATTATATCTTTTGATATATTTGCCATTATTTCTTTTTAAGTGAATGCAATAGAAGAATTTTGGCAACCACTCCCAGGAAGAAAATCGAAGGAATGGAAATGGTAGTTGTGCAAAATTTGTGTTTCCTTTATTCTCCTATGATATAAATATTTAGGCTATACTCAAGTATTGAGCACTCTTCTACTTTCAGGATACCTGCTTTTATCAAAAACATTTATCTAACGAATAAACAAGTTTTCTTTACTTAATTTGAATATTATTGAGAGTTAGCGTAGATTGACCTGTTTAAATAACAATATGAATATGAGGACCGCGTAGCACTGTGAAATACATAGAAAGGAAATAAGTTAAAGTTATAGTGCTAAGACAAACGAGGTTATTCCGGGCGAAAAACCCTTGGAAATAAATTCGGAAAAATTAATTCCGACCTCGATAGGATTCGAACCCACGGCCTTCGGATTTGTACACCGACGCTCTACCAGCTAAGCTAAAGGTCGAACTGGGAGCAAACCGGGGGCGGTATTTCGCCCGGAATAACCTCGTTTCTCTTAGCACTATAACTTTAACTTATTTCCTTTCTATGTTTAAATAACAGTGTTATTAGGCACTTCTCATACTAAAGACGAAAAATGCGTCCGTGGCTGCGTTTAGTGTAAAAATGGAGAAAATAATAGACGAATTTGACGATCTAACGTCTAATGCCAAAGCAAGAAAACCTGACGCGCTGTCAACACTAGTATTTATTTGGTATCAAGTTATAGGTTTTTTAACTTTCTTTGTCTTTTGCCTTTCTTTATATTCTCAGACCATCGTACCTTCAAATCAACTAGTGCATCGAACACATAATGCGTCTTGTGCTCGTCTTCATATTTGACGAACTTAGAGACGCATAAAAAGACGCACTGAAAACGTTTGCCCAAGTTCATCTGGACATATGATGCGTCTCTAGTATAAAAACGGCCATTGAAGTAAACACGATACTTACCAGCAACATCTGTCGCGACTGCTGTGACACGAAAATTCTCTTTCACAGTGGTGAAATCCGCTTCTACAAGCAGTGCGATAATACAAGCAGTAACCACGTCCTACACGACAATCAGCTGTGAATATTCAATCAAATATAGATATTACAATTTAGCCACCATCAACAACATCTCTGGTTGAGCTGATCGGAGTTTCGTGAGGGAGGTCATACGGTGTCTTAAAACATATAACTGACGAGAAAGTGCTGCCTTTATAATAACATC
Organism: Anthopleura sola; assembly: GCA_023349425.1. NCBI lineage: Eukaryota > Metazoa > Cnidaria > Anthozoa > Actiniaria > Actiniidae > Anthopleura > Anthopleura sola. The sequence continues at coordinate 5,473,469 of JALHLI010000016.1, read as the reverse complement.
TACGATTGGTTAGAATTTGAAGTGGTTCGTATGACCACTTTGAATGGCGGTATCGTCTCTCCACACTTCATCAATACTAACCTTCATTACCAAATTGGATGAACAAAAACCTCGCCTTTTCACTAATAATGAGGTGCTCTTTTCATCATTTTTTTTTTACAACTGTTCGATTTTAGTCGCTCATTGTGATTGTGAATTTGGTTTAGACTTGTGATTAGGTAATGTGCTTCAATCGACACGTTTCTACAATTTCCTAGAGTGACATTACTATAGCTATAGCTAATCCCGTGAAATAGATGTAAGACTAACACACTTTAGTAGACCCTAATTCCATTGTTTTCTTTTGTGTCTATTTGAATATTACACTTTAACAAGTAATCTATTTCACGGCTTTAGTGATTTCACTTTATACAGTTACCATCACAGCCTCATATTTTATCTTAACATCTTAACTTACCGCGCTTGTCCAAAACCTCGTCAAGTACCTCTCTTTTCTCTGCGTAGGCAGCCTGCATGCAGATAACCCCCAAAACGATCAATAGCAGAAACATATTCATCCTGGACATGGCTGAGCTTAGTACAACTGAAATGAAAATCAAAATGACAATATAACATGGTAGAATTTGGCTGCATTTGAATTGGGTCACTTTGAATTACGGTATCTTCTGCTGGAACACTCAGCATCACAGAACGTACCTTTGATGATGAGAACCTTCACGTATCTTGGTCTTTGTCCTTGCTTGGAAGAGCTGCGTAGTGCAATGAGATAGGAGGTTTGGCTTACTTCTATTTATGCTGCTTGTAAATAAAAATTTCTGGTTTAATTGCTTTATTTTTCCTTTATGCTAATATTTCTAATATTAATTAAAAAGAGTTCTAATTTGTTTGACGTCTACTTAAAAAAAGTTGGGATGAAAAACAACGATTTTTTTTTTCAGGAAAATTTAAACATACACGTGGGGTTTGTTATCAAAAACAAGGCAAAGTTCAACACTTACTGATAATAATAACCACATTGATTTTAGTTCAAAATAAAAATAATACATATGTTCTTATACGATTAAATAGCCAAAGACAGAACGTAGCCTTTTCTTGATTCACTAGCCCTTTCCGTCTGGATGTGTCTATTCTGACGGTAAAGTGCTCAATACATTGACATGTAGAGCGTTATAGATTATGGATTGTAGATAGATCAAAGACAAGACATAACTTTTGCTGTTACTCGGAGTTTCACGCTTACGCGATCTTCAGACAGTCTTTTTTAATCTTTTTTAATTAAAAAAAGACTGTCTGAAGATCGCGTAAGCGTGAAACTCCGAGTAACAGCAAAAGTTATGTCTTGTCTTTGATCTATCTACAATCCATAATCTATATATATATATATATATATATATATATATATATATATATATATATATATATATATATATATATATATATATATATATATATATATATATATATATATATATATATATATATATATATATACAGCGATATGCAGAAATTCTGATCCACCTGAGCGAAGTATATAACTATATCGGGTGCATTGTGGGAATAATTTCTCGCGTGATTCAATGTAAAGAAGCGTGACTAGCGTGGAGTTGATTGCCAGCGCTATATTATACACTATATAGCATCGAACAACTCAGAAGGCGAGAGCCTAAATGTTTTTTTAAAACACCAGACTACTCCAAGACGTTGTCTCTCAAAGTAACGTCGTTAAACAAATAATTAAAGTCAATAAAAGGCAAGGAAAGTTCAGTTTTTACTGTCGTGACCTCTGCTCAAATAATTTAATCGCCCAAGAACATGTAACGGTAAAACAAACTTTACATTTAATTACAACTATAATACCAAAGCTTGAGATAACTTTGGTGTTTTAGATATACGTTAAAGTAGATGAAGGCGTATTTAAAAATATTTAGGATATTCGGATGAAATTGTCTTTCAAACAGTTTAATTTATGCAAAGAAAGCAATAGACGTTTTGCTTACATTATTGAAAACACTGATGCTTGCTTGATAATGATTTATAAGCTTCTCACTCAATGAGGAATTTTCCCTGCATTTGTGAGGACGGAAATAACTTTTGGTTTTTACAAGCTACAGAGTTTATTCTTATAAGCAGTGTGATTCGATTAAACGCAAAATATAAAATGTGTGTTATTGTGCACACTTTTCCTCTGATGTTTAAAGCAATGGAATCTTATATTCTAAATTAGAAATACTTCTCGGGTATAAGTTTAATCTTTCCCTGATGTCTGGCTCAAAAGACTGAAAGGTTTGCAATTGAGTTATGCAAAAGTCAGAATATAATGTAAATCTATGTTATTGTAGCTATAAATTTGCTCCGTGAATATCAAAAGAGAATTGAGTCGTGATTTATTTCGACACACTTTACACTTGAGATTTATTTCCGTCCTCACAAATGCAGGGAAAATTCCTCATTGAGTGAGAAGTTCATAAATCATTATCAGCTCTTTGAGCAAGCATCAGTATTTTCAATAATGTAAGCAAAACATCCAGTTGTTCGATGCTATATAGTGTATAATATAGCGCTGGCAATCAACTCCACGCTAGTCACGCTACTTTACTTTGAATCGCGCGCGAAATCCTTCCCACAATGCACCCGATATAGTTATATACTTCGCTCAAATGGATCAGAATTTCTGCATATCGCTGTATATATATATATATATATATATATATATATATATATATATATATACGTTTTGGTGGCACGAAAAGCTAATGACGGCTAATAGAAGACTTGGATCCACGAAGCATTAGCAGTAGTGGAAAAAAATAAAATAAAAAACAACATTATTTTTTTCTTTCCCAAAAATATACACGTGGGGTTTGTTATCAAAACCAAAGCGAAGTTAGACACTTATTGACAGAAAAAGTTCAAGTTTTAAAATCGAACTGTTCAAATAAAGAGACAAATAAAATAAAATCGTGAAGTTTGTGTGTCGTTAGCGCTACAGGGCCATTTAGCATCCATGCACGCTGAATTTTGGTTATTACTCTGCACCTTGTAGAGGTGTTTTTCGGCCATTTTACGGGATATTTGGTATACTTTCTTCAGAATTGTCACACAAAAAAAGTAAAACTAAGGAAACCTGAAAAAAGTTATTATCTTGAAAACATTGAACGCGGCAAACAACCAAAGGGAAACGGCTCGTGAATTAAGAAAAGGCTACGTTATGTCTTTTGCAAGAAAATATTTATCTATTTTTTGAACTAACATCAAGGTGGTTACTATGTTGTTTGAGTACCTTTTTCCTTAAGTTTGGATTATTATTTTTCGAATTTTAAGCTAGCCTTAACTACAAACTGTGTAGTAGTTATTAAACTTCATTTCAAATCAAAAATATTGTCTTGTTTTTGGCTTCTTTTTTTTTTTTTTTTGTTAAAAGAAATGCAGCCAAATTCCACTATGTTATATTTGTAATTTTCATTTTCATTTCAGTTGTACTAAGCTCAGCCATGTCCAGGATGAATATGTTTCTGCTATTGATCGTTTTGGGGGCCATCTGCATGCAGGCTGCCTACGCAGAGAAAAGAGAAATACTCGACGAGGTTTTGAACAAGCGCTGTAACTGTAAGAATTAAGTTAAGATCAAATACGAGGCTGTAAGGGTAACTATATCTGAAATCGTAAGATGTAGCAAAAAATATTACCTATACACAATCAAAACCATATTCACAATCACAATCACGCTGTGCCAAAATGAACATCAGAAATGAAAAGAGCACCTCGGTATTATTGAAAAAGCGATCAGGTTTTAGTTCATAAAGTGTCGATAATATAGGATAAGCGGCACTGATTTTTATTCAGCCCAACTGAACAATTGTCCTGTCGAGCTGGACATTTGATTTGGTCGTTTTCTTTTAAGCGAATTCGTATATCGCTACTTCTCGAAACAAACCGTAAACAATCGTTTCTTGGATTCTCACGGATATTTGTAGTGGTTGCCCAACGAGAGATCTAAGGAGAGATATGTAAATGGTGACGGTCTAGAAGAGTAGCTTCACATAAACTTTCACTGAGTAAACCTAAACAAATTGTGAGCCTACGTGTCTGCAATTCCTCGAAAGGCAGTGTTTCTCTCTCTTCATTTACCAGAGCCGCGACAACTGAACTAACAAGTGAACAAGCGAAGACGTAAACAAGATCCCGGCTATGGGTTGTCAACGGAGAACAGTGCTTGGAAATAGTTGAAACTGATGGTACTTTATTAGTTGGCTCAAATCAAAGTAAATTTCACTCAAACCGATTTCAGTAGATCCAAGTCTTATCAACACCAAGTGAACATGGGACACTTCCCCCCATAGCAAGAACCATAAGTTGGATTTTCTCAAAAGAAGCGATATATATTTTGCTAGTGACAATGTTTATCACTAACAGATTAGGAATAGGCGAACTTCCCTCATTAGCATATCAATTGATCTTCAAAAAACAAAACGTAGGTTGAGGTTATGCCTACTCATCACTGAACATAATCGTAGCAATATCAAAGAATTTTATATCGTATCGAATTGGGTTCGAACAATTGAAAATGAGTATTAGAAGTTATATAGTTATTATAAGTAATAGCATGACTTGAGGGTGATTAGTGATTAAATGTCCCCGAAAGCCGAGGGAAGTTTTGTTGAAGTCCCGACGCCGAAGGCGGAGGGACTTTAACTAAACCTCCCGAGGCTTGAGGGGACATTTAATCACTAATCACCCGAAATTTCATGCTATTAGTTTGTAATATTATGATTACCAAGGAATAAAACTGCTCTTAGGAAATATGTTAGCTTTCGTACGATGCATAAATTACAAAGTTTTACAAAGCTGTTGATATGCGGCATACTTAAGGGAATTCGCCTTTGTTAAATGCGACAATGGCGAATTGAACCAGCATTCATTCATTCGTGGTGCTTTATTCTAATTCACTTTGGTTGGCCTAGAGCGGTATTAATGAAGTGTTTTCAAACCGTCTTGATTACGTCACAAATAGTAAGAAAAATTCTCGGCTAGTCAACGTATGCGCAAAGATTATTCGATGGATCCCACAAGTGCTGGGGTGTTCAATAGTGTGTAGTCCAGAGTCATTGCGCAAAAGTTTCGATTGGGTCGATGCTACCCAGCCATGGTCCCGGTGATTGCCAAATGAGGGACCATGCCTCATGGATAGTGATGAGGGATATTTAGACTAAATATCCCTCATGATTATATTCATGAGGGATATTTAGTCTAAATATCCCTCATGATTATATTCATGAGGGATATTTAGTCTAAATATCCCTCATGATTATATTCATGAGGGATATTTAGTCTAAATATCCCTCATGATTATATTCATGAGGGATATTTAGACTAAATATCCCTCATCACTATTCATGCAGGGGGATGTTAGACCTTAAACATCCCTCTGGAAACAATGGATCCCGAGGTAATCATGATATTATACAACTTTACACTCTTAAAAATATATATACGTTTGGGTGGCACGAACAGCCAAACAGAAACAAGGACGGCCGCTAAGAGAAGACTTCGATGCAGGACGTATTAGCAGTAGTGGAAAATGTCAACGTTTTATAAAAAGCTAATATTAAAATGTTTCTTTTTCAAAATAAACGTTTTCTATGACAAAGACGTTTTTATTAGACGTAAATGTTTCACGGGCACTACCTAGTTAGTTTTAATTTGTTGGACTGTCAACTTAGAAAAGGATAAAATATAAAACAACGATTTATTTTATTTTACAGAAAAAAAGTAAACGTGGCAGGGGTTTGGTATCAGAAATAAGGCAAAGTTAAATACTTAATGACAGAAGTTCTAGATTTTAAATTGAACTGTTCAAATAAATAGAAAACTGAAGAACAAATCAAGTTTGTTTTGTCTCGTTAGCGCAACTAGGCCATGGTTGAACATTCACGCTAGATTTTGGTTATTGTTCTACACCTTGTAGAGGTGTGTTTTTGGTCGTGTTACAGGATATTTGGTAAACATTCTCTAAAATTTTCAGTGTTTTCAAGATAATTATACCTTTTTCCATTTCTTCGTCTACTCATTACACTACTTTCGTGGTTACCAACCACCCGCGTGCATCCATGTCTCGATAGATGCAAAAAGAAAAAAAAACTTTTGGTGGTTAGAATATTTTTTCGACTCTTTATTTTCTTAATATCGGCCTTTTATTTTGTTTAGAAAAATTCTTTACTCTTCACAAGGCGTCAAAGTACTCTGGTAAATAATTTGTTTTAACCGTTATGTTTGACGTTAACTAAAAAGAGGATGGGATGAAAAACAACGATTTTTTTTCCAGGAAAACATAAACGTGCATGGGGTATCAAAAACAAGTAATATATACAATATGAGTGGTCGTGAGGTAACAGATATACAACTACAAGCCGAAGGCGAGTGATTGTATATCTGATACAACACGGACACGAATATTCTATCTTACTTATGAAACGTCTACAGTGGCGGATCCAGAATTTTACAAAGGGGGGTTCCATTTCGTCTTCACTCTTTCAACAACTGATACGTAAAACTTCATTGCAGGATGCATTCTCATTATTTCATATACCCCTTTTCAAAGGGTCTGATACTCAAGGGGGGTTCCGTGGAACCCATGGAACCCCCTCTGGATCCGCCACTGGTCTAGATGTATACATTCATGTTCTACTAAAATTTTAAAGATAAAATTGAATTTGGCTGAGAAAATTGGAGCAAAAGCTAATGCAAATCAGGACGATTTTGTATCAGATACACAACCTCATCAACGGACAATGAATTCTATTGTGGTTTCCTCAGTTATTCATGAGTTTTAAAAGGCAAAGTTAAACACTTAAAATTAATAAACATATTGATTTGCCGGTTTGGATGAAAAACAACGATTTTTTTTCCAGGAAAATTTAAACATACACGTGGGGTTTGTTATCAAAAACAAGGCAAAGTTCAACACTTACTGATAATAATAACCACATTGATGTTAGTTCAGAATAAGAATAATATATATTTTCTTATACGAGAAAATAGCCAAAGACAGAAGGTAGCCTTTTCTTGATTCACTAGCTCTTTACGTTTAGTTGTTTTGCCGTTTCAGTGTTTGTAATAAATAACAATTTAAAATATCTATTGCGTATGTTCCATGGAAAGATACTCACATGTGTTTTCAAGATAATAATATGTTCAGTTCTTTGTGCTACTCATTACGCTTCTTTAGTGCTTAGCAACCACTCGCGTGCATCCATGCATGACTCGATAGATTCACACGACGTATGAACCATTTATTAAAAATACCAATTTTGTTAGGAATATGATACAAAAGTCTTAGGAAGGTAATCAAGGAAAAGTATATATTTCGTAGTGACAATGTTTATCAATAACAGATTAAAGGGGGACTAGTACGAAAATTGCTCAAAATTTAATTCAGCTGAAACTTTCTTGGAATAATCTCTAAGGGTCTAATAAACACTGGTTAAAGTTTTTTCTTGATATTCCGAAGGGAAGTATTATATTTTTACGAATCTTTAACGGAGTCAGTGACGTCATTTACTCAACACTAAACACCGCTCCATACATTTCTTTGTAAATAACTTCTTGATTTATTTTATTTCTATGAAGCCCAAAGGTCGACTGACAGACTTAACTGACATTTATTGTGACTACGATTGATTTTTAAGTCTCTTTTTTTCAGTATTGAGTATGAAACGAGCGAATATTTTGATCACAAAATAAAGGGAAATGTATGGAGCGATGTATGGTGTTGAGTAAATGACGTCACAGACTCCGTTAAAGATTCGTAAAAATATAATACTTCCCTTCGGAATATCAAGAAAAAACTTTAACCAGTTTTTATTAGACCCTTAGAGATTATTCTAGGAAAGTTTCAGCCGAATTAAATTTTGAACGATTTTCGTACTAGTCCCCCTTTAAGAATAGGCGATTGATGATCAGTCATATCATTTACTGAGTGTTCACGTTATCATGTATCAGAAGTTATGTAGTTATAAAATTTTGCACTCAAAAAAATATATATACGTTTGGGTAACACGAAAAGCTAATGACGGATAATAGAAGACTTGGATCCAGGACGTATTAGCAGTAGTGGAAAATGTCAACGTTTTACAAGATACTATTAAAATGTTCCTTTTTCAAAATGAAAGCTTTCTCTAACAAAGACGTCTTTATTGGAAGTGATTTTTTCACTTGCACAATCTACTTACTTTTGATTTTAATTAAAAAGAGTTTTAATTTGTTCGACTGTCAACTACTGGAAAAGAATAAAATAAAAAACAACATTATTTTTTTCTTCCCAAAAATATACACATGGGGTTTGTTATCAAAACCAAAGCGAAGTTAGACATTTAATGACAGAAAAAGTTCAAGTTTTAAAATCGAACTGTTCAAATAAAGAGACAAATAAAATAAAATCGTGAAGTTTGTGTGTCGTTAGCGCTAGAAGGCCATTGAGCATCCATGCACGTTGAATTTTGGTTATTACTCTGCACCTTGTAGAGGTGTTTGGTATACTTTCTTCAGAATTGTCACACAAAAAAAGTAAAACTAAGGAAACCTGAAAAAAGTTATTATCTTGAAAACATTGAACGCGGCAAACAACCAAAGGGAAACGGCTCGTGAATTAAGAAAAGGCTACGTTATGTCTTTTGCAAGAAAATATTTATCTATTTTTTGAACTAACATCAAGGTGGTTACTATGTTGTTTGAGTACCTTTTTCCTTAAGTTTGGATTATTATTTTTCGAATTTTAAGCTAGCCTTAACTACAAACTGTGTAGTAGTTATTAAAATTCATTTCAAATCAAAAATATTGTCTTGTTTTTGGCTTCTTTTTTTTTTTTTTTGTTAAAAGAAATGCAGCCAAATTCCACTATGTTATATTTGTAATTTTCATTTTCATTTCAGTTGTACTAAGCTCAGCCATGTCCAGGATGAATATGTTTCTGCTATTGATCGTTTTGGGGGTTATCTGCATGCAGGCTGTCTACGCAGAGAAAAGAGAAATGCTTTACGAGATTTTGAACAAGCGGTGTAACTGTAAGAATTAAGTTAAGATCAAATATGAGGCTGTAAGGGTAACTATATCTGAAATCGTAAGATGTAGCAAAAAATATTACCTATACACAATCAAAACCATATTCACAATCACAATCACGCTGTGCCAAAATGAACATCAGAAATGAAAAGAGCACCTCGATATCATATAATATAGGAGAAGTGGCACTGATTTTAATACACCCAACTGAAAAATTGCCCAGTCAAGCTGGACATTTGCTTTGGTCGTTTCTTTTTAAGCGAATCGAATTTGCATATCGCTACTACTCGAAACAAACCGTAAACAATCGTTTCTTGCATTCGCACGGATATTTGTAGAGAGTGGTTGCCCGTGGAAAGATCTAAGGAGAGATATGTAAATGGTGACTGTCTAGAAGAGTAGCTTCACATAAACTTTCACTGAGTAAACCTAAACAAATTGTAAGCCTATATGTCTGCAATTCCTCGAAAAGCAGGGTTTTCTTGTCGAATGTGTTTTAAGCGTCGGTATTTTTTCTCATTTACCAGAGCCGCGACAACTGAGCTAACAAGCGAACAAGCGAAGCTACTTAAACACGATCCCGGCTATGGGTTGTAAACGGAGAACAGTGATTGGAAATAGTTGAAACTGATGGTACTTTATTAATTGGCTCAAATCAAAGTAAATTTCACTCCAACATTTCAGGAAATCCAATTCTTATCAAAATCAAGTGAACATGGGACACTTTTCCTCAAAGTAAGAACCATAAGTTGAATTTTCTCAAAAGAATTAAGCGATGGCCGAGCGATTTAACTGAATAAATTCCTATATACGATTTCGAGAGAGCACATTAACCAAGTAATTGAAATTTGAGAATAAAAGTATGGCGCCGTTTCTGTATGAATATGATCAAAGGCGATTTTATAATCATGAGAGGTGGTTAGTTAGTATGAGGTGAGGGCACGGAGGGTGGTGACTGTCAGACCCTGTCAGGGTTTCTTTTATGCATCATTGGTTGTTTTACTTTCCTCCGATATTGGTTAGTAAGGTTGAAGTGTGGAGAAATGGGACCGCCATTTAAAGTGGTCGTCTGTAAATTTTTTAGATGTAATTATTAAGGCAGCACTTTCTTCTCAGTTATTTTATTTAAGACCCTAAGTGTTGGTCCGCCAAAAGTGGATTGAACCACGATATCCCGCACGAAAGTCCGATTAACTCAATCAACTTAGCCAACCGGTTGGCGGTTGAATCATTATGTTGATTGAGGTTGACTTTCAATATTTGTTTTTGATTGAATAGTCATAGATGACTGTATTGGGTATTGCGAAGACAGGTACGTTATTTGTGCCTCTAGTTATCACTCTTGTGGGAGAGCATTTTCGTGTCCCGGTTGTCGCAACAGATGTTGTTGGTACGTATTAACGTATTGTTTATATTACAATGGCCGTTTTGATACAAGTTTTAGAAAAGTGCTGAAATAGCTCCGGGATCGCCTGGGGTGTCACTCTTTATTCGAATTGTCCTTTAGGAGATTAGTTAGAGTGAAAACACTAAACCCGTGAAAAAGATATTAGACAAATACACTTTAGAAGACAAAAATCCCATTGTTTTCTTTTGTGTTTATTTGAGTATTATACTTTTACAAACAATTTTTATTTCACGGGTTAAGTGACTTCACTCTAACTTTACGAATACGAGCGGTTTGTTATAAACCGACTAAAAAGGCGTTCCCTCAGTAGGGGTGGTTTTTAGGAGGAATTTCTTACTAGACCACTATATATCGCGCTGACTCCCCCTCACCCCCGACATAGTTTTTTTAATGAAAGTAATTGGCAAAATTCTTCGGCGGTTGCATTTGCCCTCAAAAATAGTGGCAGATATAATACTTGCCATCTAAATACTGTAGTAGCTAATAACGATTTTACTTTCTCTAGTCCTGACGAAGAGGAAAACCTCAAGTAACTGAGCGATCGTAAAGAAGTGATGAGACCCATCAACTGAACAAGATAGACAAAAGATTAACTTGATGATAAATTATTATCAAAGATAACGAAATAAGTTAATGATATTGATTCTTTCGGTAACGGCCAAGATCGACCAGCAATGCGTGAGAAACGTAAACTAAAAATTCAATAAAAGTTGCAGTACGTCAAGGTTGCTTGTGCTCATATAACTTGCACGCTTTGGTTTGTGCGAAGCAAAAAATAAAATGGAGAATTTTAGAACTATGTATTCGAATAAGATTTAGAGTACGATTCTAGATATGAGTCTGAATCTGAGTACTAATATATTAAGCTGACTGTTCTGCATCCTCAAACTCCACTATGGTGTCGTGTTAGCTCGTCCTGTTACATTTCTGGGTATTGTGTGATCAAGTGTGATCATGTATTTAACGCACGCACAGCAAGTTTCTAAATACGTGAATAAGAAGAAACTGTGTCTCAGAGGCAATGAATCAATGGGAGTCTTAATATAAAATCCGTGCAAAATCAAAAATCATACGAGAATATATTTACAAGAAAGCCATCGTTTCTTTAATTTCCTCTTGCCGTGCAAGCTAGAACTAACATCAAGGTGGTTATTGTGTAGTTTCTGTATCCTTTTTCCTTTAGTTTGGATGATTATTTATCGAATTTTACTTTAAGTTAGACTTACCTATAAACTGCGTATAGAGTTATAAAAATTCATTTTCGAAAACATTGTCTCGTTTTTGGCTTTTTTTTAAAGAAGCATGATATCAATCGGCTATTGCCTCGTGCTACTCATTACACTGTCAAGTAGAAAAAGACCCCTAAAATGAAAAACAATATTTTTTTTTTCTTTCACGAAAACATGGCTTTTGTTTTCATAGGCTTGAATTCTTTTAACCTAAACTTTATTTTTTTTAGGGAAAAACGTGAAAGCGGGGATTCTCAATCCATCGTTACAGAGAGCATTACAAGTCTTTCTCTTTAACTTTCTTCGTAGATATCTTTGGTTTATTTGCTTTCAAAGTTTGCATATAAATTTCCCGATTATCTTTTCAGGACATTTCATTGTTAATTTTTTTTCCTGAACAGTCTTTTTCAGAATATAGGATTTTGATATGACTTGTAGGGGTTGATGATGGCGTACATGGTAGTCTGGCTGTCAAGTTTACAATTAAACTGTGTACGGCTTCTTTACCGCTTTACTATAGTTTAATAGTTTCCAGTTACAAATATACAAATATAACTGAGGAGAATCTCGAAACAGGAAAATAAATTCCCTTGATGAGAAGCTACTTAAGTTAAGATAAAAGGACGATATCATCGTAAAATTATAATCAAGATAATAGAATTTAATAGTAAAATCGAAACAGAAAATAACTATTAAGTGTAAGTTATGTAGCCTCTCATTGTAGCCTCTTAGTCTAAATCAAATGAGGGTGCCTCGACACAGCGACTGAGAGAACGGCAAAAACTGAATTATCCGCTTTTCAGAAGCAGCAAATGCGTAGCAAACTTCGACTTGTTTTTGATAACCCACGTGCATGTTTTCGTGCAGAAAAAAAATCGTTGTTTTTCATTTTATCGGCCTATTCTTAGTTGACTGAGGTGTAATGAGTAGTACGAGGCGATAGTCCGATTGATATCAAGCTTCTTTTAAAAAAAGCCAAAAACGAGACAATGTTTTTGAAGATGAATTTTTATAACTACTAAACAGTTTCTAGGTAAGCCAAGCTTACAATTTGAAAAATAATCATCCAAACTAAAGGAAAAAGAATACAGAAACTACATAATAACCACACCTTGATGTTAGTTCAAAAAAATAGATAAATCTTTACTTCTACAACTTAAATAGCCAAAGACAGAACGTAGCCTTTTCTTGATTCACAAGCCCTTTCCCTTTAGTTGTTTGCCACGTTTTTGTGGTTTCCTTAGTTTTTCTCTTTTTTGTGATAATTCTGAAGAAAGTTTATCAAATATCCTGTAAAATGGGCGAAAAACACCCGTCTACAAGGTGCAGAGCAATAACCAAAATTCAGCGTCCATGGATGCTCAATGGCCTTGTAGCGCTAACGACACACAAACTTCACGATTTTATTTTATTTGTCTAGTTATTTGAACAGTTCAATTTTAAAACTTGAACTTCTTCTGTCATAAAACGTCTAACTTTGCCTTGTTTTCGATACCAAACCCCACGTGTATTTATTTGGGAAAGAAAAAAAAATGTGTTTTTTTCTTTTATCCTTTTCTTCGAACAAATTAAAACTTTTTTAATTAAAATTAAACCTAACTAGATTGTGCAAGTGAAAAATTCACGTCTAATAAAGACGTATTTGTTAGAGAAAGCTTTTATTTTGAAAAAGGAACATTCTGATATATAGTATCTTGTAAAACGTTGACATTTTCCACTACTGCTAATACGTCCTGGATCCAAGTCTTCTATTATCCGTCCTTACTTATATTTGGCTATAAACGTATATATAATTTTACGAGTGCAAAATTTTATAATTACATAATTTCTACTACTCATTTTCAAATTTTCGGGCACAATTCGATATTGAATTCTATGATACACAATAACATTCAGTGAATGATATGAATGATCATCAATATTGATATGCTAACGAGAAAAGTTCGCCTAATCCCAATCTGTTAGTGATCAACATTGTCACTAGGAAAATATATTTTTCCTTCTTTTAGTTTACAGTCCTAAGACTTTTGTACCATAATCGTAGCAAGGTTGGTATTTTTAAGAAATGGTTCAATGGTAGTGTAAATATATCGAGTCATGCATGGATGCACGCGGGTGGTTGCTAAGGACGAAAGAAGCGTAATGAGTAGCACAAAGAACTGAAAATACTATTATCTTGAAAACACATGTGAACATCTTTCCATGGAACATACACAATATAAATTTTAAATTATTATTTATTATAAATACTTAAACGGCAAAACAACTAAACGGAAAGAGCTAGAGAAGAGCTAGAAAAGGCTACGTTCTGTCTTTGGCTATTTTCTCGTATAAGAAAATATATATTATTTCTATTTTGAACTAACATCAATGTGGTTATTATTATTAAGTGTTGAACTTTGCCTTGTTTTTGATAACAAACCCCACGTGTATGTTTAAATTTTCCTGAAAAAAAAATCGTTGTTTTTCATCCCAACCTTTTTTAAGTAGACGTCAAACATAAAATTAGAACTCTTTTTAATTAATATTAGAACTATTAGCATAAAGGAAAAATAAGGCAATTAAACCAGAAATTTCTATTTACAAGCAGCATAAATAGAAGTAAGCCAAACCTTCCATCTCATTGCACAACGCAGCTCTTCCAAGCAAGGACAAAGACCAAGATACGTCAAAGGTACGTTCTGTCTGAGTGTTCCAGCAGAAGATACCGTAATTCAAAGTGACCCAATTCAAATGCAGCCAAATTCTACCATGTTATATTGTCATTTTGATTTTCATTTCAGTTGTACTAAGCTCAGCCATGTCCAGGATGAATATGTTTCTGCTATTGATCGTTTTGGGGGTTATCTGCATGCAGGCTGCCTACGCAGAGAAAAGAGAGGTACTTGACGAGGTTTTGGACAAGCGCGGTAAGTTAAGATGTTAAGATAAAATATGAGGCTGTGATGGTAACTGTATAAAGTGAAATCACTAAAGCCGTGAAATAGATTACTTGTTAAAGTGTAATATTCAAATAGACACAAAAGAAAACAATGGAATTAGGGTCTACTAAAGTGTGTTAGTCTTACATCTATTTCACGGGATTAGCTATAGATATAGTAATTTCACCCTAGGAAATGGTAGAAACGTGTCGATTGAAGCACATTACCTAATCACAAGTCTAAACCAAATTCACAATCACAATGGGCGACTAAAATCGAACAGTTGTAAAAAAAAAAAAAAAATGATGAAAAGAGCACCTCATTATTAGTGAAAAGACGAGGTTTTTGTTCATCCAATTTGGTAATGAAGGTTAGTATTGATGAAGTGTGGAGAGACGATACCGCCATTCAAAGTGGTCATCCGAACCACTTCAAATTCTAACCAATCGTAGATGTTATTATAAAGGCAGCACTTTCTCGTCAGTTATATATTTTAAGACACCGTACGACCTCCCTCACGAAAATCCAATCAGCTCAACCAGAGATGTTGTTGATGGTGGCTAAATTGTAATATCTATATTTGATTGAATATTCACAGCTGATTGTCATGTAGGACGTGGTTACTGCTTGTATTATCGCACTGCTTGTAGAAGCGGATTTCACCACTGTGAAAGAGAATTTTCGTGTCACAACAGTCGCGACAGATGTTGCTGGTAAGTATCGTGTTTACTTCAATGGCCGTTTTTATACTAGAGACGCATCATATGTCCAGATGAACTTGGGCAAACGTTTTCAGTGCGTCTTTTTATGCGTCTCTAAGTTCGTCAAATATGAAGACGAGCACAAGACGCATTATGTGTTCGATGCACTAGTTGATTTGAAGGTACGATGGTCTGAGAATATAAAGAAAGGCAAAAGACAAAGAAAGTTAAAAAACCTATAACTTGATACCAAATAAATACTAGTGTTGACAGCGCGTCAGGTTTTCTTGCTTTGGCATTAGACGTTAGATCGTCAAATTCGTCTATTATTTTCTCCAATTTTACACTAAACGCAGCCACGGACGCATTTTTCGTCTTTAGTATGAGAAGTGCCAAATAACACTGTTATTTAAACATAGAAAGGAAATAAGTTAAAGTTATAGTGCTAAGAGAAACGAGGTTATTCCGGGCGAAAAACCCTTGGAAATAAATCCGGAAAAATTAATTCCGACCTCGATAGGATTCGAACCAACGGCCTTCGGATTTGTACACCGACGCTCTACCAGCTGAGCTAAAGGTCGAACTGGGAGCAAACCGGGGTGAAATTAGATGTTAGGTTCGCGGTATTTGAAATGTAAAGATATGAATATGAGGTCGACCGCGTAGCACTGTGAAATACATAGAAAGGAAATAAGTTAAAGTTATAGTGCTAAGAGAAACGAGGTTATTCCGTTAACTTATTTACTTTCTATGTATTTCACAGTGCTACGTATAAGTTAAAGTTATAGTGCTAAGAGAAACGAGGTTATTCCGTTAACTTTTTTTCCTTTCTATGTATTTCACAGTGCTACGCGGTCCTCATATTCATATTGTTATTTAAACAGGTCAATCTACTCTAACTCTCAATAATATTCAAATTAATTAAACAAAACTTGTTTATTCGTTAGGTAAATGTTATTGATAGAAGCCGGTATCCTGAACGTAGAAGAGTGCTCAATACTTGAGTATAACCTAAATATTTATATCATAGGAGAATAAAGGAAACACAAATTTTTCACAACTACCATTTCCATTCCTTCGATTTTCTTCCTGGGAATGGTTGCTAAAATTCTTCTGTTGCATTCGCTAAAAAAGAGTTAGTGGCAAATATATCAAAAGATATAATGGTTACACTCTAAATACTGTAGTAACTAATTATGGTTTTACTTTCTCAAGTGGTGACTGATCGAAAGAAGTGATGAGACCCATCTACTGAACAAGACTGACCAAAAATTAACTTAATAAAAAAATAATATCAAAAATAACTAAATAAATTAATAATAAATATTCTTTTGATAACGGCCAAGATAAGCAATGTATGAGGAACATGAATTAAACAATCAATAAAAGTTGCAGAACGTCAAGGAATCTTGTGCTCACTTATATAACTTGCGCGTTTTTCTTACGGGAAGTAAAAAATGAAATAGAAAATTTTAGAACTCTGTGTTCGAATAATATTTAGAGTACGAATCTAGCGATGAGGCTGAGTCTGAGGACAAATATTTTGATTTCGATATGCCTGTTTTGGATCCTCAAACGCCGATGTGGTTCGTCCACGTACTGTGATGTTGTGTTAGCTCATCCTGGTACATTTGTGGTTATTGTGTGATCATAGCATAGCTCCTGCGGATGACCATAATTAAGAGAAATGGTAACCCATTGAGTTGATTTTTCATGGCTTGATTACGTCATTCTTTTGTCCGTACGGGCGTGTACCACCACAGGGTTCCCTTCCGCTTTGCTTACTCACGAATACACAGAAAAAATCGCAATAACTCAGTGTTGTCAAAGATGGATCAAGAAGTATGTTTTCTTACTTTTGCAAAGCGGAAAATACGTTTAATCGAAATCATGTCTGTCTTAAAGTGAACAAAAACAATTTTTCGACTTTAGCAACTTGCTAAAGAAGATTTAGCGAGGGAAGATTTTTAATCTTGTGATGAAGTTTCTTGACTGAAACTTCAGTGAGAGAAAAAGTGTCCTGTAGATCAGAAAAACCTGATTAAACTGCAAGAATAATATATAGATTGTAGAATTGAAAAATTGTCTAATGGTTTTGAAGCCTTAGAATAATGGTTTTTCTTTTAGTTTTTCCATCTGGGTTCTGGTAAAATCAGAAGAAGTGGTAAGGCTGTAACCGGCGTTATGCCGCGTCACACAATTGTCACGTTTTTAGCACTATAGTAGTTATACCCGATCCAGCACCTTTTGCTAGGGAGGGGAGTGGTGGTCTAAATTCTTGACTACCCCCTTGAGAATGTAGGGGGAGGGGTGGTCTAAATTTCTGAATACCCCCTTGAGAATGTAGGGGGAGAGGTGGTTTGAAATTCCAAAGTGTCCCTAAATAATGTTACCAAATTCCTGAGAGACAAATAAAATAAATTAGCGGACGTATCTCGATATCAAATATATATATATATATATATATATATATATATATATATATATATGTCTCTTCTCTGCACTGCCATATATGGACTGTAGGAATCCTACAATTCCTATCAGTGACGTCAGTTTCCTACAATCTACAGTGAAGGCCAGGAGGCACAGTGTGAATGTTACTCGTTCGCATCAGTATCTTAATCCACGATTTACCACGACCTTTACAATGGGTAATGATGATCGAACGTCCCAAATTCCTTCAAGGCCACTGAGAGGGAGGACACATGTAAGTAAATTCGGCTCAATATTTTCAACAAGAAGAGTGTGACAACGACTTACTAATGGCGTAGTTAATCCTGGTTTCACTAGCGACGCAAGAAGAGTCGCACGCGCGCACAAATAAACACAAGCAGGAATATCGTTTTCACTACGCAAGGACAAACGCAAGCACCAGTATCAAAACTTATAAGCTTTTACTCGTAAAGTTGTGTGTATAGATATTTTTGCTCGTAAGTTGGGGCTTTTTTCGTTTAGCTTCTTTCGCCTCGAGATCTTGAATTTAGACTTAAATTATTGACTGCCACTGAAGCAGTTAATCTTGAGCTTATTATTCTCTTGGGCTTTTACTTCGTTTGATCTAGCTTTAGCTAATACTGGTGAAATCCTCGATTAAAAACGCGTGTGTCTCATAACAGTGTGACCAACTGTTGAGGTTAAACCCTATGGAATTTGTTAAATTCCGTTATTCACCATTCGCTTCCGTTTCTGTGTCACAGAGTATAGGAAAACAATACACTGAGTATGTATTTATTCATATAGCCAGTCATTGAAGCAAGACCAAAAAAATTCCTTTTTAAAATACATTTATCCAGGTGTCCGGAGCACGCACGAACCGTCCAATCACAGCGAGCTTCGATGCTTAGCCAAGCGGCCCTTGCACCAAGTCTCTTCCCAATACAAAAACACGCGTTTCAAAGAATTTAGAGAAAAAAAGTTGAAGTATACGTGTTGTTTAAAAAATTAAAGTAAATCTTTGCGATCCATTTCCTCAAATTCTGTGAGATATATGACTTTTAAGACTCGGGCGAGGGCCGCTTGAATTACAACAACAATCCTTTTCGCGTTTAGTTTTTCGTACAGCTGGATTCTGTAGAATATTTCTAGAAAATAGAAACTAACCAACATTATTTCAGGATCCAGTTGAAGATCCAGAAAATTATATACAAAGTATGTGCTTTAACAATAATAAATGTAGCCCATTTAATTGAATGAGAGACACAATCCACAGACAAATTTTCAGAAAAATATTGTATAAAAGCCATATAAAACAAGCATTTGTGTCTTTGTAACATTGTATAAACATTCTTGAAGATATGATGCACTAGAGAATCAAAATAAATCATTTGCAATCAGCTATAAGTCATGTTCTTAGGATATTTTTTCAACTCATGGATTGCAGCCAAATGAACTGAAGAAATTTGTGTTTGCTTTTGAAAATGAATTTCAATCCAACTCAATAATAATTGATGGCTTGTTACTTTCAACAACTTGCATTTCTTATTCTGAATGACAGATTGCTACTTCGACATGACCTTGCATTCTACTTTAATACAATGATGTTGTAACACAACATAGTAACACAATATAGATATAGTAATGCCTTAAGAACGCCATGAATCATTAACAATAAAAGCCACAACTTAGCCATGGGGACCTTTCATCTACAACTCCGACAATGTTTTCATCATACAGGAACATGCACTGCTTCGAATTTATGAATATTTGTTATTCAGCAATTTAAAAAAATCAATTGATTTGCAAATTATTTCTTATTGAAATAGCTACTCAGTATAGTTGAAACCACTGAATATTATTTGCTATGAAGTGCATGTTCATCATCAGTAACACATCCTAGGTATTGTAATGAAATTTTTAAATCATCTCTAAAATTATATACTTTCCATCTAAATAAATCCTTAGCACGGATTATAAATACTTGATACATGGCTGAAGGCTATTACTGGGTATTGTATTTGGTTCAACAATTCAATGCCAATTATTTTCTTATTAATTGAAGGATACTGATGATTCCAGTAATGATGGAGAACAGCCCAGCAGTGATGATGACGAGGAGGAGGTGAGTATTGATTTATACTAAATTTAAAGAAGCACTAGCATTGCTGTTTCTAATCCATTTCTCAATTTTACCTAGGACTGTGTCTTCCTTCCATACCTGAAGAAAATGGCAGCAAGGCAAGATATTGCTGAAGTCAAGCATCACATGTCATCTGAACCATTGACTGTCTCATCCATCACCAACAATCATTATCATTCCATGAATTCCATTTTTTTCCCACAGCAAGCACATGCTCCATGCCACCTGCCAATCCTGCCTTCATTATGTTCACCTTCATCTTCAACACAACATGGCATTCTCAATGCACTTCATGACATCTCATCCAAACTTGAACACTTCAGCACAAATATTCCCAAATTACCAGAACACACCAACCTTGCAGGCACACAACATGTAGCTTGGCAAATTGCCCACTGGTCATCACTTTTCATTAGCATGTTTCAAAAACCCACTACATCTACATCTACATCTACATCTACATCTACATCTACATCTACATCTACATCTACATCTACATCTACATCTACATCTACATCTACATCTACATCTACATCTACATC
The DNA here is from genome assembly GCA_023349425.1 of Anthopleura sola. Taxonomy (NCBI): domain Eukaryota; kingdom Metazoa; phylum Cnidaria; class Anthozoa; order Actiniaria; family Actiniidae; genus Anthopleura; species Anthopleura sola. The sequence continues at coordinate 5,453,035 of JALHLI010000016.1, read as the reverse complement.
TACATCTACATCTACATCTACATCTACATCTACATCTACATCTACATCTACATCTACATCTACATCTACATCTACATCTACATCTACATCTACATCTACATCTACATCTACATCTACATCTACATCTACATCTACATCTACATCTACATCTACATCTACATCTACATCTACATCTACATCTACATCTACATCTACATCTACATCTACATCTACATCTACATCTACATCTACATCTACATCTACATCTACATCTACATCTACATCTACATCTACATCTACATCTACATCTACATCTACATCTACATCTACATCTACATCTACATCTACATCTACATCTACATCTACATCTACATCTACATCTACATCTACATCTACATCTACATCTACATCTACATCTACATCTACATCTACATCTACATCTACATCTACATCTACATCTACATCTACATCTACATCTACATCTACATCTACATCTACATCTACATCTACATCTACATCTACATCTACATCTACATCTACATCTACATCTACATCTACATCTACATCTACATCTACATCTACATCTACATCTACATCTACATCTACATCTACATCTACATCTACATCTACATCTACATCTACATCTACATCTACATCTACATCTACATCTACATCTACATCTACATCTACATCTACATCTACATCTACATCTACATCTACATCTACATCTACATCTACATCTACATCTACATCTACATCTACATCTACATCTACAACCATTGTCCATTCTACAACCACAACCATTCTCCATGCCACAGCCACAACCACAGCCACAACCATTGTCCATTCCACAACCACAACAATTCACCATGCCACAGCCACAACCATTCTCCATGCCACAGCCACAATCACAGCCACAACCATTGTCCATGCCACAACCATTGTCCATTCCACAACCATTGTCCATTCCACAACCATTGTCCATTCCACAATTATTGTCCATTCCATAACCATTGTCCATTCCACAACCTGTTCCATTTGACAAAGAAACAGTCAATGTGTTCGAACAATACCGAAGTGCAAACCAAAACATACATGAGTGGCTGGTTAATTTACACATCCCAAGAAATATGGACTGTCTGGAGGATGTAAAGACCATATGGGAAGTTGGACAGCGAAGATGATTCGTCGGCTGGGGACCAATTTCTCTTTGGATACTGGAAGAGAGATTCACACTTTGGATTGGTCTTTGACAGATACAGCCGCAGAGCTTTGTAGCCGTCGTTTGGGTCGTCTGTTTCATACATCCGTGGTTTTTTCTCTATAGAGTTTACATCTTTTATGCCGCCCGGGTGGTTCTTGGTTGCTTCGTCATGAGCCATTGTAGCGTAAGATCGCCCGCTCGCATCAACTTCAAACTTCAAGCTTTATGTCTTTAGCTCTCGCTGGCCTTCTCTTCCTCTCCGGCAGAAAAACAAGATCAGATGGAACCATACATTCCTTAATAGACTCCATGGGTTGTCAGGTGAGAGAGCCTTGGAAGTTTTTAACTTCAGAAGATCTTCGTTTTCGATGACTGGCTTGTGCTGTGTATCGTCCTTGTTGTTTCGCTTCATCTGAACAAGTTGGGCATCAAGCATCTCATTGGAACGGTTAAACCTTGGATCAGTCGAGAGCTTCAAGCCACGGTTTAAAGGAGGTTGATTCATGTATCTTTCGATTGCGTGGCGAAAACCAAGGAGCGTTTTCTTACTGTACATTTCTCCGCTTGTCTTTCGTGCTTCAGGGTAAAATCTGCGAAGGTTGACATCTAGTTGTCCAATAGTCATCTTCTCAAGAGGTGTCTGAATGTGTTTCTCTTTGGACCATGCTAAAATAATAAAGGTATGAAACGGTTTAGAACATTGCTTAAAGGTATGAAAAGGTTTAGAACAGATAAGTTGTATTTCTTACGAGTTATGGAGAAATTAGTTTTTGTTTTTATCAGTTGCAGCTCGTTCCGCACGCTTCAAGACCGATTGAAAACACAATGTTTTTATTTCATTAAGTAGGACATTTGTATTGATAAATTGATTCACTACATTCAATAATAAAAGTAATCATCTCTAAACAGTTTATAAATAAAAGCAATTCAGAAATACGAAAAGTTTGTGGTTTTATTGTTTTTCTTCGCTAAGAGTAGCTGTTTACAACACAGCTTAATCACGGAAGCCATGTTTATGTTTATCGTCTATGTTGACATTTTCACAAGAAATGCTTAATTTACATGAGAAAAAGGCTTTTACAAGTCAAGAGGTAACGCCGTTTTATCTCATAAAAGCCATGAGTTTTTTTTCCTTACCTTTAAATGTAGAAACACACCAGTTTGTTGCTTTCTTGGTGTTTCTAGCCTGCTTATCGGAAAGGATATCTTGTAACTCACTTTCATTGAAGTTTGCAAACCTCGTATTTTCTTCTGTTTTTTGTCTTTTTTTTGATGGAGTTTCAATGCTTGTCTCGAAATGAAAGTCGAAATTAGGAATTTCTTGAGAAAAAGCCATTTCTATTTTTTAATTTATGTCAGAAAATTAAGTAATTTTCAACTAGCGGTGAATTTTACGGTGAGTTTTTAGCCATCGCCGTAAAACATTTCCATGGTATATCTCTATGGGATATCCATTTCTCGTTCATAGAAAATTAGCCAATCGGAGCGCGCGTTATATTTTGACTATGTTATAAAATCATATATACTATCGTCCAAAGGACAATAAAGATAAAATAGACTTATAGATCATATCATCCAAACTATAGTACGATGTTAATCACCACTTAGTGGATGATGAAATTATTAATATTAGTAGTAGTAGTTTGTACATAGCATGTTCTTATTTTTTGACATTATTAGTGAGTGGTTTTATTTAATACTTGAACATAATTGCATGATTTAGTGAATAGTAGTCAAACAAAAAGAAAAGAAACAATGTAATTATTGTCTACTATGTTTCTTTGTTCATACTATTTTTTTACGATGTATGGATTTTTATAAAACGTTATTGTTTATGTATGAATTTTTGCGAAAGCATTAAATTTAAAAAGTTAAACTGAAATGGAAACAAGTTTCATTACCTTTCTCAGTTGTGAATACAGTTATTGTGATTAATACGTTAAATAAAAATTTGAATAAAAAGTCCTTCTTAATACATAATTGCTCTATATAATTGCATATATACATATTCCAGTTTCTCCAAATTTTCAATTATTTCTTAGCTCCTTCGGTGTTTTTGAAAATTAGCTCAAAGTTTAAACCTCTACAAATATCACGTCCATTTACATGCATGCAATCCGTGAAACAATAAGGCAATTATTTTGAGTTGAGCTCAATTCGTGGATTCTGGGGTGTGTCCATAGTTCGCGTTAACGCAAAATGTGGTCTGGAACACACATAGTATAGCCCATGGTGATGGCGTCCACATTTTGAGTTGACGCAAACTGTGGACTCTAGCACTAAGCCACGTTTTGAGTTGAACTCAATCCGTGGATTCTGGAGTGTGTCCATAGTTCACGCTACCTTCGCACCATTTTAATCTCAAATGGAAATATTCATGATCTATAATCCATAGTACTTTTGACAAATTTAAGAACATAGTTTTTGAGAGAAAATCAAAGTATATCCAAATTCAAATATTGGCGTACACAAATTCAACTAATTCATTCTTGATTGGCCAATAATTGCTAATTATTTATTTATCAAACTATAATAAACTATACAAAACATACAGTTATCATGTGCAGCCTCCCAACCCCACCTCAAAAGACACGCACTACTTTTACGAAGACCTAGACTTATTTTGCTGTTATATGTCTCCTGACTTTTCCCGGACTATAGTATGTGAGAATCTAAATAACCCTGAAAAACAATAAAGAAAAATCGCTGACCTTTCTCTGATTTTTCCCTGTGCAATATAGAGACATTCGGCAGCGAAATCAAGGAACTAGCTAGGATTTTGCCTTGGAGGGGGGGGGGGGGGGGGTGGGGCAAAATCCGTTTTCAGAACATCAATGGTCAACCAATAAAAACGGCAAACGAGATGGAGGAGGGGAGGGCCCTGGCCCCCATGGATACGCCCCTGGAAATACTACCTACCAATAGACTCCTGGAACGTGACGTCAGAGCAGCTCAAGAATTTCAGTAACCTGACAATTGGAACCTATTATTTTACCATCCAAATTGAACTGCATTCCGACGTGCTGCATGCAAGGGATCTGTTAAGTATGGCATTAGCAACTGTGACATTAGTTAATGGACTTCATTGCGAATTGTGGACGAATTTAGGGTCCATAAACTGCGTCAACGCAAAATGCGGGTTTTACTTTCAAATTTTTTTATCGACTCATAATATGCTGTGTAGTAAATAGAAAGTACACACACAAATTGTCACCCAAGCAGGTTTGTCCCGAAAATAAAAAAATGGAATGGTCGACTGTTCACAACGCGAAATGCGTCTCTTATAAACGGCCATATTTCGCGTTATGTTGAGTAACACTCATTCAGGATGTGTATGTGCAGAACACCAGCTGCTTCATAATTTTCTGCCTACATAATGATCTCCTAAACTACTGCGAATATAATAAATAAGTTGAGTTTTGGGGCCATACACTACTGTATATTAAAAGGTTTTTTTTATTTTCTTCTCGAGCTTTCGTCGGACGCCGACATCATCAGGAGATAGAATTTACATATATTTTTACTAATACACAACGACTAGCAGCCAACAAACAACGGCTTCATTTTCTCCAAAGATGTTCTTCACTACGCATATTTCCATCCACTATCGAGAACATCAAAATTCCTTTCTGCAAGAAAGCTGACTACAGAACCAAACAATTCATTCTCAACAAAAGCAAACACTTCCTGAGATATATGTAAATTCTATCTCCTGATGATGTCGGCGTCCGACGAAAGCTCGAGAAGAAAATAAAAAAAGCTTTTAATATACAGTAGTGTATGGCCCCAAAACTCAACTTATTTATTATATAACCATGCTACTGAAGGACAACTTCAATACCTACTGCGAATACTTTTCAAAACAAATGTTTTTCATATATGAAAGCTCAAACTACTGGGGCGGATCCAAGATTTTGAGTATGGGGTCACAACTATACTGCTATACTAACCAACTAATTTCAAGTCAGAAAGGGAAGGTCATGGGCAACACCAAGACAATAGTGAAAATATTGAATTTTTTTTCGAATTGTGCAATAAAAAATGTTGATTTGTTTTAAATAACGAAATTGCAACACTGAGGTGTCATGAAACCTGTCGAAATTGACTAAAAAGTTTATGTTGTTAGTTACTGTTCATATAGAGAGCAAATCGCTGTAAAAAAATAATTAAATTAATAAGACCCGCAATGCTCTTTTTTTTAATTTTACCGTAATATTGGTTGCTGTTAGAAGAAATTAAGTATATCAATGCGTTTTTGGACAGATTCTTTTAAAACTAACTTCCGTCAAATTTTAACGTTGTTGACGGAAATTTTAGTTGACAAATTTGGTTAATGCTTTCTGTCAAAATACATATGAATTTAAAGGGCACTTGGATGAAAATCGATGAAAATTGGAAATGACTTGAAACTTGGTTAAACCTATCTATAGGGCTCTAATAGTATCCAAGCTACATATTTTCTTCATAGTTAAAAGTGGTGGGTAAAAAAAACTTACATGGCATTCGTTGCCGCTTTCAAACAAAGATCTTCTCCAGAAATGGCTGATGAAAATCCGAAGAGAGAACACTCCTGTGAGCAAAAATTCTTACCTATGAAGCAAGCATTTTGAGCCTGAATGCTTCCTGAAGTCTCTAGGAGGACAACGAATGCGATTAAAACCGGAATCTATTCCTACGAAGTTTATTTTCTCCTCTGAAAAGCCACAGAGGAAAAGACCATATTACGAACTGCAACAACAACCACAGCATTGCCATCTTTAGCGGTTTCTTTCCGATATGATAGCCATTCCTTTACCCTTTCCTTCGTTAGGTCACGCAGACATTTGCTGCTTAATAGTTTGACCTTTTCTTCCGCTGATTTGGGAAATATTTTGAAATTTTCGAACATCATTCTACTCTTTACTTATAGTTCTTCTTGTAATATCCCGGGAAGCTCGACCCGATAGCCTCGTTCTCACCTACGCTAATATACGAAACCGCTGCCCATAAAAACTACGGACGCGGATCTGGAATAAGAGCTATTATTCGGACTTTCAAAAATGGGGTTTTTTTCATCCAAGTGCCCCTTTAAGGTAATTCCGTAGTAATAGATCCTAACATAGAATTTTAATAAAACTTCACACAGTCATTAAGTTAATGCTACTTGTTCCAAAAATGAAATAAAAAAGTGGGGTCACCCTGCTCGTTTTGGCGCTAGATGACGGCAATTTATGGCATTTTTGGGTCGTGCGAAAGAAATTTTCGAATTATGAGAATCGAACAAAAGGCCCCACCACTTTCAGGAAGTCATTGCTAACATTAAACTATTTGCGTTATTCTTTCTTTTATGAAGCAAAGCAACAGTTAGATGCCGAAAATTTTCCAGAAAATGAAGTCGTTGTAAAAAACAGGGACTTTTCAACTTCGATGTTCTCCCTAATATCAATCTGGAAATAGTTTTCCGCAGTATGTTTTTGAGAATATCTCGAAAACTGGACATGGAATTTTGTTTAAATTAAGATATATTATGGTAAACCTATTCCCTATTGATTTACTGAAATAAAAAAGATAGGTCACCGTGCTCGTTTTCGCGCTACACCTCGCTAAAATACGAATTTTATCCTCGAAATGTAGTGATCTAGAAAGGACTAGGGAGAGTTTACACACAAAAAAATATAAAAAAGACTGTGATATCTTCCTAAATTTATACAAAACTCTCATATCAATGCCAGATACCTTCGATTGATAATTTCCTGGTTGTTTTCGTTTGTTTTCTGTATTTTGTGTATTTTTAACAAACCGTTTTTTCCAGCCGGACGCCATCTTGAAATCGTAATAATAGCCTGCGCTGGCTAAAATCGTGCGCAGTAGCACGTGCACAATGCAAAACTACGGAATAACCTTAAGTTGTATTTCTTTCTTTCCTAAAAAAATCAAATGCAAACTATCGTAGATCCTCTATTCAGGCGCCCCTCTCAAATAAGCCCCCTTCTCTAATAAGCCCCCCCCCCTTTCTAAAGGATGAAATTTATTTACTCTCTTCACAACTAAATTGACAATAATGGTAAATCATACTGAAGTCAACACAAGTGAATCAAATGTTGAAAATAGCTTGCAATTCGAACAAAGCATATACCTTGCCCCTATAGATTATGCGAGAAAGTCTATGTTAATACTTCCATTTAATCCTGAGTTTACCTTTTTGGAATAAAGTTATCATATCATGTTATATTCTGATGGCGTAGAACTTACAGCATTTCAGCTAAAAAATAACAACCCCCCCCCCAAACGCGCCTGAAATAAATAAGCTTCTGGGCGGCTTAATGAAGGATTAAGGTAGTCAAATATTGTCCATATCTTAGAAAAAATATCAAGAAAAATGAGAAATCAATAGATGCATTTTTCACCGAAATCACAAACTTTAGAATTACCACCTGCAAGTGGGTAGTTTTGGAGCATGCATTTTATCGAAAAGAATTCTGGAAGTGTACGGGTATAAAACTTATCATCATGCACAATGGCAGTTTGACAGCAACCAGAGTAGTTTGTGCAGCATGATTCCTGACTGTTGAATGATGGTCAGTTAATGTCATCATGTTCATATAACTCATAAATATAACAAAAGACTATTTTTAGTGTACTGACCATATACAAGAAACATATTGGACCCTAATGTCAATATACTATTAATCACAACTAGTGGATAATACATATAAAATGAAAGATGGTTAGACCAGGGGTTTCAATTTTCTTAAAATATTTACAGGCCTGTCTTTTTAAAACAGTTTTTAATTTTATTTCTATCTTATTATGTCTAGAATGTCAGGTGGTGAATTGCTATAGAACCAGAGGGATGTTTTGAAACTATAAAGATTTGAGTAGAACGACCATGTTTCAACTTACCAGCAATCAATTACAAAAATTCATGTATTATGGGCAATGTGAAATGGAATTGTTGCTACAAAAAAAATTATCAAAGAACACTTTAATCATTCACACAAGTAGATAAAAAAATGTCACACACACACACACACACACACCCTCACACACACACACACACACACTTTTTTCAATCAAAAAAAAACAACTGTCAGAGTTCTACCCATAAACCTGGGACTGCATTAAGCATAATTCAGGATATCAAAATTAGTTTCTATTTTGATAACAAAACAAACAAGAGGTATTGTACCATCACAGGATTGCAGCAGTGTAAGATGTCAGGAATAATACAATCGGAATTCAATATGTTCTTTGCAGTACAAATTCCATAAAAATCAGCTCTTCCAACAAAATCATTTACATATTTAAAAAGAGCAGTATTGTTGAGTTTTGATGTAATCATAAATTCTTTATGAATTTATTGTTCAAAGCTTTTTGCCAAAGAGAATTGTTATATTTCTTCATCCTCTTCACTCATATCTTCGTCATCATCATCATTGTCTTCATCATCATCATCAGAGATGTCTTCCTCGAAAAACCTCTTATTGCGTATGTTCCATGGAAAGATGCTCACATGTGATTTAAAGATAATAGTATTTTCAGTTTGTGCTACTCATTACGCTTCTTTCGTGCTTAGCAGCCACCCGCGTGCTTCCATGCATGTCTCGATATATTTACACTACCATTGAACCATTTCTTAAAAATACCAACCTTGCTACGATTATGGTACAAAAGTCTTAGGACGGTAAACTAAAAGAAGGAAAAATATATTTTCCTAGTGACAATGTTGATCACTAACAGATTAGGATTAGGCGAACTTTTCTCATTAGCATATCAATATTGATGATCATTCATATCATTCACTGAATGTTATTGTGTATCATAGAATTCAATATCGAATTGTGCCCGAAAATTTGAAAATGAGTAGTAGAAATTATGTAATTATAAAATTTTGCACTCGTAAAATCATATATACGTTTATATATGTAATTATACTAGCTGTTTCTGATAGAAAGTGAGATGCTGCGATACTATAACATAATTGCAAAATATATATGAAGCTACCAAGAAATGAATAGAATGCATTAATAGAGGCTGTAAAGAGAACAGATTGTATACTTTGTAAATATTATAAAGTCATTTTTCGAACTGTAGGTTTATAATGTATCTTGGAAATCTAAGAAATAGTTGCCATTAGAGTAATCAAAGAATTAAATATCTTTAGAAATGCAAAAGACAACTTTAATATTCTAGACAAACAATGGGCGTAATGTATTGTTTGATATTATTATTTTTGATCTGCCATACATTCTCTATATATATATATTCAGAACCATAGCTTGGGCTACCTGTGTAATAAGCGGATTATTTGTTTGTGATTCTGCCCAAATAAGCGAATCATTTGTTTTTGCGGAAATGGAGAACTTGTTGGTGTTTGCCTCCATCCAAAGCTATGTTAGGCAGATAATTTAGAGACAGAGTGTCTGTATCAGGAATAGATCTCTTTTGAAAAGTATCCATATAAAGTTTATCTGCTTCGTCTAGAATTTGATCAACGGCGGTGGCAGTCCACTCTTCGATTGGTAAATTCTGAGCACATAAAAGGGCTTAAAAACTAATAAAACAACATTGCCTTCCTCGTGAAATGTCACCAAATCGTTCGTGGCCTTGATGAATGCTTTCAGCAATAAGTAAGTGTGCGTTTGACATATCTAAAGTGTCTAAAGAATGCTAACCTTGCTCGATGCGAATGCAAAAAACGCGTAGTGGAAGAACGTGCACGTTGTCATGCAAACTTGTCATTCTCAAGGTCCGAGCATGCTCCGATGATGCTACGAAAAAAATCAAATTTCCGAACCCTGTGCGAGCAGACTCCGAACACCTTCCGAAAAATCTTCTAGGAAATCCTAAAATCCAGATATCACTCACATATTTCAATGCCACCACAGGGATCCCAACGTAAATTGAAGACCGTCGTAATTAGTGTCGCTGCTCGCTGGGGCTCGCAGCAAATATTTTGCAGTCGTAAAAATATATATAGACGTTTATAGCCAAATATAAGTAAGGACGGCTAAGAGAAGACTTGGATCCGGCACGTATTAGCAGTAGTGGAAAATGTCAACGTTTTACAAGATACTATCAGAATGTTCCTTTTTCAAAATAAAAGCTTTCTATAACAAATACGTCTTTATTGGACTTGAATTTTTTCACTTGCACCAGCTAGATAGGTTTAATTTTAATTGAAAATAGTTTTAATTTTAATTAAAGGAGTTTTAATTTGTTCAACTGTCAACTACTGGAAAAGAATAAAATAAAAAACAACATTTTTTTTTCTTTCCCAAATAAATACACGTGGGGTTTGGTATCGAAAACAAGGCAAAGTTAATGACAGAAGAAGTTCAAGTTTTAAAATTGAACTGTTCAAATAACTAGACAAAAAAGATAAAATCGTGAAGTTTGTGTGTCGTTAGCGCTACAAGGCCATTGAGCTCGAGCATTAATGCACGCTGAATTTTGGTTATTGCTCTGCACCTTGTAGAGGTGTTTTTGGCCCATTTTACAGGATATTTGGTAAACTTTCTTCAGAATTATCACAAAAAAGAGAAAAACTAAGGAAACCACAAAAAAATCATTATCTTGAAAACACTGAAACGTGGCCAACAACTAAAGGGAAAGGGCTTGTGAATCAAGAAAAGGCTACGTTCTGTCTTTGGCTATTTAAGTTGTAGAAGTAAAGATGTATCTATTTTTTTAAACTAACATCAAGGTGTGGTTATTATGTAGTTTCTGTATTCTTTTTCCTTTAGTTTGGATGATTATTTTTCAAATTGTAAGCTTGGCTTACCTAGAAACTGTTTAGTAGTTATAAAAAATCTTTTTTAAAGATATTGTCTCGTTTTTGGCTATGACAAAGACGTTTTTATTAGACGTGAATTTTTCACTTGCACCAGCTAGTTAAGTTTAATTTTAATTAGAAAGAGACTGTCAGCTAAGAAAAGGATAAAATAAAAAACTTTTTTTTTCTCTCCCAAAAACATACACCACGTGGGGTTTGGTATCGAAAACAAGGCAAAGTTAAACATTTAAGTAATATTTCAACAACGAGTACGAATGTTTCATTAGGGTTTCTAAACACGAGAAAACATTTGAACATTTTTATTTGCTCACCTCTTTTTTACCAGTTTTCATCTGTTTGGTGCAGCTTTGTCTTGAGAAAGTACGGAAATCTCCAAAATTTGAAGTTGAATGAATGACATCCAAGGTAAATTCACCAAACCTGATATTGTTTTGGATGATCTGTAGTTATCTTTCGTTTTTTAAGTAAAATTAATCAACAAACTGTAAAAATTTCGAACTTTGTCAAAGAATTTTTCAACAACAAAACTAGCCCTGTGGGGTGGTTGGTGGTGGGTTGTGTACACGTGACAAAATGCCTAGGCGGGAGAGTAGTGAGGTCGAAATTGGTTCTCGCCCCAGTCCCGTTGACTTAACGAATCGTACAGAACATAGTCAGAAAATCTGCAGCAAGCGAAAAATTTTCTGCACGTACATTTCGTTCCGAGAAATCGGTGAGGAAGGTAAAAACGACTTTTAAAAAAATGAATCCCCCATCCTAGGGAACATTTTGGTCAAGTTTTTTCGGGAGTTTGTGTGTTAAAAGAAGGTGAAATCGTGGTTTAAAGTGTGTTGTGTTGTTCAAGATGGCGACTTGACTTTCCTCCCTTGTTAAGTTATATTAACAGAAATCCACACGTAGGATACCATAGGGAAATTACATTGGAAAACAAAGGCGCGCGCGAAAAAAAATGTTCTGGTGCATTTTTTACGGATTTTTTTGCTCGTTCGTATTATAGAGGACATCATCTTGACCTGGAATTAAAAAAAGTAATTAAACGCGATTTTTTTCCGATTTTATTTTCACTTTTTACTTTTATCTAAATTGGGCTCCCTGTGCGAAAACATGCACGTGGGTTATCAAAAACAAATCAAAGTTTGCTACGCATTTGCTGCTTCTGAAAAGCGGATAATTCAGTTTTTGCCGTTCTCTCAGTCGCTGTGTCGAGGCGCCCTCATTTGATTTAGACTGAGAGGCTACAATGAGAGGCTACATAACTTAAGAATGGATTACACTCAATAGTTATTTTCTGTTTCGATTTTACTATTAAATTCTATTATCTTGATTATAATTTGACGATGATATCGTCTTTTTATCTTAACTTAAGTAGCTTCTCATCAAGGGAATTTATTTTCCTGTGTCGAGATTCTCCTGAGTTATAATTGTATATTTGTAACTGGAAACTATTAAACTATAGTAAAGCGGTAAATAAAGAAGCCGTACACAGTTTAATTGTAAACTTGACAGCCAGACTACCATGTTCGCCATCATCAACCCCTACAAATCATATCAAAATCCGATATTTCTGGCAATGGATAATACAGAAACTTTATCAGCTTGGATCGGAAGAGTTAATCAAGCTTAACAGACTCGTACGCAGTCGTTACTTAAGTCACCAGGGTTTTATTTCTTTTTACTCATGATGGAATATGTGAAAGTGATTTACGGAACGCAAGAGCTTCCCTTGAGGCACCGCGAATCCACCAAATCCTTCCCATTCTTCAAAGAGCGAGGAAGGGAAGAGACTAGGGAAGAGTCTGCGCTAGCTTGCACGGCAAGAGGAAAGAAACGATGGCTTTCTTGTAAATATATTCTCGTATGATTTTTGATTTTGCACGGATTTTATATTAAGACTCCCATTGATTCATTGGCTCTAATACACATGTACAGTTTCTTCTTATTCACGTATTTAGAAACTTGCTGTGCGTGCTTTAAATACATGATCAGACTTGATCACATAATACTCATAAATGTAACAGGACGAGCTAACACGACACCATAGTGGAGTTTGAGGATGCAGAACAGTCAGCTTAATATATTTGTATTCAGATTCAGCCTCATCGCTAGAATCGTACTATAAATCTTATTCGAATACATAGTTCTAAAATTCTCCATTTTATTTTTTGCTTCGCACAAACCAAAGCATGCAAGTTATATGAGCACAAGCAACCTTGACGTACTGCAACTTTTATTGATTTTTTAGTTTATGATTCTCACGCATTGCTGGTCGATCTTGGCCGTTACCGAAAGAATCAATATCATTAACTTATTTCGTTATCTTTGATAATAATTTATCATCAAGTTAATCTTTTGTCTATCTTGTTCAGTAGATGGGTCTCATCACTTCTTTACGATCGCTCAGTTACTTGCGGTTTTCCTCTTCGTCAGGACTAGAGAAAGTAAAATCGTTATTAGCTACTACAGTATTTAGATGGCAAGTATTATATCTGCCACTATTTTTGAGAGCAAATGCAACCCCCGAATAATTTTTCCAATTACTTTCATTAAAAAAAAACTATGTCGGGGGTGAGGGGGAGTCAGCGCGATATATAGTGGTCTAGTAAGAAATTCCTCCTAAAAACCACCCCTACTGAGGGAACGCCTTTTTAGTCGGTTTATAACAAACCGCTCGTATTCGTAAAGCTAGAGTGAAGTCACTTAACCCGTGAAATAAAAATTGTTTGTAAAAGTATAATAGTCAAATAGACACAAAAGAGATCAATGGAATTAAGATCTACTAAAGTGCATTAGTCTAATATCTTTTTTCACGGGTTCAGTGTTTTCACTCTAACTAATCTCCTAAAGGACAATTCGAATAAAGAGTGACACCCCAGGCGATCCCGGAGCTATTTCAGCACTTTTCTAAAACTTGTATCAAAACGGCCATTGTAATATAAACAATACGTTAATACGTACCAACAACATCTGTTGCGACAACCGGGACACGAAAATGCTCTCCCACAAGAGTGATAACTAGAGGCACAAATAACGTACCTGTCTTCGCAATACCCAATACAGTCATCTATGACTATTCAATCAAAAACAAATATTGAAAGTCAACCTCTATCAACATAATGATTCAACCGCCAACAGGTTGGCTAAGTTGGTTGAGTTAATCGGACTTTCGTGCGGAACATCGTGGTTCAATCAACTTTTGGCGGACCAACACTTAGGGTCTTAAATAAAATAACTGAGGAGAAAGTGCTGTCTTGAAAATTACCTCTAAAAATTTGACGGAAGAAAACTTTAAATGGCGGTCCTATTTCTCCACACTTCAACCTTACTAACCAATATCGGAGGAAAGTAAAACAACCAATGATGCATAAAAGAAACCCTGACAGGGTCTGACAGTCACCACCCTCCGCGCCCTCACCTCATACTAACTAACCACCTCTCATGATTATAAAATCGCCTTTGATCATATTCATACAGAAACGGCGCCATACTTTTGTTTTCAAATTTCAATTATTTAGTTAATGTGCTCTCTCGAAATCGTATATAGGAATTTATTCAGTTAAATCGCTCGGCCATCGCTTAATTCTTTTGAGAAAATTCAACTTATGGTTCTTACTTTGAGGAAAAGTGTCCCATGTTCACTTGATTTTGATAAGAATTGGATTTCCTGAAATGTTGGAGTGAAATTTACTTTGATTTGAGCCAATTAATAAAGTACCATCAGTTTCAACTATTTCCAATCACTGTTCTCCGTTTACAACCCATAGCCGGGATCGTGTTTACGTAGCTTCGCTTGTTCGCTTGTTAGCTCAGTTGTCGCCGCTCTGGTAAATGAAGAGAGAAAAAATACCGACGCTTGAAACACATTCGACCAGAAAACCCTGCTTTTCGAGGAATTGCAGACATGTAGGCTCACAATTTGTTTAGGTTTACTCAGTGAAAGTTTATGTGAAGCTACTCTTCTAGACAGTCACCATTTACATATCTCTCCTTAGATCTTTCCACGGGCAACCACTCTCTACAAATATCCGTGCGAATGCAAGAAACGATTGTTTAGGGTTTGTTTCGAGTAGTAGCGATATGCAAATTCGATTCGCTTAAAAAGAAACGACCAAAGCAAATGTCCAGCTTGACAGGGCAATTTTTCAGTCGGGGTGTATTAAAATCAGTGCCACTTCTCCTATATTATATGATATCGAGGTGCTCTTTTCATTTCTGATGTTCATTTTGGTACAGCGTGCACGGGATTGTGATTGTGAATATGGTTTTGATTGTGTATAGGTAATATTTTTTGCTACATCTTACGATTTCAGATATAGTTACCCTAACAGCCTCATATTTGATCTTAACTTAATTCTTACAGTTACACCGCTTGTTCAAAATCTCGTAAAGCACTTCTCTTTTCTCTGCGTAGACAGCCTGCATGCAGATAACCCCCAAAACGATCAATACCAGAAACATATTCATCCTGAACATGGCTGAGCTTAGTACAACTGAAATGAAAATTACAAATATAAAAAGGTGGAATTTGGCAGCATTTGAATTGGGTCACTTTAAATTACAGTATCTTCTACTGGAACACTCAGTATCACAGAACGTACCTTTGATGATGAGAACCTTCACGTATCTTGGACCAGATCTTTTTCCTTGCTTGAAAGAGTTGCGAAGTGTAGCAATGAGATGGGAGGTTTGGCTTTAGTTACTTCTAGTAATGCTGCTTGTTAATGAAATAATGGATGTTTATTCACTTTAGTTTTTCTTTAGGCCGTCTATACACCTTAATCCAAAATGGCGCACATTTACATGGAAACGAGGCATCAAGGGCCAAAATGCAAAGAAACAAATGAATATAGGTATTCAATCACCAGTCCGGTCTTTCTTTCCCCCTTACATTCGGGAACACAACAGTTTTGCGGCATTAGATTATAAGAACACTGTAAATTCGTAAATTTGGCCCTGGATGCCTCATTTTCATGTAACTCACCCGGCCGTGCAAAGTTACAAATTTACAGTGTTTCTTATAATCTAATGCCGCAAAACTGTTGTGTTCCCGAATGTAAGGGGGAAAGAAAGACCGGACTGGTGATTGAATACCTATATTCATTTGTTTCTTTGCATTTTGGCCCTTGATGCCTCGTTTCCATGTAAATGTGCGCCATTTTGGATTAAGGTGTATACTATATTTAAGCAATAGAAACAAAGTTCTATGACTCTACCGGTGAAATAGAGCACGCGGGATGTTGGGAGAAACACGAGAAAGGTTCAAAAATCACGAGCCGGAGGCGAGTGATTTTTGAACTTTATCGAGTGTTTCTCCCAACATCCCAAGCGAGCCGGAGGCGAGTGATTTTTGAACTTTATCGAGTGTTTCTCCCAACATCCCAAGCGCTCTATTTCACCGGTAGAGTCATAAGAACTTTGTTTCTATTGCCGGAGGCGAGTGATTTTTGAACTTTATCGAGTGTTTCTCCCAACATCCCAAGCGCTCTATTTCACCGGTAGAGTCATAAGAACTTTGTTTCTATTGCTTTTATGATATAGCAGAAGATATTTTTAGATTATAAAAACGTTTTATTTTCTGATCAAATTTGAGATTCTCCAAACTATGGCAAATGAGCGAATCACATTCGTCGTACTTTTTCTCATTCACAAAGAAGCCTATATAAGTCTTACAAAGCAGTTTTCACGGAATTGTCTTGAAAAAAAAAATAAAAAGGATGTAAACATCAACATTATACAAGAAGGTTTGGGAAATCCGACTTGAAATTTAAACAGAAGTGACAGTTCCTCAATGTTTATACGTTGTGTGCACAACTTTGGATCGTGCAAGCTCTACTTCAAAAACAACACTGGATTTTGTCAGATCTTTTTGAACTTCTTTTCTACATCTACAACAGAGCAAACCTCACATCCTGGGTAAGTTTTATAGTTTTGTTATTTGAGGAATTGTTTAGGAACCTTTTCATTTCATTCCTAAGTGAAACCAGACTGTTTTCGGGCCGTAGTTTTCGTCGCTTTTCGATCTACTGACTGGCTGGAGGTTGCTTCGGCGAAAAAACTTTTCGGCGAACTTACTCTAGCATTTCGCAAGGTATTTCCTCGAATCTTACTTCTTTTACTCCTTTTCAGAGAACTATTCTAGTTGTAAAGTGTATGTCTTTGGTTTAAATTTGACAGTAAATTTTAGTTTAAGCTTATAACAAATAGTTCAAGCGTATTTGTAAACAAGAAAGCCTAGTCAGCAATGTTAGACAATTGTGCTGCGAATTTCAACCTTGAGCAGGCACTCTACAGGAATATTTTGTGCCTCTTTTGTCTTTTTATTTGAAAAAACAAAACTTTGTTGAATGAAAATTCACTACGAAAGATTAAAACAATCTTGAAAATCTTGAAAATTGCCCATTTTGTACAGATTTTGGAGTTAAAATGTAGTAGAGAAACTTTCATTTGTGAGCTGTCAATCACAAACCATGTCTTTACCGGTGAAATAGAGCATAGGTTTTTTGAGTGAATTAGCCAATGAGAGCGCGCGTACTATCTAAGCTATATTATAAAAATAAACAATAGCGTAAGAGAGTAGTGTTCTCCACTAATCACGGAAAAACAGCTCAGCTCGAAAATACCAAAACCACGCCATTTATTTTCTATACATTACTGGCGAGGATGGACGCAATGACCGATCGAGTGATTTAAACATCTAAACACATCATTCGTTCAAAGTCAGTACAGGTTCTTTAGCGATCCATAACTGTCGTAAAGGTTTTAAGAGTATCTTCAGAGAGTGAATACTTTCCTTCTGGAAACAAATAATGTCTTTCAAGACTCATTTAATTGCCATTTAGGAACGGGCAATGCCGATTATATATTTTGCATTCATAAATTAACCTCGAGTAAGTTATATGTAATTCTATTCTACCGCATTTTTCAGATCACAATTTATACTTATCTAAGGTCTGCTTAGCCAGAATTTTAAGCTAATCGGAGAATGGCCACATATCGAAAATATTTTTTTAAATTTAGTCATACAACACAAGTAAAAAAATCGCTCTTCAAAGAGAGTGTTTTACCATTTAGAACTAAACAAATGCGAGTTATAAGATTGGAAATAGCTTTTTCAGTTTATCGAAATTAAGTTTTTGTTTTGCAAGATTTGTAAGTTTTTTGCTCAAGCGAGAGACTTTTTTGTGATGGATCGTTTTCGGCTCCTCAGACAGCTGATTTTCGGTCTTCTTTTAACAAAAAAAAAAAAAGAAAAAAGAAAAAAAGAGGCCAAAAACGAGACAATATTTTTGATTTGAAATGAATTGTAATAACTACTACACAGTTTGCAGGTAAGCCAAGCTTAAAATTTGAAAAATAATAATCCAAACTAAAGGAAAAAGGATACTGAAACTACATAATAACCACACCTTGATGTTAGTTCAAAAAAATAGATAAATCTTTACTTCTACAGCTTAAATAGCCAAAGACAGAACGTAGCCTTTTCTTGATTCACGAGTCGTTTCCCTTTAGTTGTTTGCTGCGTTTCAATGTTTTCAAGATAATAACTTTTTTCAGGTTTCCTTAGTTTTACTTTTTGTGTGTGATAATTCTAAAGAAAGTATACCAAATATCCTGTAAAATGGCCGAAAAACATCTCTACAAGGTGCAGAGTAATAACCAAAATTCAGCGTGCATGGATGCTCAATGGCCTTGTAGCGCTAACGACACACAAACTTCACGATTTTATCATATTTGTCTAGTTATTTGAACACTTCGGCTTTAAAACTTCAACATTTTCTGTCATTAAGTGTCTAACTTCGCTTTGGTTTTAATATCAAACCCCACGTGTATATTTTTGGGAAAGCAAAAAATAATGTTGTTTTTTATTTTATTCTTTTCCAGTAGTTGACAGTTGAACAAATTAAAACTCTTTTTAATTAAAATTAAAACTATTTTTAATTAAAATTAAACCTAACTAGCTGGTGCAAGTGAAAAAATCAAGTCCAATAAAGACGTATTTGTTATAGAAAGCTTTTATTTTGAAAAAAGGAATATTTTAAAAATATCTTGTAAAACGTTGACATTTCTTTCCCACTACTGCTAATACGTCCTGGATCCAAGTCTTCTATTATCCGTCATTAGCTGTTCGTGCCGCCCAAACGTATATATATTTTTAAGAGTGTAAAGTTGTATAACTATATAACTTCTAATACTCATTTTCAATTGTTCGAACACAATTCGATACGATATAAAATTCTTTGATATTGCTACGATTATGTTCAGTGATGAGTAGGCATAACCTCAACCTACGTTTTGTTTTTTGAAGATCAATTGATATGCTAATGAGGGAAGTTCGCCTATTCCTAATCTGTTAGTGATAAACATTGTCACTAGGAAAATATATATCGCTTATTTTGAGAAAATCCAACTTATGGTTCTTGCTATGGGGGGAAGTGTCCCATTTTCATTTGGTGTTGATAAGACTGGGATCTACTGAAATGTTGGATTGAAATTTACTTTGATTTGAGCCAATTAATAAAGTACCATCAGTTTCAACTATATCCAAGCACTGTTCTCCATTGACAACCCATAGCCGGGATCTTGTTTACGTCTTCGCTTGTTCACTTATTAGTTCAGTTGTCGCGGCTCTGGTAAATGAAGAGAGAGAAAACCCTGCTTTTCGAGGAATTGCAGACACGTAGGCTCACAATTTGTTTAGGTTTACTCAGTGAACGTTTATGTGAAGCTACTCTTCTAGACAGTCACCATTTACATATCTCTCCTTAGATCTTTCCACGGGCAACTACTCTCTACAAATATCCGTGCGAATGCAAGAAAAGATGGTTTGCGGTTTGTTTCGAGTAGTAGCGATATACAAATTCGATTCGCTTAAAAGGAAACGACCAAAGCAAATGTCCAGCTTGACAGGGCAATTTTTCAGTTGGGGTGTATTAAAACCAGTGCCACTTCTCCTATATTATATGATATCGAGGTGCTCTATTCATTTCTGATGTTCATTTTGGTACAGCGTGCACGGGATTGTGATTGTGAATATGGTTTTGATTGTGTATAGGTAATATTGTTTGCTACATCTTACGATTTCAGATATAGTTACCCTTACAGCCTCATATTTGATCTTAAGGGGGGATTGACATATTACGTTGCTAAGCAGCGCCGTTGCTAAGAGAAGGTTTTAGATATTAAATTTTTACTTCCGGTCACCGCGCGCGCGCTCGCGTTTTTCACTTCTACGACTGTAAGTTTTATAAGCGTATTTTCACGAGGGTTTTTCTGGTGTTTTTTTTTGTATTGTACGATGTAATTTTATTTGTCAACAAATACTTAAACAAAACATGGAAGGGAAAAAAGTCTCCAAGGTCCGAAAACGTGCTGAAACAGCCAGTGGTAATCGCTGGAAAACAATAACAAACCCTAGTGTTGGATGCCAAGTCGACTTCTCGTTTCCGCGTATAGCATCCAAAAGTATCGAAACCCAAACAGATAATTTAGTAAATGTGAGGAAGACATCGAGGAAGACGCAATTTCTTCTAAAGTTATTGTTATTTCAGAAGATTATGTCGTATCTTCGGAAAACGAACCGACTCCAAACACGGCAAATACCGGCGAAGAGTTTCCACTTCTCAACAACATGCATGTTTTAGATCGAGTTGGCGATGCTGGTGGTTCATAAACACGATGTTAAGGATGAATCTGACCTCTCTTGTTCTTGTTTGTAGTTGTAATAAGCGAATTACGATATATTCTTCCGAAATTTCACACATTATGCTTCCAAAACGATTCTCCAAGTTCAGTTCGCTGCTGTTCTTTTTTCCAGAACACATTTCTCGCCCCAGGAAAAGGCGCAAAACACAGGAAACCCATTGGCAAAAAAATGTAAATTTTTGAAGTTTCACTTCCGTTTTTAGGAAAATTCTATAATTTTTACGATGTTAAAAAATTATGCAGATTTTTCAGCTTCAAAAGATTCGAAAAAGTATCTTCTTCAAAGTTAAGGATGGATTTTTAAAAATATTGAATGACAACAATATTATGGATTGAAACAGGGTTTGTAAAAATGAAGAAGAAGAAAATTCATAAAAAATCTATTTTTCAACAACATCAAAAATCCATCCTTAGCCACATTTTCCACATCTCTTAGATCTAAAATATGTAAAAAAGTTCGTAATTAGTTCAAAGCCTTTATAAATTATAGGATTTTTCTGTTTCTATGACGTCATGATGACGTCATATAATGACGTCATCAATTTATGAAATTTTGTCAATAACTATCATATTGTCAAAATTTCAAACACCAATTCTTAATATTACTTGGCAAACTAATTTTACGATTTTTCTTAGCAACGGCCTTGAGAAATATGTCAATCCCCCCTTAACTTAATTCTTACAGTTACAGCGCTTGTTCAAAATCTCGTCAAGCATTTCTCTTTTCTCTGCGTAGGCAGTCTCAATGCAGATAACCCCCAAAACGATCAATAGCAGAAACATATTCATCCTGGACATGGCTGAGCTTAGTACAACTGAAATGAAAATGAAAATTACAAATATAACATGGTGGAATTTGGAAGCATTTGAATTGGGTCACTTTGAATTACGGTATCTTCTGCTGGAACACTCGAGCTCAGCATCACAGGACGTACATTTGATGATGAGAACCTTCACGTATCTCGGTCTTTTTCCTTGCTTGAAAGAGCTGTGTAGTGCAATGTGATGGGAGGTTTGTGTTTGTTGCTTCGAAAAATGCTGTTTGGTAATGAAATAATGGATGTTTATATACTTTAATTTTCCTTTAGACTGTCTATACTATATAATGGCCACATATCGAAAATATTTTTTTAAATTTACTCATACAACACAGGTAAAAATCGCTCTTCAAAGAGAGTGCTTTTGAGTCAAAGTTACCTTTTAGAACTAAACAAATGCGAGTTATAAGATTAGAAAGAGCTATTTTATCGAAATTAAGCGTTTGTTTTGCAAGATTTGTAAGTTTTTTGCTCAAGCGAGAGACCTTTTTCGGCTCTTCAGACAGCTGATTTTCGGTCTTCTTTTAACAAAAAAAAAAGAAAAAAAGAAAAAAAGAAAAAAAGAAGCCAAAAACGAGACAATATTTTTGATTTGAAATGAATTTTAATAACTACTACACAGTTTGTAGTTAAGGCTAGCTTAAAATTCGAAAAATAATCATCCAAACTTAAGGAAAAAGAATACTGAAACTACATATTAACCACCTTGATGTTAGTTAAAAAAAAGTGATAAATCTTTTCTTGCAAAAGACATAACGTAGCCTTTTCTTGATTCACGAGCCGTTTCCCTTTAGTTGTTTGCCGTATTTCAATGTTTTCAAGATAATAACTTTTTTCAGGTTTCCTTAGTTTTACTTTTTTTGTGTGATAATTCTGAAGAAAGTATACCAAATATCCTGTAAAATGGCCGAAAAACACCTCTACAAGGTGCAGAATAATAACCAAAATTCAGCGTGCATGGATGCTCAATGGCCTTGTAGCGCTAACGACACACAAACTTCACGATTTTATCTTATTTGTCTAGTTATTTGAACAGTTCAATTTTAAAACTTGAACTTTTTCTGTCATTAAGTGTCTAAATTCGCTTTGGTTTTGATACCAAACCCCACGTGTATATTTTTGGGAAAGCAAAAAATAATGTTGTTTTTTATTTTATTCTTTTCCAGTAGTTGACAGTTAAACAAATTAAAACTCCTTTAATTAAAATTAAAACTATTTTCAATTAAAATTAAACCTATCTAGCTGGTGCAAGTGAAAAAATTCAAGTCCAATAAAGACGTATTTGTTATAGAAAGCTTTTATTTTGAAAAAGGAACATTTTAAAAATATCTTGTAAAACGTTGACATTTCCCACTACTGCTAATACGTCCTGGATCCAAGTCTTCTATTATCCGTCATTAGCTTTTCGTACCACCCAAACGTGTATATATATATATATATATATATATATATATATATATATATATATATATATATATATATATATATATATATATATATATATATATATATATATATATAATCATATGAGGAAGTAGCTGATCCCATCAAAGAGTGCTCAATACACATATGGTGTAGAGCAAAGTATAAATGTAATAACGAAGAGGCAAGATTTGCTGTTACTCCGAGTTTCGTGCTTACGCACTCGTCAGACAGTATTTAATCAAATTTTAAATACTGTCTGACGAGTGCGTAAGCACGAAACTCGGAGTAACAGCAAATCTTGCCTCTTCGTTATTACATTTATATATATATATATATATATATATATATATATATATATATATATATATATATATATATATATATATATATTTACGAGTGCAAAATTTTATAACTACATAACTTCTGATACATGATAACACTCAGTAAATGATATGAATGATCATTAATATTGATATGCTAATGAGGCAAGTTCGCCTATTCCTAATCTGTTAGTGATAAACATTGTCACTACGAAAATAAACTTTTCCTTGTTAACCTTCCTAAGACTTTTGTGTCATATTCCTAACAAAAGTGGTATTTTTAAGAAATGGTTCGTAGGTAGTGTAAATCTATCGGCGAGTCATGCATGGATGCATGCGGGTGGTTGCTAAGCACGAAAGAAGCGTAATGAGTAGCACGAAGAACTGAAAATATTATCTTGAAAACACATTTGAGTATCTTTCCATGGAACATACACAATATAAATTTTACATAATTATTTATTATAAACACTGAAACGGCAAAACAACTAAACGGAAAGAGCTAGTGAATCAAGAAAAGGCTACGTTCTGTCTTTGGCTATTTTCTCGTATAAGAAAATATATATTATTTTTATTTTGAACTAACATCAATGTGGTTATTATTATCAGTAAGTGTTGAACTTTGCCTTGTTTTAGATAACAAACCCCACGTGTATGTTTAAATTTTCCTGGAAAAAAATCGTTGTTTTTCATCCCATCCTTTTTTAAGTTGACGTCAAACAAATTAGAACTCTTTTTAATTAATATTAGAAATATTAGCATAAATGAAAAATAAGGCAATTAAACCAGAAATTTCTATTTACAAGCAGCATAAATAGAAGTAAGCCAAACCTTCCATCTCATTGCACTAAGCAGCTCTTCCAAGCAAGGACAAAGACCAAGATACGTGAAGGTTCTCATCATCAAAGGTACGTTCTGTGATGCTGAGTGTTCGAGCAGAAGATACCGTAATTCAAATTGACCCAATTCAAATGCTTCCAAATGCCGCCATGTTATATTGTTACTTTGATTTTCATTTCAGTTGTACTAAGCTCAGCCATGTCCAGGATGAATATGTTTCTGCTATTGATCGTTTTGGGGGTTATCTGCATGCAGGCTGCCTACGCAGAGAAAAGAGAGGTACTTGACGAGGTTTTGGACAAGCGCGGTAAGTTAAGATGTTAAGATAAAATATGAGGCTGTGATGGTAACTGTATAAAGTGAAATCACTAAACCCGTGAAATGAATTACTTGTTAAAGTGTAATATTCAAATAGACACAAAAGAAAACAATGGAATTAGGGTCTACTAAAGTGTGTTAGTCTTACATCTATTTCACGGGATTAGCTATATTTCACTCTAGGAAATTGTAGAAACGTGTCGATTGAAGCACATTACCTAATCACAAGTCAAAACCACATTCACAATCACAATGGGTGACTAAAATTGAACAGTTGTAAAAAAAAAAACGATGAAAAGAGCATCTCAAAATTAGTGAAAAGACGAGGTTTTTGTTCATCCAATTTGGTAATGAAGGTTAGTAAGGATGAAGTGTGAAGAGACGATACCACCATTCAAAGTGGTCATCCGAACCACTTCAAATTCTAACCAATCGTATATGTTATCATAAAGACAATACTTTCTCGTTAGTTATATATTTTAATACCCCGTACGAGCTCCCACACGAAAATCCGATCAGCTCAACCAGACATGTTGTTGATGGAGGCTAAATTGTAATATTTATATTTGATTGAAAATTCACAGCTTATTGTGGTGTATCACCTGGGACGCAGTGCGTGTACTTTCAATCTCCTTGTTATGGAGGATATCACAACTGTGAAAGAGAATTTTCGTGTCCCAGTAGTCGCGAGATATGTTGCTGGTAAGTATCGCGTTTGCTTCAATGGCCGTTTTTGTACTAGAGACGCATCATATGTCCGGATGAACTTGGACAAACGTTTCCAGTGCGTCTTTTTATGCGTCTCTAAGTTCGTCAAATATGAAGACCAGCACAAGACGCATTATGCGTTCAGATGCACTAGTTGATTTGATGGATCTTGAACATGAATTATTTAAGAACGTCGTCGGAAAGTACGATGGTCTGAAAATATAAAGAAAGGCAACAGACGAAGAAAGTTAAAAAACTGATAACTTGAAACCAAATAAATACTAGTGTTGACAACGCGTCAGTTTTTCTTGCTCTGAAGTGCCAATTATCCTGGCTAACAGAGTTATTTGAACAGGTTAATCTTCGCTAACTCCCAATATTATTCAAATTAAGTAGACAAAACTTGGTTATTCATTAGCTAAATATTATTGATAAAATCAGGTATCCTCAACGTGGAAGAGTGCTCAATACTTGAGTAGAGCCTAAATATATATATCATAGGAGAATAAAGGAAACACTAATTTTTCACAACTACCATTCTCATTCCTTCGATTTTCTTCCTGGGAGTGGTTGGCAAAATTCTTGTGTTGTATTCACTTAAAAAGAAATAATGGCAAATATATCAAAAGATAAAATGGTTACACTCTAACTACTGTAGTAAATAATAACGATTTTACTTTCTCTAGTCGTAACTAATAGGAAACCACCAAGTTAACTGGCCGATCGTGATGAGACCCATCTACTGAACAAGACTGACAAAAGATTAACTTAATAAGAAAATAATATCAAGAAAAACTAAATAAACTAATAATAAAATTCTTTTGATAACGGCCAAGATAAGCAATGTATGAGGAACATGAATTAAACAATCAATAAAAGTTGCAGAACGTCAAGGAATCTTGTGGTCACTGATATAACTTGCGCGTTTTTCTTATGGGGGAAAAAAATGAAATAGAAAATTTTGGAACTCTCTGTTCGAATAATATTTAGAGTACGAATCTAGCAATGAGGCTGAGTCTGAGGACAAATATTTCAATTTCGATATGCCTGTTCTGGATCCTCAAACTCCGATGTGGTTCGTCCACGTACTGTGATGTTGTGTTAGCTCATCCTGGTACATTTGTGGTTATTGTGTGATCATAGCATAGCTCCTGCTGATGACCATACTTAAGAAAAATGGTAACCCATTGAGTTGATTTTTCATGGTTTGATTACGTCATTGTTTTGTCCGTACGGGCTTCTACCACCGCAGGGTTCCCGCCTGCTTTGCTTAGTCACGAATAGACAGAAAAAATCGCAATAACTCAGTGTTGTCAAAGATGGATCAAGAAGTATGTTTTCTTATTTTTGCAAAGCGGAAATACGTTTAATCGAAATCATGTCTGTCTTAAAGTGAACAAAAACAATTTTTCGACTTTAGCAACTTGCTAAAGAAGATTTAGAGAGGGAAGATTTTTAATCTTATGATGAAGTTTCTTGACTGAAACTTCAGTGAGAGAAAAAGTGGCCTGTAGATCAGAAAAACCTGATTAAACTGCAAGAATAATATATAGATTATAGAATTGAAAAATTGTCTAATGCTTTTGAAGGCTTAAAATAATGGTTTTTCTTTTAGTTTTTCCATCTGGGTTCTGGTAAAATCAGAAGAAGTGGTAAGGCTGTAACCGGCGTTATGCCGCGTCACACAATTGTCACGTTTTTAGCACTATAGTAGTTATACCCGATCCAGCACCTTTTGCTAGGGAGGGGAGGGGTGGTCTAAATTTCTGACTACCCCCTTGAGAATGTAGGGGAAGGGGTGGTCTAAATTTCTGAATACCCCCTTGAGAATGTAGGGGTAGGGGTGGTTTGAAATTCCAAAGTTTCCCAAAAGAATGTTATCAAATTCCTGAGAGACAAATAAAATAAATTACGATACGACAGTTCGGTTAGCCCCAGTTGGACTCCGCTAGTACTAGTTCAGAGTAAAGACAAAAATTAGCGAACATGTCATCTGGAAAAGCAATAAACCTAGGAGGCCGAGGATACGTTATTTTCGTGAAGCAAAAGAAAGATGTATCAAGTGGCAACACTGTTTTTACCAATTCAGGAATGTCTTGACATTGGACGAATGGACAACACTAAAGTCGGCAATTAGAGCAATAGATATGGAGTTGCAGAAGGTTACCAGCATGGAAGAGTCACCGGAGTCGGTGTCCAAAGACGAGTCACAATTCCTAACTCTGTCTCAGAATACTAGTGTTCATCAGAAGCCTCAATTTTCCGGATCATTTCAAATCCTTCAGCACAACGGCAATGTGCAAATCTATGAGAAACAGGAAAAAGACTATTTACCTAGAACTTTCACCACTTCTGAATTAAACTCTATTTTTGAAGCTCTCGGTCCTGAAATGGAACAGTGAGGGGAGCAGCAAGGGTTGGCTTATTCAATACGTCACTGATTATCTTCAGGCCTGCTTCCATTGGGTTTCAAAGAAGCCGATATCATTCTGTTTGTAAGAAAGGTTATAAGGATTTTGTTGGTAATTATCGTTCAATTTCCTTGTTATTATGTACAAGCAAAGTGCTGGAAAGATGTGTTCTTGATATTATTTTTCCTATTTTGCAACACAACCTATATTAATATACATTTTAATCACTATCTCGCTTCTGATTGGCCGAGACTCTTCAGCCAATCCCTGATATTGTGTGAACTCGACATGATAAATAATACATTTATCACGTCGAGTTCAAAGGTCACAATGGAAATGACAATACGTTTGATATTTTTTCGAAAGCAGAATTAAATCATTATTCTTAGTTTACAAAATGCATAATCAAACAATTATTGAATTCGGTTTTCGCATGATATCTTAAATATCAAGACCTCGGCCGTTTTATCTGCCTTTATCAGCAGATAACACGGCTTTGGTCTTGATAATTTACGATATCACTCAACCTCATCTAATAATTGTTTATTATCTCCAGCTTGGTTTTGTCAAGGGCAGTTCGTGTACCACACAGATGGTTCATGTCTTGCACCGTACTGGGAAGATCCTTGACTTATCTGGTCAAGTCGATACGTTGTATCTAAATTTTTGAAGGCTTTTGATTCGGTGCCTCACAGCCTACTCTTGTTAATACAGCGTGAAATTGAAATTTGGATATACTCAAGTTTTCGGAATGGGATAGTTTGAACTCAACACTAATTTAGTGAAAAGGATGGCGAGCAGTAACGATGATCTCCCGAGGCGGAGGTATAGTAAAGGGGTGGGAATTTGTGAGCTTTGGTATAAAAAAGGGGAGCTTTTCTTCAAAAGTATATGAGAGGGATATCTTTTTAAGGTAATTATAATGGTATATGAAAAAAAAGGTATAGGAAAGGAGTACCATGGCTTTTCGCTTAAATTTGGTATACTAAGTTTACTTAATAATACAGAAACTATATCGGCTTGGAACGTTTAAAAGAACCAATGATAAATCGCAAGAAAGGCAGGAAATGGCAGACGAACCATTTTAAGGTAAAGATCTATGAAAGGGGTACCTTTTTGCTTAAATTTGGTATACTAAGTTTACTTGGTTAAGATAATACAGAAACTTTATCAGTTTCGATCGGAATAGTTAATCACCGCGCTTATCAGACACGTACCCAGTCGTTACTTAAGTCACTAAGGTTTTATGTCTTTCTACTCATGATGGAATATGTGAAAGTGATTTACGGCACGCAAGGCTTCCCTTGAGGCACCGCGAACCCACAAAAATTCTTCACACCAACCAAATTAAAGAGCGAGTAAGGGAAGAGACTAGGTAAGAGTCTGCGCTAGCTTGCACGGCGAGAGGAAAGAAACGATGGCTTTCTGCTGCATGATTTTTTGATTTCCAACGGATTATATATTAAGACTCCCATTGATTCATTGGCTCTAACACACAGTTTCTTCTTATTCATGTATTTAGAAACTTGCTGTGCGTGCGTTAAATACATGATCACACTTGATCACACAATACCCAGAAATGTAACAGGACGAGCTAACACGACATCGCAGTGGAGTTTGAGGATCAGGAACAGTCAGCTCAATATATTTTTACTCAAATTCAGCCTCATAGCTAGAATCGTACTCTAAGTCTTATTCGAATACATAGTTCTAAAATTCTCCATTTTATTTTTTCCTTCGCACAAACCAAAGCGTGCAAGTTATATGAGCACAAGCAGTTTTGACGTACTGCAACTTTTATTGAATTTTTAGTTTATGTTTCTCACGCATTGCTGGTCGATCTTGGCCGTTAACGAAAGAATCATTATCATTAATTTATTTCGTTATCTTTGATATTAATTTATCATTAAGTTAATCTTTTGTCAGACTTGTTCAGTAGATGGGTCTCATCACGATCGGCCAGTTAACTTGGTGTCTTCCTATTGGTCAGGACTAGAGAAAGTAAAATCGTTATTAGCTACTACAGTATTTAGAGTGGAACCATCATATCTTTTGATTTGCCACTATTTTTCAAGAGCAAATGCAACCGCCGAAGAATTTTGCCAATTACTATCTTTAAAAAAAACTATGTCGGGGGGAGGGGGAGTCAGCGCGATATATAGTGGTCTAGTAAGAAATTCCTCATAAAAACCACCCCTACTGAGGGAACGCCTTTTTAGTCGGTTTATAACAAACCGCTCGTACTCGTAAAGTTAGAGTGAAGTCACTTAACCCGTGAAATAAAAATTGTCTGTTAAAGTGTAATAGTCAAATAGACACAAAAGAAGACGATGGAATTAGGGTCTACTAAAGTGTATTAGTCTAATATCTTTTTCACGGGTATAGTGTTTTCACTCTAACTAATCTCCTAAAGGACAATTCG
This sequence comes from Anthopleura sola, assembly GCA_023349425.1. NCBI lineage: Eukaryota > Metazoa > Cnidaria > Anthozoa > Actiniaria > Actiniidae > Anthopleura > Anthopleura sola. Next base: position 5,423,116 of record JALHLI010000016.1, on the reverse strand, counting down.
AATGAAGAGTGACACCTCAGGCGATCCCGGAGCTATTTCAGCACTTTTCTAAAACTTGTATCAAAACGGCCATTGTAATATAAACAATACGTTAAGTAACAATGCGCGTAAGAAGTAGGCAACTCTCTATTGTTCTGCGGCAATAGCAACTTCCCTACATAAGAATGTCTTATTTTTTTAGACTGAAAGTATATCATCCTATAGGTAACACATTTTAAATGTGCAAAAACTCTGTTTTTGAACAAAGTTTCCTTTGTACTAAAAAATCTCGTCCAATCATAAGCGCTCAAAACAATAGCCAAAAGACGTTTATAATTCAATATGTTCTCCACATAGATATTTTGATATATAAAGGCTCAGGAAATCTTAGATGAAAAGGGAATCAGATATCAAATAAAATATTTAAAAAATCCGCTTAGTTTTGAAATTATGGCAGATTTTCATGTTTTAACCAATGAGATGGACGGATTAGACAATACGCAATTAGCACCTTTCTGCATTCCATTGCCGTTTGCCTGTCTAGTTCTTACTAGAACCATTACTTAATACGTACCAACAACATCTGTTGCGACAACCAGAACACGAAAAATCTCTCCCACAATTGTGATAACTAGAGGCACAAGTAACGTTCCTGTCTTCGCAATACCCAATACAGTCATCTATGACGTCTATTCAATCCAAAACAAATATTGAAAGTCAATCTCCATCAACATAATGATTCAACCGTCAACCGGTTGGCTAAGTTGGTTGAGCTGATCGGACTTTCGTGCGGGACATCGTGGTTCAATCAACTTTTGGCGGACCAACACTTAGGGTCTTAAATAAAATAACTGAGGAGAAAGTGCTGTCTTGAAAATTACCTCTAAAAATTTGACGGAAGACAACTTTAAATGGCGGTCCCGTTTTTCCACACTTACAAACCAATATCGGAGGAAAGTAAAACAACCAATGATGCCAAAAAGAAACCCTGACAGGGTCTGACAGTGACCACCCTCCGTGCCCTAACCTCATACTAACTAACCACCTCTCATGATTATAAAATCGCCTTTGATCATATTCATACAGAAACGGCGCCATACTTTTGTTTTCAAATTTCAATTATTTGGTTAGTGTGCTCTCTCGAAATCGTATATAGGAATTTATTCAGTTAAATCGCTCGGCCATCGCTTAATTCTTTTGAGAAAATTCAACTTATGGTTCTTACTTTGAGGAAAAGTGTCCCATGTTCACTTGATTTTGATAAGAATTGGATTTCCTGAAATGTTGGAGTGAAATTTACTTTGATTTGAGCCAATTAATAAAGTACCATCAGTTTCAACTATTTCCAATCACTGTTCTCCGTTTACAACCCATAGCCGGGATCTTGTTTACGTCGCTTCGCTTGTTCGCTTGTTAGCTCAGTTGTCGCGGCTCTGGTAAACGAAGAGAGAGACATCCCTGCTTTTCGAGGAATTGCAGACACGTAGGCTCACAATTTGTTTAGGTTTACTCAGTGAACGTTTATGTGAAGCTACTCTTCTAGACAGTCACCATTTACATATCTCTCCTGAGATCTTTCCACAGTCAACCACTCTCTACAAATATCCGTGCGAATGCAAGAAACGATTGTTTACGGTTTGTTTCGAGTAGTAGCGATATACAAATTCAATGAACTAAAACCTCGCTTTTTCAATAATGTCGAGGTGCTCTTTTCATTTCTGATGTTCATTTTGGTACAGCGTGCACGGGATTGTGATTGTGAATATGGTTTTGATTGTGTATAGGTAATATTTTTTGCTACATCTTACGATTTCAGATATAGTTACCCTTACAGCCTCATATTTGAACTTAACTTAATTCTTACAGTTTCACCGCCTGTTCAAAATCTCGTAAAGCATTTCTCTTTTCTCTGCGTAGGCAGCCTGCATGCAGATAACCCCCAAAACGATCAATAGCAGAAACATATTCATCCTGGACATGGCTGAGCTTAGTACAACTGAAATGAAAATCAAAGTGACAATATAAAATGGTGGAATTCGGCAGCATTTGAATTTGGTCACTTTGAATTACGGTATCTTCTGCTGGAACACTCAGCATCACAGAACGTACCTTTGATGATGAGAACTTTCACGTATCTTGGTGTTTGTCCTTGCTGGAAAGAGCTGCGTAGTGCAATATGAGATGGGAGGTTTGATATGAGTAGCTGTCGTTGTCAAAACACTCCGCTCACAAATACACTCGCTTACGAATATATTCGTTTACAGTGCACTCTGAAATTATAAACTTACCATAAAAACAAACATATTCCTTTGGAATCAAATGTGAATATTATGACAATGATGTATATGATTTCTTGACACTTTTAACACTTTTGCGATATATATACATATATATGAAAGACAGCGGTTTCAGTCGTTTCAACAACCATTTGTTACCAAGTTGTTCTAGAATACCTAATGAGGCTTTTTAACATGTTTGCAGTTGATTTTCTTCTTGTTTACTTTTTATTTTTCTACAGAAATAGCACTCAAACAAATATGTATATATATCGCAAAAATGTCAAAGTTTTAGGGATTCGGTGTATATATATATATATTGGTGCTTCTTCGTGTTTAAGCACAAAATATTCTTAAAGAGCTTCTACACTTAGCTCAAATCAGTGAAATGTTCAAAATCTGACTGAGGTCATCACATGTCAACAACTCGCTAACAGGATAAATTTCATGTAGGATTTGAAAAAAATATCCAAACTCTGCTTAACCAGAATTTTAATTTAATCTGAGAATGGCCACATATCGAAAATATTTTTTTAAATTTGGTCATAAAACACACGTTGATCGGCCAGGTAAAAATCGCTCTTCAAAGAGAGTGTTTTTGAGAGTCAAAGTTACCATTTAGAATTAAACAAATACGAATTATATAAGATGAGAAATACCTATTTTATCGAAATTAATAGTTTGTTTTGCAAGATTTGTAAGCTTTTTGCTCAAGCGAGAGAATTTTTGAGATGGATCGTTTTCGGCTCCTCAGACAGCTGATTTTGGGTCTCGAGGCAGAGGAATCAATTTTCTCGTATAATTCGAAAACTACGTATACATCGTATTTTGAAAAATCAACTCAGGACCTTTTAAAACTCACTAATATCTACCAATACAGCCAAAATAAAGGTCGATTGATTTTTGAGTTATGGTCACACTTTGTCTGGTTTTTCCTGACATTGGCTCTTAACAAATTCTCATTTTTCTCTATTTTGGCGTTGATTTATTAATTGTACGAGGAGGAGGGGGAGGCATTACTAAATGCAGAACGTTAACAAGAACCAGTGATAAATCGCGAGAAAGGCTGGAAATGGCGGACGAACCATGTTTCAAAATAAAAGTTAACCTTAATGATAATAACCTCTGAGTTTAGCCTTCAACTGCAAACAACTAAACGGAGAAGCAAGTGAACCAAGAAAAGACTACGTTCTGTCTTTGGCTATTTAATTGTACAAGAAAAGATTTATCTATTTTTTGAGCTAACACCAAGGTGGTTATTATGTAGTTTCAGTATCCTTTTTCCTTTAGTTTGGATAATTATTTTTTCAAATTTTAAACTAGACTTACTTACAAACTGTGCGGGTAGTTATTAAAATTCATTTCAGTTCAAAAACATTGTCTCGGTTTTGGCTCCTTTTTTTTTTTTTTTTTTTTTTTTTTTGTTTGTTTTGTTAAAAAAAACGCTTGATCGCCTCGTGCTACTCATTACCCTGTCAACTAAAAAAAGACCGATCAATTGAAAAACAACGATTTTTTTTTCTTTCACGAAAACATGGCTTTTATTTTCATAAGTTTGAATGCTTGTAACGTAAACTTTAGGGAAAAACGTGAAAGCGGGGATTCTCAATCCATCATTACAGATAGCATTACAAGTCTTTCTCTTCCTCTTTCTTTGTAGATATTCATACAATTAAACAAGAAGATAGACATCTATCTTTGGTTTACTTGCTTTCAAAGTTTGCATATAAATTTGCATAATGAATAAAGTAAAGTAGCCGTAAACATTGTCACTGGAAAATATACTGTTCCTTGTTTCAGTTCACCTTCCTAAGACTTTTGTATCATATTCCTAGCAAATTTAGTATTTTTAAGAAATGGTTCATAGAAAGTGTGAATCTATCGAGTCATGCATGGATGCACGCGGGTGGTTGCTAAGCACTAAAGAAGCGTAATGAGTAGCACAAAGAACTGAACATATTATTATCTTGAAAACACATGTGAGTATCTTTACATGGAACAAACACAATATAAATATTCAACTTATTTTGAACCAACATCAATGTGGTTATTATTATTAAGTGTTGAACTTTGCCTTGTTTTTGATAACAAACCCCACGTGTATGTTTTCATGAAAAAAAAAATTCGTTGTCTCTCATCCAAACCGGCAAATTAAAACATGAATATGGTTATTCATTTTAACTGTTTAACTTTGCCTTGTTTTTGATAACAAACCCCACGTGTATGTTTAAATTTTCCTGAAAAAAAAATCGTTGTTTTTCATCCCAACCTTTTTTAAGTAGACGTCAAACCTAAAATTAGAACTCTTTTTAATTAATATTAGAAATATTAGCATAAAGGAAAAATAAAGCAATCAAGGCCAGCAATTTCTATTTACAAGCAGCATAAATAGAAGTAAGTCAAACCTCCCATCTCATTGCTCTACGCAGCTCTTTCAAGCAAGGACAAAGACCAAGATACGTGAAGGTTCTCATCATCAAAGGTACGTTCTGTGATGCTGAGTGTTCCAGCAGAAGATACCGTAATTCAAATTGACCCAATTCAAATGCTTCCAAATGCCGCCATGTTATATTGTTACTTTGATTTTCATTTCAGTTGTACTAAGCTCAGCCATGTCCAGGATGAATATGTTTCTGCTATTGATCGTTTTGGGGGTTATCTGCATGCAGGCTGCCTACGCAGAGAAAAGAGAGATACTTGACGAGGTTTTGGACAAGCGCGGTAAGTTAAAATGTTAAGATAAAATATGAGGCTGTGATGGTAACTGTATGAAGTGAAATCACTAAACCCGTGAAATAAAAATTATGTTTTAAAGTGTAATATTCAAATAGACACAAAAGAAAACAATGGATTTAGGGTCTACTAAAGTGTGTTAGTCTTACATCTATTTCACGGGATTAGCTATAGCTATAGTAATGTCACTCTAGGAAATTGTAGAAACGTGTCGATTGAAGCACATTACCTAATTACAAGTCTAAACCACATTCACAATCACAATGGGCGACTAAAATTGAACAGTTGTATAAAAAAAAATGATGAAAAGAGCACCTCAATATTAGTGAAAAGGCGTGGTGTTTGTTCATGAAATGTGGTAAGGAAGGTTAGTAAGGATGACGTGTGGAGAGATGATTCCACCATTCAAAGTGTTCATCCGAACAACTTCAACTGAAGTTTAACCATTTGTAAATATTATTATAAAGGCAGTACTTTCTCGTCAGTTATGTATTGTAAGACCTCGTACGACCTCTCTCACAAAAATCCGATCAGCTCAACCAACTGAGCTTACCGGTTGGCCTTTAAATCATGATGTTGATGGAGGTGACTTGTAGTAGTATTCATATTTGATTAAATATTCACAGCCGAATGTTTGTCAATTGGGTACTGCACGTACCATCGCAATACTTGTAAAAGAGGATATCACCAGTGTGGAAGGCAATTTTCGTGTAGCATTCAAGTCGACAAATGTTGCTGGTAAGTATCGTGTTTACTTCAATGGCCGTTTTTATACTAGAGACGCATCATATGTCCAGATGTACTTGGGCAAACGTTTTCAGTGCGTCTTTTTATGCGTCTCTAAATTCGTCAAATATGAAGACGAGCACAAGACGCATTATGCGTTCAGATGCACTAGTTGATTTGATGGACCTTGAACGATAAATTAATTAAGAACGTCGTCGAAAAGTACGATGATCTGAAAATATAAAGACAGGCAAAAGACGAAGAAAGTTAAAAAAACCTATAACTTGATACCAAATAAATACTTGTGTTGACAGCGCGTCATCGTCAACTGAAATTCGTCTATTATTTTCTCCAATTTTACACTAAACGCAGCCACGGACACATTTTTCGTCTTTAGTATAAGAACTGCCAATTATCCTGGCTAACACAATTATTTGAACAGGTGAATCTACGCTAACTCACAATATTATTCATTAGCTAAGTATTTATTGATGAAATCAGGTATCCTGAATATACTATAGGAGAAGAAAGGAAGCACAATTTGTTCTCAACTACCATTTTCATTCCTTCGATTTTCTTCCTGGGCCGGAATGGTTGGCAAAATTCTTCTGTTGCATTCGCTCAAAAAGAAATAATGGCAAATCAAAATATATAATGGTTACACTCTAAATACTGTAGTAACTAATTATGATTTTACTCTCTCTAGTCGTAACTAATAGGAAACCACCAAGTTAACTGGCCGATCGTGAAGAAGTGATGAGACCCATCTACTGAACAAGACTGACAAAAGATTAACTTAATAAGAAAATAATGTCAAAAACAACAAAAATTAACAAAATTAATAGTAATGATTCTTTTGATAACGGCCAAGATCAGCTATGTATGAGGAACATGAATTAAACAATCAATAAAAGTTGCAGAACGTCAAGGCATCTTCTGCTCACTTATATAACTTGCGCGTTTTTTTTTTAATGGGAAGTAAGAAATAAAATGGAAAATTTCAGAACTCTGTATTCGAATAATATTTACAAATACGAATACGAATCGAGTACGAGTACGAATCTAGCGATGAGGCTGAATCTGAGGACAAATATTTTGAACTGCCTGTTACGCATCCTCAACCTCCGATGTGGTTCGCCCATGTACTGTGATGTTGTGTTACCTCGTCCTGGTACATTTCTGGGTATTGTGTGATTATATTTATAATTCTGATGTAAACTGAACTATATACATTGTATAATATAAGGACCAGCCACTGACCTCTGGTGTCCTCAACTTTTTCTCCTCCAAAATCAAAAGCTTTGCTTTTTATTGTTTTAATTCCTCGATCGAGCGTTTTATACAGAGAAAAAAAAATATGGGAACGTATTAACAAGTATTAACTACTAAGAGAACGAGAAAGAGTAAAACAGGATACCTTATTTTTCAAGCCAGGATCCGAGCCAGAATTTGGGTTTTTATTATATGTTTCTGTTATATATTGACCTGCGGTTGTCCTGTGAGCGCATGCGCGTGTAACCATGTGCTTTTGGATGGTACGCCATATTGGATTAAAGAGTTTACAAACCCGCAATTTAAGTGTCTTCTTTACAGTTTACATTAGTAATTATAATACTACAACTGGCGACGAGGCCGGATAAAAAAATCAAGTGTTCTTCAAGTGTATAAATGGCACAATCACAAATCGGCGCGATAGAGCCGTTTGACGGTGATGACTTTTCCGACTACAGCGAAAGACTCGACTCATATCTACTCGCAAACAAGATAGTGATTGTGAATGCAGATGCCAAAGAATAATATTTATTACTTATAATACGCGATTTTAACATGTTAATATGATCAAATGCGCATTACAACAATAAGAAATATAAAATATTTAAAATAATAAATTCTAACTTTACAATAGAGCGATGAATAATAACATATAATTGAATAATAACAAACAAATAATAGAATAAAATAAAATAATACTATAAACATGTAAAAATGAGACTAAGCAAAGATACAACTCCACGACGCCCCAGAGCCACTACGCTCCATTATAATAATCCATTATAATGGAGCGTGATGGCTCCGAAACCACGCAAACCACATCTCCACTCAGTCCCACTCTTACATCTTTATGTGTCTCAAAATCCTTACTCATAATAATACTATAATAATTAAAATTTATAATAGATTATAGGCTTGTTTAAAAAGATATGTTTTAAGAATTGACTTAAAACTTAAAAAAATATTTTGATTTCTGATAAAATCAGGGAGGCTGTTCCAAACTTTAGGCGCTGCCGCTGTAAAAGACCTATCTCCCAGTGTCTTCTTATATCTAATGCTTGGGTCAACTAAAAAAGAACTAGAATTCGATCGAAGATGATATTGAGTTAACGGCTTTACCTTAACCAGATCTTTAATGTAAGAAGGTGCTAGGTCATGTACTGCCTTAAATGTCATAACAGCTACTTTGTAAGTAATGCGATAACGCACCGGAAGCCAATGCAGGTCAATAAGAACAGGCGTTATATGTTCATATCGTGATGTGTAACTAATGAGTCGCGCAGCTGAATTTTGAATGCGCTGAAGTTTACTGAGGTGAACCTCAGGAACCCCATACAAAAGGCTGTTGCAATAATCTATGCGAGACATTATTACAGACTGGACAATGAGTTTGGTCCTGTCATAAAATTTCCTAATTTTCCTAATATTATAAAGATGATAATATGCTGATTGACAAATCTTATTAACGTGCGTTACCATACTAAGGGAAGAGTCGAACCATGCTCCTAGATTGCGGACTGCCGAACTGGCAACAGCAACGCTTGTGTCACCAACTTTTACATTTGCGATATTAATTTTTTCAAGTTGCGCGCGCGTCCCTATAATGATTATCTCTGTTTTATCCTCATTTAGTTTTAACCTGTCTACTGTCATCCAGTCCTTAATACTTGAAATACAATCCTGTAAAGCCATCAAAGCTTCCGCTTGACTTGTACTTGAATTAGCCTTAAAGGAAAGATACAGCTGGGTATCATCTGCGAACGCGTGTACATTAGGAGGATGAGTTCTTATAATGTCAAACAGTTTACTTGCTTATATAGTAAATAATAGTGGTCCTAGGCTTGATCCTTGAGGAACTCCGAATGGCAGGCATTGCCAGAAATATTGAACATTGTCAGCGGTGTTACGCATGAATGAAAATGAAGTGGTTTTCTAGAGGAAAAATATAACTACATGGTTTCCAAGCACATATTTATATTCAACTATAATGTTAGTAAAACAATTCTTGCCAAAAAATAGTTACTTAACAATCAAAAGAACAACTATTATTTTTCTGTTGATAAGCCTCACCACAGGAAGCCCATGAAGGACAAAAAACAAGTTTCAAACGTAAATCGTTAATTTAAGCTTCCTTATTGTATCTCAGCAGTCAATAGGAGCTTGTAAAAACAAAGTGGCGATATTTAGGGGTTTTGAAGCTGTTTGGAGCAGTTCTCTGTGGTTTCTTGTCATTTTTAACTGAAAACTACGAGCTAACAACGCGTCGAATCGCTTAAAATTTAACCTAATTTCAAGCTTCTTGGGAACCTCCATTCTGAAGGCATGCTGTCTATTTTGAGCGGTTTTGGATTTATTAAACACTCGTTTGGTGATATCGAGGAAGAGCTCTTTTACTTTTAATTTTTTTCGAGCTCAAATAAGACGATTTTGGGGTCAAGTGTAGCCAGATTTATAGACGATGTATGGAATCTAGAGCTTTCAAAGCCTTTCAAAGGCAAGTAGTCCGGGAACCAATATGTCGCATGATTCAATGATCATTTTACGCTTATTTAGTAGCTTGTAGGGTGGGTTGTTTGTCGCGATGTGGAGCTCAGAGGAAATAAAACCCTATTCGCCGTAAATAGAGGAAGCTCTATATTCCCCATACATTTCCTATAAGACTCGGCGGCTATTTTGTAAGCTTAAACGCATCATTGCGCATGTATAAGCAGGCTCATGTCCCATATTTCTGGCAATGTCAAAGGTTTTAGAATAGCAGCCTTCAAAAACGATTTTCTGTGATCTGTCAGCTAAATAGGAAGCAAACCAACAAAGCGCTTTGCCAGTGATCCCGAAGCTTGATTCTAGCCGCTTGAGTAGCACCTGATGATCAATGGTATCAAATGCAGCACTTACGTCTAATAGTACTAGTAAGGTCACTCGTTGTTTATCCATACTGAGCAGAATATCGTTCTTCACCTTTAGCAAGGCCGTCTCAGTGCTGTGCCCAGAACGGTAAGCTGACTGGAGCATTGGATACAAATCGAACTGTAACATATGGTTGTGGGTTTGATCAAACACTGCACGCTCTGCAAGCTTGGAGATGTAAAGGAGATTGCTTACAGGTCTAAGGTTGTTAAACGCAATGTCTTTGCTAGACTTCAGACATGGATCAACCAAAGCCTCTTTCCACTTAGATGGAAAGTGACCAGAAGCCAGAGAAGAGTTAATAATGCTTGTGACGACCGGCAGCAACTCATCAAGGCAGTCAACCACCATGGATGTTGGCATGGGATCCAGAGCACAGGTTTTCCACCTTTTCACCAGGTTATGAACATCTTCACAAGAAAGCAGCTTGAACTCTGTAAGGCGCTGTTCTTCACTAACCAAATGATCATCCGGGACTCGGGCTATCTGCTCTGGCTTAACCGATTTATCAAGCTTATCTCTAATCTGATTGATCTTACGAAAGAAAAACTTCCCAATATCGTTTGCTAGAACCCGAGAGTCATTATAGTCAGGAAAGTGAGGAGAGTCCTTAGGTGCTAACAGATTCTTGACAAGTTCCATTTCATGATGGATGAAATTGTGTACCTTGGATTTTCCATCACTGCTGCAGGAGTTTCGCCTACTAAGGAGAAAGTTCAGTCCATCAAGGATGCGGCCCCTCCTTCTAAGGTTGCTGAATTACAGTCTTTTATTGGCTCTGCCAATTTCCTTCTTAAATTTTTTCCAGATTTTGCTGAGATATTGTCCCCTCTGTACCAACTACTCAAAAAGGAGACCACCTGGAGGTGGGGAAAGCGGGAGCAGGATGCTTTTGCAAACATTAAGGCTGCTATGTGTTCCGATAGCGTTTTGTGGCATTATGATCCTGCTGCAGAACTAGTTCTTCAATGTGATGCCTCTTCTGTGGGACTCGGGGCGGCTCTATTACAACCTGGCCCTGATGGAGAGTTACAACCAGTAGCTTATGCTTCTAGGGCATTGAACAAAGCTGAACAGAATTACTCCCAGATTGAGCGGGAATCATTAGCTATTGTGTTTGGCATTACAAAGTTTCGCCAGTACCTGCTGGGCCGGCATTTTAAACTGCTGACGGTAACCCCTATTACACTTCTCGGAGAGCACAAGCCTTACCACAACTAGCGTCTGCAAGGATAAAACGATGGGCTCTACTTCTAGCAGCGTATGATTACACTATTGAATTCATTTCTGGTAAAGACAATGTGTTTGCAGATTATCTATCTATGAAACCAGAGGAAGCTGAATCTTCACCAGAGGAACATGTAAATGTACAAGTTATGTTTATTGAAGGAGAACAGATTATTGACTCCACTATGGTTGCTACGGAAACTAAGAAGGATCCAATTTTGAGCAAAGTTCTGTACTTTACTAAACATGGATGGCCTGAGAAACCAGGCCCTGAATATTTCCCCTACCACACCAAGAGTTTGGAACCTACGCCAGAATATAGCGTTTTGATTTGGGATTCCAGGATTGTTATCCCTGACTCCCTTCATGTTGTACTACTTAATGACCTACATGCAGAACACTTAGGCATGTTCCATGTTTATTGATATCATATACCAATGACACATGCCACCTCTTCAACTACCATTGCTGTCTTACGTCATACTTTTAGTTATTGTGGACTACCGGAACACTTAGTTACTGATAATGGTAGTCAATTTACCAGTGCTGAATTCCAGACATTTCTTAGAGACAATTGCATCCGACACACCACTACTGCACCCAACCATCCCGCCACTAACGGGATGGCCGAACGTTATGTCGGGGACTTCAAGGATAAACTTACTTACAGAGCCACTCCCACTTCACTTGGAAAGACTCCTTCAGAACTGCTCATGAATAGACAGCCCAGACTAAGGCTTAGTGCCTTTAGGAGCAGCCCAAGCAAACAGGAAGTAAAGGTTTTCCAGAACAATCTCCATAATAGGCCTAAGTACAGTCAAAATCAACCTGTATTTGTTCGTAATTTTGGAAGGGGCCACGATGGGTACCTGGTATGATTATTGGTACCATCAGTCCCAGGAACTATGATATTCAAGTAGGAGATGTAGTGTGGAAACGTCACGAGGAACAGTTACGTCCTCGACACATCCCCACTAGCCAATGTACCAACTCTCAATTGGTACCAAATCAGGGGGGAATGCCTACTATGGACTCATCACGGGAGTTCGCCTTTAGACTTTGTGAAAACTCCAGAGACTTACTCTGTGCCTGCTGGTGTAGGCCCTACAGTGCCTGCTCTACCCAATGATAACAGTACTCTTACTTCGACACTGCCAACTACTCCACAAGTCAGGAGATATCCCTTATGTGACAGAAAACCACCTGAAAGATTTATTGAACATTGTTAAAGTAGAAACCTGTTGCTGAGACAATGATTGAAATGACCCTCGTTGTAACCTTATTTGTTAGCCTTCTTATTAATGGGGCAGTTGTTATATATTGACCTGCGGTTGTCCTGGGCGCGCATGCGCGTGTAACCATGTGCTTTTGGATGGTCCGCCATGTTGATTTAAAGAGTTTACAAACCCGCAATTCAAGTGTCTTCTTTACAGTTTACATTAGTAATTACAATACTACAGTTTATATATATATTTATAACCCAACGATGAATTTTCGCGCGCTGTCATTGGTTCAAATGGGTCACGTGCAGGACGGGTATCAGGCGATATCCCCCGTCCGAAGTGATATTCGTCCAGCAGAAGGTCAGTAAAAACGTTAAAAAAGAAAAGAAAAAAACCCGGAAAACAAAGAAACTCGGTTTTTACAAACAAGTGAGAGTAAAATACAAAGACTGGTTGAGAAACTCTACGCCAGGAAACACGAAAAAATCAACAAAATATACTGTAAATGTCTTCAATGGTAAGCATCCATGTTTCGTGAATGAAGTTTTTGGTTTGTTTTCGAAATTGTTTTTATAAACTACTAAAAACCAACAAAGAATTCGACAACAAATGTCAAACAATAGAATAATTCAATGTCAAATAGCTTTCATTTACCAAAATAATTGTTTTTATATCCAGCGTGGAGACGAGAGAGAATTATTTTTTGAAAACTCTGGAGATGACGAGTCGATGCAGTTTGCTGAATTCATTTCAGTGAATTCGTTGGGTTATAAAATAAATAAACCCCCTCTGGCTCACTGGAATATCGGCTGATAATGTCCTTGGATGAGAAATCGTCCTCAAAATATCACATTTGCCCTCGAAGCTTCGCTTCTCGGCCAAATGTTCTTTTTTCGGACCATTTCTCATCCTCGGACATTATCAGCCGATGTCCCAGCCGCCAGGAGGGGTTTATTTACTAAATATATATATATAGATTATGGATTGTAGATAGATCAAAGACAAGACAACTTTTGCTGTTACTCGGAGTTTCACGCTTACGCGATCTTCAGACAGTCTTTAATCTTTAATCTTTTGTTTCTATCTTATTCCCTTTTGTTTCTATTTTTTCCTAAAACTATTGTAAATATTAAGAAGCTTAGCCTACCTTGGTTCTACACTAATTAACTTATAAAAATTCAGTGGGTGGTTGTTGACCCGAAAGTTTTAACTCTTTTCAACAACCACACACACAACTTCTCTATCATTTTGTAATTATATCTATGTAAAAACTCTATATCTTATTAATAATTAAGCTCTTTTTTTTTTTTGTAAATTAATATTATCAAAGTGTGTGAATAAATAAAAGTCTAAGTCTAAAAGTCTAAAGTCTAATCTTTAATCTTTAATTAAAGACTGTCTGAAGATCGCGTAAGCGTGAAACTCCGAGTAACAGCAAAAGTTATGTCTTGTCTTTGATCTATCTACAATCCATAATCTATAACGCTCTACATGTCAATGTATTGAGCACTTTACCGTCAGAATAGACACATCCAGATATATATATATATATATATATATTTTTTTTTTTGATAATTTGACAAAATAAGTATATTTTGACGGCTAGAAATCGGAGCCTGAGTGGTACTAAGTGATATGTTCGCAGGTAGCCCAAGCTAAGTTTCTGTGGTATCTTATTATGAGAAAATGTATCGTAAAAAGTACCTCTATTGTCGTGTGGTTAGATTTTGGAATCCAGTTTGAACATTTCAGTTTCTTTCCCTGTGACTATATGCTCGACAGCCGGGAATGGTTTCACTTGATGGACTCACTATGCCCTGCTGGCAGTACAAACTTTTGCAAATAATTCATTCTGCTAAACAACCCAATTCAATACCATTACTGCTCTGTCTTTGGTGAGAAATATCAAGAGCTTTTCCTGAGCTTTAATAAATTTTTATTTGAGTTTTTTTTTCTTTCCTAAAATACGAAAGACTCTTCAGTCGTAGCACTACATCTTAGAACTACCAACTGAAGGTGGTAGCTAGAAACTTTGAAGTTTGATGTCGCGACAGAACGACGCCACTGCACAAATGAAACAAACGGAAACAAACTGTTGGTTCAACGCAGGCTGTCCACAGACAACTTTCAACCTTTTTCTGGCTACTAAAAATTCTAGCATATGTTCTGTTCTCAGGAGCAACCCATACGGGCCGAATATATCATTGCTTTGAAGCAATATAGGCTTGTTGCAAATAATTTGGTAAAAAATCCGGGCTCGGATCCTGGCTCGGATCCTGGCTCGGATCCTTGCTCGGATCCTTGCTCGGATCCTGGCTCGGATCCTTGCTCAGATCCTGGCTCGGATCTCAGAGAAAAAGAAAGAGAAACAGCGCCGCATTATGTTCACAGCAACGCATTATGTTCACAGCAACGCATTATGTTCACAGCAACGCATTATGTTCACAGCAACGCATTATGTTCACAGCAACGCATTATGTTCCCAGCACCGCGTCATGATCAAAGCGCCGCTTCATGATCACACCACCGCAGCATGTTGAAAGCGCTGCATTTAGTGCACAGAGCCGAAGTATGTTCACAGCACCGCGTCATGATCCACCACCGCATTCTTACCACAGCGTCGCATATAATGTTGACAGCGCCGTAAAACTTTAGTATCTGCACTTAACATCTTTCAGATACATAAGTATATTCTTTAGACCTTTACTAAAAATTAGAATATAGTCATACTCACTTGACCTACCCTGGTTCCAGAGGCGCATTTAAATGTACACTTGACCAATCAGCAAACAGCATTTTAATGCTCTATATCCCATAGAGAAACTAGGGTGTCAAGTGGTGGGGGCCTTGAAGCACAGGGAAAATACGGGGTTATTAATCAGTATTCTCTAAGATAGACATTAGTATTCCCTATATAGAGAATACTAATAAGGCCTTTTGTTTTCTTTTAGTTTCGAGGTCTTATTAGTATTCACTATATCCAACCTCCTCATTAATTATTCATGATTTTATAATTCAAAATACCATAGAAATAAATATATAGAATAATCGATAGATAATACACACTGAAAATAAATAAATGAATAGCGAGAGAGATATATCTAGTAATTAAACTGGCACGATTATATTAACAATTATTATTGATTAATTAGAATTGAGTTTCTTGGTTGTTAGGTAATTTTTTTTTGTTCTTTAAGGAAAAAATGCAAAAATATAGGCAGGCCATAAGAGGGGGGGGGGGGGGGGGGGTTAGGCCCAGGGATTATTCTACCCCGCAAGAAGCCGAAATTCAAGCACTATTATTGGATGAAATTATCACGTGAGAGGTGACCAACCTCCTAAATTTTCGCTTGTAATATAGCTCAACCGTGGAGACCCCTGATCATATTCTCGCTCACATTCTAGGCGCCACAAGTACATTTCAGTACACCCCGTAGTCTAAATTTCAACACCTTCATCATGCAACTAGATGTTTTAAAGCAAAAATCTATTGATGCCTATAAAAGAATTCGTTCAAATGTTCGACATACTGCGATAGATTATTCCCCGTGGCTTAGTGCATCAGGAGAGGCCAACGTCTATATCAAATGGGGTGAGTTTATCATGTATCATCGTAGTATAAAGGCTATATTTTCTTGTTTACAGAGGTCCTTGAATCTATTTTATTCCTACTGTATGTTGTTTTTTTTTTGCTTGTATGCAAACATTCATAAAACCCTCATTATCTTGTGGTCAGTTGCCGATCAAATTTTAGCCGATTAAAATTTAGAGTCCAATATCTCTGTATGCTGCTGCCTAACGAATCGGAAAAAGAGCTACATCACCTCAAAGAACAACAAATCTGAACTTCTAAAATTTGATTGTCAACTGACCACAAGATAACGAGGGTTTTATGAGGCTAAATATTAGTGCCAAGAAGAACGTTTGTAAAAATACGAATAATACATATTAAAGATATAATGTTTTGAATTGGTCTTTTAATTATTGAAGTTGACTCGTGGATATTAATTAGCCGGCCGGCAAAATCAATATTTTAATCGATTTTTCAAACTTTCGTAATTTTCATAAAAATAAAATTGCGCTTGGACTTTTTAATCATTTTTTCTGAAATGCCTGTCTAGGAAGGTTCTTTTGGTGAAATAAAACCAACTTTGATTTTAGGAAACTGTCTTGAGTTTCTCGGTCGTTACAGACAAACGCTCTTAATACCATGTTTATTCATGTATGGACGAAAGACAGATTCAAATGATTATTTAGCAATTTATTTGGTCTACTAACTAGAATGTTCTAATTTGAGGAGAAAGAGGCTTTCAAGATTAAAGGTAGAATATTCTTTTCATCCTGAAAATGTTTGAATTTTACGGTCTCGTCCCTCGTTTTTAGAGGGATCCATCTGAACATAGTTAATAGAGTTAATTGTTTCGCGTAACTATGATCTGAAACGACTCTCTAACTACATGAAGTTTATCTGACTACAAATCAGTCGAATTTCTTGCAGTTAGAGAGTTGTTTCAGATTATTCAACGAACGATACACGATTTCTGAAATATTTCTGGGTGCCCACGTTTTTTCGATTCGCACTGTAAAATTGTCTTCAGCTAGTTCCTAAAAGCTTACATCGTGTACATGTATGAGCGATCGGTGTTTGAGATTAATCAGTCATTGTAGTTTTGCATGAAGGATTTCTTATTGATCAGTCTTCTTTTAACATGAAAACAACTCTTCATCGCGGTAGCTCCTTGGAATAATCTTGAATTGGATAATTTTTCGAAAAAAAGTTTGAATTTTATGAACTTATGTTATGGGGAATTTGAAGCTGAGCAGAGTGAGTTCAAAGACTTATTTGCATGAGCCCAAGATGATTGACGGCTCGGAAAAGAAGAAATGAAAACGAGGTTTTGCAGAGGGGGGTCGCGATGCAACAGTTATCGCTGTAATTTTTTCTTCTATTTTTTTACATTGCGAAGCACCTAAAAGTATTCCAGGAATGTTCTATTGTTCTTTGGCCAATCAGAAATGACCCTCTAACCACAAGATGATGGAAAGATAAGAATAACGTTTCTGATTGGTCAAGAAACATTTTGAAATATTTCTAGGTGGACACGTTTTTAGATTCGCACTGTGCAACTCCTCGAAAAATAGCTTTTTGTCCCTTCAATACTTCTCGAATATACTTCTTGAAATTTCGTATTTGAATCCCAGCATGAACCCTGTGCATGTAAGATAATATATATATATTAGTGCTGTACTTCACTGGTAGAGTCATAAGAACTTAGTTTCTATTGCTTTTATGATATAGTAGAAAATATTTTAAGATTATGAAAACGTTTTATTTTATGATTAAAATTGAGATTCTCCAAACTATGGGAAATAAGCGAATCACGTTTGTCGTACTTCATTCTCATTCTCATTCACGAAGAAGCAGAGTCTGACAAAGTTGTTTTCACAAAATTTTCTTGAAAAAATTATAAAAAGGATGTAATCATCAACATTATACAAAAAGGTTTGGGAAATCCGACTTTAAATTCAAACAGATTGAAGTGACAGTTCCTCAAGATTTATACGTTATGTGCACAACTTTGGACTCTACTTCAAAAACAACACTGGACTATTTTGTCAGATCTTTTTGAACTTCTTTTCCACATCTACAACAAAGCAAACCTCACATCCTGGGTAAGTTTATAGTTTTGTTATTTGAGGGATTGTTTAGGAACGTTTTTATTTCATTCCTAAGTGAAACCAGACTGTTTTCGGGCCGTAGTTTTCGTCGCTTTTCGATCTACTGACTGGCTGGAGGTTGCTTCGGCGAAAAATCTTTTCGGCAAACTTGCTCTAGCATTTCTCAAGGTATTTCATCGACTTTTACTTCTTTCACTCCATATCAGAGCACTATTCTAGTTGAAAAGTGTCTTTGGTTTAAATTTGACAGAAAGTTTTAGTTTAAGCTTATAACAAATTGTTCAAGCGTATTTGTAAACAAGAAAGCCTAGTCAGCAATTTTAGACAATGCTGCGAATTTCAACCTTGAGCAGGCACTGTACAGGTATATTTTGTACCTCTTTTTTCTTTTTATTTGAAAATAACAAAACTTTGTTGAATGAAAATTCACTACGAAAGATTAAAACAATCTTGAAAATCAGAAATTGCCCATTTTGTGCAGATTTTGGGGTTAAAATGTAGTAGAGAAACTTTCATTTGTGAGCTGTCAATCACAAACCATGTCTTTTTACCGGTGAAATAGAGCATAGGTTTTTGGAGTGAATTAGCCAATGAGAGCGCACGTACTATCTAAGCTGTATTATTATATAAGAGAATGTATGGGGATTTAGAACATGCTGTGTTTTATTTGGAAAAACGTAAATAAGAAATTGTCGACTTACCTGTTGTGTTATTATGTTTATTTTTTTTGACTCTTTTATGCATTTTCAGAGAGTTTTGAGCGGTATTTGCTGAAAAAATCCATCTTAAGGGGGTAGGATCATATATGACTTGTTAGTGCAAGTTTTCTATTACCACTAAGTCATGTGAAGTTGTCTGTGCCGCCATCGTGATGACATTGTAATATAGGACCTTTTTACCATTACAGCGGATATATTAAATTCTATTGTTCCAAGCAAGACACTTTTGCCCCCTTGGCATCCCATAATAGTTATTTAAGGTGACTGCCATATAATTTATTAAGAAGGTCTATGTTTTGGTGGATGTCAATCAAAGTGTTTCCTTCACATTCCATTAGCATAAAAGATGTACCACCAGGTGCACTGTATGTACCATGCATGATCTTCCATCAAAAACCTTATATGTTCGCCCCCCGGGGGGGGGGGGGGGAGGGGGTAACCCCCATGTTACTGACTATGCGGGGATGCTCCGCCCAAAAGGGGTAAGTTTTTCAGGCCACAGGTGTAGAAAAGGGTGGGAATTTGTGAATTTTGGCATAAAAGAGGGTGGCTTTTCTTCAAAAGTATATGAAAGGGGTACTTTTTCAGGCAAAAAAGTATATAAAAGGGGTAACTTTTTGCTGAAATTTGGTATATCAAAGGGTAAGGGGTCGAGAGTCCGAGCGGAGCATCCCCGTATAAAACGACCCGAAGTACCCCCCGGGATGTTCGCCTGGGCTCGGTATGTTCGGAGTCGAAGTCATTGAATGGCGGCATACCTCAGGTACGAACATGGCCCTCTCCTGTTTGCTGTTATGGTTACTGAATGACCTTGCTTCTACTTGGGGCCCTCGCATTAAGTTTGTCGATGACTTAACCACGTTAGAAATTATCCCTAGGAACTCGCCATCAGTGATGCAACTCATTAAATAATAATTAATATTTGATATTTAATTAAGTAATAATGTGTATATTGCGCAACTTCCTGTAATTCAGTTCATACTGAACTATATGTTCCCTGATGTCAAAACACTATGATTGTCCCAGCTCTAAATGTACTAATTAATATTGTTATATAGCTAATCATTTTGACTATATAACGAGCATTCTCATTGGTTGATAGGTGCTCACGTGATACTAGTTAAATCTAACTGTATCCCGACCGGGATACAAGTGCTCAAATTTTCTAAATTTTCTAAATTGACTTGTCTAAAATGATTAGCTATATAACAAAACGCTTAATGACTGATCCCTCGGGAAACCAGTTAGTTTTGTTTCCCTCGAATCTCAATGTTTCCCTCGGCCGGAGCCTCGGGAAACATTGAGATTCTCGGGAAACAAAACTAACTGTTTCCCTCGGGACCAGTCATTAAGTGTATATTATTATATATCCTAGTCAAACTCGTTTTCTTATTATCTCAATAACTCCCGCGCGGGTAATAAATGCACGTGATCAAAGCAAGAGAGGGGAATAATTTTTTTTTGTAAATAAAAAAAAATTTAAAATGAAGAGAAAATGTTTCTTCGTTTGACTAGAGTATATAATAAAACACTTAATGACTGATCCCTCGGGAAATCAGAGCCTCGGGAAACATTGACATTCTCCTGAAACAAAACTAACTGTTTCCCTCGGGACAAGTCATTAAGTGCTAATTATGCAACGTTGATTGAGCACCATTGAATAGAAGTCTTATGTTGTTTTAACAGAAAGTGAGCAGTTAACTGGATCAGCCAAAGCCAGAGGGGCATTCAACAAGCTGCTTACATTAAAAGAAGAAAATCCCAAAATGATAGAAAAGGGAGCTGTTGTTGCATCAAGTGGAAATCATGGGGCTGCATGTGTAAGAGACTGGTTCTTCCTATTACCATGGTGATAATCAAAACAAGACTGAGGTGTTCTTTAAATTGGGGATTTGAATTTGATTTATTTTTGCACCTGATTGATCCCTTTTGATCCTGCTATTGACCTTCCCATCACCCGCTGTAAGCCAAAGTTTCTCAAAGAATATACTAAAAATTAACAATTAAAGACCATGGAATACCTGTTATTGAAAATTGGGTGGCAGCCTCCACTACTATGCAGATGTCCTTGTATCATCATATAATGCTCTGTGGGCATGCAATTAAGCATTGCAGCCAATCTGGGGAATACGACAATAAGGAAATCTAAGTCCTTTATCTCCAAAGTCTCTGACAAGAAATCATATATATCAGCCTAGTTCCAAACCCTTTAGAAATGCCATTGATAGTCCCTTTCACAGTTCCCTGCACAATCTTGAAAGGTAGCTGTGCCTTTGCATCCAAGCAGGACCTGTACAAATGACGAGCTTGCAAAGATAGAGACATAATAGTGAATAATTGCTTCCTTTCAAGATGGTGCAGGGAACTGTAAAAGCTAGGGACTATTTCCCTGTGTGTGTGTGGTGTGTGGTGGGGGGTTTGAGGTATAGATGTACACATTGCATTTTTAAATAATATACTTACTGTGTATTATTACAAAATCATTCTATTTAATCAATCTTGTGTAGTCCAAGGCAATGCGTGCAATGGGGATTAAGGGAGTGATCTATCTACCAGAGATGACAGAGGATTTCAAGCTCAAGACGATAGAGCAGTTTGGTTCCACTGTAGTACAGTATGGTTCTACTTGTGCTGAAGCCGAAGCAAAGGCAAGAGCTGTCAGTAAGGTGAGGAAGGTCACAGGATATCTATGGATTCTAGATGATACTCCTTTTTACATTTCAGTTCAAATGGGCTTGAAATAATCGTTAACATACCTCTTTGGGATTTTTTTATTAAGGAAAAAGGAATTCCCTACATTTCACCCTCAAATGACTGGGATGTCATAGCTGGTCAAGGTACTTTAGGGTATGTGAGTTTTAAGATCATTTCGTTATATAGTGTTGTCTTAAAAGAGAGAGGGGGGCTTAATAAATTTCTTCCATCAATAGCTTATAAATGCTTAGAAATCTATCAAAAATAATAAATTATTATTTCAGGTATGAGCTTTACCAAGACCTCCCTGCAATTGATGTATTGTTTGTAGCTGTGGGTGGAGGGGGTATCATCGGTGGTATGGCAGCTTATCTCAAGTCTGTAAAACCCAGCATCAAGGTACATAAAATCCTAGTATGATTGTATAATGTCTTAAGTTAATTGCCAGTTACAGAGACACATTAGTGTAGGCCAGGGCCTGGGGGGGGGGGGGGGGGGGGGGGAAGGGAACTATAACTTTTACTTTCGCATGCAGGGCCAGAGGACTCAAGTTTTTATTCCAATTTATTCCAATTCAAAATCTTACAATGGCACGTTTTAGAGCAAAAGATAGGGGGGGGGGGGGGGGGTTCAAGACTTCCCATCCTCTCTTTCTCCAAGGGGCCTGAAAACCATAGAAACCTGTTATGTCTATCCCGCGCAAAACACTTGCCTGACTGTTTACTCTTTGAACAGTTTTGCTTATTGTTCTTCCATTACCAAAAAAAAAAAAAAAAAACATGTAGAGATGCAGGATGCAGAATCTGAGAATTGAACCTGGCCCACCTTTAATGATTCCCAAATAGAATAGAAAATTGATTGCATGGATAAGCATACATTTGTTGTGTTCTCCTGGTTATAAACCATA
The DNA here is from genome assembly GCA_023349425.1 of Anthopleura sola. NCBI lineage: Eukaryota > Metazoa > Cnidaria > Anthozoa > Actiniaria > Actiniidae > Anthopleura > Anthopleura sola. The sequence continues at coordinate 5,400,774 of JALHLI010000016.1, read as the reverse complement.
AGCTCGATTCTAACTATAGGTCATTGGATGTGAGACAGACCAGTCTCCTGTTATGTCAGAATCACAAAAAGCTGGCAAGATATTGGAAATGCCATACAAGGACACTTTGTCAGATGGAACTGCTGGTGGTATCGAGCAAGGAGCGGTGAGTTTGAAGTATTACCACCTACTTTATGTCATTGCTACGCGCTCAACTTTGTTGTTATTGTTGTGCAAGTTTGCTGATTCTTTCCATCAATCAAATTGTTCAGAATTTATCTAAGTCATGCGTTTGGATGGAATCTCTAAGAAGACCTGGGCAAAATGGCAACGATCTGACTTGGAACCTTGTCTTTTCTAGTGGGTTATCCGCATTCATGGTTTCATAGTTGTTATTTACACTGTGTATTCAGGAGCCAATCAAAATGCAGCGTTTGTAATATAGTCTACTGGATTGCCTTATAAATATTTAGCAAGGCGAAAAAATATTGTGTGTGTGTTGGGGGGGGGGGGGGGGGGGCTAGGTATTTTTATTAACAGTATTAAAAGTATTTTTAGTAACAGACCTAAAGCTTTCAGTGTTTCAATATACAGTACATCCAAAATTATTGGGGGACCGGGTCCCCAAGCCTCCCCCCCCCCCCCTGCTGCGGCCCTGTTGCGGTTGTTGTCTCATATTCACCAATTGTGTTATAATATATTTGTTTAAGGTAACATTTGATCTGTGCAAAATGGTTGTTGACCAGTGGGTGGTAGTGACAGAAGAGGAAATCAGTAAAGCAATATATAATGTTATGAAACACCATCACAAGGTAAGATGTACTTGATACACATGGTTAACCACTCAGATGATGGTGGCGAGGATGGTGATGCATACGATAGTTACAGTAACACTTTTCCACTGGTTTGTATATAGCTCCCTCCCTTTCCCCTCCCCCTCCAAAAAAACAAAAGCACTGCAGGCTACTGTAGTTTGTATGACACCATCACTCACCGACCGCGACAACTACATTCGGTATTCCCAAATGACATGTTGATTTGATGAAGGAAATTAAGCTGGAGCGCTCATATATAGTAAAACCTTGCTAATTAATTGTCATACTTCTTAAAACACGTCTCTCGATATGTTACCCTGTGTGCCAGAGGTCCTCTCGTTCTGTGAGCTTGATGCCAAACTGGAGCAAGAGAAGCTACGCCAGGGTATTTTTTTGCCTATCCCTGTATGCCCTTTTTATTTCTATAACAAAGTTCAACATGCCTCCCTTACACCAGTTTTTGGATTTTAGATTATAGAGGGTTCTGCAGGTATAGCTGTAGCGGCATACATCAAGACTAAAGAACAGCATGTCGGCAAGACTGTGGCAATACTGTCTTGTGGTGGCAATATTAGTATTGAAAGGATCAAAGATATTATCAAAGCACATGGATAAAACCAACAGAATTCATTGTAATCTATTTTAACATTGAAAAAAATAAAATGTTCCCAGATTCTCAAATATTTGAATCAAAGGTTTACTTGTGTTCCTCAATTTGAATCAAAACCTTACTATTGTTGCTCAAGTTCGGACTTGTTTCAGTCATTCCCATGGTAACTAAATTGGATGTTAGAGCTAACAATGGGGTGGTGTTTTCTTTAGTTTCTGCATGAAGGCAACCTTTTAGTATACTTCCCCCAGGAAAGGATAGTCTGCAGGGCATTACAAGCTAACATTGGCAACCCCATATAGCAGTTAGTTGACATAATGAATGCACAGACACTGATGGCACAATCACACCCTGAATTGATGGGTTGCAAGCGTTCCCAAGAGTCAAAAGACAAAAACATGGCAGCCATTTTGGTGCTGTTAACAATGGATGCTAATGAGAAATCTTTTTTTAATTGGCACTAACGCTCCCTGAGAGACCACGATAAAGTGATCGAAGAATATCCCCTTCACAATCTCCCTAGCTGTGTCATCTTGAATGAGACATCGGATGACCTTGCAATGATAAAGCTGTCCAAGGTGTTAAAAAAGGTCTCTTTATATCATTGCAAGGTCAACTCATGTCGTGCTTTAATTAAAATGCACAGCTACCTTTCAAGATGGCAAAGGGAACTGTGAAAGGGACTATCAACCAACGGAATGTAAATGTTATGGTTAGCAGCAAAGAGGTGAGAAAATGAGTTGCATCCTTCTGAGGTTACAGAAACAAAAGAAACACTCTGAGGTTCTTATCACTACTTTCTTCATTGTCTAAATTTTACCCAAAACAGCTGTAAAGTGACTAATACTGGTTTTATTCAATTACATACTGACAGTAGTTACGTTATACATTAATGTATTTGTGCACTGAACATGAAAGAATGACACAAAGCATAGAGAAAAGAGGTTTTTCAAAGTGTTTCTTCTCTGTATCTACTAAAACTGTTGCACAAACACCATTTTTTGGAACTGTGTAAATTACAATTACTATTGTGTTTTACTTGATGCCTTCTTTGTTTCTTCTGCTTTTTTATTTTCTTCCTCATTTAATGCAATTAACTGTTCTACTAAGGGATGTCTTGTTATCCTCTCTGGTTATTCTTGGCTCACTTGACCAGAGGGAAGATTGGTGACTAATATGGGTATATACAAAATGGCGGTTACTCCACGAGCGCCAGATTCGCCTCCATGTTTGGATTAAAACTAACGCTTTATTTTGTTTTCAACGGTCGAATAAATTTGCTTTATTTTGGTACGGCTGTCCTTTAGTAGTGAATAAATATCTAGCTCCGATTTCAATCTCGTGATGTTTGTCTGTTTAATATTAAGAACCGATCGTGGGTCACTCGGAAATAATCGGTAACGTACTTAACGAGGTCCCGAAGGAGAGAAGAGGAACAGGGTACGAAGCTAGGGGATCGGGTATTCTTCGAGTTACGCGCTTCGAGTTACGCGCATCGAGTTAAGCGCTCGACCACACCCACGTTTGCCTTTGCCACGCCCTGCGCGTAACTCGAAGACACTAAAGGTTGTTTGTGAGTTCGAGAATACCCGCCCACGAAGCTAGCCTTAATCCTATTGTTTTCAGTCTGCCGAAATCCGTACTAGGTTTACGTCACTGCTATGGACATTGATGACAGATTTTCCAGTTCGGCCAGGTCTCGTAGTTCTCGTAGGTCTCGTCACATGAAACCACTAATCTGTCAGTCTGTCATATCGTTGACATAAATTTATTAAGGGACGGACCATTAGATAGTTGATGGGGGGGGGGGGGGGGTTGCGTAAATCCCCCAAAAAATATCGCGCAAGCTCTAAAAAAAAAAAAAAAAAAAAATTGAGCAGGCTCTTCTGTGCGAAAAAAAAAAAATAAAAAAAAATAAAAAAATAAAAAATCGAGCAAGCACAGGTAAAAGGTACGAACTTTAACTTTATAAATATGTTGTGAATGCCCCTCTCAAATTAATGGGAATCGTATTTCCGAGGGTCTCAATTTCCAAAATTTTTCGGGGGACATGCCCCCAAACTCCCTACGTTTGCCCGCCTTTCCAAATAGAATTCGGTCCCTGATAATGCATAATCGGCATTGAACATCAGAATATAATAAACTAGAACAGAATTCCAACTGCACTGTCTATAGCAGTGTCCATAGCAGTGTCCATAGGTTGTCCATAGCAGGGGAGAGTAATGGACCGTGGGGGAATGGAACGAAAACTAAAAACGGCTGCTAAGGAGACTTCTCATTCAGACCAAGATATATTTTAACGGGGTACCTGGATGAAAACGCCCCCATTTTCGAAAGTCCGAATAATACAAATATTTGAGGATAATATTACTCAACTATGATCAGGAAAACCAAATTTGCGAAAATTTTAGCCTGGGAGCCACTTGCAGTTGAGAAGAATAGATGTCGTCATTTAATGACGTCATTTACTCACAATTTAGATGCTGAAAAAAGTGAACAATTTTTACCCACCACTTTTAACTGTGAAGAAAATATGTTGCTTGGATACAATTACAGCCATATAGATAGGTTTAACCAAGTTTCAAAACATTTCCAATTTCCATCGATTTTCGTCCAAGTGCCCCTTTAAAGTATTTTAGATTTATATCTGCCTTAGGATGATTTCTTACTTTAAAACTAGCATAAAAGTGTGAATAAAATATACTTTTCTCGTTATATATGAGTTCTAAACGGCGAAAGTGGTCCCTAGCCTAGCAATCTCTCATTGAAGTCATCAGTCCATGCAAGAGGTTAAGAGAGTCAGACAATCCTTTACACATCCAATCTCCTTTGTGATTCCAGCAACACCAGATTTTCCAGAAATCTTGGTTATGTATATATCGGAGGTTATGTGTGGAAGATATGGAAGAAGACGGTTTATAATATTTGTTTACACTTGGACATCTAGATAAGATGCAACTGATACAAATGCGAATAAATAATATAATTCATCCTCCCTCTGGTCCCCTCTGGTGCTTTGCTTTTGTCAGTAAAGATTTTGAACCCAGTCTCTGGTGTAACACATTTGCTGAAGAGACACTGGGACTGTTGGGATACAAACAGATTTTCTCTAGCTCAAATTTTCGCCTGCATCGATATCCCCCTGGTCGTATTGTCGCTCACATTCTAGGCGCCACAAGTACATTTCAGTACACCCCGTAGTGTAAATTTCAACACCTTCATCATGCAACTAGATGTTTTAAAGCAAAAGTCTATTGATGCCTATAAAAGAATGCGTTCAAATGTTCGACATACTGCGATAGATTATTCCCCGTGGCTTAGTGCATCAGGAGAAGCCAACGTCTATATCAAATGGGGTGAGTTTATCATGTATCATCGAAGTATAAAGGCTATTTTCTTGTTTACAGAGGTCCTTGAATCTATTTTATTCCTACTGTATGTTACTGTTTTTTTGCTTGTATTCAAAGCATTTTTAACGACAGATGCATCCTGTCACGCAATCCCTATGCTCGTGACCTATAAGTGAATATAACAGGCTTCGTGCTACTCCTTTACCTTAAACTCCTTGAAAACTCAAGGGCAGTTGAAAAGCCCTTAAATTTCTTAAATTATTTATCATATCTATTTAATTGCCACGTGCGCCAGAGTCGCCGTTTCAAAACTTCGGTTGGATTTAAATTTGGTCTTTTCTGCTTTTCTGAACCGTCAATCATCTTGGGCTTATGCAAATTCGTCTATGTAGCTCGCTCAACTTCGGCCATCAAACATGTTTTTTGTTCGAAAATCTAAAAGGATTCGGGAATATTCCAAGGAGTTGCGATGGATAGCTGTTTTCGAGTCTTCTTTTTGTCAAATATTCATGCCATTCTTGGAGGTAAATAATCCTCATTACATAAACCTCAGGATTGTGCTACAAAGTTTTTCATGATCTCGAGCTGCATGTTGAGATGGACGAGGTAAGTAGTCATGGCAACGGTGATATATTCACATGTGAAGGATATCATATCTTCACAGTGTAGAATGTACGAAGTTTTAGACACCGGATAAATCCTGGTATTTCATCGATATCTATATAATAAATTATATTTAGCTTTCTTCGAAAGTTTCGGCAGCAACCTGTTGTCGTACTAAATCATTATAGTGGTTAAGCATGCGTAGTCTTTTTCAAATTAAAAATGTCTTGAGCGTCTTGAGCTAGTTCCTTAATAATCCGAAATATGAAGCTTATGCACTAGTCAGAATGAGTCAGTGTAATCCCCCGCCCCATGGTACCTGGGGAATACGGGGAATTAGCGGGGATATAGCGGGGCATTAGATGGGATTTTATTTAGCACTTACATGGACACGAGTTTTGAGCGGTGTTTGCTGAAAAAATCCATCACTAATTATAAGATATATATAATGACTTGTCATCACTAAGATATAATGACTTGTCTTGCTTACAAGAGTCAAAAATAACAGAATAACATAACAAGTAAGTCGACAATTTCTTATTTACGTTTTTTCCAAATAACTGATACAGCATATTCTAAATACCCATACATTTTCTTATAAATATATTGAGCTTGGGTTGCCTGTGCATAGATGACCCCGGCCCAAAAAAGGTATTTAATTTTTTTTTTTTTTCAAAAAAGTGTTTTGATTTTTTTCAAAAAAGTGTTTAAATCTTTTTCAAAAATCATGAAAAACTGTTTAAAAAAATAGATTTTACCCAAAAAGTGTTTGAAAAAGGATGGCCCTTAACAGGCTCCGTGGTTAGCTGTGACATGAACACTGTACTCAAGAACTAGTGACCATGTACAAGGCAAGTTGAAATTAAATTATAGACTTTCTAGGAGAGTGCAGTATTTCAGCCTTAGAAACAATTTGAATAAATTGCTCATCTTAAAAGGGGGGGGGGGGTGGTTTCTAAGGGGGTAGGGTCATTTGACCATTTCTCGAGCTGCATGTTGAGATGGACGAGGTAAGTAGTCATGGCAACGGTGATATCTTCACATGTGAAGGATATCATATCTTCACAGTGTACTGTTAACTTAGTACAAATTTTCTATTACCACTAAATCATGTGAAGTTGTCTGTGCCGCCATCGTGATGACATAGCAATATAGAACCTTTTTACCATTACAGCGGATATATTAAATTCTATTGTTCTAAGCAAGACACGTTTGCCCCCTTGGCATCCCATAATAGTTATTTAAGATGACTGCCATATATAATTTAGTATGAAGGTCTACGTTTTGGTGGATCAGTCAATCAAAATGTTTCCTTCACATTCCATTGGCATAAAATATGTACAGTGTACTACTACCAGGCATACTGTATGTACCATGCATGATCTTTCATCAAAAACCATATAATTATGTTCCCTGATGCCAAAACACTCTGATTTCCCCAGCTCTAAATGTACTAATTAATATTATGCAACGTTGATTGAGCACCATTGAATAGAAGTCTAAAAGTTGTGTTGTTTTAACAGAAAGTGAGCAGTTAACTGGATCAGCCAAAGCCAGAGGGGCATTCAACAAGCTGCTTACATTAAAAGAAGAAAACCCCAAAATGATAGAAAAGGGAGCTGTTGTTGCATCAACTGGAAATCATGGGGCTGCTTGTGTAAGAGACTGGTTCTTCCTATTACCATGGTGATAATCAAAACAAGACTGAGGTGTTCTTTAAATTGGGGATTTGAATTTGATATATTTTTGCACCTGATTCCCTTCTGATCCTGCTATTGACCGGCCCAATACCCGCTGTAAGCCAAAGTTTCTCAAAGAACATACTAACAATTATAGACCATGGAATACCATCGAAAATTGGGTGGCAGCCTCCACTACTATGCAGATGTCCTTGTATCATCATATAATGCTCTGTGGGCATGCAATTAAGCATTGCAGCCACTCTGGGGAATAAGACATTGCAGGACCGCTTTATAAGGAAATCTAAGTCCTTTATCTAATTTAGCTCTCAAGTCTCTGACAACAAATATTATATCATATATCAGCCTAGTCCAAACCCTTTAGAAATGCCATTGATAGTCCCATTCACAGTTCCCTGTACAATCTTGAAAGGTAGCTGTGCCTTAATTTGCATCAAAGCAGGACAGACGATGAGCTTGCAAAGATAGAAAGATAATAGTGAGTATAATTGCTTCCTTTCAAGAAGGTGCAGGCGGAACTGTGAAAGGGACTATTTCCCTCTGTGTGTGTGTGGTAGGGGGTTTGTGGTATAGATTTTATCTAGATCGAAGTACACATTTTTATTGCATTTTTAAATAATACTTACTGACAGTATATTATTACAAAATCATTCTATTTATTCAATCTTGTGTAGTCCAAGGCAATGCACGAACTTGGGATTAAGGGAGTGATCTATGTACCAGAGATGGCACCGGATTTCAAGTGCAAGATGATAAAGCAGTTTGGCTCCACTGTTGTACAGTATGGTTCTACTTGTGCTGAAGCCGAAGCAAAGGCAAGAGCTGTCAGTAAGGTGAGGAAGGTCACAGGATACCTATGGTTTCTAAATGAAACTCATTTTTACAGTGCAGTTCAAATGGGCTTGAAATAATCATGACTTTTTAAATTAAACATATACCTCTTTGGGATTTTTTTATTTAGGAAAAAGGAATTCCCTACATTTCACCCTCAAATGACTGGGATGTCATAGCTGGTGAAGGTGCTTTAGGGTATGTGAGTCTTAAGATCATTTCTTTATACTATAGTGTTGTCTTAATTAAAAGAGAGAGAGAGAGGGGGGGGGGGTGGGGCTTAATAAATTTCTTCCATCAATAACTTATAAATGATTAGAAATCTATCAAACATAATAAATTATTATTTCAGGTATGAGCTTTACCAAGACCTCCCTGCAATTGATGTATTGTTTGTAGCTGTGGGTGGAGGGGGTATCATCGGTGGTATGGCAGCTTATCTCAAGTCTGTAAAACCCAGCATCAAGGTACATAAAATCCTAGTATGATTGTATAATGTCTTAAGTTAATTGCCAGTTACAGAGACACATTAAAATAGGAATGCTCTAGATATACAGTAGGTATATAGCTATCAGGTTGCTTCATGTTGATGAGACAATATATTATACCATAATATCATGCAAACATACTGTACATGTATAGCCTCGATCTGTTGCAGGTGTTTTATGTGCCACATAAAACGTCTGCAATATTATGGAGGCTAAAGCAGACACTTGCACATCATGTAATTTATAGTTTTGTAGTGTAGACCATGGGGGGGGGGGGGTGGGGGGAGGGGAGAGGAGAGAGAGAGAGGGAACTATAATTTTTACTTTCGCATGCAGGGCCAGAGGACTCAAGTTTTTTAATCCAATTCAAAATCTTACGATGACAAGTTTTAGAGCAAAAAATGGGGGGGGGGGGGGGTTAAGACTTCCCACCCCTTTCTTCCTCCAGGAGGCCTGAAAACCATAAAAACAAAACACTTGCCTGACTGTTTACTCTTTGAACAGTTTTGCTTATTGTTCTTCCATTACAAAAAAACAAAACAAAAAACAAAAAAACAAACAATGAATTACAATTTGATCAAACAGCCTCTAGGATGATAAAAGTTAGGGCAGGGCTAACTCACAGATTGAATTGGAATTTAGTTTGAAGAGGGAGAAAAACTGGAGAACACTGAGAAACATCCTCAAATAAAGGGAGATATCAAAACATACTGATAGTGATACTCATGTACATGGGTGATGCAGAGTCTGAGAATTGAACCTGGCCCACCTTTAATGATTCCCAAATAGAATAGAAGTTTGATTGCATGGATAATCATACATTTGTTGTGTTCTCCTGGTTATAAACCATAAGCTCGATTCTAACTATAGGTCATTGGATGTGAGACAGACCAGTCTCCTGTTATGTCAGAATCACAAAAAGCTGGCAAGATATTGGAAATGCCATACAAGGACACTTTGTCAGATGGAACTGCTGGTGGTGTGGAGCAAGGATCGGTGAGTTTGAAGTATTACCACCTACTGTATTTCATTGTACGCGCTCAACTTTGTTGTTATTGTTGTGGAAGTTTGCCGATTCTTTCCATCAATCAAACTGTTTAGAATTTATTTAGGTCATGTATTTGGATGGAATATCTAAGAAGCACTGGGCAAAATGGCAACGATCTGACTTGGAATCTTGTCTTTTCTAGTGGGTTATCCGCATTCATGGTTTCATAGTTGTTATTTACATGTATTCAGGAGCCAATCAAAATGCAGCATTTGTAATATCGTCCACTGGATTGCCTAATAAATATTTATTAGAGCCTAATGTTTTTGATTTTGTTTGCACAAGGCTGTAGCAAGGCAAACATATATTGTGGGGGGCTAGGTCAAAAGTATTTTTTGTAATAGATCTAAAATTTTCACTGTTCAATATACAGTACAGTACATCCAAAATTATTGGGGGGCCAGGCCCCCAAGGCTTCCCCCTGCTGCGGCTGTAGTCTCATATTCACCAATTGTGTTATAATATATTCAAGATAACATTTGACCTGTGCAAAATGGTTGTTGACCAGTGGGTGGTAGTGACAGAAGAGGAAATCAGTAAAGCAATATACAATGTTATGGAACACCATCATAAGGTAAGATGTACTTGATACATATGGTTAACCAGATGATGGTGGCAAGGCTGGTGATGCATATGATAGTTACAGGAGCACTTTCCAACTGGTTAGTTTAGGTTAGTTTTTTTTTTTGGGGGGGGGGGGGGGGAGGGGGGACTGGGGAGGAGAGAGGGTGCTTCCTTTCCCCTTCCCCTCCCCCCAAAAAACAAAAGCACTGCTATGCAGGCTAGTTTGTATGACACCATCACTCACTGACTGCCACAACTACATTCAATATTCCCAAATGACATGTTGATTTGATGGAGGAAATTAAACTGGAACGCTCATAATAAAACCTTGCTATTTATTGTCATGCTTCTTAAAACACGTCTCTCGATATGTTACCCTGTGTGCCAGAGGTCCTCTTGTTCTGTGAGCTTGATGCCAAACTGGAGCAAGAGAAGCTACGCCAGGGTAATTTTTTGCCTATCCCTCTATGCATATTTTATTTCTATAACAAAGTTCAAAATGTTTCCCTTACACCAGTTTTTGGATTTTAGATTATAGAGGGTTCTGCAGGTGTAGCTGTAGCGGCATACATCAAGACTAAAGAACAGCATGTCGGCAAGACTGTGGCAATACTGTCATGTGGTAGTAATATTAGTATCAAAAGGATCAAAGATATTATCAAAGCACATGGATAAAACCAACAGAATTCATTGTAATCTATTTTAACATAAAATAAAATGTTCCCAGATACTAGTGTTCCTCAATTTGAATCAAAGGCTTACTGGTGTCGCTCAAGTTTAGACTTGTTTCAGTCATTCCCATGGTAACTAAATTGGAAGTTAGAGCTAACAATTGTATGGATAGCAGGAAAGAGGTGAGAAAATGAGTTGCCTCCTTCTGAGGTTACAGAAACAAAAGAAACACTCTGAGGTTTTTATCTACTTTCTTCATTGTCTAAATTTTAACCCAAAACAGCTGTAAAGTGACTAATACTGGTTTTATTCAATTCGATACTGACAGTAGTTACATTATACAATAATGTATTTGTGCACTGAACATGAAAGAATGACACAAAGCATACAGAAAAGAGGTTTTTCAAAGTGTTTCTTCTCTGTATCTACTAAAACTGTTGCACAAACACCATTTTTTTGAACTGTGTAAATTACAATAATACTATTGTGTTTTACTTGATGCTTTCTTTGTTTCTTCTGCTTTTTTATTTTCTTCCTCATTTAATGCAATCAGCTGTTCTACCTCCTTGGATTTTAGGATCCTAAGGAATGTCTTGCCATCCTCTCTGGTTAATGTTGCTATTTCAACTAAAACAAAAAAAAATATTGGATGAGAGTTAAGACACTAGGCCATGTGGGATAGGCTCAGAGATAATAATATACGTAATGGATAAGTTGCGAAAAAAAAATATGATGAGTAAGAATATAATATATTAGTTGCCATATGGTAACTGTGAAATGTATATGTGATCGTACTATACTGAATGGACCCAGATGGGAATCGAACCCACGACCCTCCGTATTCTAGTTGGACGCTCTACCACTGAGCTGCTGGAGACTCTAATGGCGAGTAGGTCGTTAATGTGGGTTTAATTGTGACAAACGTACTGTATAAGCTACAGTCACAGAAATGTCTAAGGAAAATACATGATGATAATGTTGGTTTGCGTATGATGATGGAATATGAAATGTATATGTGATCGTACCATACTGAATGGACTCAGAAAAAATTCTGAGCCCCAGATGGGAATCGAACCCACGACCCTCCGTATTCTAGTTGGATGCTCTACCACTGAGCTGCTGGAGACTCTAATGGCGAGTAGGTTGTTAATGGTAACTGTATATGGTAACTGTATTAATCTTAATGTACACCAATGTATACATACCTTTATCAGGGGTAAGTTTTGTGACATCTAAGGTCTTACTAAGGACTTTGATTGACAGCTGTAGAGCATCTTTGAGTACCACAGCATCTTCTTTGTACTCTTGTTTGAGCATTGACACAGCAGCCTTAAATACACAAGTTACAAATTCAGAATGTTACATTTGAAAATTGTCCATTGAATCCTAAGAATGAAGTGATTCATGCCCTGATAGCATGGGTGCCGGAGTTGAGGAAGTGAGCTCATATGTTTCACTTACTAGTACTGACTGAACCATACTGACTTACCCTGTGTACAGTACTGTACATGTTACGTTACCATAACACCAAAATGGTTTCCATTTTGTTTTTTTGTACAATTAATTCAGTCATAAGGTTCGAATAACATAATGAAAATATAACCATGTAACTATGGTTACGCTGATATGGATAATAAGTGATGTATGTATAAGGCTGAGACAAGGGCCCAGGGCCTTCCTTAGTAGCTCAATTGCTTCATATGCTATGATAGTCTCCTTCACAGTTACCTGCAGCATCTTGAAAGACCAGCTGTGCATTTACGTTGAAGTGAGACATGAGGTGACATTGCAATGATAGATACCTTTCTTAACACCTTGGACAATTGTTCACGTCTCTATCATTGCAAGATCACCATTGATCTTGCTCTTATGCAAAGCCATGGCTACCTTTCAAGATGACACAGGGAACTGTGAAGGGCACTTAAGTATATTTTCCCTAACTGCTCTACTGGATCCGGTTGTACAAAGGGTGAATAGCGCTATCCGATGGATAAATCCTTATCCAGTGGATAAGTTGATGCTGTTATCCAATATATTTATCCACTGGATAAGATTTATCCATTGGATAGCACTTTTCACCCTTCATACAACTGGGCCCAGTATAATACTACATGTAGCTAAAGTTCATGACTAACCACACTGTTATTGCCAATGCAAGTTGCTTTCCATCCACTGTAGTTGCCACTGGGATCACTCTGGTACAACTGAAAGCCATAATGTTTGTCCCAACCCACATATAGTATAGACACACCAAATGGCCGAAGACCTGAAAAAGGTAAAGCAGATACATGTACTAAATGTTGTGATCCACCATGTTTAACATCTCTAAATAAGAAGACATGACTACAGTACCATCTTAAATGTATGTGGCCATTTGAGCCATGAGAAGGTCTCTAACATTTGCAGATTTTTCAGTCGAATAAAAGTGATTAAGACCTACTCAGTCATTTCCAGACCCTGAGTGTTGGTCCGACTGGGGCTTAAATCCATGACCTCCCACGTCACAAGATATCAATCTGGTTCAATTCCTACCAATCAAGCCATCCTGCAGGTAGCAGTGAAATCTACATACCAGGCTCAAATGTGAAACTTGGCAGCATAGTCAAATACTACAGTAGGGTACATGCAGCTGACTTAAACTGGTTAATTAACAACCGATGAAGGTTTAACTAACATGAAGGCTTCAACATGTATATTAGTGCTGTTAATTAAATATACTTACCACCAAACTGAGTGTAAGCTTGTTTTAAGTCGCACAAGGAACTGACCATCTGTTCACAGGGAATTGGTTCTTGATATTCTAATTGATATCTGAGATGAAGAAAACATTTCCCTACAATTGACCTTTCAGATAAACAAGCACTGCTAGATATTCACACTGTGCCACTGGTATGCTCTATATGGAATCTTGTGGATATAAGAAACTGACATAACATCAGATTGTTTAAAAGATGATTTCCGAGATGGCATTAAGGGATTCAAGGGTGGCATATAGTGGTAGTATACACTTGCTTCTTAACTCTGGGGTCTTGGGTTTGATTTCAATGCAGACTCTGTATGTGAGTAGAGTTTGTTTGGTCTCTCCATTGATTAGAGGGTTTTTCTATGTTTTTTTTCTATGTTTTTTTTTCTATGTTTTTTTTTTATGTTTTTTTTTCTATGTTTTTTTTCTATGTTTTTTTTTCTATGTTCTTTTTCTATGTTTTTTTTCTATGTTTTTTTTTCTATGTTTTTTTTTTTTCTATAGGTTTTTTTCTTTTTCTATGGGTTATACAGTTTTCCTCCCTCCACAGAACCTAACATACAATAAAATCCAATTTGATCTGTGAGTTGGTCGTGCCCTGACTTTGAACAGCCCAGTGGTTGTTCAAGGGTCAATCTGTGAGTTATTAATAGCTATATAGCCATGGCCTGAATTTGATCAGCTCAGAGGTTTCAAGGTATGCCTGTATAAAATCTGAATTTGAAGAATTACTTTTGAATCTGTGTTGTTTAATATTATTATTCCAATATTTATTTATTAAGTTATACACCAACCTTTGAGCAATGAGTCTCAACTTGTTTGTCAAAACATTGGCATCAGATGTAATACCAGCCACACTGCAGGCCATGTCACTAGAAAACAATATTAAAAATATAATAAGAAAATATATTATGTGTTTTTGACATTATCCAGATAATAAGCCATCTAACCAGGTCTATCTTTAGACTACAACTGTACAAAAGTTTTGAAAAAAATATGTAAAGAAATAACCAGGGTTCCCACTCATCTTCAAACTTAAATTCCTTGACTTTTCAATTACCAAAAAACATTTTTCACTGAACATACAGTACTGTGCACTTATTTTATGAAAAATGATAGTTCAACCACAGGAAGCCCAATAATTAATAATTCAAAATGGTTTTGTGAAGGCTGACAGAAATTCCGTGACTTTTAACTGACTTGGAAAAATTGCAAAAATTCACTGACCAAAATCAAAATTCCCTGACCTGAAAAAAAATTCAGAATTCACTAACTTTTCCCCGACTGTGAGAACCCTGATCATTTTTACTACACTTCTTTTCCATAACAAGCATAAGAACTTATCATAAAAAAAGTTTGTTTCAGTGAACGTTAATGAAGGGCATTTCCATGACAAGGAAACACATTCCATAACTTTTATCTTAATTAATATCTTAACCAAAACCTACTTTGTCACAATGGAAAATTTTACAGTTCTGCAAGTGCTATTTATAAGTTAAACAATTAACAATAAGATAAACAATTTCTGAAAGTATGTACATACAGACATTTGACTTACTCATGAAGTTTATAAATCTTTTCTGAAATAAACACTTCATCTAAGAGTTTATTCGTATTACGTCGTTCTGCAGCCAGGACAATACCATCATTGGCTAGAATGCCTAGACAAGTGCCGGCATGACCTATAGCCTCCATGGCATATTCAACCTGGTATAGACGCCCTAAACAATTAAGACATTTACTTTAATGAGCTATCAGGAGTTACATTCAGCAATATATATTGTCATTTTTGGCTTAATGCACATGGGTAATTTATAAGAATTATTTCCAGTACTCCAGTTTCAAGATGAATTGACCTAATTCATTGTGATTCAGTATTTTCCCATATATAAAGACCATGTGTCATTCCCTGGAGCCGGTTGTACGAAGCCTGGATAAAGTTATCCACCGGATAAGAGTTATCCATTGTATAGAATTTGTATAGGTTTTATCCGCTGGATAAGGATTTATCCGCTGAATAGCGCTATTCAGGCTTCGTACAACCGGCCCCTGGAGGATAAGATTCTTTGTTTAAGTTGCATCCATATTTATGTGTCTTCTCAAATAAATGATACTCTTGGGAATGACACATTGACTGTAATGGGAAAACATTGCAGCACAATGAATAAGGTTTATTTTCTGGTTTATGAGGTTAACATGATGTTACAAGAATTTGAACCTCTTATTCTTCCCCATTACTCCCACGAGTACATGTAGCTCATGTACAAACAACATGGTTTGAAAAAAAATAAAGTTTGCTTGTATCATGTTTGTATGATTCTCCCTACGTACCTTCAGGCGAGAAGATAGTCGTTCTTGTATCATATCTTCGAGACTGTTACAATAAAAATCATTTCAAGATTAGTAAAATAAAATTTATCGAAAGACATTTTCAACTTCAAGGTAAAAGACTCCAGCCGGTCACGTGTGATACAAAGGCAATTTTTGCCACCAAAACACAAACCAAAGGCTAAGAAAAGAAACTCATAGACTTCATAGACTCATAGACTACATATTTCGGGTGCCGGTGTATATAAATTAGTTCTATAAGGAGATCAATTTAGTGTACAAATTCGACAATTTTTCTTACCATTTTGAAAGAAGTTCTGGGAGAATGACAGTGCAAAACACGATTAGGACTGGGAATGACCAACTCCTGGGCATATTTTGCTCAGTGATACCGCTAACTATAGTACCGCGGGCCTTGGATTGCGCCATTCGAAGCAAGATGGCGGACGAACCGCAATAATATCACAAATTATTTATTCTCTTTTCCTATCGGTTTTTATTAATACGATATCTTAAAATGAGGACGAATTCAGCTGAGCACATTTCTTTACTTCAAAGAAATCCAAAAAATATCAGAAATATATGTATTTTAGCCCATGTAGATCATGGTGAGTATTGTGACCAAGATATTTTTGCTGTTCAGTTTTCGTTTTTCAATTTTTTATTTTGGAGATTTTATCTAACTGTAGCTTTTTATATAGGTAAGACTACGTTAGCAGATGCTCTTGTTGCTAGTAATGGAATTATTTCGTCGCGGCTGGCTGGAAAGGTATTCTCCATCAATCTTATTGTACTTTTATGTGGCTTCTTGCACGTGAACCTTACTGCAATTTTCATGTTTGTACACGAACGGGGTTAGAATTTCATTTTTTTAATGACATCATAAACTTATATTGTGCATGGAGCAGCTACAAGATAAATTGAGAAAACACAAGATAACATGTCAAAAAGTGCCTTATTGAAAGCATCATACGACTTTATCATTATTAATTTTTTTTTCTAAAAAGGGAACTACATGTAGCCAGAAAATGCGAGTTCAATTACTTTTTACTTGATATTTGTAATATTTAACTCGCATTTAGCCACTTGTGGGAAATTCGAACCCTGATGAATGTAAGGTGGTTATTGTATGGACTTAAGGGAATAATATTATTTATTGCTTTATAATATTGAATTAGAATTACTCATAATTCTAATTTGAATAAAAGTTATTAAAGATTTTTGTTTATATAATGATTCCTCATCCTGTTTGTGCACATCTGACATTAACCATAAAGTCCTAAGTGTGGTTAGATTAAAGCCAATTTTTGTACAAAATATTTGTCATAGAATTGAAATTATTTTTTGACTTGTCTACCATAGGTAGCCCAGTAATCAGGGCTCAAAATAATAGCCAGTCATACGCCAGCAAAGATTTCTGGTGTATGATAGGTTATTCATATTTTTTTTAAATATGACCGGTCAACATGTCCATTCAAAGCCATATTTGACTGGTCAAGTACTGAGTTTGGGTGGATGTTGACCATTGATCGGCAACTATCAAAGCCGATAGAAATCGAGAGTGAGTCTTCTAATTGTTTTAGTAAAAATCTCAACTAAACTATACTATACTAAACTAAACTAAACTTCACAAAAGCGCGAAGGAAAAGCCACCATTTTTTTCAAAACAAGTCCGGCTTTCTCTACCCACTATCTATCGGCTGATAGATAGTGAGTACGTTAGCCAATCAGAATGCAGGATTTGCAATAGTATAGTAGTAGAATTTTACTAATCTGATTTATACCAGAAAGAATTCAGTTTCCCTGTGGAAAAAGACCCTTGTAATGTGCCTCCTGTCATAGTTGCCATGACACGATGATGCAAAGCCTCTATAACTTATCTAAGTCTTAATTAATACATGTGGTGTCTGCACAGCTAAGGTATATGGACAGTAGAGAAGATGAGCAAATCAGAGGAATAACAATGAAGTCCAGTGCTATCTCCTTACATTACACTGAAGGTAGATAACTTTATATTCATATTGATTATATGATACATGCATAAAAATTGTTTTTCATACAATCATACCTCTACACATCGGCAATATTGGCCAGGGACAAGATTTTGTGGCTGTTGTAGAGTGATGGCCATAATGTGGATCTGGTTTATTACTAAGTTACAGTTATAATAATATATGTATGAACTCCTTCAAATTTATTTGGTAACCGGGACAGAATTTCCTGGCCATTCGATTCTGTAGAGGTGGCCATTGTTTGGAGGTGGCGATTAGGTGACATTCGACTATACTTATCTATTATAACAGCTTTTTCCAATAAAATGTTAATAATTAGTCACTGTTATTCTTCTGAATGGATTCAAGCTTATTACTTGCTTTTTTACTTATTTTTTTTTTTATAGAAAATGAAGAATTTCTGATCAATTTGATAGACTCTCCTGGTCATGTGGACTTCTCTAGTGAGGTATGGTAAACTATGTTAATACTTATATATGCATGACATCATGTGTGAATAATGTTTTTAAAATGAGAATGCAAAGGGAAAAAACCAACTGTAATAATTAGTGAGGAACAAGTTAAAACATCATTTTTTATTGAAACCTGTGCAGATCTAACACAGGGCACAGCTATTGTAGATAACTCTTGCATACCTGTAAGGTTAGCCCAGAGGTTGTTTCAGGGTTTGCTAAAATGGATGTTTGGTTTTCTGGCATTCTAGGTATCCACAGCAGTAAGGTTGTGTGATGGAGCACTGGTTGTGGTGGATGTTGTGGAAGGAGTTTCACCACAGGTAAGAATTAATTATTCATGGAACTTACTATAGTTCAATATTTGTTTCATTCATATTGCCTTCGAAATGTTTTCATGTATCATAATATTGTCCATGTCATTGTCATGATTGAGTGTTGCTGAAAGCCACAGACACCTGGGTACACTTGTAGGGGTCATGTGGGCTTGTGGGAACCACAGGTGGCATAGCAGTGAGAGTGCTTTCCTCTCACCAAGGCAACCTGGGTCGAGTCCAGTTGCGCTCATTGCGCTCAGTGTCAAATGTGAGTAAAGGTGTTTGTTAGTTCTCTCCTGTGCTTCAAGGTTTATTCTCCAGGTTCTCGGATTTTCCTCTACAAAAATCAACAACTTCCAATTTGATCATGGAATGAGGGCCACAGGATCTAACCTGGTTAAATTACAAGTACAAGGGTCTAGTAAATTGATCTTTCAGTTATTACCTTTCAGACACAAGTTGTTCTAAGACAAGCCTGGCTTGAAAATATCCATCCATGTTTAGTGTTAAATAAGATTGACAGGCTGATAACAGAGCTGAAATATTCCACTTTAGAGGCCTACTTCCACATACAACGTATCCTAGAACAGGTATGTATGTTTGAGCTGTGTGTTAGACATGTCAAACAGAGAGTTTTAAGTCTTCAGAAAGGTCATTGTTGCTCTCACCATTACATTTTTTTGTCTATGAACTGAAGTCAAGATACTGTAAATGAGCTATTGATTTTAGTTTATTATTTTGTATCATAAAATAACTTTGATATTATGCGCGCTCTGATTGGTCAAAAAGCCATGTTTTTTGAGAGCATAATACATGCTCTCCGCTAAGCGTCGTGGTTTCCTACGCTTCTCTTGTGTTCTCTCCACATCCCCCGTGTCTTTATCAGAGTATAATACACGGAAAACTGTTTTTTATTCCTTAATTTGGTTATCTTTGAAGTAGGAGCACAAAGTCAACCCAGGGAGGGGTGGGCATACCCTGCACTCCTCCCCTGGATCCACCCCTGGGGGTAGATCCATAAATTTGCAAAGGGGGTGTCCGACATGGAAAAAATGATGATATAGTACTTAATATCATTAATAATCCTGATCTGAATTTTTTGTCCTTACATTTATTTGGGGGTGTCGGGTTAACCCCCAGATATGCCACTATATGGTAATTCTGAAAAGTTACCAAACTGACCATGTGGATATAAAATAAGGACAATTTATAGAGATGGTTTGTAGACTGCGACATGTCCCAAACTGAAATCCTAAAGAAGGGTTAAGTTGAGAAGAAGAAAAAGTAGACATTACAGTACTTACATACATGTACTTTTATGGATAAATTCATTTTAGGTGAATGCTGTTACTGGAAAGCTATTCAGCTCTCATGTGATGGAGAAGTCTTCAACCAAAGTAGAGAACAAAAAGAGCACAAACCATTGCGGGATTGATGATGATACAGCTGTTTCCATTGAACAATGGAGTTCAGGGCTGGATGAAGAAGATGATTCTAGCTTGTATTTCTCTCCTGATCAAGGAAATGTTGTTTTTGCAAGTGCAATTGATGGCTGGGGATTTAGGTAAGAATTGCTTGGTTGATATATTGCTGAATTGCATTGGTGCAAGTGGCTCAGGGACCATTATTACACATTATATTATTACAACATCACTTTTACACGTTACTCTTGAATTCCTATATTTGTGGAAATAAAATTCTCAGATAAGTTATAGAGATGGTTGCTGCTGAGTTGCATTGGTGAAAGTGCAGCAGGGAAGGGGGAAAAGGGGGAAAAGGTCTACTATGGGATTATTTGCCCGTGACCTCTTTTAGATCCCATTCCGTTACAACAACACTTTTTCATCAGCATGTTAACTCTGCAATCGCTATATATGTGAAAATTTAATATTCAAGAATAAGTTGAAGAGAAAATCAGTTGTACTTGCATGCACCAAAGCCTGAATTTTATTTGTGACGAAATGGAAGTCGGAGTCAGAATCTGAGTCAGAAGTGCATCAGCTAGAAGTGGATTCGGATGGATGGAAAGTTTTTCTTTTGCTTGGCTTTTAATTGCTTATGCTTATGATGAGTGGTTTTCACTTACACTGTAGTAAGTGGTTTGGGAGAATTTGAATTTCGATCGTAAACGAATGACTGGTACGACAGTAAGACAGACAATGTTGGAGCAATCCTCTGTGAACAGTGAATAACGCTTTGTATAATATTCTCTAATTTAGCATCAATGATTTTGTGGCCATATATTCCAAGAAGCTTGGTTTGAATGCTGAGATCCTGCGAAAGACTCTTTGGGGTGATTTCTATCTTGATACAAAAAGCAAGAGAATTTTCAAGAAAGCGCAGAGCAAAGGGAAAAAGCCTCTCTTCGTGCAGTTTGTGCTGCAGAATATTTGGGCCATTTATGAAGCTGTCATGAGAAGGTTAGCTTCCTTATAAATCTGTAATAGGTTTTATCTTACGACGATCACACAGAGTGTGATTAGTCAGTCTTCCCAGCCAGAGGCTCGTGTCTAAAGGACTTGATGCCAGAGCGAATAGACCTTTTTAGCTTTGGAGATTTGTTGCCCCATTTCAGACCACGTTTCATTCCCTTGAGTATCATTTCTTTGTTTAACGGCTGCACATAAGAAGACACAAATATGGATAAGCCTCAAACAAAGAATCTTATTCTGAAGAGAATGACATGTGGACTGTAATGGAAGAGCAAACCAAGGTTTATTGGAATTTAGAGGGAGAATAACCAGAAAATCTGGAGAAAACCCCTTGCAGCACAAGAGAGAACCAATAAGCATTTCAACTGACATGATAGTTGATCCAGGGATCAAACCCATGACCTAAGCGGTGAGAGGCCGCACAGCGAAAGTTCTTCACCATTAGCTTGCCAATATGTTGGAAAAAGAAAGGTTTTAGTATTACACCAGTTTTGCATTCGATGGAAACCGCTGTTTTTGAAGACCACAGACTCATTTGCACAGGCTTAGCCTCGTTTATAAGTCAGCTATTCAACGACGTTATTAAAAGTCCGTGGGATTTCAAAACATTGGTATTGTTCAACTTACACATTCTTTACATTACGGTTGACTTTTGCAAATCATTAGCAATAGCCAACTGTAATGTAAAGAATGTGCAAGTTGAATAATACCAATCCCACGGACTTTTAATGGTGTATTTGAATAGATGACTTATAAACGAGGCTAAGCCTGAGGCTAAGTCTGAGTTCTCCAAAAACAGCCGTTTCCACTGAATGTGAAACTGGAGTATTAGGTCAATTCATCTTGAAACTGGAGTATTGTATTATTATTTTGTTTTAGAGATGATATAAAGACGGAACAGATTGTGAAGTCGCTCAACCTAAAGCTTTCAGCACGTGACTGTCGTAGCACAGACCCACGTGTCTGCATCCACGCTATCCTTGGTCAGTGGTTACCGTTGTCTTCAGCACTTCTGTCCATGGTGGTTAAGAAACTTCCCAGCCCACTTCAGATGGTTGAAGAGAGGGTCGAGAAGCTCATGTGTAGTGGGTTAAGAACATTTGATTCGTTACCACAGGAAACCAAAAATCTTAAACAAGGTGCGTAGCATAAAGAGTATATGTATCTGCCTTACTGTCTAGGTCTCTTTGTTTACAACCATTTATCTTTGAAGTGTGATACCCGAAGTTTGATGTCTCGTTTGCCAACTAGCATTTCGAAGGCTGTCAGTCAAAGAACTAAACTAGAAAAATTACATTTTTGAGAGAATTTTTAGACTGAATTAAATATTTTAGAGGATTAGAGGATTAAAATCCTTAATTCAGTCCACAAAAATCCCTCAAAAATGGAATTTTTCTAGTTTAGTTCTTTGATTTATAGCTGTCAAAATGTTAGTTGGCGAACAAGACATCAAACTTCGCGGGTCGCACTTCAACGATAAATGGTTGTAAAAGACGGTTAGATGAGAAGAAGCGAAGACAAACGTGGAAAGTGCTTAAAAGAAAAAGAGACAGAGGGAAAGAAAGAGGGATGGGGAAAGAGAAACTGAAAGACTAAAAGAAAAAATAGGAATAAAGAAAGAAAGAAAGAAAGAAAAAAGAAAAGATATGAAGAAGAAAGAAATGAGGAAAGAAAAAATACACAACAGGAAGGAAGGAAAAAAATGTGCTTCATGAAACAGCTGATGACAAGTAAAAACATGGAAAAGAAATGGGTCGGGAGGAACAAAATTATTTTTCCCGTAATGAGGGTGCATCGGAAAGCAAATATTCAAACAAATTATATTCTGCCATATCTACATGTATCTGCGTTGTACATAATGATTTTATTTTTCAATTTTTACAGATTTCTTGGCGTGTAGTTCAGATGAAAATGCTCCAGTTATCGTCTTTGTCTCCAAGATGTTTCCTGTAGACGACCGATTGTTGCCCAAGCACAAAAAACGGTACGAATAACTCACGCGGACCACAAGAGGCGTTTTACAATCTTGTGGTTTGATTTTTACTAATTGAGAACGTTATATTTTATGATATATATAATTCTAAAAGGGCGAGAATTTCTTAATTATGCATTTCTCTATGGTTTTTCCATATGCAGTTAGTAATTATGGGAAGTTTTTTATAGGTTGCTATCATCATCACCATCACTATCCTCATCATCACCAACACCATCATCATTGATTCATGACTACTATCATTCTTTAACAATCTTATTAACATTATTTGCCACCAGACCTTTGACGCAAGAAGAAATCGCACTGCGCAGAGAACGAGCTCGTCAGAAACACGCCGAAATGTTATCAAACCAAGCCAACAAAACAACTACTAGCGATGATCCGACAACACAGACAACAATCCTGGAGATAACCCACAAAACACCCGAGGATGACCAAGAATCGTCTTTACCTAAGACTCACTTTATGGCCTTCGCAAGGGTGTATAGTGGGACGATCCGAAAAGGAAAGACTTTATATGTACTGGGTCCCAAACATGACCCTGGTTCCCTTAAAGAAGAAGACCTTCGACCCCTAAACAATGACACCCAAGATGCTTCCCTAACAAAGTAAGACTTAGAGCATTTTCTCATATGACTATGAAAAACTTACGGCATGGACCGCACCTTGCCGTGACCGTGTCAGTGCCGTGTATGAAAACATTCAACATTCGGCGCCGTGTCCGCGCCGCTGGTGTGCCGTGACTTTTCACACTCATATAAGATCTGCTCTATCTTTGTATTGCTATAGAGAGATCAAGAGGGGATGGGGTAGGGCGCATGATAAATTGTAGAAGTGGGCTACCTTTGTTAAGAAAAAAAAAAATCTAAATCAAAAATTTTTAGAA
Source organism: Anthopleura sola (assembly GCA_023349425.1). Classification (NCBI taxonomy): domain Eukaryota; kingdom Metazoa; phylum Cnidaria; class Anthozoa; order Actiniaria; family Actiniidae; genus Anthopleura; species Anthopleura sola. Next base: position 5,376,951 of record JALHLI010000016.1, on the reverse strand, counting down.
TCTTTTTAACAGAAGATATTGTACTTTCGGACATAGAGGTACTGGGGGGCTTCCATAAAGTTTTACTAACAAGCGTCTGACCGACTTGACGATTCCTTGAAGGTAACCGCGCAATACTGAAAAGTTTGACTCTGTAACAGTCATAAAAGCTAGGTGATAAAAATATTCTGTTTTCCAAAGCAGCTCAGACCTCAGGGACGAAGGGTTATTCGTAGCCAAGTCTGTCGACAGGGGAACCAATCAGCACGTGGCGTTATTCACAGTAGACGATCTGTATCTCCTGATGGGACGAGAACTAGAAGCTCTCGATTCTGTACCTGCTGGGAACGTGCTGGGTATTGGTGGACTACAGAACCATGTGCTAAAGTCAGCCACCATTGCGAGCACGGCCTTGTGTCCGTCGTTTACAGCGCTTCACATGGAAGCAAGACCAATCGTTCGCGTGGCTGTGGAACCCGTACATTATGCAGATATGCCTGCGTTAGCTCGAGGAATGACACTATTGAACCAGGCTGACCCATGTGTGGAAACTCTTGTTCAAAACACAGGTATGTACTATAGGGGAATCTAACCTGTTTGCAGAGGTTATTTTTTTTAAAAAATCAATAGGGCTGAGCGGTAGGCTAAATTAAGCCACAAGACCGAAAAGACCTGCAACTGAGCAGGATAAGGGGAATCTTGCCTGGAATAGATTTCGTATGGGTTTATCGCATGGTAACCTTAACTTTCGAAATCGGACTTCAGTGTACATCCAAGCATTGTGATTTGATAGTGGGCATAATTATAATGGTTTTCGTATGACTGGAAATGCTCGGTAGTGTGCAAGCACATGGCCTAACCCTTACTTGACCATTTCATGGTACGAATAGTCCCCTTCACAGTTCCCTGTGCCATCTTCAAAGATAGCCGTGACTTTGCAGCGAAGCTAGACATGAGATGACCTCCCAATGATAGCCAAGACGTGAATAATTGTTCAAGGTTTCATAAAGTTCTCTATCATTGCAAGGTCGCCTCATGTCTCGCTGCGTTCGATGCAAAGGCACAGCTACCTTTCAAGATGGCGCAGGGAACTGTGAAGGAAACTATTCGCCTTAATTTTTCTTCCCTCTAAATTAACAGTGAAAGTTCGTATTTGATCATAATTGTTTTTTCTTATTGACAAAGGTGAGCACGTGATCATTGCTGCCGGTGAGGTTCATTTGGAGAGATGCATAGCTGACCTCAAAGAAAGATTTGCTTGTGTTCCATTCAATGTATCTGCCCCTATAATACCATTCCGGGAAACTGTTGTGTTACCACCTACAGTAGATATGGTTAAAGAGGCTATTACAGGTACGTTCATGTGATCTTTTCCCGCCTTTTGTGTCGGATACTAACTTTGCATTTTCTTAAAATGACCGCTGTGATTCTTGACTGCAGACTCATTTTTTAATCAGCAGGAGACTCGTTTTGTGTAGAATGCTGTTAATATAATTTTTATTTTATTTTTGAATACACCAGTTTCACATTCGATGGAAACCGCTGTTTTTGAAGACCACAGACTCATTTGCACAGGCTTAGCCTCGTTTATAAGTCAGCTATTCAACGACGTTATTAAAAGTCCGTGGGATTTCAAAACATTGGTATTGTTCAACTTACACATTCTTTACATTACGGTTGACTTTTGCAAATCATTAGCAACAGCCAACTGTAATGTAAAGAATGTGCAAGTTGAATAATACCAATCCCACGGACTTTTAATGGTGTATTTGAATAGATGACTTATAAACGAGGCTAAGTCTGTACAAATGAGTCTGTGTTCTTCAAAAACAGCGGTTTCCACCGAATGTGAAACTGGAGTATTAATATTATTGCAGCACGTCGGAATGCAGCTCAATTTAGACGACGAAACCGTAGGTTTCCTATTCTCAGAAGATTGAAATTCGTTTATTTTGTCCTTCACTTTGAGCTACTTTGATGTCACATGCAAGGTGTCTATAAACTGAAGATCACTTTGAGTAACACTATGCTTCTTCAACAGGAGACTTACCACCACAACCAGCGAAGCAATTCCTGTCAGAAGCAAGCTACGATACATCTAAGAATATCGTAAATAAGGACAAAACCTTGGTTGAAATCACAACAGCTAACAAGCAATGTACCATCCACATTCGAGCCATACCGCTCCCTGAGAATGTCACTAGCTTCCTCGAAACAAAAACCGAAGTTATCAAAGATTTAACTTCCGGTTCCGGTAGCACCAACATAGAGAAAAGAAAGAATACATCGCAGATGAGCAGCAAGTCCAGTGAAAAAATACTTGAGTTTTATGACAAGTTGAAAGAGTTATTTAATGAAGCAGGGACTGAATGGGAAGATGTCATTGATAATATCTGGGCGTTTGGTCCCAGGCGTGCTGGACCAAACATATTGTTGAATAGGATACCTGATTACGAACGGCCATCAGTGTGGGAAGAAGGTATGGTTGTGTTTATTAAAGAACATTTTGTATTACTGTGAAAACTCTGGTACGTGTCGTGACCGTGAAAGCACCGTGACCGTGCATTCTGATTGGATGAATAGAAATCGCTCCCTGACTGATTGGTCAGTACCGTGTCGTGACAGTGACCTTATTGTGAGCGTTTCATTGTCATAAGAGCCTCCCCTTACATTTTACTCACTATCTCGCCTCCTTTTTCATATAGACTAGTCTCCTTCGCAGCCGTCATTGGAGAGGGCACGGGAGGATCTGGGACCGAAATTAATGACGGCTGCGAAGCAGAATACATATCGAGCAGATCTGAGAAAAAATATTAGTCAATAAGAATCGATAAAATTTGCAATACTGAAGTCTCACCCTTTGAAGCCCAGCGACTTGGGAAAAGATTATTTCTATATTTTATTTAATAATATTAATAATATAATAATAATGATAATGATGATGATAATAATAATGATGATGATAATAATAATAATTTAATACTTCTAAAGCGCAAATTCGCATGTGAATATGGTCAAATGCTTCAATTATTTTCCCTCTCAATGATGGATAAAGCAAATGTATCAAAACCTCCTGAAAATCTCGATTTATTCAGATCAGCTGGATATATAGAAATTCGTAACCTTATTAATGAAATATGAAATGTTTTTTCTTCTTCAGCTAACAAGATAAATGATGGTTGTTATAAAAATCACGATAACAGCATTCTAAGTGGTTTTCAGTTGGCCACTTTAGCAGGACCTTTGTGTGAAGAACCTCTTATGGGCGTGTGCTTCGTTATAGAGAAAATACTTATTGATCAACCATCCGAAACAAGAAAAACAGGTACAGCTGGACAAACCGGTTTGAACCCTGATGAAACTACTAGTTTTAGCAGAGAAAGTACGATTTTAGAAAATGGAAGTTCTAAAGAAGAAGATTCTGGATTGTCATTAAATGTAGATGGAAACGGTGGTGAAATGCCCTGTAACATAATAGAAAAGGAAACTTCGATGGACGATTCGAAGGAGCAGCCGAACATTTTACTACACGAGGGAGACGAAAGAAATGAAAGAAATCCCGATGAAAAAACGACGCCTGCTGAAGGTGATAGATCAAGTCCAGAAGAAGAAGGTGATTCAGAAGAACGGAGCGAAGAAAACAGAGACAAGATTTCAGCTAATTTTTTGAATCAAGGAAATAATTTCAATAGATTTGGTCCAATGTCCGGCCAAATCATGTCCGCTGTCAAAGAAGGTTGCAGGCGCGCCTTCCATCTTCAACCTATGCGTCTTATGGCTGCGATGTATACTTGTCATATCCAGGCTACCGCCGAGGTATTGGGCAGGATGTATGCAGTTATAGGGAAGCGAGAAGGACGAGTGTTGAGTGAAGAGATGATGGAAGGATCGGATGTGTTTGACGTGGAGGCTGTGTTGCCGGTGGCTGAGAGTTTCGGGTTCTCAGAGGAGATTCGTAAGCGAACGAGTGGTTTGGCCAATCCGCAGTTAGTGTTTAGCCACTGGGAGGTGAGTAAGTTAAAAAATGTAAATTTATTTTACGTCGATCATGCAGGGAATGATTGCTCGGTCTCTCAGATACTCACGTTTACTGTAGCCGGTTTAGTAAGCTTTTGAGTAGCACTACAAAATCAAATTGGAATTTAGTAGCTGATTTTTGCGGAGGGAGGAAAACCGGAGAACCCGAAGAAAAGCCCTCAAAGCACAGGAGAGAATCAACAAACAACTCTACTAACATACGAATGACACCGCGCACGGGAATCGAACCCGGGCTGCATCTTGTTACTTCTTATAAGACATTGAAAGGGGAATTCTGTTTCATTGCTGGTGCCGACTGCCCCTAGTTACTGAAACCATGACAACAAGCTTAATATTATGGACGCCGAGTGGATGGGATATCTCAAATCCAGCTCCTCTATTCCTCTAGTGTAGTGAACTCTAATTCATCCTTTTATTGGGGTTTTGTGAATATTTTAAAAAGATTTGCCGTTTAATTCTAGTTTGAAAGCTCTTGAATAGATCAACTTTTTGCCGTCTAATTTTAATTAACATGATATACAAGTGCTGTTTTTGTCTGTTATCTCCACAGGTTGTTGACATAGACCCGTACTGGGTTCCTACTACAGAAGAGGAATATATGCACTTTGGAGCGAAGGCTGATTCAGAGAACCAAGCACGTAAATACATGAACAGTGTGAGGCGTAGAAAAGGTCTTTATGTTGAAGAGAAAACAGTGGAACATGCTGAAAAACAAAGAACTCTCAAGAAGTAATTCATCCAGCTCGAAATGTTGTTTGAATTAACATATTAAAATAATGTCTAAATAAAATTTGAACTTTTGGTTATCGACGGCAATTATGTGTGAATTCATTTCCTTTAACTCTCAAAATCGGTTAATTGATTAATCTCAGAGAAGTTGATAAATATTTTAATGAAACATCAGCCAGGATGAAAAATAAAGGAGAAATAAAGAACGAAGAAGAAAACTAAAAAATAAATAAAAAATAAATAAAAAAAATGTTAAAGAAACAAAAACAAAAACAATCAAAATGCAGCAAAAAGACTGAAAAATCTTTTTTCGAATTTTTCATTTTTACGTCTTTGCTAAAGAAATGTGAAAATAGAAATGTGTAGGAGTTTGAAATTTATATATCTCGTCGGCAAAGAAAAATTAGTATGTTTGTTTAAAACAAAGCTAACATATGTTGATGAATATATACCATGTAAAAAAAAAAATATTTATTATCAACAAAATACTAAACTTACGACCAGGCGAGGTCGACATGGCAACCAATGAAAATGCTTACGGTATTTAGTTCCGACGCGCGCGCGCTGTTTTGGCGCCAAAGTTATCATGATTTATGAAGAAGTAGTACTCAAGGTTTACACTGGAAAATGGTCCCAAAAAATAATTGGTAGTTTGGTTAGGTCCACTGTTGAAGGTAAGAATATGAATATATATACTGAACTTCTTTAGGGAAAGTAGGTTTTCCTCCTCTACTGGTTTCAACAAGGAATTTTATGAACATTGGCAACATAATTTGTGAGGAAGATCTTTGAGTTTGTATTACAATGTCTGTAACCAAAATCAACTATACTCAGTTACGAGTTTTCAAATGTATAGTAATATTTTTGAATATCATTGGATATTTGAGTTAGATATATAAGTGGACATTAATAATTTTCATTATTTCGTTCATGTGTTTTCCATAAGACGTACAATAGCTTTTTAACATGGGTATCGAATCGACTGCTGCTCCATGCTTTTGTTTTTGATACAGGTTTTTGTTCGCGATGAGAGAGTTTTCAAATTCAAGCTATATTGAAATCTGACAATCCTCATGTCTAAAAACAGCACTTCAGTTCCCGTAGAACCATATTATGAGGTTTTCGAGTCAAGACTATGTTCAGTAAATTAATAATCGGTCTGAGTAAGTATTAGCTGTTGCTATAGGTGATAGTAATGAAACATTATTCAATATAGACAGCTTCTTCCTTTGCACTTGTATTTTTCGTTTTTATATTTATTAAGTTCTCGATCTTCTCATTAAATATTTGCCGACACTGACTGTTAGGCCCTATTTTATTAAGGAAAACTAGATTGAGCAAACAACTGGACTTAATAATTTATCCAGTGATCAAATATCAACTTATTAGTTTCGTAGTTTTGATATTGAAACAGAGAAGGTTTGACGTCTGATATTGGAAAAGACTGATGAACAATGAAATAATGTTTAATTAGTAAAATTCTACTACTATACTATTGCAAATTCTGCATTCTGATTGGCTAACGTACTCACTATCTATCAGCCGATAGATAGTGGGTAGAGAAAGCCGGCTTCGTTTTGAAAAAAATGGCGGCTTTCCCTTCGCGATTTTGTAAAGTTTCGTATAAAAATCTCTTGTTTGCAATTGTATAGTTTCGTCGGAGCCCCTCGTCAACTATCAGCCGATAGAAATCTCGAGTTCGTCTTCTAATTGTTAAATAGAAGCTTTCTATTATTTCACACTCATTGCTACTATCAGTATGCCAAAATCCCTTATAGATTTCCTCCATAATTCTTTAGATTTTTTTTTGGGAGGGGGGGGGGGCATTCGGTCCAGACTGCATCCGAAACGTTGATGTCCTTTTCACAAATAGAGCAGATCACAGTGCCGTGTGAGTGCCATGCCATCACCGTGATGTGATCTAGACTTGTGTTTGACTGACTTTTGGTCTCGACCGCGTTCGTGCCGTGAGCTTTTCACATGCAGTCGTGCGAAATCTGCTCTAAAAGAAAAATACGTAAAGGGAAGTTGTAGTGCTAAAGTTGTAATGCTGTAATACTGCAAATTTTAAATGTTTAAATTCAAATATGTCTGAGTGCTATTTTAAATTTTAGACGTGTGGGTTAGAGTGATTTCACTTGACCCGTTAACCAACAATTACTTGATATATAAATTGAGTGTAAAAGTCAAATAGACACAAAATATAACAATGGAAATAAGATCTACCTCCTGTTTAGTCTACTAATTATTTCACGGGTTATTCAATGAGTAAAGCTGCAGTTTTAGCGCACTAAATAACAAATAAAGTAGTGGTTATGTCACGTTAATGAACGGCGCATGCGCTGCCCTGAACTACCGCCAGCTGCTCTATATCTTAATCTTTATCGGAAAAATTAACTTATGTCTGTCCTCTGTGAAATGTGCTTTACCGAAGTGAACAAACAAGGTCATTAACTGGTCGGCAAACAGTAGGCTGATAACAGGAAGATGAAAAACCTAAATTCGTAGGAAATAGACTATAAATGGATTATTTCTTTCTCATTGTTTCTGCAATCTTACATGGCCGCCGGCACGTGTTTGTGCAAAGCGTCCATGACAGAATGTGAAAGTGTGGTGTGCTGTGCAGGTGTATCTCATGCTCAAACTGGTCAACACTATATAATACTAACATATCCATTGGGCTTGTGCATGACTTAGCTTCGTACTTATTCAAATATGTTACAAATCAACTGTAAAATACTGGCCTGGTTAAAAATTCCCCTGTTTTGAAACACAATATTCGTTTCGTTTCCTGGATACTACAATCCTACTCTATCCAGATATCATGAGTGAATCAATTCAACCTACAACAGAATATAGTTATGTCTCATTTCCCTTCTTAGCGGCTTGTTGGCTTTGTTTCCTTCTCAAAACGGATGGTCATGGGATTAATAATTGATAAGAAAAACAGAAAAACAAGCTTTTTTAAAAAAAACTCTCATATTTCACTGAATAATTCTATTATAAGTACAAGATTTTTTTAAATTTAATTTAATTTTAGGTTATCACACGAGTCACTATCTAGCAGGTTATGACATGATATTATCTGTTCGGCCAATTTTAATTTCCACACAAAAATCTTCGTTCTTCCTTTTTATCAGATTGAACTAAGAATCCATTTCAATCCTTATCCTTTATACAGATATACTTCTCAGATACGCTTGAAAGAGTCCTTATAAAAGTACTTCTCACCATGCTCTTTCTAAGGTAAGTCCCAAGTGTGGCAAAGAAGCCTGACCACAGGTGCTGAGAAAGAAGTCTCAGTATTTGTTTAGTGTAATTATTTTAAGACCGATATTTCACGTCGATAGCTCCAAACAATGCTAATTTTAGTTTAGCATTAAAACGAGAGTAAGCGACACTTTGTCGTCCTTCAATTTATCCCCACCCTCCCTCCCTCTCTCTCCATCTTTAGTCTCCGTTTTTTAATTAAGGATATTTAGACTAGCTAAAGCAACGCGGACTACAGAGAAGTACTTAATGTCACTGGGGATCGAACTTCATCATTAATGGCATTATTAGAGTGGTTTTAAGGTCGCTACTAGGAGATATTTTTGAGTCATACTTCCCTTTTTGAATCCGTTAATACATACTCTTACTTTAGCTCAATGAATCTCAAATCGCTGATACATTTTTGAAATAATTTATTCTAAATCAAACAGATAACTTCTCTCAAAACTTTTCCATTTACTGTGCTACATTGTGTCAGTTATGGTGCAATTATTCGTATTTCCAGGGTCGGGTAGACCGATTTCGAAAGATATTTAGGAAAAATTGTTTTTTTTAAGTAAACTAGTTTATCGTTGCTATCGAAACGCTGATTAGAATATTAAAAAAAACATCGTCCGAGTCTAACATCTGGTGCAAATTTCAGATTCATCGAGCTAAAGAATTAAAGAGTATGTAAAAGCGGATTCATAAAGGGAAGTGTAACTCAAAAATAACTAATATATTCAAACATAAATTGTATCCTCAACCATAAATTGACATTTATTTTGCCAAGCTTTCGGGCTTAATTGCCCATCCTCAGGGCTAAATGTAACAAACAACGACAGTTACAATCAACTGTTTAACTCACGCTCATCGCGCAATCAAGCATATTTAAGCGCTCACGAGTATAACAGGTAGAGCGCGCGCGCTAACATAAAGAATGCATTCTAGAATTGAGAAAGCTAATTACCCTTGACAATACTTAAATAATTTTCTGGTAACTTTCTACCAGCGTCTCTATTGAAAATGGCGCTCTTGTTTTTGCTGATGTAACAAGCTTCAGCCCATTTTCGCTGGTGCCATCTTCCTTCGTTCTGTAATATCTTAGCATTATCCCAGGCTATTGAGTGTCCACATTTATGCGCGTGTTCTGATAACGCTGAGCTTTCTGTCTTCTGTAACCGTACACAGGCCTGGTGCTCTTTAACCCTCGTCCCCATGGCTCTTTTCGTCTCTCCAATGTATATTGTATCGCACTCACCACATGGGATTGAGTAGATCACGCCAACTTTCTTCTCTTTCGGTAATGGATCTTTAACATTGCTTAAAATATTCTTTAGCGTATAAGTTGGTCTTACGCTAACTTTTATCCCATACGATGCCAGAACACGTTGTATTCTCTCTGTGGTTCCTTGGACATAAGGCAGAGTGACATAGCCTTTAACTTCCTCGTCGGGTCTTTGTTCTTTCTTCGATCTTTGCTTGTTGTATTTCCTTACAAATTGCCGTGGGTATCCATTATCCTGTAGAGCTCTCTTTAGGTGGATCCTTTCCTCGTCTTTGTTCTTCTCGATAGATAGCAGCTCCTCTGATCTGTGGAACAACGTGCGCACGACAGCAGCTTTATGTTGTGGAGGGTGATGACTCGAGAATTGCAAATACCTGTCTGTGTGCGTTTTCTTCCTGAAAATTGACACATCGATGGAACCATCCTCTTTAATCTTGTTAAGAGTGTCTAAAAACGGAATACCATCATCAGCATATCTTTCTACAGTAAACTTGATATCGCTATCTTGGCTGTTAAGATGTTGGTGGAATTCGTCAATGAGATCTCTTCTTATGACACAGATGGTATCGTCAAGAAGAGATCTCATTGACGAATTCCACCAACATCTTAACAGCCAAGATAGCGATATCAAGTTTACTGTAGAAAGATATGCTGATGATGGTATTCCGTTTTTAGACACTCTTAACAAGATTAAAGAGGATGGTTCCATCGATGTGTCAATTTTCAGGAAGAAAACGCACACAGACAGGTATTTGCAATTCTCGAGTCATCACCCTCCACAACATAAAGCTGCTGTCGTGCGCACGTTGTTCCACAGATCAGAGGAGCTGCTATCTATCGAGAAGAACAAAGACGAGGAAAGGATCCACCTAAAGAGAGCTCTACAGGATAATGGATACCCACGGCAATTTGTAAGGAAATACAACAAGCAAAGATCGAAGAAAGAACAAAGACCCGACGAGGAAGTTAAAGGCTATGTCACTCTGCCTTATGTCCAAGGAACCACAGAGAGAATACAACGTGTTCTGGCATCGTATGGGATAAAAGTTAGCGTAAGACCAACTTATACGCTAAAGAATATTTTAAGCAATGTTAAAGATCCATTACCGAAAGAGAAGAAAGTTGGCGTGATCTACTCAATCCCATGTGGTGAGTGCGATACAATATACATTGGAGAGACGAAAAGAGCCATGGGGACGAGGGTTAAAGAGCACCAGGCCTGTGTACGGTTACAGAAGACAGAAAGCTCAGCGTTATCAGAACACGCGCATAAATGTGGACACTCAATAGCCTGGGATAATGCTAAGATATTACAGAACGAAGGAAGATGGCACCAGCGAAAATGGGCTGAAGCTTGTTACATCAGCAAAAACAAGAGCGCCATTTTCAATAGAGACGCTGGTAGAAAGTTACCAGAAAATTATTTAAGTATTGTCAAGGGTAATTAGCTTTCTCAATTCTAGAATGCATTCTTTATGTTAGCGCGCGCGCTCTACCTGTTATACTCGTGAGCGCTTAAATATGCTTGATTGCGCGATGAGCGTGAGTTAAACAGTTGATTGTAACTGTCGTTGTTTGTTACATTTAGCCCTGAGGATGGGCAATTAAGCCCGAAAGCTTGGCAAAATAAATGTCAATTTATGGTTGAGGATACAATTTATGTTTGAATTATGATACCGACCAACAAAGAAATTTTGGAACTAATATATTATTGGATCTTAGTTTAGCTGTTTCCTTTGTGTCTATTTGAATACTACACGATAATATAATTTTAGATCTAGACTTGAATATTGACTTGAATATAGAGTTTCGCCAAGCCGAGAAAATAAACAAACATCTTCACTTGGTTTCGTGCCCTGTGATTGGTCGAGCGACCAGTGATCATGAGACAATATTCACTGGTCGAGAGGTGACTATGAGGTTTGTCAAAGTTTGCCAGAGCGGAAATGATACCAAAACGCTTTTTTTATCATGAATCTTAGTCGCCTTTTCTCTGATATAGAAGTTTTGCACCATCGCGTTACGGCCGCCATCTTGCATGGCAGGAACAATACAATCGTTTTACATGAGGAAAAAAATCAATTCCCGAGAGGAAAGGTTTTTTTTTTTTTTTTTTTTGTTCTGCCATCTAACCACAGGCAGCCCACGCTGTATTATGGGCACCCGCACGTGATGGTACAACACCTGTATTCAAATGGAATATTTTACTAAAACAATTCATTGTGAATATTGATCAATTATGGACAACATTTTCATAAATATTGGCCGTTATTCCGAAACTTCATCTTCGGTGAAAATAATTCACGTATAATTACATTTTGAATTCGAGTTCGATATTATACTCCAGCAGAGCGAAATTAAATTTTCTAACCAATTTCAGTCCATTGTGATTGTTTATTGCCGATCCTTTAACTCTTTTTTCTACCTGAAAACTATATTGACAATTGAATCCAATCCATCTTAAATCAGAAGTCCAAACACTTAACTGATCAGAGTGATATTTCATCTGTGATATATCTAAATAAAAAAATAAAAAATACTCGAGAAATGGTTTTTCAAACAATGCAAGATCGAAAGACCGCAGGTTTTGTTCGACAATGCTTTGCGCGCCCGATTAGTTGTTAACTCAGCTGGCTGTTATCGAAGTCTAATTATAACGAGTTTGATTGAGTTTGATTCCGGTTTCGTAACATGAGCCGGCTGAATGCATGACAACCGATATGTTCGATTAATGTTCCCTATGTCAAGAGACATTTTATCGGTTGTGATATGAAACAAGGTTAGATTCAACCTATTAATAACATTCGTGCGTTAGCTTGGACGTTTACTCAGGGACCGCGGGACACCCTAAAAAGTGGTGGACTGACTAACATTGGTAAATATAAGAGACCAGTATGGGAGAAAGGAAAATTGGTAGGGCTATAGCACGATTTACACGGTAAAACTTTTGCATGCAATCTCCTTACGCCACGCTTACAACACGAATTGCGTCGTGTAAATCAACCCGACAACTTGCTAGAACTTTTTTCTTGTCGTACATAACAGTTGTGAACAAGTTGTAGGGTTGATTTACACGAAGCAATTCGTGTTGTAAGCGTTTCGTAAGCAGATTGTATGCGACATTTGTAAGCAACAGTTGTATTCCGTGTGACTATCGGCCTTTAGAATTGTCTAAAACAGAACCTATAATTTTGCAAGGGGTCCAAAAAATCCAAAAAAAATCCAAAAAGTCCTATATTTTCAGAGGGTTCAAAAAGTCTGACAAAAAAACACACACACACACGCAAAAAAAAAAACACACAAAAAAAACTTTTTTTCAAAAGGTCCAAAATGTCCCAAAAAGTTATCATTGCTGTTATTTAACTATCACTTAACCACCCATATAAAACAGTAATGTCGATGCGTTTCGTGTACAGGTCCGTGTACCGACACATTTCGTTTTAGAAACCAAATTAGAGTTTAATTTGTGGTGTTATTGGTTTTGGCCACCTATAAAAGGAGCGGATGGAGAGGAGAGGGCAAATTTTATGTGCATCAGTAGTTAATTATTTGATCAGTGCGATAATATTCTAGTTATTCTGCACATCAGAATAAAGTTCAAACAAATATATTTAAAGATACGTAATGGATGTGCAGGCTATTTTTGACAATGTAGAGTTGTTTTCATGGCAACCAATATCCTGAGAAAAAGGCCGAAGTATTTTTCACTTTTCATGAAAAAAAAAGCAATTTTGCACCTGCTGCTGCCTTACAAACTTTCTTTATAGTCGAAAGTCTTTGTTATTTTAATATTTTAGGACATACAACCAAGTAATAAGTGAATAACCGATCAAGTGATGTGACTAAGACCCTCTTGTCGGTATTATGCACGTTATAACTTGGAAATGTTAAAAAAGAAAGTTATATGCAGTACAAGTCAATTTCATGGGCAAATATGACAAAAAGCTATCAAACATGTCGAACTTTGAGGAGATTGTTATTCTATTTGCTATAATGGGTCACATAAAATGAATGAATACATCAACGATATGTTGTAGAACACTGCGTTCCACGGTCATTTCTTTTCTATTTATTCATTTATTAAAACTCGCCCATGCATCAAAAACAGGCTGGTGCTCCACAACAGCATAACCGACTACTGTGGGCAAAAAATAAAACGAAAACAAAATACAAAAAAGTAATAAACATAAGGAAGTTCCACACATTAACTGTACACCTGACCGTACTTGCCACACTACGGCTGGTATTACACTTTTTCAATTCAAAAATAATAATAAAATTTTAAAGGTTTTCCTCGTGCTTTTAAGACAATTCACTGAGTATTGACATAAAACAATATTTCTTTAATTAACGCTCACGAAACTAACTGAAGAAGTTATTTTTCAATTGAAGCATATGTCGTCTTAAAATATTTATTAAAAAAAGTGATCTAAACTTAGCTTCTAATTGTTTTTTCTTCATTTTAATTCAATGATTCTTTTTATCTTTAATTTGCGCATTTTCTTCTTGGTTTCCAGGGAAACCTTCCTTCTCGTCTCCACTTCTTAATTTCAATTTCAACAAATTGATTTTTGGCTGAGTTATACCTTGATCACGTGGTTATTGTTAATTTCACAAAACCAATTAGAGATCTTTTGAAGCCTATTTATTTAAACAATTGCCTTACCGGCGGTCATTTGTATTCATAGGCTACACATCAGCCCCTTGGTTAAGATTATAAAGATCAAAACTGCTTATAATTGGTCAGTTGGGAACCAAAAGCCGAACTCGAACCACTCTGAACGTGTGAGTATTTTGAAAACGCCACTTTATATATCTATGTATTTTCATTTTAACCTGTTTGTAAGTCTTTAGTTTTGGTGATTGTTTAGCAAACAGATGAGTTAAGCGGATTTAGAGGTATATCCATAATGATAATTTCCGGTGGTCCAGAGATTTTTTGTCGTTTTTTTTTTTTTTTAATACAGGAATACTAATTCGAAAAGATTTCAACTTAATCCCATAACTAATCTTATTTTACATACTTTTTCTCGAAGCACCTTTCATATATCTATATCTAGGGATTTGAAATAGAAAAAAATAATTTTCCATACTAATTCTTTTTTTAATGCGTTCTGATGATGGTGAAAGAGGAAAAAATCAGATATCATAAGTAAACATGTTTGTCTGTGGAGCTAGGAAATGAAAGTGTAAACTCAAGCAGTTTTCGTGTGAGTGGGAAACCATATGGCAAATTTGCAGCAGCCGTACCGGTACGTATCGTATCGTAACCCGTAACTGTGAATGGGTGAATTCATGGAAGACAATGCGACACATTGCGAAGTTACGGCATTTCGTACCGTGTACGTACTCTAAGTCAGTACCGTATCAGTGTTCATTGCACTCGTAAACTTTCCAGATGACTAGAAGATATCCTTAAAAGAAGTTCCCGTAGGCGGAAAACCGATAAATACAATAAGCCTATGGGTCAGCACAATCATACATCTAAGATTCCAAAAAAAATTTAATGTTTTTTATAGACCAAATCACTTCGTAAATTTTCCAATTCAAACCACGTAATGTATACATGATATTTCCTGTTCCTTTAAAATGTTTTCATTCACATGAATATGAACGAATAACTTTCAGGAAGATAAAGGAACAATTCTCCAAGGAATACCATGTAAAAAATGGGCAATTTAAATTCAAAGGTGATTTGATCTATATTTTCCACATTAATTTTCCTCTGAACTTTTGGGTGATGGAACAGGCGAGGGTCTGGACCAGCTCACATTGTTGTCAAAGAAGCAGTAACAGCTATAGTTCTTATAAATAGCACAACTACGACAGGTTCCAAAAACGGCCAAAAACGTTACAGCCAAATTTCCGAACTTACCAAATATGAGGATTCCGATTTTCATTTCGTCTTTCGGATTGTCTTTTGTTTTGAGGGAGAGTCGTTCTTTTTCCTTTTTTTCTTCTGTTTTGGAGGAGGTTTTGGGTTCTGGGCAAACGGTTATGGGGGGGAGGGGGGGGGGGACTGATCCGCCCCTGCGGAATATGGATGAAAACCGCGTCACAGTTTAATTTCATGCAAAACTCGTGTAGTATGGGAAACGTGCTCGGAGTTAGGGAATCAAGTGTACAGTTAAGCAAGGTATAATGGAAATTAATAGTTCCCCTTGGATGTAGTGAATTGCATGATTATATAGTAACGTAAATAAGTCATCAAATTTTCCTTCAGATAATCCATAAAAAGAGTGCTGGAGGGATGAATCGGTAAATACATCATGTACACCTGGGAAACGCGGTAAAATAATTATCATTATTAAAAATTTCTCCTTCCAAACTAGAAAATCTATAAAAAAGAGTGCTGGAGGGAAGAAATCAATAAATACATTATGTACCTGGGAAAGACGGTAAAATAATGATCATTATTAAAAATTTCTCCTTCCAAACTAGAGAATCTATAAAAAGAGTGCTGGAGGGAAGAAATCGATAAATACATTACGTACCTGGGCAACGGGCTGAAATAATTATCATTACTAAAAATTTCTCCTTCCAAACTAGATAATCTATAAAAAGAGTGCTGGAGGGGAAAAAATCAACAAATACAATACCCCTATACTGACGTACTTGGGCAACGGGGTAAAGAATATTTATCATGAAATTTTAACTCCCAGCCGGACTACACAAACACACAGTAAGGGGTACGGCTGATGTATTAGATCACCCGTTTGCCTCAAGCTAGAAAGAATTAATAAGGTGTAAAATATTTTCTCTTCGACATAGTGACTAATGAATTAGGATCTCAAGATAAGTAATAAAAATGGTAAAAAGTAGCAATGATCGAGCTCATCTATCTGTAAAGACGGATAGTTGTTTTAGGAAGACTAGCAGGTGCGCAGGTGCTTTCGTTTCTCTATAGAGGGCTGAGGGGATTAGCCATCATTGCTCTTATTTCTGTTCCTGCTCCTGTTCCTGTTCCTGTTTCTTTCTTTCTTTCTTTTTTTTTTTTTTCGTAATTTACCCTTTTTTTTTTTTTTTTTTTTTTGGTGAAGCATACTGAAATCGATGCCAACTCGACCAAGCTAAACATCTAATGATCATTCATATATCATATATTTTTTCTTTCCGCATACAAACGACAGGCATGACCACGCTTTCATTGTTAATTTCCCTCCATTTCATGGCTTTTCCAAACCTTCCATCATCAAAGCGAAGTATTATTTCATTTTTCTACTACTTGGAGATTTTTGCAATCCCCTTTTCACAAATTTTATAGAATACTTTGTTTTTCGTTTGCGGTCAACGAGACGGTTCAGAAACTCTCTAATGTCATGGTGATGGACGTGATGGGATAATTGAAAATATTGTGAATAGTTTATTCTGACAAACAATGTATTGATCAAGGGCTTATAGATTAGGCGTCTGGTGATAGATTTCCGTATTGCTTGGATTCCAGGTATAGTCCTCATTCCCGACTTTAGCTTACAATAACTATTTTCAAGCTTTTAATTTATTTCTAAAAGACTAAACCAGAAACTTTTTTCCATTGCTGAATTCAATTAAGATATACATGCATTAGATGACTCAGAAGTACAGGTGAAAATCATATTAGTAAAATTCTACTACTATACTATTGCAAATCCTGCATTCTGATTGGCTAACGTACTCACTATCTATCAGCCGATAGATAGTGGGTAGAGAAAGCCGGCTTTGTTTTGAAACAAATGGCAGCTTTCCTTTCGCGATTTTGTGAAGTTTCCTACGAAGAAATTCGTTGAGAATTTTACTAAAACAATTAGAAGACTCCCTCTCGATTTCTATCGGCTTTGATAGTTGACTCGGGGCCGGAGCCCCTCGTCAACTATCAGCCGATAGAAATCTCGAGTTCGTCTTCTAATTGTTAAATAGAGGCCTCTAGAACCCCTGCACTTCACAGAAATAACGATAAAATATATTGGTTAACTGTAGTGCATACATTAGATAGACGCTTTAGGACACATCTGGGACACTGCAGTATAGTGAAAAAAACACGGACAGGAGAATCTGGAGAAAGAGAGTTAAAACAAAGAACAACTGGGCAACGAACAGAGGAATAGAAGAGGGTCGATGAGGCTGCAAGGAAGCTAAATATTAAAAAAAAAAAAGGGAAATTTTGAGGCATATCGAGAAGTAGGCGTAGCTCAGTTGGTTAGAGTATAGGTCCACGTTCCAATATACAGGATCCCCACGTCTGAATAATCACGAACATCTGTTTAAGTATCACACCAATATCAAAATTTAGGTCCAATTTTACGAGTGAAAATTAAAAATGAAATCCATATCATCTGCTTGATCTTCGAGGAGGCACGAAGTTCAATTCGAATGAGAGTTAAGGAGGTCAATATTTGTGTTAATCGTTAATGCATTTTTGTTGATCAATTTTGACATCAGGGTTGTTATGCTGCAGTAATGTGGAACTTTTAATGAGCTACACAATCGTATATATATATACCCTACCATTTTTTTAAAAAAGCTAGAAATCCTCATGACATGTTTAATATCTGAAGGAAAAATAACTCCTTGGTGGCAATGAGTTGGCCAATACGAAAATCTCCCACAGGGGCAAACACTGATATTTTGTTTGGCTTTTTTTTCTGTTTTTGAAGAAGATTAGCCCAAGCACTTTATGAAAAGAAACTGTTTTCTAACGCGTGACCATTTATTGGGGTCTCATGGTAACTACGGCCCTGCGATGTCAAACTAGTGTTAATTTGAGAATGAACCAACAAAAATAAAATTGTTGACGATCAAGTTGAAAATGCTTTACTCTTTCCCGATTACCAGCCGTTTGCAGGAGAAAATGTTATTCAGATTTTTCGAAAGTTTTTTTTTTTTGCGCAGTAGGCGCAAGCTGGAAGAAAATGCTATGCAAATTTCTGCTACTAGTAAAGTATTAAGAAATCATCCAGCTTTTCAGTGTTCCGCCCTCCTAAAACCAAGTGAACCCCCCCCCCCCCCCCCCCCCAAAGGCGATAAATAATGACCGGTCCTTTAATAAAAGCTCTTTTTCACCCTTTTTATAAATACAGATAAAAAGTAATGCTTAAAATAAGCATGATCATATATTTATACAGAAATAGTATCATCAGGAAGAGAGTTTCTAGATTTTTTGATAAAACACCTTGCATCTTGGTTGTCTTTCCTCGACGTTTTCCTGTCCTGTATAATATATAATGAATGCCTTTTTTTTCTAAGGTAAATTCAGCTGGCAAAATCGAACGACATGAAAGAAAAAGGTCATACTGAGAGCTTTAAGATTTCAGATAAATTAAAACTTTTTTTCTTCTTTTTTTTTACTCAAAAGAAAAACTCCAAGAGAGAGTGTAGTGAGCTACTGTTATGTAAAACGAAAATTATCACTGAGAAAATGTCATGTTGAGAGAACATTGACATTCAAAGTAAATGCGGCTCTGACAACTCAAATGAACAAGTTTCTTCACTTCAATCATCTGATGTTTCAAGTGCGGGTGTCTTCAAGTTAAGTGTTGTGCCATAACATCTTTCAACGTCCAACAAGTAAAACGGCATCAAGGCATCAAGTTATGTACTTATATCTAAGAAGTAAAATAATGAAGTCTAATTTCCAAAAGAAGTCATAAAAAGGCTTTTCAGAATGTCCAGCTTGCGCACCGTCGATTTTCTGGAAGTCTATTACATTGAAGAGGTTTTTGAAGTTTAATATACTGAAGTGCAAATATGGGATATGTTTTACGCATGCGCGCGCAGATGGTGTTAATAAATTTGCCGGGTAATCTTTCTTTTGAACATTTGAATTCAATCAACTCGTGTATTTTATTGTGTGAAGCTTTCTAGTCATTCTCGGCTTTTATATGCTTTTGGCAACCTCTGCGAGCATGAATATAGCCTACACAGGCCTTGCACAAAGTTCAGTTCATTGACGCCAGGAGATATATGGAGATGAATGTATGGAAAGCTCGAATAACGACTTCTACTTTGAACTGAGGTTTCAAATGAGAAAACTTGACCACGTATGCCCATTTTATGAGGTTAAACAAGACAAATTTCAGCTTTCTTTTTCTTCTTACTATTTTTCAGAATATCATTTTAAGAATCACAAAACCAAGTCGGTAATGAATGTTCGTATCTTTGGCCTGTGATGAATATGTTCGAATGGCTACTCCGGTATTTTGCCTGGTTCTTACTCTTTCTACTTAACGATGCTGTCTCAAACAACACATGTACGTAGAATATTTAATTTTAATTTCATTCCATAACAATTTGTGATAGATATTTTGACCATCGCGCAGAAAATCAAGCCTAAGGTAGATGCTGGTTTTGGTTGCCCCGCTGGTTGCTAGCTGGGTGATCCCTCGCTTATCTATCAAATAGATCTAGAGTGCTTTTATGTTTCTTATGCCTTGACAGCTTGAAGATGTTAGACTTTTTTGGGTTCTTGTAATTACAAAAGTTACAGAGAGAGAGAGAGAGAGAGAGAGAGAGAGAGAGAGAGAGAGAGAGGGAGGGAGAGAGAGAGAGAGAGAGAGAGAGAGAGAGAGAGAGAGAGAGAGAGAGAGAGAGGGAGAGAGAGAGAGAGAGAGAGAGAGAGAGAGAGAGAGAGAGAGAGAGAGAGAGAGAGAGGGAGGGAGAGAGAGATTAAAAAAGGAGAAAAAATGAAATAAAACGTATGAATCTCTCTTAGCCGCATTCTGGTGCAGTAGTAGAAAAAAATGTTCTAACATTGTTAACATTTTATTACTAACATTATTTTTGGTCTTATTGCAATTGAATTTGATAACTTTCAATATTGTAAGAGAAACCTCAACAAATAGATATTCAATCAAAGCAAAAATATGTGCTGGAGTCAGACCATCTTTCCTGATACTAAATTGAACGACTTGCTTCGAGTATATTTAATTACAGTCATTTGTTTGTCAGTATTTTTCGCCGGGAATTTTTCTCCTGTCCACAGTAGCGAGGTGTCTGTAATATCAGGGTGTCCGCAAGGAGAGAGTTGACAGTGATCATCAGGGCCATTAAGTCTTAGCCTATTTTTTAATGTTTCAGCTCCTTCTTTCGGCTGCCAACCGGGCTGGTATCGCCATGGCAACTCTTGCTACTACTTTTCATATTTATGGATGTACCGAAATGCCTGGAAGACTGCTTCGAGCAATTGCATTGACAAAGATGCAGACTTAGCAATCGTTGACAGCCCAGAAAAATTACAATTCCTAACTTCCATTGCGCATGCCTTGAAATTAAGTGACGTCTTTCTAGGATCGCGTGACACAATTAAGGTTTCCCATAAATGGTCCCAGGGCCCACCCGTCAATGGAAGTTTATGGGGGACTGGTGTGTCACCTAAGGAAAAATGCGTTGGGTTGGCAAGCAAGTCAAGTTGGTGTGGATGGTGGTGGGTGGATTTGCCTTGTGAAAGGGGATATGCCAGATATGGCTACATCTGCGAAATACCGTTAGGTGAGAACGTTAGTTATCAAGGCTTCAATATGTTGTTGGCAATTCTGTATAACAAACTATCTAGCAGATCTAGATCTGAAATAGTGATGACGTAAAAATGATCTCACTCTGCAAAACTGAGGTGTCATGAAGCCTGCGAAAATAAGTTTATATTTGAGATAAATTTAGATTTTCAGGAGAGGTTTTTTAAATGGGCCATATTTACTATGATAATCATTATTGATTGGGAAAATATATTCAAATAACTGTCTCCCGAGTCACCGAGCTACTAAGGATGACACCTCAGTTTTGCCGGCAAACTTTCTTGATTCTGATTGACTAATATTTTTTTCTTAGACCAGCTAGATGGCTTTTAACACTGAAATTAGAAAGAGAAAGAGAGAAAAAAAAGGAAAAGAATGAGTGAGAAAGGAGTGGAGCCAGGAAGAAGGGAGAAAGGGTGGGAGAGAGAGAGGGATTTATTTATGCAATTGCTTAACTGTCAATAATTTGTAATACTTCATTTAACTTAGGTCATATAATTTATTTTTCAAGTTTCCAATAACTGCAGTGGCAACCTAAAATTTGGAAACACATGCTATATACTTAAACCAAATTCAAAGACATGGCCACAAGCCCAAGCCTCGTGTACCCAAATCGGAGCAAATCTTGCTGTAGTAGACACAGAAGAAAAGCGAATAGTCTTATCTAAAGAACTTGACAAGATCAAATGGGCTAGGTATCCAAAGCCAATGTATATTGGACTCGTTCGAGATATGTCAGACTGGTCTTGGCTTGATGGAGAAGCAGTCAATAAGTCTTTATTTCAAGCAGATAGGACTATCAAGAGGAAGGACCAGCCACAGTGTTTGGCTATTGATGCTCATAGAAGTGGCCTGATTGCAATAACTTGTAGTTCTAAGGAGAGGTATCCGTACTACATCCACGACTACGTTTGTGAGAAGAATGAAGGTAATCAAATAATGTTTCAAGCAGATTAGCAAGAATAACAGATTTCTTTATCATGCTCACGCCGGGGGAGGGGGGGGGGGTACTCCCTATAATTGACTATTCGGGGATACTCCGCCCGAAATGGGTACGTTTTTCAGTCCGCAGGTATAGAAAAGGGATGGGAATTTGTGAATTTTGGTATAAAAAGGGGCAGCTTTTCTTCAAAAGTATATAATAGGGGTACCTTTTCAGGCAAAAAAGTATATAAGAGGGGTAACTTTTTGCTGAAACTTGGTATATCAAAGGGTAAGTGGTTGAGAGTCCGGGCGGAGCATCCCCGTATGAAACGACCCCGGGGGCTCGAGCAGCTTTTATGTTTACTTGTTGATTTGTTGATTTGCTGATTTGGTTTATTTGTTTATGATATTTTTCACAGTGAATATGGCTGAGGGAAGTGATCTGAAATACTCTCTTGCTGATAATAATACTCAAGTGCGGTATATAGTCGATGGGAACCCCAGCACGTGTCTTCGATTTGTTGTGGTAATACATCAATTAACACTTTTCAGCATCAGAATTTACAATCTTTCAATGTACCAGTTCTATATTTATGTATCTTATGTTCTCTACTAGTACCCCATTTGTAGGCATAGCGTACCAATGTATGTATAATTACATAACTACTCATTAATGTAAGCTGCGCGGATGTTAATGGCACCTCAACATGAAACTCGTAAAGTCCTTGAGTGTCCTTGGCATTACTCAAATCTTTTGATGCACTCGTTCAATTCGTTCGAGGGGTCCCAAGTGGATCGGAAAAACGTTCTAATGTACTAACTAGTTAACAATTAGAAGACGAACTCGAGGTTTCTATCGGCTGATAGTTGACGAGGGGCTCCGGCCCCGAGTCAACTATCAAAGCCGATAGAAATCGAGAGTGAGTCTTCTAATTGTTTTAGTAAAATTCTCAACGAAACTATACAATTGCAAACACAAAAATCGCGAAGGGAAAGCCGCCATTTTTTTCAAAACAAAGCCGGCTTTCTCTACCCACTATCTATCGGCTGATAGATAGTGAGTACGTTAGCCAATCAGAATGCAGGATTTGCAATAGTATAGTAGTAGAATTTTACTAATAATGATTATAGATTGCATGGCTGACACGCACTACACTGGTGCCTCAACACGCAGCCGGTTGAGCTCTCCAATGATTGTCCTCGACAAAAAATCTTAGGCTTACCATGCACTCGTTCATGATCAACTCGTTTCATGGGGTTCTGAGTGGAGGCGTAACGCAAGAATATGAGTAATGATCGTAGGCATTGCCAGAAATATTGGACATTGTCAGCGGTATTACGCATGAATGAAAATGAAGTGGTTTTCTAGAGGAAAAATATAACTACATGGTTTCCAAGCACATATTTATATTCAACTATGATGTTAGTAAAACAATTCTTGCCAAAAAATAGTTACTTGACAACCAAAAGAACAACTATTATTTTTCTGTTGATAAGCCTCACCACAGGAAGCCCATGAAGGACAAGAAACAAGTTTCAAACGTAAATCGTTACTTTAAGCTTCCTTATTGTATCTCAGCAGTCAATAGGAGCTTGTAAAAACCAAATGGCGATATTTAGGGGTTTTTGAAGCTGTTTGGAGCAGTTCTCTGTGGTTTCTTGTCATTTTTAACTGAAAACTACGAGCTGAACAACGCGTCGAATCGCTTAAAATTTAACCTAACTTCAAGCTTCTTGGGAACCTACATTCTGAAGGCATGCTGTCTATTTTGAGCGGTTTTGGATTTATTAAACACTCGTTTGGTGATATCGAGGAGGAGCTCTTTTACTTTTAATTTTTTTCGACTTCAAATAAGACGATTTTGGGGTCAAGTGTAGCCAGATTTATAGACGATGTATGGAATCTAGAGCTTTCGAAGCCTTTCGAAGGCAAGTAGTCCGGGAACCAATAAGTCCCATGATTCAATGATCATTTTACGCTTATTTAGTAGCTTGTAGGGTGGGTTGTTTGTCGCGATGTGGAGCTCAGAGAAAATAAAACCCTATTCGCCGTAAATAGAGGAAGCTCTATATTTCCCATACATTTCCTATAAGACTCGGCGGCTGAAACGCATCATTGCGCATGTGTGAGCAGGCTCATGTCCCATATTTCTGGCAATGCTGTGTGGCTGTCACTGCTCTATCCCCTCAACATGCAGCCCTTAAAGTTTTCCTTTAACAATCATTGACGGGTTTGTGAGATGCGCAGCATATTTTAGTATAGTATATTTTCTGACATGCTTCTCCTTTTCTTTCAAGGAAAAAAACACATGGTTCAAGGTCCAACTCGAGAAGCAAACTACTATTTACAAGGTCAAAATTATTGTTCCATCCAGTAAGAACCAAAGTAAATCAACATTTGAAGTCCAAGTTGAAGCGAGCTTGCCATACAGCATTAATAGAACTTGCTCTTGCCTTGGCTTTCGCTCCAAGGATATCTTCTACGAATGTAAGCCCGTGATACAGAGTTCAGCGGTGACCATCAAGTCCAACAGAATTGGATCTACCCTAAGTATATGCGAAATACAAATTAACGGGGTCGGTAAGTAAATCTGAAGATCAAATATAATCTCTTCGAGACTTCTATGGGCCAATAGCTGACCGTGAGCCAAAGGCTGTCTACTGTGCTTACTCCACCACAGGAAGCCCAGGCTGTGTATCTGTGTAGCCGTTACGAAGTAATGTATCGGATAAAGTAATTTTGTCGGTGACAAAGGGAAGAACATACGTTGCATTGGGTTGATGCGCTAACGCAAGAGATGCATAGTCTGATCAACATCAAAGCACTGATGTAGCTAGCGATATCATTGGTGTATAAAATGAACGAATCAGAGCCATTCTAAGCCTTCCTCCATCAGGCTCTAGCGATAAAAACTGGGGTTTGTTTTGCTAATGATGATGTTTACTTATATCTTAATAAAGGTACTTCTACTGATCTTCAGGGAGTATTGCGTAACATTTGGTTTCACCATTTTAAAACGAAATCCCTTCGGAAGTACTGGAAAACGAAACTTCAAAGAGAATACCCACTTCACACGAGAGTCATGAAGAATCTGCAAATGTCTTACGAAATCACAGAGAATTCAGTACAACTTCTCTCTGCTTATTTAAAGGTAATTTGACGGGGCTCTGAGAACGAAGGGGGAAGTATTGGGGAGATGGATGTTATGGGCCGGGATATATAATCACACACTAAGATATTCTTAGAAAGATATTTTACACAGAATTTAAGGCTGATTCCAAAAATGAAAAGAAAAATTGGGTGTCCCGAGCACGTTTTCGAGATAATGAATTTTGGATATGACCATCTTGACAAGCTTGCGCGGTGTTTGTGCGCGCGCACATTTTTGGCTCGAATTGAACGTTCAAAAGTAGTCAGTAACCTTAACTTACTATATTCTTTGTTTGCATGTTTCATCATAGATGCCAGCGGGTTGGTGCATGGTCTTCAACAAAACACTTCCCATTTGCTTTCTTTGTTAATACCGCAAACATGGCTGCCATGTCTTGTCATTTGACTCTCTCGGGAATGATTACAAACTATCCATTATCTTCTACAGGTATTTGAAAATGGTGACTATAATTTGCTTCTTGCCTGTAAAACACAATGTGAGGTAACACTTGGTTTTGCTGTCGAGCAAGTGTTCCAAGACGATTCAAATGAAAGTTTATTGTTGGACCTAAGTTACCACACCGACAGAATCGACTGGAACAGGTAAGAAGAATATAATACCATTTGGCATTAATACCAATTTAAATCTCTTCAGTTGATTTACGAGGATGGCAATTGTAATAGAACTCTTTAGCTTGGGCAAAATGTTTCAACGACATCATTAAACGTCCGCCGTGGGATTGGTATCATTCATCTTGCACATTCTTTGCATTGCAGTTTGCTGTTGCTAATGATTTGCTAAAGGTCAACTGTAATGTAAAGAATGTTCAAGTTGAACAATACCAATATTTTGAAATCCCTAGGACTTTTAATGTTGTTGAATGGCTAACTTATAAACGAGGCTAAGCCTGAGCAAATGAGTCTGTGATTTTCAAAATCAGCGGTTTGCATCGAATAATCCATTCGTCTTTTTAATATTATATGAATTTTAGAATAAGCTTTGTTGACAATTCTTTATTTATTCAAAGGTATTACAAGGAACATCCTACCTCAGTCAAACTATCTGTGTGTCGCCTGTATCACGTGAACACTTACGTCAAGCTGAGTTACGTCACTGTAGGACTAAAGTACCCGGATGGAAAGCTTAGTGTTCCAGTTCCTAATAAACACTTGTATTGGACACAACCAGGTAATAAAGTATGGGGAGGGGGAATGTTTGTCTTTTATTGATATAGAGGTTTTGCACGTGCTCTATTTCACTGGTTTGTGATTGACAGCTTACGCAAGCTTAAACTCTTGCAAGAAATGGGCAATTTTTTTTTTTTTTTTAAGATTAGTTTTAAGCATTTGTAGTAAATTTTCATTCAATAAAGTTTAATTTTTCAGATACAAAGTCACAAAAGGCACAAAATATGCCTGTAGAGTGCCAAATCATTGCTGAAAAGTTCTCGGCATTGTCTCACATTACCATCGTAGGCGCAAACCATTTTCTTTGTTACAGAGAGTAGAAAGAACTCAACAAAGTCGTACAACAAAATTTTGTAGTTGCACGAGGTGGTAATAGGGGTTACATTCACTCTGTAACTTGTAATTCAACAATGTTGCGCGATAAGTTGCACGCTTTTGTTGCTCGTATTATCGCACCTTAAGTAGTTTCATTAATGTATTTTCAACACAAAAAGGAAGAGACGGAAACAGACAGACACTTGACAGACGGTAGAGATAAGACTTTATTTTGTTTTTCGTCGTTTTATCCTTGAATGTCCAAACATTTCTACATCCAGCTCCTGTGGCTCAGTCGGTTAGCGCGTCGTACTTATAACCAGTATGGGCGTGTTGTCCTGGAACTGAATGAAATGCGAAGGTCGGGAGTTCGATCCTCCCCAGGAGCAGAATTTTTTAATTTTTTATTCCAGCCACATTTTAAAGCATATTTTTTTAAGTCGTTGCAAGTTGCTGAGAACGAATTGTAGAGTTTGCACCTCGCTTCGGCAACCTGCAATGCTACGTTTCTAAGCATTGCAAGACAAAAGTGCTAAGAAAATTGCACAGGCTACCAGGGTGGGCCATTTTGTAGTATAAATTTATAACATTTGTTACTGATTTATTCATCTTTCCAGGTGAACGGTCGTTCCAATTTCAAATATTGCCAGAAAAAAACTATGTAGAAGTGGGAAACGAGCTTAATCTTCAGGGTAAGTCGTTGTTATTAGTATGGATATTATCAGAAATATCATTATTATCATTTATCAACATCAACATCAACATCATCATCAACATTCATCATCATCATCATAACCATTATCATCATCATTATTATGATCATCATTATGAACATCATCAACATCATCATCAACATCGTCATCATCATCATCATCATCATTATCATCATCGTCATCATCATCATTATATTTCATTATCATCATTTTCATCATCATCATTATCATCACCAACATCATCTTCATCACCAACATCATCAACAACAACACCATCATGTATTGATGCAGTAGTGAACACCATGTTTTTGTATTTAGCTTCCTATAGGTATTGTTGCCATGGTATTCAGTGTCCAAACTGCTCCCTTAACATTCAGCTCCATATCTTCAATTCATCCTCATCAGTACATTCATCGGTACTAATGGATTGCAAGGAGTATTCATGGACTACTCTGATAAAAGCTACTGTTCAACCTGGAAACCATAGCATTGAAGTAAGGCTATCGTGAAAACTACTAGACCTCAAATTGGAATAATGGACCATTAAATTCTAAGTTACCATTAACAAACAAATTCGAAAATTGTCACACCAGGTTTTGAACATTATCCAGGGCTTTTGAGAATTTGGACCTTACACTAAAAGGTCACGCGACCATGCCCTCTTGAAAACTATTGCCATCCAACACATTTTCCCCTACAAATTTGTACCAAAATATTTGAGGTTTTTGAATGATATTTGTACCAAAATATTTGAGTTTTTTGAATGATAATTCTCCTTTGGTTTACAAAATGAGCTACAACTTTGCCTTCATACTAATATTGATGTGACTTTTCCATTCCTGGTGTATTTTGACACAACTGCTTATGGGAGTAGGATTACGTGACATCTTAGTTCAAGGCCCAAGTTACAACTGAGAAATTACCAAAGAAAAAAGACAGTCGCTCACTCTTCTGAGAAAATGAGATTCCTTTCTTCCTCTAGCTCTTGGTTTCAGTTTCGACATTAACATAAGTTGTAAATATTCTTCAGATTAGCTATCATTTTTTGGAAGATAAAGATTTGCCAACAATACGACGCACCGTGGGATATGTCATTGTTAAAGGTAAATAAATAAAAGTTGAATCATTGTTACTTAGCACAAAGTTTCCTTATAAAATGCTTTTACTCAGAGTCCTGGCGTTTAGTTACTACGCTGTACTTGCTGTAAACAATGCAGTTTATCATTACAAATACCGTCGTTTTTAATCATGACAGAGACAACACTGCTCCGTTGTGCATTTACCGACAAAGATATTTGTGGCTGGAAAATAAATGGAACCACAGGTAACAAGTCTTTTAAAACTAGTAGATAATTTTACGCAGAGATCTAGATTATAAAAAGATTTAATGCGTAATAATATATATTTCCTTAAAAAATGTAAAAAGAAATATAATAAAAAAAGCAAACTGCTAAAATACTAACAGTTTCATTTTATGTTAGTTTTAATGGTGGTATTTTTTTTAAGAATTACTGCGATTCTCAATATTCTGCGAACTCAGACATTTCAACGGCTTGTTGTGAAATTGGTCGTCAATCAAAACTAATCGGTCAGTACCTTTTATATTTTTGACTGGCGGCAGCGAAAAACCAAATTCCAACGAGAAACTCGCAACTACCGAGTTCGCAGAATATTGAGAATCGCAGTAATAAAATTATGATTATAGTTCGTCATCGAGACTTATGGTTCCAAGATCTAACATATTTATAATAATAAATGACCATGATTTTGATTTCTAATCTTTCCATTTTTTAGGACGTTTTATGTGGACCGACAATTCTTTGTCACCATTATTTCTCGAGTCGGTTCCTCTCCTGTGGAACAACATTTATCAAGCTACGGAAGCCTGTCTTTCCTTCAGTTACAAACTTGAATATCCAGGAAAGGGCGAGAGACTTGATCTTGACGTTTACGTGTCCATCAAGGGAGACCTGAGGCCTCTATGGAGACTGAGTGGTTTCCATGGACACGTATGGACTAAGGCGCTAGTTTCGTGGCGTCCGCAAGATGACAGTAAGGTACGAGGGGGTTCAGCTAACTTATATCTTACAAACATCACTCTTCTGTTAAGCTTGCTCCACACGCATTATCACCTACACATTCACTGTTTATAACACACAGAGGGCCGAGGAAAACCGAAAAACCCAAAGAACCTTCATGACAACTGGAAGAGAACAACGCATCAAACAAACTCAACCCACGTACAAATTATCAATGCGATTCAGTCGATAATTAGGCAGGGAACAACGGTGACAGGCAGTGCCATAGCAGTGCATGCCAAGCATGCCATCAATACCTACATAATGATAAAAATTATCACAATATAATATCACTGATAATCATATATATATTCAATAAATGTACTTTGGTTTTCTCTCAGCTCCTGTTCAAGATCTTTGGTAAGGCTGCAATCAGCGACGTTTTAGTAACTACATCTATGTGCAGAACCCAGCCACCCTACGCCGAGCCAGGTATTTAGACTTTTTCCACTAAACATTACCATTTAGAACTGACTAATTCATTAGGGATGAAAGAAGTTTAGGGTTACTCTCCATTTCTCCAGGAAAACCGGTAATATCGGTTGGAATACAAGTGGAGCTGTCACTTTTTCGGAACTTTCAACCGAAAAAAATGAAACATCTTTCAAGCTTGTCCAGCCATTTTGGTTCGTTGGTAGGAATTGGAATTATCCGAACTATTTGAAGAATTTCTCAGGCCCAGTTCTCTAATTCGCGCATTTATGACGAAAACTTTCAAGATGGCGGACCATTAAGTGTATAGGTTGGTTTGAACTGTTCCATCAGAACCGTTCTTGTCTCGGTTTCATCAACCGGGTTTTCTGGACAAATGGAAAACACCCTAGATGTCTCTAAAACCAACATAACCTTTACAACACTCACACATGCTTGTCATGCATGCACTCAAACGTGGTCTTCACCGTTTCAGGGTACACATGCTCTAAAGAGGAATTCCAGTGTGACAACTATCAATGTATTGAAAAGATATTCGTGTGCGATGGTGACAAAACATGCCTTGACGGGTCTGACGAAGAAAACTGTGTATGTCTTAGAGGTGCTCGTGACTTTCAATGTCCATCAGGGAGTTGTTTAGCAGCTGATAAACTTTGTAATGGCCGGAACGACTGCGGCGAGAGGAGTGACGAGAAAACATGTGGTAAGTAGCTGATAATAGAATCATGGTTTACTTAATATATAATCCTATGCTACACTAAAGAAAAAAATCAAGAAGATGCACGTTTTGGTGTACTAAACAACTAATACTAAGCTAGAAAGGGGGAGGGGGATCACGGGAACCCTCTGACCACCCCCTAAATCCGCCACTGTACCGTTAGATAATGTCTAATGATAATGAACAGAAGCCAATTTTGGTATAACAGTGAGAAATTAAAGGTTTTGACCACGACTTTCTACAAAAATTACTCTGATTATTCGTCACCTTGATTCGTTTTGTAAATTTTTAGTACAGTTAAACTTGATGCGAATGAACGGGATTTTGTATCAGACAAACAAAACTCTTAACGGTTATCAGATTTCCATACAGAATTGTCCGTTCTTCACCGTAATCAAAAGCGAAATGTATCTACACTCTTCAATCAGGCACTTTCAATTTCATTCAACTTCACTCTCCATTTTTCAACTTTCAGAAAGGAGAAATACACCAATGAAATTTCAGTGTGTCGATGGAACATTCGTGTCATGGTCAGTCACATGTAGCGAGGGTTCCTACTGTAAAGATGGCAGCCAATCTCCAGAAATATGCAGTAAGTACTAAGTTCTCAATAGACTAAGTCCCCCTCACAGTTCCCTGTGTCATCTTGAAAGGTAGCCGTGCTTTTGCATCGAAGCAAGACCGACGCTTCTTCAACTAGCGTTTTCTTGTTCTGTATACAGACCCCTCGCAGCACTTCGGAATGCAGCTCAATTTGGAAGACAGAACAATAGGTTCCAATTCTCAGAAGAATAAAATTATCTTGTTTAGTCCTCCAGATTGAGCTGCTTTGACGTCATGTGAAAGGGGTCTATAGAGTTGTACGGCATATCAATCATACCACATACGTGCTGTAACTCATTACCAATTTCCTCTCAAATAGATAAAACTTGAGATAAGATTTTTAAACTAATAAAACTTTTTCTTATATCTTGTCACTACAAGGTCATTCGCGATGCCCTCTAAACAACTTGGCGTGCAATACAACCAACATGAACAATCCAAGAGAAGTTTCAAAATGCAACAACGCTTTCCCAAGTAAGTCTGAATAACAAACCTATGTCCTCAGTGACTTTATTTCGTACACTTTACCGAAACACATTCTAGCTAATTCCGTCCTGATTTGGTATATCGATCCGGCCCAGCTTGTAATGCAGTAATTTGGCCTGCACTTAGGATCACAATAACCTTGAAATTTTATGGATACCCTGAATCAGTCTCTGGGCTGAACTAAGTCAGGGTATGACTAACTCACAGATCGAATTGGAATTTAGCGGGTTATGTTTTATGGAGGGGAAAAAAACCCGGAGAACACCGAAAGACAAAGCAAAACAAAAAACCTTGAATCAATCAATGGGAGATCTAGTCCTAACAAAATCTACTCACATATGATATCGAACCTACGATATCGAGTGCATGCAATACTGCTACGGTAATAGGTCATAGTAGAGATAATACAATTCGTTATATTTGTTGTATTTTGTAGCACATTGTTCGATTGAAGATGGCATGTGTGGCCTAATAAGTGACTCGAGAGAAGCAATGAGATGGATAAGAACAAGCGGTCCCACTCTCACACCCAACACAGGACCAAGTTTTGATCATACAACGCTATCTGAATCAGGTAATAAGTGGTTATTTAATGATTTTTCTATAAAATTGAATTACAGGATAGCATTCACTATAGATGGTAACCTATTTTTCAGAAGCTAGTAATAACGGGCCCACAGTAATTGGCGAAAATTGTTGTGGAGTCCCTGCCATGAGTTTTAACCGTAATTTTAAGTAATCACAGGGTTCGTGCAGGTCCTTGAACTCCTTGAAAAGTGCTGGAACTTGAAAACTCATTTCAAGGGCACTTGAAACTCCTTGAAAAAAGAAAAAAATCCTTGAAAATCGTAAATACTCCTTGAAAAATATTTAGAAAGGTTTTTGTAACCCAAAACGCCTGTTTTCCTCATCTAAAAGTTCGTAATCCAGATAGCACCCATCGTTATGTGGTCCTTGAAAATTTTCATTTTGGTCCTTGAATACTCCTTGAAATGTCCTTGAATGTCTTCACAAGAAGCCTGCACGGACCCTGTAATCAAAATGCATAGACCTTTTTAGCTGGCGAAGATAAATAAATAAATAAGTTTTTTTTTCCTCTTAAGGGTATTATCTTTATATCGAGGCGTCCAACAAAACCAAGGGAACGAAGGCCAGGTTACAAAGCAGATGGTTTCCAGCAAACCAACCAGTTTGCTTTCATTTCTGGTATCACATGTTTGGAGCTGACATCGGCTTTTTAAACATCATTGAAATGACAGAATCATCATCTTCTATAACGTGGAGTCAAAAGGGTGATATGGGAAACCGCTGGCTCTTTGGACAGGTGACGCTTCTTGCAGCAGAACCCTATAAGGTATTTAATTTTTCTAGTTTATAACTTTTAGGGATCAAGGTAAATGTCGATAAGTAACATCGATGCGACACAGTTTAAAGGAGGTCGATTGGTGGCCTTTCTGCTTCCTCCATTGGCTCTTACTTGTTAGAGGTATTTCAGGCTTGATTAATTCGAACTACACCAAGCTGATCTGAGAAAAAATGTTAGCCAATCAGAATCAAGAAAATTTGCAAAACTGAGGTGTCATCCTTAGTTTTTTCAACTCAATAATGAATATTATACTAAATGTATGTAAAATATTACCTCCGTGGACGGATCATAGGAAGAACGTCAAAATCACATGCGAGAGCATGTGGGATTGAGCCACTAACCGGGTGGTTCTGGAGTGCCACGCCAGAGCTTCTTCTTTAAAACCAAACAAAAGTGTAGAAGTATTGAGTGATTGTAAGTCAATTTGTATCTTTCAGTTTGTCATTGAAGGCGTTAGAGGTGACGGAGTCTATGGTGATATCGCCATTGACGATCTTGGCGTCACCGAAGGAGCATGTGCAACAATCCTTGAACAATGTAAGTTATAAAATGCTCATGAGGCTCAGTTCCAGGAAGTTAATATAGAAGGAGTGTCACTTGTTTGACACCATCTTGCGGTACCGAATAAAATGAAATGAACATCAAACAATGGCTGCAGGTCAAGGTTGGACTTAATTGCCAACGAGTCAGCCGCGAGTGAAGACGCCGCGAGGCTGACGAAGCGACAGCACCATATAGCCGATGCGCGAGAAAGTTATGCAGAAAAAAGATCGAATCGATGTTAAGTAATGCTTCTCTTCAAAAGTTACAGCAATATAATTCGAAATATGTTTTTTTTGTAATACACGATATTTATAGAGCGAGTGCGATTAATCGTGTGCATCGTCTACTACAATGTCTGCGAACGTGTTACGATCAGTTTTACCATGGTGTATTTCAAATCGTTTATAACCCAGCAGTTTTTACAGGTGTAAGAATTAAATCGCACAAACAATCCCTAAACAATACTTTTTATTTAATATGGAAAACAAGTTTGCTCGTTGGCATTTTAGCGATAGCTACAGCTAGTAATTTAAAAATATTAAATGTGAGAAGAAATCAAGTCTAATATGCATTTCAAATGCATTGTGTTTTGCACTCAGGAACAATCGGGATGTTTTATTGATTCTTCAGACAAACAATGAACTATTTTTTTCAGTTTTGTTCTTTAACATAAGTGCACCACGCTGTCATATTTATTCATAAGTATTTGTTTTATTTTTAGCCTCTCCCAACTGTGATTTTGAATCAGACGTGTGTGGTTGGCATGGTGATAAGGAATGGTCTTTATCCAAATCATCGATTAATGTACAAGGCGTTGCAGCTCCCGATACAGGTTTGACTGATGCTGTCTATTCATATATCTGTTATCATAGCTATGGCAAATGAATGAAAAGACTATTAGTGGCAATCTCTATTCATCTCCTATTAGTCTTTGGTCGTTTAAGTAAACCATAAGACATTTAGCACTTAATGACTGGTCCCGAGGGAAACAGTTAGTTTTGTTTCCCGAGAATCTCAATGTTTCCCGAGGCTCCGGCCGAGGGAAACATTGAGATTAGAGGGAAACGAAACTAACTGATTTCCCGAGGGATCAGTCATTAAGTGTTTTATTATATACTCTAGTCAAACGAAGAAAAATGTTCTCTCCATTTTGAAAATTTTTGGATTTATTCCCCTCTCACGCTTTGATCACGTGCATTTATTACCCGCGCGGGAGTTATTGAGATTTATTTCCCTCCACGTGATGTACTCTCGACCAATAAGAAAACGAGTTTGACTAGGATATATAATAATTCTTGTTACAATATGAAAGGTGATTCAATCGATTCAAATCAAATTCCGAGTTATCTAAAACTATTCCTAGAAGATGTGAGCTTCTTCACTGCACAATGACTGACATTCTTTGCTTTAAATGGCAACAAAAAGTACTCATAACTTTGCTCTATTGTTTCAGGTGGATTCTTGTTTTTGCTTCGACAACAGTCATACACATTCACGCATCGTATATCAAGTCCTCCTCTTCGTCTCTTGGATAACTGGAAATGTCTTATGTTCTCCTATTATATTGGCGCAACAGAGACTTACTTTACACATAACCTTAATGTTTTCTTACAAAATGAAAATGGGTCTAATAGTAAGCTGTGGGGCACACCCCATGCCACAAAAAAATGGATTTACGTTCAAGTTCCGTTCTCCGCTTGGAAACTTGGAGACCAGGTAAATATTTTTTTTTTCGATATACTCACAAACAAATACATAAACAAACACTTACAAACAAACAAAAAACAACAAACAAACAAACAGACAGACAGACAAACAAACAAACAAACAAACAGACAGACAAACAAAAAACAAGAAATAAACAAACAAACAGACAGACAAACAAACAGACAAACGAACAATGAGCAAAAAACAAACAAATAAACAAACAGTCAGACAGACAGACAGACAGACAGACAGACAGACAGACTGACAAACAAACAAACAGACAAACAAAAGACAACAAACAAAACAACAAACAGACAGGCAGACAAACTAACAAACTATTAAACAAACCGCCGAGGCAAATAAACAAATAAAAGGACAAAGAAACAAACAAACATACACGCAATCAACCAACCAAACAAACAAATGAAGCAACGATCAAAGAATGAAAGGACAAGCAAAGATACATACAAATAAACAAAAAATCCTGTCATAAAGATAGTTATAGTACGTTTTTCTCTTTCAGGTGATATTTGAAGGAACGTTGAGTCATTCAGTTGTTATCGCATTTGACGAGGTTTTGTTCTCAAAAACTAGTTGTCATCCCATTCCATATCATTCAGGTAAGCAAGAAAGGAAAACTTCGTAGAACAATGTAATCCAAATTCGAGTTCTCTGTTGCTCAGGGTGTAATATGAAGTAATATGAATATTTTTCTTACTTCTTTTTTATGAAAAGATTTGTTGTCCAAAGTTCTAATTGTTTCAAGTGGAGGTTAAATCGTTGAGCACGTTTTTCGCTCTATTTTAGCGGTATTTTTGAGTAATTGGACCCTGAAATATGTCACAACTTAACAGCTATATATCTTTCCATAAGGTGTACTTGTGTCGCACAGTCTCCCCTGCTGTGTAATCGAGGATTGCAGGCGACCGAAAATGGTTCGCAGTCAAGCAATTGAAGTTAAATTTCGTAATGAAATTAAAACGAGCATTTGATCACTTTTTTAGACACGTGTTCGGTGTTGATCCACAAAGGCAAGTGCTGCTGGTTTCCTTTTTTCTATGAAAATACTATCTACTACGGATGTGATACCACTTACTCCAAAGACCCACAGCCATGGTGCTCTGCGACGAAAGAAGTTACTGATGATTACAAATGTGATGGTAAAGAAAAATTATAGTCAAAACGGCTCAAGCGTACCCCCTAATCTCCATTAATTTTTTCATTATTCGAATCAATTGAGTTTATAGTTCACTATGAATTGGCCTAACAGAACTCAATATTCGAAGAATAAAATCAGTAAGTCCCGGTTTAGACGTCGAATTTCACGTGCCGGATCTAATGCAAATGAATTCAAACAATAGGTTTTGCTCAGTTGCATTAGATTCGGCACATGTGAAATTTGACGTCTAAACCTTGCCTAATTGATTCTAGGGGCTACGCTTTTGCCGTTTGGGCTGTAACAGATTGTTTTGTACTAATATTGTAATCCATCGAAGATGGCTGTAGCAGGATTGAAATCACTAACGACAAGGGCATAGCGACGGGGGGAGGGGGAAGGGGTTGGGGATTGATAACGAAAACGTAGATCTTCCTTTTTTTCTTTCTAGTAAAAGATACATCTAATTTCATTTTCATTTAATAGTTTTACTTTGGATATGACTACAAGTTACTATTTTTCACCGAAATTTCATTCATCATGCGGACTTGCTCTGGATATGGCGGGTAACTTGAAAGATGAAGCGCATACGATCACCAGGTGTATTGGCGGGAAAATGAAACTCTTAAGCTTTTCCTCTTACGGTCGAGACCTCGCTACCCCTTCTGATCCAAAAACAGTGTTATATCTTAATAACAGTATTGAGAAGCGGAAGACCTTAATACTGTAAACAGAATCGAAATTCTATTTGAACAGAACAGCTAGAGAACTTATTCCACTGAATAATTTTGATTAAACTCCAGAACTAGATTCTTAATTAACCTTAATCTTTACGTGAAAAAAAAAATGGTTTTATTGACAGGTTATTGTCCGTGGACGACTAGTGAAGGCAAATGCTGCATGTTTCCTTTCGCTTATAATGGTAGAAAGTACTCGTCCTGTATAACACTTAATAATACTCGCCCGTGGTGCATGACGGACTTACATGGTGGATGGGGATATTGTCAAGGTAAGATACATAACAACTACCAATAAAATACATCACCATGTACCATCACCACCATGCAACGATAACAAAACTCTAACCACCAGAACCATCAACTACAACACCAATAATCTTCAGGACCAGTCATTATTGTCGCCGGGGACGGGGGGGGGGGGGGGGGGACGGAGGGGGCGGGTTTTGTTGGGGACCAAATGGATTTTAAACAACTGGAGAGGGAATCAGTCATACATTGACTTTCATCAAAGGAGGGTGGATTACCCAAATAGAAAGACGTAGCAACCATTAGTAATGGGGAATAATTAAAAAAGAGAGTGAGGGAGGGAGGGAGGGGGCACTAGTTAATATCAAAGATTTCGCAAAACAGCATTTAAATGTATGTAGAAACTTACGTAGAATTATATTCCCATAGGAGGTTGTGATACAACAGAAGAACTTTGTCGGTGGAAATCTGAAC
This sequence comes from Anthopleura sola, assembly GCA_023349425.1. NCBI lineage: Eukaryota > Metazoa > Cnidaria > Anthozoa > Actiniaria > Actiniidae > Anthopleura > Anthopleura sola. Next base: position 5,339,342 of record JALHLI010000016.1, on the reverse strand, counting down.
AACCTGATACCACAATGAACTGGTCAGTGGTATCTGCATCAGATGTCTATCGTGAAATAGCTAACATTACCAAGGCGATACCCAATCATGAGCAAGGTAATGAGTTTAGGAATAAATATTACTGACATAAGGACACCGAGGTAGAGGCTACAAACAACAGCTAAATATTTGACAGATAGTTCTCTTTAGCTTTGGAGTAATGTTTTCCCATTTCAGAGCACGTGTCATTCCCTAGAGTATCATTTGCTTGTTTAACGATTGCAGATGAGAAGACACATTAATATGGATACACTTTAAAGAAACACACTTGTTCCAAGAAGACGACACGTGGACTGAAATGGGAAAATATTACGCGTAAGGGAAATAAGATCGATTATTGCTTATTAGTATAAATACAAAGGTGATTATACAAAATCGCGCGCTCTGATTGGTTTTCTATCTCGGATTATCAGCCGATAATCACCTTTTCGGACAAAATGGCTGTCAGCGTGACCGTCGCGCTTTTAAAAAATAAAATATTTTCACTTTCAATATTGTTTGTTCTTTCTTTTTTGAAATAATCACCTTTTTATTTATACTAAAACAATTATTCACCTCAGGCTCAGTGATTATCGATGAATATTTACCTCGCAGCTCGAAGACTCGCCGCTCGGTAAATATTCATCGATAATCACTTCGCCTTCGGCGAATAACTGCTAAATATTAGCTGTTGCGAGGTCTCAGGCTGGGTCGAATTCACATTACAGTACATTAGCATGGGAATGTTTTAGGAGACATATTTTCAAGATGGCGTCTATTTCGTCCCCTCAAACAGACCCACAATTCACTGCAATGCCAACTCCACCCAGTGTTTCCCCTTTAACCACAGAACGGTAACTAACTAAGGTAAAAACAAGTTGGGAAAACTCTTATATTTTGTAAGACAATGCTTAGAAAATCCTGAAAATTCTGAAAGCAATTTCTATAACACTTCCCCATAGAACCGAAACGGACAGAAAAATCGATATCTGAAGTACACTTGCCGTTGTCTCAGTTTGGTAACATTACCATCAACCAAGCTATCAACGACCGAATTGACGCGGTAACCCTGTGTTCATGGATGGCATCACAAACTGGCGGTCTGAGAGTGCTTTATGAGGTCCCGGATCGCTGTGGGATGAAGGTTGCCATGGGAATACATGTGGACAACTATGTTATGATTACTGTTTTGGGACATAATTGGTAAGTCATGCAGTTATTGTCTTTTTTTTATTTTTATTTTTTTATTTTTGCTGTAGACATATTTATTCCATAGCTTATCAACGAAACATATTGTAGAGTGAAGTCACTAAACCCATGCGATATTAGACTAATACACTTTAGTAGACCCTAATTCCATCGTCTTCTTTTGTGTCTATTTGACTATTACACTTTAACAAACAATTTATAATTCACGGGCTAAATGACTTTATCATATATCCTAGTCAAACTCGTTTTCTTATTGGTCGAGAGTACATCACGTGATCAAAGCGTGAGAGGGGAATAAATTCACGTGATCAGGTCAAACGCTTTGTAATTCATAATGAATTTTTTTTGTAAATAAAAAATTTTCAAAATGGAGAGAAAATTTTTCTTCGTTTGACTAGAGTATATAATAAAACGCTTAATGACTGATCCCTCGGGAAATAGGTTAGTTTCGTTTCTCTCGAATCTCAACATTGAGATTATCGGGAAACAAAACTGTTTCCCTCGGGACCAGTCATTAAGTGCTAATTACTCTATTATACATAATAGCAGACAAAAGAAAATATAAAAAGAAGAACGTTTTTGTCTTTCCAGGACTACTCGATTTTCTGTGAACGATGGGGCCTGGCACCATGTTTGTCTGACATGGAGATCTGCTGGCGGGACCCTGAAAGCATACATCGATGGACGTGTATCGCTGCGACAAAAGCCAGACGAGCTGGATTCTTTCATTATCCCAGGTATAGATTTCCTGCATGAATCAAGTGTTTTAAATATCAAAATACTAAGACACGGCACAGTTACGTGGTCAGCAAACGCTATGACCATGCCTTAATTTTCTTTAGAAAAAACCTACTAATGGTCTATCACCAATCGAGCCCTGTGATTGGCTGAGCTACTAGGGGTCTATTAGTGATAGACCTCTAGTAGCGAAAAGCGCCGGTTTTGAAAACCAAAAAATATATATTTAAAGCAAAATCCAAAACTTTTTGCATCCTTTTATTGGACCGATTAGTAGGTTTTTACTAAAACAATTAGACCTCTCGCCCTCATGGTCTACGAGTCAATAGCTCATTCGGCCTTCGGCCTCATGGGCTATTGACTCGTAGACCATTCGGACTCGAGGACTAATTGTTAAATAGCCCGCCATAGGAAGTGTAGGCTTAGAAGGGAATCATATAGTAATATTTATTGTTGCTCTAGAAAAATTCTCGTCCCGAACACATACGCACAACCAAAATGACTAAACTCCACGGATGCAGCTTATCTCTTTACAGCTATGATCCCGACTCCCTCAGATCCTACACTCGTACCTATATATCAACTCTCATGATTGTAAGCTCTTTGGGGTACACACAGAGAAAGAACTCAATAGAACCCTTGGACGTGACGTCAAAGCAACACAATTTGGAGGATAAAACAAAAGAATTTCAATCTCCTGAGAATTGGAAACTATTGTTTTGTCCTCCAAAGCTACAAGCCGAGGTGCTGCAAGGGGCTATATCAATCAAATTTAATAATCATAATCGTGACCATGCGCTTTAACCGTAAATCGGCATTCCAGACGACGTTCAGTGGAAGACTAGTTACGACTTCGTGTTGCCATAGGTTTTTGGCTAAGACGCAGTTTGAGCACGGAACCAAAGCGTCACCAGTATCTCGCGCACCCAAATTCAGTCTCACCGCATATGCACCATGCCTTCTTTTGAAATACGATTCGTATAAAGATGGACTAACGTTAACTATTTGACCGATCATTTTGTTTTGATCAGAGGGTGGTGTCTTCACAGCATCTTTAATCGATATCACTGGAAAGAATTACCCGGATGTAAAAGGAAAAATAAGTGGTGTTAATATATGGTCACGTGAGATGAACGAGTTTGAATTGCTCGCCATGTCAATTGGCTGCGCACAAGAACACGGAGACCTCCTGTCTTGGAACAGCATCTTGAAAGAAATAAAGAACAGTAATTTGAAGATTTGGACAGCTGGTTGTGTTCATAGTGGAGGTAACTTGAAGATTATGAAAATCAGTAAGGGTATAGTATTAGTGTCATATGAACTCTTATAGTGGGCGTATCCCTTTACAGGGTCTTTTTTGGTGTTTTAGAAAGAGCCGTCCCAGACTCTTACTTTCGAATTTTAATTCCTTACCGGCTATTCACCCACCACAATTATACTTCAATAGTGATCAAAACAGATTGTATCTGGACTCTCCACAATGTACCCATCAAAGTCCCCCACGCCTCCACCCAAATCTCAGAACGTTTCTTAAATATCCAGAATGTCTATCCGTATCTTGCAGCAGACCATTTTATCTTTGCTACAAATTCTTCAAGCCTTTCTTCAGTTCTTAAGAGCCCGTGGTACAACCGTTCTACGTTCGGGCATACCCAATGCCTTAGATTTCGTTACATCGTTTACGGACCAGGCGCTGTGAGGTTACGTGTAATGCACCGTTATGATTCCAGTCATTTTTTCGTGCCGGTCTTGGATGTCACTACTAACAACCAATCATTGTGGCGATACGCTCAAACTCCAATTGGATCAGTACATAATTACCAAGTAAGCATAAAACACAGAAATATTCAGCTTTGCGCGTATAATCGTTTGCTGTCATTTTTGCGTCTGCTACCATAAGTATAAGCTTTTCTCCAGTAGAAGGCCTGCATGCAGTTTCATTAAGCCCTGGCTAAACGAAGAAGCATACCCGTCCTGCACTTCACCCGTTTAAACTAATGACAGCGCGCGAAAATTCAGTTTTGTTAATTGTTTCCAAAGGTGGCTAAACTGTCAGGAAACATTAGGAAACAAGAGCATCACTGTTCCCATGCTGCGCGGAAACACTAAATGTTTCTACCGGACTGTAGGAACATATTTTGCTTAGGGTCCTAAAATAACTGCGGAAAAGGTTAGATTAAAAAAGGACCACGAATTTATCAGTTGAAATACTGTCAAGTGTTACTCTCTATAAAGAAATATAGGTTGGTTGGTACATTTTCATAACCGATTTGTGAAAGTGAGTCGATTTCTTTTTTTTGTTTATTCAATTTTCTTCAGTTGTCCATGGAAGCTTCCTTTAATCAAGGTACTGGCTTCATCGCGATCAGCGCTCTATACCTATTAAATGGAGGCTGCATGAAACAGCCACAGCTAAATCAAGGTTTGATTGCTTTTGTACGTTTAGCTTATCAAAGTAGCGAAAATGAACATAAATGAGTTGCATAATTATTTAACATTCTCCCATGCATGATATCATTCTTCTTAGTAAAGTTTGTATCAAAACATCATCATTTTATTAATCGCCATCGCCATCGCCATCGCCATCGCCATCGCCATCGCCATCGCCATCGCCATCGCCATCGCCATCGCCATCGCCATCGCCATCGCCATCGCCATCGCCATCGCCATCGCCATCGCCATCGCCATCGCCATCGCCATCGCCATCGCCATCGCCATCGCCATCGCCATCGCCATCGCCATCGCCATCGCCATCGCCATCGCCATCGCCATCGCCATCGCCATCGCCATCGCCATCGCCATCGCCATCGCCATCGCCATCGCCATCGCCATCGCCATCGCCATCGCCATCGCCATCGCCATCGCCATCGCCATCGCCATCGCCATCGCCATCGCCATCGCCATCGCCATCGCCATCGCCATCGCCATCGCCATCGCCATCGCCATCGCCATCGCCATCGCCATCGCCATCGCCATCGCCATCGCCATCGCCATCGCCATCGCCATCGCCATCGCCATCGCCATCGCCATCGCCATCGCCATCGCCATCGCCATCGCCATCGCCATCGCCATCGCCATCGCCATCGCCATCGCCATCGCCATCGCCATCGCCATCGCCATCGCCATCGCCATCGCCATCGCCATCGCCATCGCCATCGCCATCGCCATCGCCATCGCCATCGCCATCGCCATCGCCATCGCCATCGCCATCGCCATCGCCATCGCCATCGCCATCGCCATCGCCATCGCCATCGCCATCGCCATCGCCATCGCCATCGCCATCCTCGTTTTCTTTTTTCTTTTAATGTTTTCTATTCTCTGTCTGCAGCACTGAAGCTTACCCTTACTCAGATGTCAGGAATTATCGCTTCTCCATTCCACCCTGGATACCATGATGTCGGTACCACTCACATCTGGGTAATATCAGCTCCAAGATATCATATAATACGGCTGCAGATACTTGCATTTGACCTGGAGTATGATATGAAGTGTGCTAAGGATTATCTAGACCTGTTCGATGGAGGGTCCATAACGTCAACTCGGATTGGACGTTTTTGTGGTGATGTGTATCTACCCGTTATAGAATCTACTACCAATTACATGACAGTTCTCTTTCGGTCGGATTCTAATACTGTTAGAACTGGCTTTGAATTGAGCTATGTTTGGAAAAATGGTGAGTGCTGGAGCAGTTCTATATTAATTACTAGTTTATACATGATGGATAGCAGTTTTTTTATAATCCGTGTATCTCCAATTACCTTGTTGCGCTTAGTTATACTCCTTACAACTGGCTTTGCATTGTTGTCTTCGTGTGATAACTAACACGAGACCGTGCCTTTGCCGTAGGTACTATTTTACGACATGGTAAATGGTCTTGCACACACCAGATGGTGTGTACTGAATACTACACTTCTGGTCTACGTCCCAAGCCGCGCAGCCTGTTTACTATGTTACTAATGCTCCTTCGCCCCAAGTTTACTTCTAGTACTAGTCTAGTCTACTTCTTAATCTTTTCTTTTATCCTTTAGTTAAAGCAAAGACACAAGCATGCGCGTTAAAAGGTAAGAATAAAAAATGGATGTCTTTTTTAAAGTGGGCTCCAAAAAAATTGAACAATCACAAAATTATTAAATTATAAAATTCATAAATGATTAGACATTTACAGGTAAGTTGAACACTGTATACAAATATATACTTACTGACATTTCGGACGTTTAGTACTTCCTCGGAGTAGCTAGAGAAGTGAAAATGAAATAAAATGCATTATTTCAATTTCAGGTTGCTCGTATGACACAAAATGCTATGTGACCTTTAACGACGAATCAGAGGAAGTTGTTGTGGAAAGTCGTGGTCAAAACCTTGAAGTTCTGCCTGTCATACCAAAAATGGCTTCTGTTCTGTGAGACATTATCATTAGACATTATCTAACGGTACAAGTTCATTTCGCATAGCAATGAAGAGGTTATTGGGGGACGCGACAGCTGATTTTTCCAGCTGAACTTGTACCACAATCATTTGCGCAAAATTCATCAGTCTTCCTTTAAACTCGGGTCATTCGAGCGGTTATCGTATGAGTGGGAAACGGACCTACAACACGTACACGTTACATGAAAATAGCTTGACATAATCCTCCTCCCAGTAGTTCAAGGATGAGGATGAGGATGAGGATGAGGATGAGGATGAGGATGAGGATGAGGATGAGGATGAGGATGAGGATGAGGATGAGGATGAGGATGAGGATGAGGATGAGGATGAGGATGAGGATGAGGATGAGGATGAGGATGAGGATGAGGATGAGGATGAGGATGAGGATGAGGATGAGGATGAGGATGAGGATGAGGATGAATTATTACTTATAAGTCGCAAATTGGCATGTGAATATGAACAAGTGCACCAATCAAACAATCACAATGCGCATTTTCGGTAACATACGACACGGATACGATTTTGCCTTATCGTTTCCGTCCCTTATGAAATTCGCTTTATATAATTACTTTCGGCGCGCAGTACAGTCTGGATCCTTCTCATAAAGCATATTGCGTATTTTAGGGAAGACAGCACTTGAACAATGTTATTTCCTTTGGGTTATTTTTCTTATATATTTGTCTAGGCTGCTTGGAGGAAACAGACTTACTAATCTAACAAAATCACACTTTGATTCTCTTTTGTACCTCAAATACATGTGAGTATACAATTCTGAAGAACCTCTATTAAGCGGCCACCCTTTGGGAATTGTCAAGAGGTCGCTTAAAAGAGATTGTCCTCTATTATATTTAAAAATTTAAAAGCCTCTTTAAGATAGTGACAACTGGCCGCTGTATAGAGGTTTCCCATCCTTGGGAAATTGTCAAGTGGTCGCTTTAAAGAGGTGCCGTCTTCCTCACCAATTAGAAATTGTGTTGCATAAAAGCCTCTTCAAGATATTGTGACAACTGGTCGCTATATAGAGGTTTCCCATGCACTTAACAGGTACCCTCTTCTATTGGTCTCAATTAAAGGAAAAGCTGCATGATACTAACATAATTTGTGCTTGTGAAAAGAGAAACGCCGTATTTTACTACTTCTCCAGGTGATCTCTAAAAATATCCCTAGGCGTCATGCGCGGTCTTCAAAGAAAAATCCATCCCAAGAGACTTTGCACGCAAAACTCCCTGTGATACTCACACTGATATTCGAACTCGACAGTTTTTGCGAGTCGAAGATATCCTCGATGTGAGTTGTTTTCATACGAAGTGTAGGTGTATTCTCTTATTTAATTATTGCAGAATACTTTGTTTAAATACATAATAGATACAATAGATTTGAAATAAAAAGATTAATTGCTGCAATAATCGTGTGACTTGAAAAACTTGAAAAATTTCATTCGCCATCTTGTTTTTGACAAAGCGATTGCAAATGCTCATGGGACGGATTTTTCTTCACTGACCACTAAACTTTTTAAGACTGACTAATTAAGTAAACTCAGATCACCAGGTGTAATGTTATTTTATCGTAAAACAATGAAGTTAATTGTAGGTTTAATTTATCTTGTCTTTTTTCTCAGTGATTTAAGTGGAAATTTGATCTTCAACACAAAATACCTGTCTTTTGCTAATATGCCGTCGATCAAAGTGATGTAAGTTATAACAATTAAATTCCTGCTTACTGACGTCATAAATGTGCAAGCGCAGTCCAAACTTACTGACTGAGCTCAAAATCAAATCAAACGTTTTCAAGAAGAAATTTTTGCGCGAGTCAGAAAACTCAGATGGAAATTTTCAAAACACTGTACATTTGAGACACTTTTGATTTAAAAAAAAATTATCATCTATTCATTAACAGACGCTTTAATGGGAATTTTATCAGAAGCTTTCCACAATTTGCTTCTCTACCAAGATTGCAGACTCTGTAAGTCCAATAAATCTTCTCTTTTTGGACGATAGGCTTTTGCAATTTCAGATCATTTAATGTCTTCTTGCACTATTAAATGGGGCTAGTATATTCCTTGTATGAATTCCATCCAGACGTGACGTGTCTTCCAAAACCGATAACAAAGAAATGATGCTCAAGGGCCGGAATGACGCGTGTATGGATAGGAATTGTTTTTGTCTAAATAGCTAGAACAGTAGTTACGTTTTAATTTTAGTAGACATAGTCGATTTTTTACGCTGTGCTTCTCTTAATTTTTGTGTGTCTTTCAGTGATCTTGGTGCAAATCTGTTGAGTAATGTTACAAGAAACTCCTTGAAAAATCTTCCAAGTCTTCGAATACTGTAAGCCACATAGTCAGATTGTAAATTACAGAGTAAAACAATGGAATATACTGAAACTATTTAGACGGATCCTTAGTGTTTATAATTAGTGTAGTCTTATAAAAAGACGTGCGAAATCCATGCAGTTAATTGAAAGCTGCCTTGTTTTTAAATCTGAAAATGGGCCACTTAGCCAAATGGCTTTTTCTCTAGCTAGGTGCTAAACTTGTTATCCCTTGACAGGAGTCTTCGAATGAATGAGATAACAGAGCTAGAAGATGGATTGTTTGCTGATATGTCTGCTCTTCAGTACCTGTAAGATATTTGTTTGTGCGCATGTTCTGAGGGCGGAATTCCAGGTTAGCACTAAATAACCAGTGGCTAACAAGTCTAACAAACCTGTGGCCCTCGTTCCATGATCGAATTGGAATTTAGAAGTTGATTTTGTGGAGGGAGGAAAACTGGAGAACCCGGAGAAAAACCCTCGAAGCAAAGGGGAGACCCACCTAGAAACTCTACCCACATATAACTCCGATTCCTGGGCTCGGGTCGACCGGATCGCATCGGTGTATGCAAGAAACTGATCGATATTATTAGTGTGCCTTTTACCGTGTCCGAGCATCGTCATTGGCTGATCAGTGATTTTCCCGCTGTGATTGGTTTAAACGATGTTGTAAATTCTTCGCAGTGACGGTGCCGGGTGACGTGACGTTTCAGAGACATAAGAAACCAAGTAGCTCTATGCCTTTATTGATTAATGTCAACCTTTTTTCTTTTTTTATATAACGTAACTGACTTTTCTTTTCTCAAGTTATCTTGACCACAATAGCATCAAGAAACTGACCAAGAATACATTCAAGGGACTCGAAGCGCTACAAATATTGTAAGTATCAAAATGTATGGACAATAGTTTTTTAATGACTGACGATGAGAATGATGGTGATTTGTTTTTACATTACAGTGAGGACACACTAACTGGGACCACTAGATAGAGATTGAATTGATAGCTGTATTAGTCAATCAGATCATGACGTTGTCACGGCCAATTTGCATTATTTGAAGGAGAACACAAAACAACATCGAAAATGAGTGTAATTTCTGTCGAAAACGCGGTTGTGAAAGGTCTACTTATCCCAAGTTGATATAAAAAATATTTCCTCACCTCCTGTCTTCGAAGAATCCCGAATTCCAAACGATAATACACTAAATTCTAGACCAAAACTTTAAAAAAAAATACCAGTTTTGAATTCTTAAAGCTGATTGGCCCACACATTTTTGGAATGTCATTAACAAATCGAAGTGACTTTTCCATGGTCTGTACTCCTATCGAACATAGAAATGACGTCAGATATGATCCAAACTCAAGTGGAACCGAGCGCAGCGAGTGGTTTCACTGCAAAGTTTGGATCATTTCTGGCGTCATTTCTATGTTCGATAGGAGTACAGACCATGGAAAAATCACTTCGATTTGTTTTTTACCATAACAGGCAAAGAAAAGATCCAAAAACGAAGAAAAAGTTTGAAAGAAAAAACCGTTTCAAGCGCGCGCTAGCTACGTGCGCGAGCGATTCGTCATCTTATCGGTCTGTCCTCTTATCAAACATGGCTCTCAGCCAATCAGCGCGCGAGAAATTTACAAGTTATGGTAAAATTGTTTTTAGATGTTATCTGATTGGTCAATTTTCTTCAAGTGGTCCCGGTTAGTGTAAGCGCACTGTAAACAAGTAAACAAATGGAAAAGATTTTAACTTTTACTTAATAATAACTATCAAGATTAACAATGACTTTAGCCTTTTTTTATTTTTCATTTAATTTGTATCTTATTTCTTAGGGGATATTGCCAAGCAATTGGGGCTCTGCCATGTGTCTTTATCCCTGCCACTGTGGCAAATTGATTAAAATTAAAATAAATAAATAAAATTTAGACTTAGACTTTTTTTAGACTTTAATTTATTTACACGTGTTATGTACTGTTTAATAAACGAGCAGGAGTGTTTTATCGGGATAAAACACGATCTGCGAGTTTATTGAACAGCTTAAAAAACCTTGAGGTGTATTTTCGCATTTTCTACTGAATTTTTGACGAATGAACCAAGTTTACCAGAGAAAATCCGAGTTAAAGTTTATGCAAATGAAGAGGATGTTTTAGCAGATTTAAAACCTCCTCCACGGACAATGATTTCTATTGTGTTTTCCTCATTAAATATTCATGAGTTTTTTAATATAATTTACAATTTTTCTTTAGGCAGAATTATACATACATATAATAAATAAATACATGCAATATATAGAAATTCACATATTTTAAATAATATACTTAATTAAGAGATAGTAAACGTGTGTGGTGGCCAAAGTAGTAATGAACTTTCGAGTTTCAATGTTTTATATTTTTCAGAAATCTTGAAAACAACAAACTATCAGAGAAGGATGTAACAAGCGACGTCTTCGAAAGTCTTCAAAACCTTCGGCAACTGTGAGTACTTATAATTAGCATAATTATTTAAAGTGTCGTTGTGATAAGTGCAAAGTACGTTGTGATTGGCTTTCTAGACTTCATTATTATTATTATTATTATTATTATTATTATTATTATATTATCATCATCAAAAATATCATCATCATCATCATCATCATTACTATTACTATTATATTGATTACTAAGTACAAGCATATTTTGGTTGGATGAGGTCTTCTTGGACTTAAAATGTCTGGTGTTAAAATAACTGAAACTGCTATTCTCTTCAAATATAAAATATTATGCTTAGCTTTTGATATTCGTTCCCCAGTAAACTGGACAACTTCATTCTGTGCTGTTACGCCAGAAGATCCATCTCTGAAGATCTTAGTTGCAAATCTCCAAGCAACGAGTTCTCAAGCTGTGACGACATGATGAAGAACTCATCTGTTCGAGTCTGTTTGTGGATATTAGGAATCCTCGCTTCACTAGGCAACCTTCTAGTACTGGTTTGGAGATTTAAAGTTCGTGATGAAAATAAAGTTCAATCATTGCTATTAACGAACCTCGCTATTGCTGACTTCCTGATGGGGATATACCTACTGATTCTTGCTATCAAAGACATTCAGTTTAAAGGAGAATATTATAAGCATGATGTGCAATGGCGTTCTGGAACGACCTGTCAGTTTGCTGGTGCACTTTCATTGCTCTCCAGCGAGGCATCAGTTCTCAATTTGACTGTTATTACTGCAGATAGATTGATTTCTGTCGTGTTTGCGTTCAAGATTCCAAGGCTCTCCTTGAAAGTGACTTCTATTTTATGCACTTTTATTTGGATTTTTTGTTTGATCATTTCTTTTCTGCCCATTTTTGGACTCAGTTACTTCGATGACGATCAGTATGGTTTTGGATTCTACGGTCGGTCAACTGTCTGTCTCCCACTCCAGTTGTCATCACAGCGAGCTCCAGGATGGGAATATTCAATCACTTTCTTCATCTTCTTAAACTTGGGAGCATTTGTATTCATCTTAGTCTCCTATTGCGCAATCTTTTGGACCATCATGCGCATGTCACGTTCGAGTGCCACGAAGCACATGCGCATAGAGTCATCCAAGGCAGCAAGATTGTTTTTTATTATATTTACTGATTTCTGTTGTTGGATGCCTGTTATTATTCTAGGGATCCTATCTCTTACAAACAATTTCCATGATTCAAAAGGAGCAGCTTATGTCTGGATTGCGGTTTTTGTTCTTCCGATAAACTCTTCAATCAATCCAATCCTGTACACTTTTTCTACTGATTATGTCAGAAGGCATTTACCATCAATGAGGCTTTCTTCGACGTTTACTTACTCAAGGAATCCAAGAATAGGTAAGTAATTGGAAGAAAAAAGGCAGGGGTGCCTGTGATACCTCTCCTTGGGCAGTCTAAGTGCTACATGCATGTGTTTAGGGAGGGGAGGGAAGGGGAAGGAAGGAAGGAGAGATTTTTTAAGGTTAGTGAGGAGTGACCCAATGGGAACTCCTGATTACCTTCACCCTCCAAATCCTGAGACTCACATGTAATGACGACTCTAGGAATTGAACCCGAGACCCCAGAAGTGAATGGCAAGTGCAATACCGCCACATCTTGGGTATACCTGTATACAGCTATTTCAAATAGGAAAATTGCTGGTTACGTTGCAACATGCAACATGCAACATGCAACATGCAACATGCGACATGCGACATGCGACATGCAACATGCAACATGCAACATGCAACATGCAACATGCAACATGCAACATGCAACATGCAACATGCAACATGCAACATGCAACATGCAACATGCAACATGCAACATGCAACATGCAACATGCAACATGCAACATGCAACATGCAACATGCAACATGCAACATGCAACATGCAACATGCAACATGCAACATGCAACATGCAACATGCAACATGCAACATGCAACATGCAACATGCAACATGCAACATGCAACATGCAACATGCAACATGCAACATGCAACATGCAACATGCAACATGCAACATGCAACATGCAACATGCAACATGCAACATGCAACATGCAACATGCAACATGCAACATGCAACATGCAACATGCAACATGCAACATGCAACATGCAACATGCAACATGCAACATGCAACATGCAACATGCAACATGCAACATGCAACATGCAACATGCAACATGCAACATGCAACATGCAACATGCAACATGCAACATGCAACATGCAACATGCAACATGCAACATGCAACAAAACCTTTACCAACCTTTTTTGAAATGGCTGTAAAAAATTAATTCTCAGTTTCCATTTCTTAAGCTTTGATAATAAAGTATCATTTGTTTCTGTTGCTAGGTGATATTTCTTTGAAAGACAAAGAAGAAAGAGAGAATACCACCGGCAATCTCTCTAAAGTAGCGAATAGAAATCACGAGAAAGACCTGTTGGAAGAACTGAAGATCCTCAAGGAGTGGAACCTGTTTCAGCTTAAGAATGTAGAAGAGGCAGTAGTAAGTATCGAATATATATTATCAATAATTGATGTGCGCTAAATTGAATATATGCCATTCACATTCCTTCAATCTTGATGCAAATTTTATGAATTAAACCGGAGACCCAGAGGTGAGAGGCGAGTGTACTATAGATACAGCACCCATGATTCCATTTGGACAATTTCTATGCTTCTTACTGGCCTTATACAAGCTCCGAAGTTCAGTAGCTGGCTTCTGGGACCTGTTTGGATTCTGCCTATTAAAATACGATTGCGCAATATCTCTTAACGTTTGATTATCTGCGCACAAGAAAACAACATACTATGCAACCGACAGTTTGAAATTGACGAAAGGCGCAATCTTCAAGTGAAATCAGGAAACACCAAGATCAAAGCTAATTAATTTACCGTACCTTCTACCATTACCTAAAATAACTTTCGAAAATGTCTAGCATCGAAAGGAAATTATAGTCAATCATGGTAGATAATCATTCCCTCCTCCCTCCCCTCCCTCCCCTCCCCCCCCCCCCCCCCCCCCCCCTGGAGCACGCACGAACCGTCCAATCACAGCGCGCTTCGATGCTTAGTCAAGCGGCCCTTGCTCCAAGTCTCTTCCCAATACAAAAACACGCGTTTCAAAGAATTTAGAGAAAAAAAGTTGAAGTATACGTGTTGTTTAAAAAATTAAAGTAAATCTTTGCGATCCATCTCCTCAAATTCTGTGAGATATATGACTTTTAAGACTCGGGCGAGGGCCGCTCGAGTTACAACAACAATCCTTTTCGCGCTTAGTTTTTCGTACAGATGGTTACATATGCCACCTAATGTGGGGGAAATCGGATTTCTAATTCAAGTTTGAATTCATTTTTGTATAGGGGTTTGTGTTAGCAGAAACCAAATCTAGAGAGATGGTTTTAGTCAAATACTTTGGCGAGAAAAACGTGGAGGACTGGAAACGAGAAGTGGCTGTTCAGACTTTGCTGATGGAGAATGGTAGTCATGACAACGTGATGACGTGCAAGTGGAACGTGGACTCAGGTAGTGTTGTGATATATGTATGCACTCCCACAGTCAAGCAAAAATTAAACGAATTCTGCCTTTTTGTCTTGAATGTAGAGGGATCTTAGTTCAATTGTTTTCGATGTTTCAGAAAATTCATCGCTGGTCAAGATCGACACGAACGAATCTTTGATACCAAGCAAAGCCTGGTAAGATGTTTGGTTTTTTTCATTTGTCGTAACTGACTATCATTTTCCCCTTTGATTATCATTAGACATTATATAATCTTTATAAGTATGATCACAGGTAGCCCAAGCTATGGTTCTGAATATATAGAGAGAGAATGTATGGCAGATCAAAAAATTCTTTAAAATAAAATAAATTTCATATTTTGTTTCTTTACCGGTATATCAATGTTTTATTGCATGTTTTGTGGTTTCCTGATGGTTTGGTTGCATTTTATATTTTAAGGAGATTTTAGGAAATTTTATCTCCTCTCTAAAGACGAAAAGATAATACAAAGTCATACAAAAACTGCTCTATAATACAAGCATGGTTGGGCTCGTGGCTCGTCTGTCTTTGGTGGTTAGTTGGTAACAGTACTGGTAGTAGTAGTAGTAGTAGTAGTAGTAGTAGTAGTAGTAGTAGTAGTAGTAGTAGTAGTAGTAGTAGTAGTAGTAGTAGTAGTAGTAGTAATAGTAGTAGTAGTAGTAGTGTAGTAGTAGTAGTAGTAGTAGTAGTGTAGTAGTAGTAGTAGTAGTAGTAGTAGTAGTAGTAGTAGTAGTAGTAGTAGTAGTAGTAGTAGTAGTAGTAGTAGTAGTAGTAGTAGTAGTAGTAGTAGTAGTAGATATAATGTAATTATGGCGTTGATTGGTGATAGTAATGGCACTAGCAGTGTTCTGGATAATTCTTCAAGGTTACTTTCCCGCCTCGATTGATCACCTGGTGTATGTGAACGACCAAGGCATAGAAAGTATAATGACAATCTATATTAATACAAGCCAACAAGGCATCATCTAACAGTTCCCTTTTTATTCAATCAGTACTAACTCACATTGATTCTATTTCATCACTTGTCAGGTTGATATGCTACACTTGCTCTTCTCCAACGACTCTCAAAGACTTCTGTGAGACCCAAGGAGGACCTGATGTACTTTGTAATGTGTTACTTGACGTCATCTCTGGTTTGGAATTTCTCCATAGCAACGGAATCTGTCATAATTTTATTAATAATCAAAGTATATTGATTAAAGACAAAACTGGGGTAAGGACAACTTCTAAGTTACCGTTACCCGAAACAACCTCTGGGCTGATTGCAAAATTTAACTTTGTAAGCCAGTTCAAAGTTTAAGAATCATTTTCAGTGCGCATGCAATTTTATCTCGAATTTCTCACCTTTATTTGTTTAATTAAAAACAATTCGGAATAAAATCGCATGCGCACTGAAAACGATTCTTAAACTTTGAACTGGCTCAGTACAGGGTTTGAGGAGGTAGGAAAACCGCAAATTCCGTTGAAAATCCTTGCAAAAAAAGGGAGAGATCTAGCAAACTCTACTCACATTTGAAGGCGAGTCCAGGAATACTGCTACACCAACCTTTATTCTTATTTTTCCTTACAGATTCCACGATTAAAGGCTGTGATTGGAGATTTTAGAAACTCTTTTGTCTTACCAAACGATCTTGATCTCGACTCGTGTAAACACAAATTAGAAGACATGAAACAACTGGGAGTGCTGATTGATTCACTCATAACGTGTGACGAGCAGCCTACAAATGAGGTAAGACTAATTTTCACCTGCAGTACATTGCTCAGCGGTTACAGAATATTATTTTGCTCAGATCATTTTCAGTTTTCAGCAAATGAAAACCTGTCTTACGATACTATTAAGGGGGGACTTACCTATTTACCAGCCACGGTTGCTATGGAAAGGATTTAAATCTCTAAAAGGTTTTTCTTATATTATAACTTCATAGATAAAATCAATTTGTGAAATGGATAATTTTCTGATATGTGCGATGACGTCATCTCTCTTACGCAATTTATGACGTCATAGTTCATTAAAAATTAAAAAACAAGCGTGCATTTGGTCGGATTGACTCACAAATTAGCGAAATCATAGCGGATATGAGTTGAAACAAAGTTAAGCATTATTTTTGAAAACAGAGAAAAGGCCAGGCTACCAAGCCATGTTGAATTTTTTTAACCTTAATATTTTCCCACTCTCTTAACATAGAGTAAAATCCATGCTTAACTTTGTTCGAATTCATGTTAGCTATAATTTCGCTTATTTTGGGGGCAAACGGACCTATTGCACGCTTGTGTTTTAGTTTTTTATGAAATATGACGTCATTAATGACGCAAGAGTGATGACGTCATCACACATTTCAAAAAATGGTCCTTTTCACAAATTGGTTTCATCATAAGTTTAAAACATTAGAAAAAAATCTTAGGCATTTTTAAATCCTTTTCTGAGCAACTGTGGCTGGTAAATAGGTAAGTCCCCCCTTAAATTTATGCCGCGCGCAATACTGTTGAAAAAAAATTATTGATTTTTTGCCACTGCCACTCTGCGTTTTTACAGTTCCGTTCCAGTGACCACGTGCACGAATGAATAAAGTCGAGGTTGGAGTTGCCGCGCACGATATACTTTATAGTTTTGCTATACGCGGCAACTCCAACCTCGATTTGGAACTATATATTTATTCGTGGTCACTCGAACGGAAGTGTAAAAATGTCTAATGGCAAAGTGTTCTCTGCACTTTTAGGGAGCAACGGCCAAATATAATTTGATTTGAATAAAAAAAACTTTATTTTTGAACAGATTCGTGGTATACTAGCATTGTTGAGCAGCGACAAAGACTCTACTGAAATCCTTTCAAGATGTCGACAATCACTGCTTCGTCTGGACTATTCTTCCTCATGTTGAATATGCTTTCAGTTTTAACTGAGAAGTTACAGTGAAAGAAAAAGAAAAGCTTTTATTGAATTTATTGAGATGAAACCGTAAAGACCCAGTAGTGGTTACGAAAAATCAAAACAATCCTGCTCCTGGGGAGGATCGAACTCCCGACCTTCGCATTTCATTCAGTTCCAGGACAACACGCCCATACTGGTTATAAGTACGACGCGCTAACCGACTGAGCCACAGGAGCTGGATGTAAATTCATGTTTAGAGATTCAAGGATAAAACGACGAAAAACAAAACAAAGTCTTATCTCTACCGTCTGCCAAGTGTCTTTCTTCGTCCCTTCCTTTTTTTGTTAAGAATAAATTATTTAAACAACTTAAGGTGCGGTAATACGAGCAACAAAAGCGTGCAATTTGTCGCGCAACATTGTTGCATTGCAAGTTGCAGAGTGAATGTGACTCGTATTATCACCCCGTGCGATAACAAAATGTTTTTGTGCGACTTTGCTGCAAAAGTAGAAACGCGTTTTACGCTCTGCAAAAAATTGTTGCGCGCAGGATGGTAATACGAACAGCATTCGCTCTGCAATTACCAACTCAATAATTTTGCGCGACAAGCTGCACGATTTTGTTGTTCGTATTACTGCACCTTTACCTCTTGCATGATTTTCACTAAACGCACAATTTCCAAGCTTATAACTCTTGAAACAAAGATATTCTCCGCTTGCCCACAAGACGTTTTTGCTATAACGAATATTTTCGACATTTTCGAAATCTCGTGCTGTTGGAACAAAAGATGTGCGAATTCTTTTGTGATTTTTTGTCATGATAATTAGACCGATTGCAAAGACAGCGAATTAAAATATCAAAGTTTTTTTCCCTAACGGGGAAAGCTTGGAATAAATTACCAAGTTATCTTTCTTTTTTCATCACGAAAAAAGTGCAGTGAATGTGTTGCAGCGAAAAACATCTCTGCTAAATTCTGTCCGCACGTTCAGGTCATTGCATTCCATAGGTAGTTCGCAATGATTTCCAGAGATGTCCAACTAACGACATATAGTTATCTTGATCGCATCATTTTATCCTATTTGTTATCTTATTTGCTTATTAGCAAATCTTTAGTTAAACTCGATCATGTCATACAAATCCAGTTATATATATTTGCGTTTTAGATGTTTTCAATATTGTAGATGCATCGTTTCTCTATAGCATCATAATTATAGTGAATCAGATGGGCAAAATATTTCATGACATAAACCTGAAGATCCTTCTCCTTCGGTAGTTATACAAAATCAGCAGTACGTGCGGTTTGATGTTTCCAGTTTTATGCCTACATCGTTTCTTTATAGTGTTATAATCATAGTGAGACAGATGGGCAAAATATTTGATGACACGAACAAAATACTTGCTCCTGGGGAGGATCGAACTCCCGACCTTCGCATTTCATTCAGTTCCAGGACAACACGCCCATACTGGTTATAAGTACGACGCGCTAACCGACTGAGCCACAGGAGCCAGATGAAACTAAACTTCGTTAAATCTAATGCTAGTGGAAATCATTGGGTTTCGACATCCGCGGCCTTAGAATCCTCGTTTGACGTCAAAGACGCCATATTCGAATGGGGGTGTGCAAATTAAACTATAAGAATTAATCATGCTTCAAAATTTAGATTTTTTAACTAAAACTTGACTAGCAAACTTGATTAATGTGAACAATGAGAGCTGTGACATCACCATAAGAGTTTTTTCTGATCAAATAATAGCATGGTAAAACCTTTATAACTTCAGGACGCATCACTCCAACTATATTTTTTTCCTGGCCAGTCAACAGCTAAGCTCATTTAGAATCTATACTGAAAATGCAGTCAGATGTGTCATAGGCACTTTAACTGTTGTGCACGAGAAGACACTTGAATAAGGATACAATTGGAATAACACATGGTCTGAATTTGAATCGGAAAACGTTACGCCCAAGGTAAACAGGGTAATAGTCGACCCTTGCAGCACATGACGTCGAAGCAGCTCAATTTGGAGAACAAAACAAAAGAACATCATTCTCCTGAGAATTGGAACCTATTATTTTGCCCTCCAAATTGAGCTGCATTCCGACGTGCTGTAAGGGGTCTATGGAATGGCAAATCCATAAGAGTACTCAAGAAATGCGCAATTCTTTTCTGTGTTATTTTATTTCGTTATTATATTATACCTAAGCTATTAAGCTCTTCAATATTACCATTTGAATTCCTATATCATTATGCAACCATTCTGGGCTATTTACATTAATAAATATCATCACTGTTTATAATCCTGACTCGATGTAGGTAAGCATATTTATTATATGAAATAGAGTGTGATATTGAGTGACATCAAAATGATAAAATTGATATCCCTACTCCCACCAGTGGCCAGTGGGGATACGATTTATATCAACACTGGTGGTGACAAATTTCGACTTTTTGCTCAGCAAGTCTCAAATTCTCCATTATTTTTCATTGAAGATTTCATATAATAAAAAGAAAATTACATGGCCGCTTGGAGATACGAATTTTATCTTCTCGTGCTGATATTATCTTACTGATATTATCTCTCGTGCTGATATTATCTCGTTCGCTGCGCTCACTCGTGAGAGATAATATCAACACTCGAAGATAAAATTTGTATCTCCGCGCGACCATGTAATATCCTATATATATTTACTTTTACAACTCACTCTGTCATTATATACTTCAGCTTTCTGTCATGTTTAGTATATTCTAAACAAATTTATTTTGGTTCTTATGCAGTTTCATAAAACGAAGAATATTAATAAACTCGGTTCCGATTCACTAGTCAATTTTCCTTGCAACTTGTCATGCAATAGACCTTTTCAGCTTCGTTGTTTGTTGTGCCCATTTCAGACCACGTGATGCCGCTCTTGGGAGTTGATTCTTTCATGTGTAAATATTTTAACAAAAGAACATTTCTCAAGGGAATGTCATGTGGTCTGAAATGGGCAATTTGTATATAAAGCTAAAAAGGTCTATTACACCGTGCAATTGTTTCTGCAACTCATCTCGCAACGGTGTGGCGACACAAGTTGCAAGAAGCTTTACAGGTTGCAACGGAGATTATTGCCAAAAGTAGAAACGAAACGAATTTTACTTTTCGCAACGATTAATGCAACTTGTCTCGCAACATTTTTGAAATTACACTGTAGGTTACACGTCGCAATATGCTTCATTCAATTTGTGTCGCAACACCGTACCGTTGCGAGACAAGTTGTAGAGAAAATTGCTCCGCATAATCGCGTCTCAAAGATCGTTGGGCTCGTGTCAGGGTGAGAGTTGTAGATGGAATGAGTGAATGAGGTCCTGCTTCTGTCTCTATTTTCCTCCCCTCCTCTCTTATCTCTTTCTAGATATAATGGATTATCAGGCCAACAATTCAGTGATTACTTGGATAAGTAGAAATCTATTTAGCAAAGAAACAGCGAAATATTTTTTTCACTTCACTTTTTTAGCTTCTAGTTCAGAAGTTCACACATTAAAATTTAACAGGAAAATTATTCTTATTTAGTGAGACTATATGTAATCACGTAAGCTAAATCTCCTGCATTCTATTCGTCCATTCGCTATTCATTTTTCTTGACTTCGATTTGCGTTTCTCCTTTTCTGAAGTCAAACAAATCGTGGTCTAGCTTGCGGGTATAACATCACCATAAAGGGCATGATGAAAAATCGAACGATGCACCATGGTCGCCAATTAAGAAAAGGCCTAGTTAGCCTGCATTATCTAGAACAGTTTTCTAGCTGTTTAAAAGCGTAGCCTTTCAGTAATATTATATAGTAAAGTAATTATTCTTGAAAAAAATGCTCCAGTGATTATCGGGCGGACGCTGCATGAAAAACTACTGCGCATATTCCGAAATATTAGTGGTTCAAACAATGATGTCAGGTGTGCACTTCTTACCATTATAGAACTTTATTTGTTGTTTGCGGGCCAAATTTTATCGCGCCCATTATCAGCCACTTTTTTTGTTAATACCACCAACAATGTCTTTATTATTGAACTCTCCAGCTCTACGAAGTGGAAATGGGCGGAAGCCATCAATATAGGAGGAAAGGTCTTTACTGAAGCCTGCATCAATTTAAAAAGCAAGTCTTGGTGAAGTGCAGATTTGAAAAGTCGTATTTCTTATAATGCAATATTACAGCTATATTTATCCAATGATCATCAAATAATTCCGAATACCTAAGAAACTCGCGCTGGCCATTACAATGGTTATTTGATCTTTTCAATCTGCTTAGCTCGTCGTTTTGTTTGGATGATGTCCATAACCTGCAAAGCTTTCACACTAATTGAAGGGCTACTTCGAGGTTCAGCATTCCCGTTGACTTCAAGATCACCAGAAGCTTGGCTCTTGTTGCTATCAATCGAAATCAACAGTTCATTATCGTCATGAATACTTGTATTTTCAGGCGTCGACGACTCTCCCGTTAACTTCTTTGCCTCAAGTGGAGTTTTCAATCCCGCGAAACAATTCTTCAATGTCTCCATGATTTCATTGAAATGCATATCATCAACCTCGTCCGCCATTCCCTCGTTAGCTAACCCAGAATCCTTTGCCAAATCACGCAGCGCGTCACGCACGTCACTTTCAGTGATTGTTGGTAAAATCCCTTGCTTGTCTCTCAGAGTCTGATGGTCATCCGGGACTGTTGTTTCTATGACAACCAAACCAGCATTATTGGCATCCTAGAACACAAAGAACAGACATTTAAGGACGAATTGGCATGGCAACCAACTCAACCCCCACGGAATTGTGGGGATATTTGGAGACCAGATGAAATGGCGGCCATGTTTGGCCGATATGTTTAAACATTCAAAGAAAAGTTCGACCAATATGGCGGGTTTTCAAATCATCAACTAGAAAGTTTTCACTTCAATTAAAAGCATGTCAAAAAACAATCAAGTCCATTTGGGAAGCGCAGACAGATTCAAGGAGTTTTGACGTCGTGTTTACACTTGTAATGGCAAAACGAAGGACAGAAACTTTGATTCAATCAAATCCCATTAATAAGTAAACGTGGCAAGCGAAAAAATGACTTACTTAAAAACCGCAATGATATTCGCTAAGTATGACTATCACGCTAAATATTTCACTCATTGAAAATTCAAACCTTATAAAACTGATCAAGCTTCAAAGTTTTTTCAATTCACAATTCATCTTATAGCAATAAGCAGGAACATCTTTAATTGCACTTTAGGCGAACACTGTAAGAACTTGACATAAATGTAAACATATAAATGGCTTTTCATGTCCTCGAAGATGGATCCATTTTCTTGAAAAATAGTGGTTTAATAAATCACAAGTACTTGTCATCCACTCTTAATTTACTAATCAAAGACTGAATTAAACAGCAATAATTTCAGACAACTTTTGACCAAAACCCACTTGTCTCTTAGAAGTCTGACACATTCAAATTGGATCGTTTCTTGTAGCGCAGCTGAAAATATTTTGACAATCTCGTGTGATAGAGATATATCTCTATTGGTTATTTCTCGGATCAAAATCAAGCAATCGATAAAGCAAGATGCTTTGATAGTTGTGATTGACTTTACGCTATCATTTCAAAGAATTAGATAAAGATCGAGTCTTATCATGTATCTTATCTTTTATCCTGAAGTAATTTAAATAGCCGCAAGGTTGAATGGGTAAACCAAAATTACAATATAATATGCGGGAATCAAGGGTGGCGTAGCGGTTCTCATGTTCAATTCCTAGACTTTCTATCACATGCAAGTACAGTTTGTTAGGTCGCTCCCCTTGATTCGACGGTTTTTCTCCGGGTTCTCACATTTTATTTCTTCACTCCACAAAACCTAATTAACTCGCTAAATTCCAATTCGATCTGTGAGTTAGCCTTTCCCTGACTTAAATCAGCCCCGAGGCTGTTTAGGATATAGATAAAATCTTAAGAAAAATTGAAGGTTTGAGAATAAGAAAAAGCCTGTGTTCACAAATATTTCCGCTTAAGGTAATGTGATCGTGCAAATTTTTGCCGAACAATTTTTTTTAAACTTGACCATAAACTTTTATATTTTACAGTGCGGGCGCTCGAACCGTGAACACTTCTAGTTTTTTTAACATTTTTTTCATCGTCCGTTCAAAAACCAGATTCATAACTTGCATTGCCTCTGTCATTATTTTTAGTTAGCTAACCTAAACCTAATGTAAGAGCCTTGTTATGAATCTGGCTTCTGATTGGACGACAAAAAAATGTCAAAAAAAACTTGAAGTGTTCACGTTTCGAGTGCCCTCACTGTAAATCATTTTCTACACTGAATCTTAGTTAAAAATTTTGCCGACACGTAATTAAGGAAAATTTGTGTAAAATTTGAAATATTTTCCAAGTAGCTAAATCATATATAAATTCGTTGTTTAACTGATGTGCTTTTTGGCTTGCCCTGGTTCGTGCAGAGCTTCATGCAAAGGTAATGTTCTGTGAAGGGGGCAATGTTTGGTTTGACGTGTTTCGCGACCTTTCTTCTTTTCCTAGCGTCAAGAGGACTATGTAATAGAGAGTTCAAGTATCTCATTTTAGGCAAAAGTGAAACATCAGTTGACGAGGAAACAATTCTTTAACATTAGTGAAAAAGAATCGAAAGTGGTTCATAAATCTTAAGAGAATATTTGTCTTTGGTGAGACGTTTGCAAAGGGTAAAGTGAAATAAAGCTAAGGAAACCGCGATGAAAACGTGGTCATGACTGCCATTTGCGGGGAAAAAACGTGATGCTTTTAAAATCTGTCTAACGTCATACATTGAGCAACATGCATCGATCGCTGCAACGCATCAAAGGTTGCTCTTGTCATGCCAGAGAGCTTGCCCATGTCAAGAACATCCGGCATCCTAAGTAAAAAAACCACTAGACTGTATCCACTGGCATTAATAATAAACTGTATAAATCGCTTGCATTCTATCACGTACTATATGTATAAATATATAGAGCATAAATATCTAAACCCTAAATCCATAGAATCAACCGAGTGTTATCATTATTGGTAGAGAGCAGATGCAAGTTGCTATTAATTACGTCATTTCCGGTCTCTTGTGGAAATGTTGCCAGCTGAAATGGAGCTGAATGCAAGTTGTGAATAGAGAATACGAAGAGCAGCGTTTCCCATTCACTGAAGGCTGGTAATGGGATTCATGAGGTGATTTGGACCAAAAAGAGCACCACAAAATAGAACTGATTGGCCATCGTTTTGAATGAACCATTCTTGAAATTATCTTAAAAGGAGGCTAATGTGTTATATGTTATTGCTTATAACATGGAAATACAAAAAAATGCCACAAATTCCATCAAGAAAAAGTCTGAAAATTTTTCTATTTTCATGTTAGCCTCGCATTCAAAATAATTTTGAGAAGCGTCCATTCTGTCCAGCCTTTAGTTTTAGTAAAAATCAAGGGGAGGAAAGAAGAAGATAAAAAAAAAATCATAGAAAATGGCTTTGCTTATAGCTTGCTTGCACCACCCTGAACATGCATTGGTCAACTTTTGCAAATGCGCACCTTTCCACTAGAATATCTAGTTATTTCCTTGGGAATCCAATGGAAGGCTTTTGAAATACTCACTCGTTCTTTTTCTTTAAGTTCTCCATTGGTTTTCTCGTCAGGGATGGTTTTGTTTTGATTCTCACTATCGACATGTACCAGAGCGTCTGTTGACTGGGTAGCTACAGTAGGTTCTACGTTACGTACAACGATTCCCTGGATAGATGCACGCTCTTCTCTGGGTTTTAACACTGGTGGTTTAACATCTTGTACCTTTGTATAAAAATATATCTGTTTAGTTTGTTGTGCCCATTTCAATCCACGTGTCATTCCTTTGAGAATAGGATTTTTTGTTTTATTTGCGTTCAAACAAAGAAATGATACTCAAGAGAATGATACGTGGTCTGTAATGGGCAAAACATGTCTAAAGTTAGACCAGTTTCTATTTCTCTTTTGCATTAGCAGAATATGCAGACTCGCTGACATTCAGGGCGGATAAGAAAAGGCAATAGAATCTATGAGTTTGCATTCATTGATTATGATTGTGCTTGTCCTGCCAGTATATCTGAATCCCACCCTAAGTATGAGAAATTACTTTGTGTGTGTCAATATATAATAAAAATTAACTTTTGAATATCCATCTACAAATCCGTTATGGCACAACTTCTTCATGGAAAAAGACCAAAGAATTTGGAACGGCTTTTGAGTATTTCTTTTTTTTTTCAATTACACTCTGTATGTACCAGAGATGTACCACGGAATATGGGTTTGCAATGGCTAACTCACAAATCTAATTAGAATTTAGCGTGTTGAGCCTGGTTCACACTAGTGACACAAGCATAAGCATAACGACATGCGCAACCGCAGATAGTACTTTAAGGATTACTGAATGTTTTTCTCTGTCCAAATACAAAAGGGTTAACTAACCATGAAAGACTATCTGCGCTTGCGTATGTCGATATGCTTGTGCTTGCGTCGCTAGTGTAGCCCGACTCTAGCAGTATTGCGAAGGGAAGAAACTGAACCTGAGAACAGGTGCAAAGGGTATAGTATGGGTATAGTATCGGTATAGTATTGCGGAGGGAAGAAACTGAACCTGAGAACAGGTGCAAAGGGTATAGTATGGGTATAGTATCGGTATAGTATTGCGGAGGGAAGAAACTGAACCTGAGAACAGGTGCAAAGGGTATAGTATGGGTATAGTATCGGTATAGTATTGCGGAGGGAAGAAACGGAACCTGAGAACAGGTGCAAAGGGTATAGTATGGGTATAGTATCGGTATAGTATTGCGGAGGGAAGAAACTGAACCTGAGAACAGGTGCAAAGGGTATAGTATGGGTATAGTATCGGTATAGTATTGCGGAGGGAAGAAACTGAACCTGAGAACAGGTGCAAAGGGTATAGTATGGGTATAGTATCGGTATAGTATTGCGGAGGGAAGAAACTGAACCTGAGAACAGGTGCAAAGGGTATAGTATGGGTATAGTATCGGTATAGTATTGCGGAGGGAAGAAACTGAACCTGAGAACAGGTGCAAAGGGTATAGTATGGGTATAGTATCGGTATAGTATTGCGGAGGGAAGAAACTGAACCTGAGAACAGGTGCAAAGGGTATAGTATGGGTATAGTATCGGTATAGTATTGCGGAGGGAAGAAACTGAACCTGAGAACAGGTGCAAAGGGTATAGTATGGGTATAGTATCGGTATAGTATTGCGGAGGGAAGAAACTGAACCTGAGAACAGGTGCAAAGGGTATAGTATGGGTATAGTATCGGTATAGTATTGCGGAGGGAAGAAACTGAACCTGAGAACAGGTGCAAAGGGTATAGTATGGGTATAGTATCGGTATAGTATTGCGGAGGGAAGAAACTGAACCTGAGAACAGGTGCAAAGGGTATAGTATGGGTATAGTATCGGTATAGTATTGCGGAGGGAAGAAACTGAACCTGAGAACAGGTGCAAAGGGTATAGTATGGGTATAGTATCGGTATAGTATTGCGGAGGGAAGAAACTGAACCTGAGAACAGGTGCAAAGGGTATAGTATGGCGGCTTTATATTGAAGCAGTGTGTTTGTTTTCACCTGTGTTTGATCCGTCCCTGTGTTGCTGTCATTGTTCTTGATGCTAGCTGAGTAAGCAAACCGTACTTTGACGCTCTCTTTTCGTTTTTTAGTTGCACATGGACAGCAACAACAGAAAAGGCTGATAAATTTATCTCGGTACTGTTTGCGAGTTAATACGTAGACGAACGGGTCCAGAACCAAGTTGAGGAGTAGTAAGCGTGATACTTGGAGGTCAGCGGACTTGCTCTTCCATAAACCAGATACATTGCATACGATTCGGATCTAACATCAATAATAATATTAATGATTATGAACAAAGCAATAATTATATATTGATAATGATAATAATGATACTGCCATGGAACTTATTATTTGACAACAATGGTGCTAATATGAAATGTATGTGTGATCGTACCATACTGAATGGACTCAGAAAAAATTCTGAGCTCCATCTGGTGGCATCAGTCAGTGGCATCAGTCAGTGATGGCATCCCAGATGGGGCTCAGAATTTTTTCTGAGTCCATTTAGTATGGT
Organism: Anthopleura sola; assembly: GCA_023349425.1. NCBI lineage: Eukaryota > Metazoa > Cnidaria > Anthozoa > Actiniaria > Actiniidae > Anthopleura > Anthopleura sola. Next base: position 5,311,642 of record JALHLI010000016.1, on the reverse strand, counting down.
ACGATCACACATACATTTCATATTCCATCACCATACGCAAAACCAACATTATCAATGGTGCTAATGATGCTTAAAATCATTATGACGATGACGATGATGATGATGATGATGATGATGATGATGATGATGATGATGATGATGATGATGATGATGATGATGATGATGGTGATGATGATCCTAAGGATCTATTGAGTGCGGTGATGATGCCTGTGATGGTGATTATGGTAATTATCAGTAATGAATGTTGTTGATGATGATACGATAATCATTATGATGATTGCGATATCATAAAAAAAAGTCCCAAGTTTTCCTGTTTCATTATATATTTTCTACAAATGGCGCTTTTGTAGATGCATCGATAAGGATGAACCTTCATTAAAAAATCCAATAATCCCAAAGATGTAATCAGTTAATGTTTTTGTCTCTATAACTTGATGTTTTCTATAGAGGTTTCGACTGACACTTCAGCCTTCATTTGTAATAAAAAGTAAATAAAAAAGGTTGGCATCTCTTTTAAGAAAATCTAAATATGGATCCTTTTCCCAATCCAATTTGGATTTCAAAAATTCGAAAAATATTCGAAACATAAATCAAGAAGAAAACCTCCATAAAACGAAAGATATTGCCTTTATTAAAAGACAAACAGACTAATCATAGCTGCCACCATCCCAACGCCACCATAAATCAACTTTAAGAGTTTAAGAATAATCAATGGCATAATATATGAATATCAATGAGCAGCGTGTAGATCTCTACCCACTTCTCTAAACATATAACACAAGAAGTGTCACATCTACATTATTAGCCTTAAAACCTTGGCATCTTTCACTATTAAGAAACGTGCCATCTTTCAATAAATGTAAAGAATATAATGCGTTTGAATTATATAAATAATTGGTGGAAGAAATTGTTCTGAATTGAATCAGTCGAGAATGGTTTTCGTATGCTGGACAATTCATTAAGGAATATTACGTAAAGCGAGCCCACACAGGCTGCACGTAGGATGCACTATCCGGTTATTAGTCAGAGATGGCAATTGTATATCAGATGATTCTAGGGAACGATCGCATTGTGAAGAGCACGGTAATCTATATATATGTTTGATTACGATTCCTAAATATTAGAAGAAAGTGTAGGATGAACGATATTAGAAAACACTGAAGATTATGATCATGTGGGTAATCGTCTAGTTGCACTGTGATCACGGAAGATGAAGAAAAAAAAGCCCTTGCATTCGGTAAACATTAGCTAGCTAGCCTTTTAAGATAATCTCTTGGAGACGAATGTCTAGATATATTCATATATAAACAGAGTCTTGAAGACTGATTTGGCCAAAGATATCAATTAAAACTAATTGCAGTTTTAATTATAAAACCAAAGGAATTCCATTCTTTTCTAAATATCATCCTTATAATAATTATTTTCATGACTGTAAAATTTGGTATGAATAAATTATTATTATTAACATAGCCAATAACTCAGTGATCTCCTACACCTCCTAACCCCCCCCCCCCCCCCCCCCCCATCTCCCACCCACCCAAGAGGAAATATTTTTATGATCTCCCTCGATAGTGTTTGCTACTAAGTGGCCCCTTCTTTGATATCCATCTGCCAAGGTAAAGCTGATCCCCCCTCCAGTTTCTAAAGAAACATATGATCCCCTGCCCCTAATTCCCACAGGCGATAAGTAATGACTGGCCCCTAAAAGCCTTGGAAGACGCGACACTCCGATAACTACCAGAAACTACTCAGTGTTTGATGTAACTCTGAACAAGGAGAGAATTAATGGCCAACAGTTCTAAGAAGTCACGTCTTGAGTGTTCCATAATAAGTTCCAAAGAGACTACTTAAAGCGGTCGTTTGCACGTCAGTTCAGCGGTACTGCGTTACCGGTTTCTAGAGGAACGATCGTCAAGCTTTAGTGGTGACATAAATCGTAGGCTCTAAGTAAACACTCTAGCTTGGCTACGTGTGGCATATCGAACTTCTATTTTTGAATTTAGATAAGGTTTTTGAAGCTAGGCCGGCTCAGCATGTAAAGGTTTTATGTTAATATCCGACTACATAAAGTCAGTTCAAAGAAATTGTATTCCTAGATGTTAGAAAAAGAAACAAAGATACCCAAAAAGTATTTGAGTTGATTATTCCCTATTGTATACTGATTCAGTAGCTCACTGCACTAGTTAACGTATATTCCTTATTCACGGCCCACGTCGACGTCTTAAAAACGCCGTTTTTCAGTCGCTCAACCAACGGTAACAGTAGTTCAATTCTAACATATTTTTGTTATCCTTACGTTGCTATAGTACAATTTGTTTTAGTATTATGAACGTTTGGCTACATGTCAAATAGTCCACCTTGCTGCTGGTGGATTTGTTTAAGATGCTGGACGAAATGAAAACAAAGTTATTGAGATATTGGAAAAAATCAGGAGAGATCTTCTAGATAAAGTCTAGAGGATTAAGTAAGGATGATATCGTCACAAAATATTAAATTTTTTTTTTCTGCTATCAAAATATAATCAAGTTTTATCGAAATCAGACAGAAATATAACATACTTGAGACTAGGACAAGGATAATTAATTCATGGAAAGACAGTATAAAAGTTTGTTTATTTTGTGATTTTCAGATAATTAACACTGTCACCTCGAGACTTTTCTTTAATCCCCTAAAAAATACCATTGTTTGATATAAACGAAATTTTTTGGGGCAATAATTATCAAACTGTTATATGCAATTAATCCTTACTCAAATAAGCCTGGGATATAAAAGTTCCACGATAAATACATAGCGATATTTAATAATGTAAATCTTTATCGAAAGCTTAAGTTTCAGATTTGGAAAATGAAATATTTGACATCACTGAAGCAAGCTGGGTCGTTAGGTTGGGATGATAAGCAATGAGCCGAATTGATGAGAAAAGCCATTTCTTCGTCGGTATCTTTAATGTTGGATCCATCAATGTTAATGATATTGTGTAGTGTAGACGGTCGTTATTATCAAACACAGATTCAAGTGTATTAAAGATGTTGCCACGTTGCCATGGAAATATCGTAGAAGAAGATGGAAAAAAAAAAAAAAATACCCCGAGGTGTTCTTTTTGCTTGCGATTTTCGATCTCTCGTAAAAAAAATATATACCTATAAACCCCTATTTGCCTATGATGTAGTTAACATATCCATGCCCACAAAGTCAAACATAACATACAATAATATACAAAGTGATTGAAACTATTAATAAAAAAACATAATATTTGCAAATGACTCAGTCTATATATAAATACACAAGTTCAGAATAGAATATTTCGAAATATCTGTAACTTGATAACAGTAGAATTGTTTTCTAAAATATTTTGTGGCGTTTCTTATGTATATCAGGAAAAGTTTCTTTTTTTAATAGTTACAATTTCACTCCAAAATAGTACTGGTAAAACGCGAATTTAGAGTGACCATCGAATCTTTGTTTCAGTATTATCCTGAGGTTGAAAAGTGAATATTGTCCCATGCAAATTAGAACGCGCGCGCCATCTTTGTTTTCCCGCGCTGGCACGTAAAATATTCGAAATAAAAAAAAAAGTATATCTCAAAATATATTACTTATAATAGTTATGTTTACAGATATATTTATTTTCTTGATAGATTACTTTACTGTCAAGGCCGCTATATCTGAATAATTTTATTATTAACCAATGTTTTTTTTGGCTTTTTTTTTGAACATTTTGCATTATAAATACTTTGTGCGTCAGTAATGTCACACAACATTATCTAGGTCAAGCATGTCTCCACGCATTACCTGCAAGGGCTAAGGAAAAACACATAGGAAGGCTTTATCGATAGTATGATAAGTGAAACGACAAGCGGTTGTCACTGAAGCAAGGACATTTTGGCATTTCTTTGATATTATACAAATTATTTCATTTTCAAAACATTTACCTCGCCGAATTCTATCACCAGTTTGACTTTTTTTTTTGAAGAAAAGCTCATTCAATACTTGAATGAACTTGAACTTCTTCGATATTTTAGTTTTTCTTGATTTTGAAAACGTTTTAATCAGAATTTGCATCAGAATGTGAATTATTATCATTGGTTTGCGTCTGTTTTCCTGTAAAATGAATTACACGGGAAGATCGAAAACAAAACAATGAACGTAAATGAAAATAGAATCAGAAAAGAAATTCAAAACAATCTTTTAGGATCGAAAGAATCAAATATAACATAAAACTGTCTATACGGAAAACCAAAAAATACCGCTGTAAATTGTATGATGATTGATGTTGATGACAATCAATGAATGTGACTTGCGGGCTAATTTCTTTCAAAGTCCCGGAACTTCAGAAGGATCGTTTATTATGGGTGAAAAAGATATAGCCGTAATCGCAATCATGACATTCACTCGTGATACTTAGCAAATGTGATATAACTTGGTATTTATATAGGTTCTTCTAGGCTTTCCTTGACGTGACAGGTTTCATCTTGTCCTAACATTGCCGTTTCCTCTCGTGTCAAATTCTATGACATGTGTGCCAATTTGGGGGAAAAATTTAAATTATTTTAATACTGAATTACTTTATGCAGCCTGCGTGTTTGGGACAAGTCTTACTACTAGAAAAATATGAGTCTATGATTTTGTTCACTTGTGTATTGATCAGTGAAATACACTCTACTGCGACATCTTGCAAACTGTACAAACACCTTCGACCTCAACACAAACCAATAAACAATAAATGACTGTGAGAAACCCCTCAAAGTTTACTGAAAACAGAAAAATGGAGAGAAAAGAAAAAAAGGAAAAGAATGGAGAGGATGAATGAATGTATATTTTAATCTCTATGGTTTGAATTTTTAAATGTAAGCATATCGTATTTATGTTAGTATGGTAATTCAAATATGGCAGTCCAGTCTACTATATGGAAACTAATGCGATAATCTGGACTGAAATGAAACCAAATGAAACTGGAGATTCTAGTGTAGTATATCATTACTTACCATGAACGGCGTCCAGCATATAAGAAAGAGAACGGAGATGATGATCATCATTCGCTGATACTGTTGCTGGATTTTCTCCGACGCTGTTTTCTTCGTTTCGTTTACCTTTTGAAATTTGCTTCGAAGTCCTTTCAGATTTCGAGCAGATTTTTTTCGCTTTAGTATTAAGAATAACACGTGCATATTAGTGATTATCACTAGAAAAATCAGTAAAAATCCGACAATGGCAAAAAAGTAGGCAAATGTCTTGTCAGTACTTGTTTTGGCAAACCAATTCAATGTGCAATATGTTTGTGTCAAATTAAGCTCAAAGCTACCAAATCCAAAGACGGGCATCATTGAGATTACGGCACAGAATATGATTATTAGCACAAGGGCTTTCTTGGCGAATTTGAAGCTTATTCGCTGACGATGAAAGAAAGGAGCCCTTACAGCCAGATATCGGTCCAGTGCCATGCAAGTCGCTATCAAACCTGATGTCAAAGAGGTAAACACAGTAAAAAATCCTTGGAAATAGCACAGAGGTCGCCCACCGGTCCATTTACCATAGGCATAGCAGACCCAAGTAGGTGTACAGATTAACACAATTCCGAGAAGATCGCACAAACTCAAGCCAAAAATCAACACATTACAGACTATTTTCTGATGCCGGAGGATTTTGAACGTCAGTACAAGTGCAAAAACATTGGCCACGATTCCAGGGGTTGCAATTATCCCTAATATTACACCTTGAAAAGGCTGAATAACATCACTGGTACTAGCATTTTTTCCTTCCATTGTTTTAGTGTTAGGATAGTAGGGTTTCTTTGGGATATTTTGGTTATGAAGACCTTCAGCTCAGAGCTGACTGTATATTACGAATGACGCTTGACGACTCGTCTTCAGGCTAAGAGCTCCTTAGAGGAAATGTTCTGAGGTTGGCCAGCGTTAGCCGTGTGTGACGCCTGGCTGTTAGATGCTTGGCTGCTTGATGCAAGACATTGATTGACCTCCCACTATCATATAATTTGTCCTTTAATTCGTAATTGAATATGCTTTCTGCTATTTCTAGCATCGTTTTAAAAACACGGTCGAGTGGGGATTGTGATTTTAAGTACTCCCGACCTTAAGGTCAGTACGAAGAATATATTATATAATGAAAGAAAGCTACGTGAGAGCCGGAAAATATCAAAGGAAACTTGGGAAAATCAACTTGAATACTAAATAGGAGAAAGTAATAAAACACTATACGTTTATGGGGATTTTCTAAAGAGGAAAATAAAAGAGAAACAACGGAAGGAAAATGGCAAGCTGGTATTGGTCAACATAAATAAAGTGGTAACGCAACGCGTGGCCTTTGAATCGGAACTGATCAAAAACTATTGATTGCACAATATGCTTCAACATAGAAAATTCTGTATCCATTGGATATTTCTCATCGAAAAAACTGTTAAGTGGCTTTGCATGCTTTAATGACATCCTTGACTGTCAGTATTTATAGAGATATGTGTTTTATAGGTCTAAAAAGGCAAAAATGTGTAAATATATTTTAGAAAATATTAATGTTATTCTTCTTCAAGTTATCAGTGCAGTTAAGTCATTTGATCGGGGCAAAGCTGCCAACATTATACACACGTTGTTTTTGAAATATTTTTTACTAGCTAGAAATTAGTATTGAATTAAAAGGTATATGAATCCAAACTTAAGATAAACAGAAGATTTGATTCCTACTAACTAGCTTACTATTCCATCATTAATCATAAAGAGAAAATATGTATATAAATGATTAAAAAAAGCCAGCTAGAGAGAATGAAAAAGGGGAAGAAAGGAATCGAAATGGTGCTAATGAAAGCTAGTGAGGAGAAGAAAGCAGAATGGAAAAGAAAGGCGGAAGACTTAATGGGAAAGGAACAAGAACAAGGGCAAGAAGAAGAGCAAAAAGAAGAATTTCACAAAAAGTACAAGAAAAATAAGAACTGAATAAGAACAAGGATAAGAAAAACAAGAAAAAAAAAAAAAAAAAAAAAAAAAAAAAAAGGAAAAAGGAAAAAGAAAAGAAGAACAAGAACATGAAACAGAGCCGAGAAAAAGAATAAGAAGACGTAAGACAACACAGAGTTAGAAGAAGCTAGAAAAAGAAGAGCAAGAACAAGAGAAAAAAGCGAAAGAAGTAGTATAAGGAAATTTCCAGAGCTGAATGGAATCCAATATAGAGCTATTTTTGGGCCAATTGAAACTTGAATCAAAATTAATCATATCCGTTTATAGTAGGTTTTATTTGCATAAGAGTAAAAGGAAATTTTTTTCACTCAGGAAAGATGATTTCTTTCCTGTCACACCAACGACAGAGATAAGTCAAACATGTTTAGATTAACACCTATTCTGTAAATAATTGTGTCAAATTTTTTTCACTGTACCAGCAGTTTTTATTCTCATTCAGTTTTTGGGCTGGAAAAATTGAAAAGAAGACGACTACCTTAAACAGGAAAGCTTTAAAATGAATATGCTAAAAAAATGCAGCCTGCAAATACATATTGAAAAATCATGATCATGAAACATCACGGAGGATAATTCATTGGATATTTTTTTGGGTATTTTCTTGGCGTGGTTTTTCAATGAACGATATATTTGAATGCAGAGCTGTGAAGAAGGCAGGAGGCTTTGAACTGGTTAGTCAAAGAAACATGGAAGTCCAATGGAACGGATGCCCGTTTTGTTATTCCGCATACTAAGGCTATACAGTGCGCTGTTGTCTATGATCTTTCCGAAGTTTGCCCTTTTTAGTCGCCATAGGATGAAGGTAGCGCTGATATCAAAGCGAACATGTACCGATGAAATACTCAAAGCGATGTAAATTTTTATCGTACATCTTGTTTCAATATTTATCAGGTACAAGTTTTAGTTTGTTTTTTAAGGTGGGGAGTGAAACTCTATTTATTTAATTGCCGTTAAAATCCGTGTCAGGTGCTGCCAAAATCATTGAAACATTTATTTGTTCCTGCTCCTCAACATCGCTAACGTGAAAGAAAAGCTTTTTTCAGTCAGCACTGTAACAATGAATGAAATAAAATCTGGAATAACTGGTCGCCGTCTTGTCGATCTGGTCCAACACCTGGCTTAATATCTCGAATGTAATCGAATGCCATAATCAACTGGTTCTTTCAGCTTGGTCATAAATAGGCACGTTTAAGTTGAACAGATCTTATACCTTTAGAGTTGAATATTTTGGACATCAGGTAATATAGTAAATGAATCCCTCAGGCTACGGATGATTATTCTTAATTATTTGTATACAGAAACTACAAAGCTTTTCTCACGTCTTTGGCAAATATTATAATGGCCGGCTGCATAAGGTGAAGCTGATCCGAAAAGATAGGGAATGCTCTTATGATATTGTATTCCTTTAATAGTGGAATACTAACGATGCCATATATAGTATCAGAGTCTGAAAGTAGCGACCGCAGTAACTTTACCTAAAGCCCTTGCGGTTTATTCCCTTGTGATTGTTGTATAAAGTTCTAAATAAAGATCACTGAGTTTCAATGGCGACTATCAGTCGGTTTGGTTCACCATCAGATGAGATTTTTATGCACACTCATGGCTTCCAGCTATTCCCTGAGAAGAAAAACACAACTGAAAGAAAGATAGCGGGAATACGATATATTTACCGACGTGATATTATTATTATTTTTCTTTAAGGTGAGTGCACTATAGCTTATTTAACATTTAAAAATGATAAAATCTGGAGGCCAATATATTTGAGATGAAAATGAATCGATGTATCCACATCCGCGGGTAACCTAAGGCCTGAGTTCAAGATTGTTGTACACGTATGTGAATGAAGTGTCGAGAGAAACTAAGGAACAGAAATGGTAGACCAAGGAAGGAAGAAATGATCGATGCAGCCAAGACTACAAGAGATCAAAAACACTTTGGTCATTTGGTGTTCACCTTTTGTCAGCTTCTCTGAGCTCCCCAAACAGATGTCCCGATTCCATTTCACTATCTAAATTTTAACAAAATCGTAGTCCCCAGTAATAAACAAAGGTGGCGTTGTGGACATATATAAAAAAAAGGAGGCAAGATCGCTCGTCCAATAACCATGATGCACTACGGTTTTCGATATCCAAAATGGCGGACACTGTTCTAAAGTATGATGCCGAAATATTGACTGTTGTTCATAAAAACTAGACTGTTTTTGCGAATTTTCAATAAGGATCCATGTCATGGTTTACATGAAGGTAGTTATAGGCTGACCCAATTGATATACTAGATATTTCGATTCATTATGTTCCATACAAACTTTAAAATAGAGTTTCGTAACACTAAGGTCATCTATTCATCACCGACATAAATGGCTCTTCAACCTATTTTCAGTCCTCGGACGTGTTTGTTAGCAACAGCTTCCCGAACATTCTAGCATCTTTGTCGATATATACGAGTAAGGAAAGTGGGAGTGATTGATGATTCCCTATACTAAAGGGAATCAAAGGCTGAACAATTTGTTGTAGGGGCACTATTTCGACTATTGCCAGGAAAACACTTCAAAGAGAGGGAATTAATCACTTTTGCCGCTAATCCTCAAATACTGTCAAATCAATGTGATGAATTACTGATGATTTATAAGAATCATTCCCAGAATTGAGCCAGGCCAAACCACGCTAAAACATTAGCTTTGACAACTCTTAGTTACTGAGGTACTTACCTGGACTTACCTGTTACGGGCAAATATTTTTTATATGCCCATTTGATCAACTTTTTTCCCTTACCTATCAGTATTAATATAATTGTAATTCAAAAATACGTATTATTCAAAATATCAAACATCAGTTTTATCCTGTCCTGCAGCTGATATTATAACCTCTGGACTGGCTAACGTTAAGTCACAGATTGCAGGGTATCGTACATTTAGTAAGAAAAACCGGAGAAAATTCCTTGAATAAATAGATAGATTGCAAGCTCACATGCTTGCATGCGTGTTTAGTTTACAAATCAAATCTGATACCCTAGAGGTGAGAGGCGAGTGGATTACACTGCTACACAACACCCTTGATTCCCACCCTTTCGAGAGACAATTTTTTCTAATTAGACCTTTTTGCTTTATTACTATTTTTGACTTCGTCGGGCCATACCAATGACAACACTTACATATGTTGAAATTATGACCTGACTACAACTATTGTTCAACAACAATGAAATACAAGCATCCTTTGTTCAAATTCTAAAGATGTTCAAATTCCGTACAATCTTTGATTCACTTATTGTTTTCTTAGTGCACGAAGTCCAAAATAGTGGTAAAGCAAAAAGGTGCACGAAGTCTGAAATAGTGGTAAAGCAAAAAGGTCTATTAACAAATCTAGTATAACGTGCAACTACTTTATCCTCAAATTCAGCAATAGACATCGGTGATATAGTGCGCAAATTTATAAAATAAATGAATCCCAATAAAACTGACAAAACAAATAATTACTTCTTCATTAGTGTTTCGTAGTTGATATCCTTCACATTATGTTAGTGAATGTCTCATTTGAGTCGCAAGTCTTTATCCTAGAGTATTCATCATCTACCCCGCAAACTTGCCACCTGACGATCGATCAGTCGATCAGGTGATAGCGCTCTGTTACATAAGAGTGGCGTTTCCGAAACGTGAGAAAAGGGTTGGGATACGGGAAAAGGGGTGAGGAACTGTAGGTGGGAAACAATAAGGCCTATTAACTTAATATTAACGCAGGTTTTTAACAGTGCAGTATAATAATAATAATAATAATAATAATAATAATAATAATAATAATAATAATAATAATAATAATAATAATAATAATATAGAGTTCTTGAAAACGCATCTAACAGTAGTCTCGATGCTTTTGACAAAAGGAGCAAACAGACAGCAGGTTGCGATGAGTAAAATGAAAATCATATACCCAAACTCTTCCGTAATCGTTCTTCCCCTTGGAGGACCTCCGGTCCTGAGTGTAAGGTTCACCGCGGTCATAATCTGCGCACGCTCATATTGTTGATTATTTATTATTATATATTTTTTTTCAATATATAGATATAATTTTCCTTATTTATTCTAATCATAGACGTTTGCTCTTTGAAAATTAATAATTAAGTGCTATTATCATCATATCATCATTATCATATTATTATTATCATATCGTATCAACATTATCATCAGATCATCATTGCTATCCTCATTTAGTCTCGATCTCCGCAACGAATCGAAGAGCATTTCGTGAGGCAGAGGCCAAAAGGAACAAGCGATGTGAGATGGACCATATTGTATATGTTCGAATAGATGAGATATTTCGCTCTTTCCACAAAAATAAAAACTTAGGAAAACATTAGGATGAAAACTTAGCTTCTGAGTTTCATTTTTTAAACTCAATATATAAGCCAGTTCAAAGTTTAAGAATCGTTTTTAGTGGCTGTGCGCATGCGATTTTATTCCGAATTTCTCACCTTTTGTTTAAACTTTCTTTTGTTTATAATCAAACAAAAAGTGAGAAATTCGGGATAAAGTCGCATGCGCACTGAAAACGATTCTTAAACATTGAACTGGCTTATATCACAACACGTACTGATATGGAAAACGGTTTAATTCAAGACTACTCGTCTTTAGCTAACAATTAAGATGATTAGCACTACATAAAGCAATCAATATTGTGTATTTTTCATCGAGGTTTTTAAAAGGTTAAGGCGCGGGGAACACGTACAGATGTATTGGCGATTGAAGGGCCAGCATATGGATACGTAGACGCGTGGCTTCTGTGCGGTCAAAACTAATGTGCAAATTAATTAATACCATGACCATAGACATAAACATGAACTTATACACACGGAAGCTAAAAACCTGGTTAATTTAGCTCAGGGCTTTTAAGGACTACCGCAGAGGTAAAAATACATTGTTTGAATGGTCTAGATCTTTGAACCAGTCTATAAATAGCGCTTATCCCATCTCGGAGATGATAATGGACCACTTGTTTATTTAATGACCGCCTCCACATTTTCACCCCTTACTAACAATATGCCAGCTGTGCTCATTAATTGGAGCCTTCATCTTTAATGTTTCCCTGATCATGATCGCCATATTTCAAAGTTTGGATTTTAAGGATCATGTGATATGGTTATACGTACTTCCACGCAAAAATCGCTCAATGAAGTAGTTTCATCCTAAAAATTCTGTTACTCTCTTTGCCCTACAGTCTACAGCGGATTGCTGTATTCCTTAACAAAGCGGTTTTCTGAGTGTAGCAGGCGGGACGCTACTACATAATTCATGATTTGGAAATAGCCTCTGAAGCATTAAGCCATATAGTACTCTTGGGCCGTATAACGGACTTAGTCTATACCTTTAATGAGATCAGTTTCCGTCAAAATGCGGAAAATCCAAAGAGAAAATAATGTGATAATGTTGACGCACACAGGCATCTCGTTTTAGTGAGCATGCGTAGATTAGGAATTATGGCAATTGTTTCGATGTTATCGCTTATCCCACATGGAGTAACTGATCGAGGTGGAAATATGACGCGATGATCTTTCAATGCCATTAGGCGAGCTCAGTTATGAAACTCTGCTCATCGAAAACGAGCTTTGAGTTTGTAACAAATATGAGAAAATTCCTCATTAAATATCAAAGGTTTATATTTAAATGTAGACCCTCAGTGCTCCTTCAGTTAGTAGTAACTGGTCTTCCAGAATGCTGACGGCGCGCACTTTACCCCGCTTCTCTCTCCATCAGTGTCCTGTTTTAAGAGTATTCAAATTAAATCTGAAGCTACACGGATTACAAAGAAGTCAAAACAGATGTGGAGATGGCATGTCTGAAAACCAGTTTCCACTGAGCCGTTTACCGTGTTTAAATAAAGTTAATTGATTGATTGAATTGAGGTCCTGAGGATCGGACCGTGGACCTCTAGCTCAGCTCCGGAATGCCGCGCACATAAACTCTGTAAAAGCAAGCGCATTTGCATGCAGCCTGCTCTGTAAAAGCACCGTTAAAAAAGACATGCAGGTAGAGCTTAAGATCTTAGGAATGGCGCCCCATGTATCTTTTTACTTCAAGGAAGACGACAAAAACGTTTTGAATAGTTTCTATAGCTTTAATGTTTTGTTTCAACAACCATCATACAGGTTCTCTACTTTCTTCATAACGTTTATCAATGGTTTCACTTGGTAAGGGAACAGGGATCCATCGTTTAGTCGTTCAGCTGCGATTCTAGTGTGGATAAGTGTTGACATGGTCTCCTCTAGAATCGTGGGCAGACTATCAGTCTCACTTTGAAAACGAATGCTACTGGTACTATTGAACTTATCATCACCAACAACACTGATATCTTCTTCATTATCATAAACATTAGTATGATCATCAGTGACTAATTCATGACCAAAAAAAGTTTTTTGTGTATCATCATCACCATGTTTCATATCATCGATGTTAGCAAACGCCATATCAATATCATCATCATCATTATCATCCTGATTCTTTTCATTCTTCCATGTACTGTTATAATCACTAAAGTCATCGCCTTCATTATCCTGATGACTGTTATCGTCACAAGTACTGCCCATATTATCAGTGCCAAAAGCATTCTTCCTCTCTACCTTTCCACCACTACACATGCAGGTATGATCAGCATTATCATAGCTAGATAAGATTTTTTGCACGTCGGTATCATGAATACCTACATCTTCTGCATTTTCTAGTCCATCAGAATTACTCTCCCTTAAAATATTCTCATCATCGTCGTCTTCAACATCACTTCCATAAGCAGAACAGATATTCAAAAGGCCACCCAAACCAACTGATGTACTGGATATATCGCCTGAGCTCGCTTGACTGACTATTGGCAAGGAAGCCGCTTTATTTTGTGGTGGCTTCAAAATAGTTCTGACGTTGCTATGGTAACTTTGCTGACAGTTTTTCGAGGAGCTTCTGGTTTCCATTTCGTCTTCATCAGTAGTTATAGCATCTTCAACTGAATTGTTGTTGCTTTGGGAAAATCCCTGCCAGTCTTCCAGGACAAAGTGGAGATATTGCATTAGATACTCAAGAAAGACCGTCTCAGATGAGATAAGAAAATCCAGTAAGACTGAATGGTCAAAACCAACAACCTTTAAGAACGCCTGAAAAATGAGATGTGGGTTTAGTGTACTGAGGATGGCTGCCGTATCTTGGTTAACTGCCTCCCTAAGAAAAAAGAATAAAATATGATAACTAATTTTAATTTTTTGCCCCAAATTGCATGAATCAGCTTTGTGCAAATTAAGAACAAATCACACACACTATTTTACACTGAGTTCAAGTCTAACAAAAAAAAAAAAAAAAAAAAAAAAGAAAGAAAAATAGCAAGACAAAATATCTTCCATTTTCTGGTACTATCATGGTATCAGATAGTATGGAGTGACATCATATATGGAGTGACTCCAAATACTCTTACCTTGAGACTTTGAATAACTGTAGTAACATTAGCATTATTTGAATCATTTCATCGTCTTGATCAGCAAAAACATCCATCAAAATCATACTTGGTTTTCTGTGATATGCCTCCTGGTTGTCATGGTTACTTGATGCCTTCTTGTATGGCTCCTCGTTGTCATGGTCACTTGTTTCTACCTTGATCATGCCACTATACCAGATATTTATAGCCTTGAATATGTCTTCGCTAAGTTGAGCTGTTGATTTAAACAAAACACATATATGTCTAAAAGACACTTGACTAACAATTTTTTTTTCAAAATCAAAACATACCATTTCTGAAGTTCTCACAGCTGTTCAACAAAACCAGAGCTGCCTGCACAACCAACAAAGAAGCTTGCCTAAAAAGGCCAGTATTAGGAACCCTAATTTTACAGCTTTCTACCAGGTTTTCTTTGACTGGTTTTATTGTACTTCCACCAAAACCCTCAAAGCGTGTATGTACTGGAAGATTGTCCAGGATCCCATAGTTAACAGCACAGATAAATGCTGTAGCCGAATGAAGGATAGACTTGCTAGTTGATGTTTGACTTTGGCAATGTTTGGATCCCTGTGTGAATGTGCTAGTGTTTAGAGTAAAAGACAATAATTTTAGTATTTCTTTCCAAAGTTCGGAAGAAAGTTCCCTAACATGGAGAAAATGAGGCATGACTTGTGTGATCTTCAGTAACAACATCTCCTCGTGAGGTTCCAAGTTTTCTACGTTATAGCAAGAACTCACTGTCCATTTAAAGAACTCTGCTGTAAAGCTTAGAAATGAGACAAATATTTGTTCACTTTTTGCAGAGATATCAAAGCAACCATCAACGATTCTGTGATGAGTACTGGAAGCTAGCTTTGAATGATATTCTAGGAGATCCACTGTTGTATAGATTGGATTGTCGGTGACAACATCAATGCATCTCATAAATATTTCTTTCCAGAGGGGAACATACAAAGGCAAAATAGTCATCCAATCTTGTGCCAGAATAAAGTCTCCAAGTTCAATTGTGCTTTTCTCTTTATTCTTAAATACCCTCGGTTCATTACTAAGGCAGTTGCAAATTGACGATGTCTTGGCCTGCATTCTCACGTTATGATCAGCCTTGTCGCCAACACGACTCTCAATAACATGTTTTAAAATATTCATTACATAAAGAGGTTTCCATTCGGAACCATTGCTGTTTTGAAAAAGCCCTTCCAGTTGAATTTTAGTTGCGGAAATTAAAGGAACTGACAACATCATGGAAGAGATAGCTTTGCTAGCCATGAAGACCACGTGATGATTCGTGTCCTCCAAACATGAAACAAGTTTCATAATTATATTATTACTTAGTAAAAAATGGCACACATCATTAAGTTTCCCGCATGTTTTTCTTCCCGACAACAAGAGCTGGAAAAGCCTGTGAATAGTTGTAAGTTTTAGAAGAAGTTTCTCAGTCGTTCTTGGGACGCTGCTGTCAACCTCATGGAACTCCAACTCGAGCAATTCCTGGACCTCTAGTTTATTGTAAATCTGCCCAAAACAACGGTTGCCAACAGTAACAGTGTGGATAGTTTCTAGCTTATCCATTTTTGAGTAATATATGAATTATCTTAGGAGAAAACTCTTATGACAAATCAAAAGAGCATCTTGTCATTCTCGTCCGCCATTTTGTTTTGTTTTGAATAACCGCTGTGCGTTTGTACCTCTTGAACCACAGGGAACCCATTATACCTGATTATTGAAGTCGTCGTAGAGCTTATTAGTTATCTCAGTTTTTGTCCTCTATGAAACAGATACATAAGAAAAAGGCGCCATGGCCAAATTGTAGAGCCTTGAAAACTCTAAGTTATTTGACAATTAATCTGATTGTATTCGTAATGGTTCATTTTGTTTTGGGCTACCTGTGGCGAAGTTCGCATGCGCAGATTCGTTCCTTCCTTTTCCAAATAACAAAGCGATCAAAATGTCGGCTGCTCCTCCAAGTCGTCCTCCTCCTCCGATCCCCAGACCAGGTAAAACCCGATCTGTGCAACTGCAGAAGACATCTTAGCACCTTATCAATGTATTTCTGATTGAGTTTTTCGTTCTTTATTTGCAGGGCAAGTACAAGTTGTGCGAGCGTGCTACAACTACACGGCAAGCCAGGTCAGTTTGTATCGTGTCATGGATCACGAACTTTCGTATTTTGCTTTAACTAAACCAATTTTTTCTCAATTTTCCTCTAGCCTGATGAACTGAGCTTTGAAGAAGGTGATATTCTTTACATTCTTGATAAAGTAAGTGCAATATTTCGTCTCCTTTTTTGGTATCATCCTTAGCTTTTACTGGAGTTCGAAACTAGTACGTGAAACTGCATTAAAGCTGAAGTGCTTGGAGAATGACTATACTTACACTGGAACGATTAAAAAATTATTCTTATGCTACAACAGCAGTTATATTGGATCGAATTTGAATTATTTGACTAAATAATTTTTATATTTTGTCCATTTTTTTTTACCAACGAAAAGCCTTGTCAGATAAAATGGATAAAAAAGTTCCAACCGGAAGTAAACTTAGTTTTGTAACCGATGAAGCAATGCCTGTATTTTTGGACGAAAAAGAAAGACAATCATAGAACACTGAATGTAAACTTATGCAGTTGTGTTTATATTTCGAGCCAGCTTGATGCTTTTAGCATCGTACTTTCTTTATCTGTTTTGATTTTTCTGGAGGTGTGGTTAGTAATTTATGTAACTATGATTTACCGTATCTTTTCTGGATTAGGTAATTGTTATGACATAAGCCATCAGGAATGTAGTGACGAGTTGTGCATCTGAAGCCTGATCACGTTATCAATAACACTATATGACATTGTAAGGAAACTAGACACATTTTTGTTCACAAAAATAAAATAGTTGTAAGTCCTTATATTTATTTATTTATTTATTTACATAGCTTCCACCTTAAAATATATAAAATCTAAATAACAAAATATAATTCAAAAATATAAATAAAGACAATAATACAAGGAACATACATAACAATTATAAGACAAATATCTAAAAGGTGAGGGACAGCACAACAAAGCGAGGCTCCAAATAAAGTGCACCCGTAAAAAAAAGGAGAAATAAAAACATATAAATATAATTTGTAGCTAATAAATATAATATGTATTATCTATAGGTATATTTAGTAAATAAACCCCTCCGAAAGAAGCTTCGAGGGCAAATGTGATATTTTGAGGACCATTTTTCATCCAAGGACATTATCAGCCGATATTCCAGTGAGCCAGAGGGGGTTTATTTATTTCATAACCCAATGACTTCACTGAAATGAATTCAGCAAACTGCATCGACTCGTCATCTCCAGAGTTTTCAAAAAATAATTCTCTCTCGTCTCCCAGCTGGATATAAAAACAATTATTTTGGTAAATGAAAGCTGTTTGACATTGAATTTATTCTATTTTTCAACATTTGTTGTCGAATTCTTTGTTGGTTTTTAGTAGTTTATAAAAACAATTTCGAAAACAGACTTCATTCACGAAACATGGATGCTTACCATTGAAGACATTTACAGTATATTTTGTTAAATTTTCGTGTTTCCTGGCATAGAGTTTCTTTGTTCAAATTTCCATGTTTTTTCCTTTCTTTTTTAACGTTTTTACCTTCTGCGGGACGAATATCACTTCGGGTTGGGGGATATCGCCTGATACCCGTCCTGCATGTGACCCATTGGAAGCAATGACAGCGTGTGAAAATTCATCGTTGGGTTATAAAATATAATATGTGGTCATAAGTTACAGTAGTAGCAACAGTGGTTAGAATCTTCTTGACCTTTATATAAGGCTATATATAACATACATATAGGAGTTGTGTATTCAAATATAAAGCTTAATATATATATATTTATCCACTTTAAAACTTATAATCTTGACTTGACTTTGATCAGAATATGATGAACTTTAATGTTTTGTTAAACTATGAGAAACACATCATATTCCTAATATGAATATACCTTCTTTAATCATTAATTTTTGGTTGTGTTAAAGAATGAAAACATATGATATTGGACACCATTTAAAAAGTGAAATATGTTGATACTTTGGGACAATTATATAAAAAAATGCACTAATCTCTATACACATAAATATTATATTTTGATCAGTTAACATTTACTTCATCACTTCTCCTCCCCTCATTCACTTTAGGCAGATGGACAGTGGTGGAAGGCTAAAGTAGGCAAGAAAACTGGTCTTATTCCATCAAATTATGGTATGTATAGTATATCCTCAAGTAAATTGTCTTTAGAAGAATCCAAGTATGCATATTCTAGTGTGAAAATGAAAGTCAATGTGCAGTATTAAGTCTGTTTCCTTGGTGGTAACTTTTTCCTTTTTTTTTTTGTAATTTATTAGACAAATAAGCTTATATAAGCATAAGCTTCTTCACTTTTCTTCTAAGGACAAATCTTCCATGAACTATTTGAAATGTATATGGTAGTGTTCAATCAATTTACAGTGCGACATGCAAAAGTATGACCGCTTTTGATATATTTACATATACTTCTATGCACAGGCTTTTTGCTGGGAAACAAGTTTTTACACATACTTTTTTGCATTGCACTATATAGAAGCCCAAATCTCAGTCTGGTTTTATAATAATTATTACTTCAAATTAAATATAATTTACATTCTGAAACACTAGTACTTTGTTTTCTAGTTGAAGAACACACAGAATCGGTTGAAAACCCACTTCATGAAGCAGCAAAAAGAGGTAATAAGTTATATATTGTATGCCAGATGCCTCAACCTCCAAGTATGTATGCATGGTTACTTGTGTCAAACTAATAGTTTTAACTATTAAAAATCTAATATAAGAGTGATTTAGTCATTATTGCTCCAGCTAGCTGCTCCAATTCAGAGTTGAAGGTATTTCAGCACATGATGAGTGGAGCTGCATCTGAAATGGGACTAAGAAGATTTATCACAAATCTACTTCTGTAATACTGTAGTTAGCTTCTCTACAATTTAATAATACCCTTCGAATCTCCCCCACAAGTAAGTTGTCATAATTATAACATTTTATTTTGTTGCAACTAGGTAATATTGGATTCATGCAGGAGTGTCTTCAAAACAGAGTAAGTATCGTCTGCATAGGATTAGGAAAATTATATATAGTACATGTATCAAAGAAGGTTCTATATTTTTTTCCTCATACATTGAGAACTTTGTATACTTTCATCATCATCCATTTGAGTCTCCTCAAGCAATCAATGTCATATGCTACTTTCCAGCACAAATGATCTTATTTCTGCGGTGGACACAATGCAAGGCCCATGTTCCTTTTTAGGAGGTTAATGAACATTAGTGCCTTCCCCTCGCTCTCACAAAGCCTGCCCATGTTTAGGCTCTCACAAGACCAGCTTGTTGATGGGGAGGTCTTCATGTGTTCATGTTTAAAAGCTTGGTTTTCACTAGCTACACAAGCACAGTTGCAGGCACAAAACACAAGCAAGAAAGAATACTGTTTTCACTATGACGCAAGCAAAATATCAAAATTTTCTGATTCTTGCGCTTGTGCTCTTGCTTTCATTGTAGTGAAAACCAGGCTTTATGCAGTACCCCACCATTTTTAGCCTACATGTTCTTATTTTTATGTGTCCTCATTTTTAATGTTTTAATGATTTATCACATAAGGTATCTGTAAATGGATTAGACAAATCAGGTTCAACTCCAATGCACTGGGCAGCACAAGGGGGACACACAGGTACTGTACCGTATACATGTATATAGTGTAGGCAGCAATTATGCATAGATGTTGGTGGATGGCATAAATAAAATTGGGGCTAAATTGGAGGGGCTAATCATCCTTACTTGCAGCTGAAGAGCTGAATTGCGAAGGACGCAGCTCTACGTGGTCGAATCGAAGACATACGAAGGCGCCTTCGGCAGCTGCCATACGACTCATGTCTGACCACGGAGCACAGCCAGATCAAATTGGGGTTGGTTTTTACGGAGGGAAGAAAACCGGAGAACCCGGAGAAAAACCCTCGAAGCAAGGGAGAGAACCAACAAACTCAACTCACTTAAGGTGCCGAGTCCAGGGATCGAACCCAGGACCATAGCGGTGAGAGGCGAGAACTTACGCACTACGCCACCCTTGCTTCCCATATAATATAGTTATAATAATGGAATTCTGTCACAGAAAGACAAGATAAAGGTTCTTAATCAGTTCATGACTGCATGACAAATAAAAGTACATTTATGTTTTTGAAATCTTATCCTTTTTTGCGCGAAACGCAGGAGGACACTGAGTAGGGGAACAAGGTTCCATTCAGAGTTGTCTCCCCGTCCACACTCACACAAATACTACATTCATTTGCAATTGAATATTCATTGCATACTACCTTCAACTCATGACATGTTGATTTTTATGGAGGGAGGAAACCCCAGAATCCAGAGAAAACCTTCATAGCACAGGAGAGAACAACACATCAAACAAACTGAATTCACATGTGGTGTCTGCAGGGCTCGAACCAGTGACCCAAGCCTTTGGAACCACAGTGGTGAAAGACAACCTGTTAGCAGCGTATACCATCCATCCATGCTAAGTGGGTTATCAAGAGTACTCAAAATGCACTACAAAAGATATTGAGGTTACCTGAGTGTGGTCTATGAAAATTAGATTTAGAAAAAATTCTGATTGAATATTATTTTTTTAGAGTGTGCAAAAATGTTACTGAGTCAACCCAGAGTTCAAGTAAATGTACAGGTAACTGATAAAATGTTCCAAAAGTAGAATCTTCATCACATGACCTCCTATCGTTCAAGTGTAATTCATTCCTTCCTTTGTATTCCTTCACTCATCTATTTCATTTGCTCACTCAATTGATTCTTTCACTCAGTTTTCATTCATCCACTTATTTATTTTCAGAATAAATTAGGAGATACTCCCCTTCATTCTGCTTCATGGAAAGGTCATGCTGATATCGTAGAACTTCTCTTAGAAAAAGGTACATATGCATCTCGGTGTGCACATGCAAGCTTTCATAACTACTGTTTCTATCACCATCCATGCAATCCTGAATAAATAGGTACTATAGAGGCTTTGCAACATCATGAGAATGGCAGCCATGACAGAGGGCAGGGAAAATTGAACTGGGCTTAATCTGATTTACATGAGAAAGAATTCAGTTTCCCAGGGGAAAAGTTGATTGACTCTATTTATTGGGCCTGTCATGGCTGCCATGAGAGCACAATGCCTCTATTCAAGATGACTGGTTAGATTTTTGGCTTTTTTCAGTTTAAAAAACACTTGAAAAATACTCACAATTCATATTTTTTCATTCGTTTGAAAGGTGCAAAGACAGATATACTGAATAATGACAAAAAGTTGCCATATGACTTGGCAAGAGATGCTGATGTTGGCAAACTGTTACGAGGCAGCACAGGTTGGTATCTAAACTTATTTTCAGGATCACAATCACTCTTTGTGGGGGGTGAGTTGGGGTGGACCTTATAACCTTACTCAAAGCTCACTGATACAGGCTTTCAAATTACAAACTGATATCTTGAAGCCTCTTGATCCCTCCCTAGTTACTTGTATGTCCCTAGTTTTATACTAGGAACATTTTATATAATATTTTTATAATATTTTTATTTCTAATCTGTAAAGGTGAAGCAGCCAATGATTATGGTGATGATGAGGACTCAGATTAACCTGGTATTCCAATGAATAAACAAAGACATTTTATATTTGCTAGATAGCTCTAAAGGGAAGTCAAATAGTTTCATTAAGTGATTCGACTTTTTCAAAACTTACAAAAGTATGACCATTGATAATGCATTCAGTACTTTTATACACAGGCTTTTGTAGGTAAACCAACACATTTCGAAGCAAAGATTTTACCAAATAAGTCTGACAGTATAAGCTTGTTTGGCAGCAAGACTGTGTATAGAAGTAGCCAATACATTTAAAAATGTGGTCTTACTTTCACACATCTGGGACTGTAAAGTCCCATTTTATGATTTTTAAAACAAACTACAAACTGGCAGATTCTCCTGACTTCCTTTAGGTTTTCTTTGCTTTCTTTGTGTTGACATGAACAGAGTATGAAAAAACTGTTCCATTTGATATAAAAAAGTTATTTTCATACTTTCTTACAAAGCTGATGTTCATGAAAAAGCACATATAGCACCAGGCTTTGTTCTCTGATGGCCAGATTTCACTTGCTTTCAAACACCAAGAAAATAGAATATTTAACAACTTACTGTAGCTATGATGATGGTAAATAACTTATAGATACCCAAGGAATTGATAAATCATAGTTATTATAGCTTGCACTTGTCAGCTTATAAGTTGTGTGCACAAACGTTTTGTGTTTGGTATACATTGTAGCCATTTTCTGCAGCCATATTTCTGATCAAATGCATATGATTTATACACTGTAGAGTTTATCATGTCGCTGAACTTAAATTTGATATATTTGATTGCATGAAATCAATGATATACTGGTATTAACAATCATGTTCACCTAAAATATGGTGCAAGTAAGTTTCTTTCATAGTCTTTCAAACTTATATACTAGACTAGTTATTATATCGTTAAGAAAAAGTTAAACTTTTATAATGTTAAAAATAAGTACACTATGTACATATAATTTTTATAGTATAATTTATCCCATTATAGCAGTTTTCAATATTATGAGATCTCGGTAGTTGTCAGTTGCATGGTGGAAATTGTTACCTTTTACATTTTTGACTGGCCGCAGTGAAAACCAAAATTCCAATGGGCAACTCACAGCTAATAGACCACTTGCTGCATGTCAGAATGCAGCTCAATTTGGAGGACAAAACAATAGGTTGTAATTCTTAGAGAATTGAAATTCTTTTGTTTTGTCCTCCAAATTGCGCTCCTTTGACATCATGTGAAATGGATTTACAGTGTATAATTATTGAAAATTCCTGTAAAGTGACATAAAGATGATATGAATTTTCATTTATGAAGGTAGTTTATTCTAATGTTGTTAATACATACTACTTTGAATTCTTGAATACCAACTTTCATTATATAATTTATGTCGTAGAATTTGTTAAAACAGCTAGTGACCATCATATGTTACTCTGATTTGTACAAGATGTTTTTAATTCAATATGTTAAGTATATCTATATTTTGTGATACACATAAAATAAAATAAAAGTTTTCTATTAAAAAAGTCTTAATGGTTAATTTAATAATTTTCTCTTATATTCTGATGTCAGAAGATTGCTGTTCAAAAAGTTTTTAACAGTTATCCCCTCACCCTTTCTTAGGGAAAGATGGATAATTTCTTGGACTACAAGACTAGAGTTTTTCTTTGTGCATGCCCACTAAAGTCAACTGAACTTACAGATGTCAAGGTTTTTTTCCTTACAGATGTCAAGGTTTTTTTCCTTACATCTAAAAATTACTAAGCTCATTAATTAACTCTATAATTGTGAATTTCATGAAACAAAGTGTACTATAAAATCGTTTGTTAGAAAAGCAGTCTCAATAGATGTCATAAAATAATTGTTATAAATTGTGCTATTTTTATAAATTTTTATATGAAAAAAAATGAATCAAAAGCTTGCTCGCTGTGTGCAGTTATAAAGCACAATAATTATTATTGGAGATTCAGAACATCAAATAAAGATTTAGAGGCACAGTCTCTGCTATGGATCATGCTTCTTTTAACACTTCCCTCATCTTTTGCGAATATCCACAAAGCATGCATGTACTTTTTTTCTGTTTATTCATTTCTATTCTTGTGTAAGCTTGCATTAATACTGCGGTTTTACAAAGGCACTGACTATTTATCGTAGTTTTGATTGACGACAGTAAAAAAAAAAACATTTCACAGCAAGCTGTTGGAATGTCTGCATAGGTAATGTATCCCTCCATAAATAAAGTTATTGTATTGTATTGTATTGAATAAGTAAAACCGCAGTAATGATATATAAGCTTGATAAAATATGTCTTATAAATGGGAATGGCCCATTTTTTGCATGCTCTGTCAATGAGCTCATGATTAAAATGCAACCTGTTGGAATTCTATGAAATCCTACAGTATATCAGCAAGTATTTGGATTGCGATGCATTAGCTATACCTGAACTAGGCATATATCTACTTAATTGTCTATCCTACTTGATATTCTATACACCAAGGGCTAAACGAATGTTCCAATCAGAGGCTACATGTATATAATGCATGTGCTGTTCTTTGGAGTCGTAGAACAAATTCATTCAATCATTTTGAAGATAACAACTCGATTCAGATGGAATTTCATTCAACCTGCAGCAAAAAAAGATTAATTTTAAGAAAAAAGGAAATAAATGCAATGAACGAATTAATGAATGAATGGAAAATATGTCATAAATGAATAAATAGCATGATTAAGCTTGATAAAATATGTCTTATAAATGGGAATGGCCCATTTTTTGCATGCTCTGTCAATGAGCTCATGATTAAAATGCAACCTGTTGGAATTCTATGAAATCCTACAGTATATCAGCAAGTATTTGGATTGCGATGCATTAGCTATACCTGAACTAGGCATATATCTACTTAATTGTCTATCCTACTTGATATTCTATACACCAAGGGCTAAACGAATGTTCCAATCAGAGGCTACATGTATATAATGCATGTGCTGTTCTTTGGAGTCGTAGAACAAATTCATTCAATCATTTTGAAGATAACAACTCGATTCAGATGGAATTTCATTCAACCTGCAGCAAAAAAAGATTAATTTTAAGAAAAAAGGAAATAAATGCAATGAACGAATTAATGAATGAATGGAAAATATGTCATAAATGAATAAATAGCATGATTTCATGAATGGATAAAAAGGCACCAACCATCTCGTACAACTATTGAAATATGTGGCCACTCATTTATCATTTTTAGCACGAATCCATAATGTGTAGATTTAGATCCGAGCCTTTCCATACACTGTGCCTAGGTCTGTGCCTAATATCTGTTTTCAGTTTGTTTGATTTCGATCTCGTGATCATATGACAACAACAAAAAATGTCAAATATTCTTACCATGAACAGGAACTGATCGCCGTTTCTTCATAGTTGCCTACTCAATTTAACCGTACTTTTCCCATCGTTTCGCAAGTGTGTCTTAAATCCTTCATAACTTCATCTTTTGCAACTAATGATGGAGACTTACGAATCGGAGGTAGAACCGTTCGGGCGCCATGAAGATCAACTTCGTTCTTACTGGGAAATTGTCGAGATCTTTCTTCGTTCAGTTTTACTTTTCTTCTCTCTTCATTGGGCAAACAACTCTTCAACTTTTTGTTGATGTCTAGTGCTTTCTGAAGAAGCGTTTCAATCTGTTCTTCGCTCAATGAATCTAAATTTTCTGCTACTGAATTCGGATCCGTTAGATCAATGGCCATTTCCTCATCGTCTTGTTCAATTCCTTTTGGCTCGATTGCAGCCATTTTACGGACTTATACGACCGCTATGTCTATAGCTTTGTCAAATGTACTAAATAATCAATAAAGACGGTAATAAAACAGCAGGATTACCAATGTTTGCACATGGCTTTTTGAGGCAATTGAGTTGTTTACATTGACTATGGCAACAGACAAACCAACTCTGTCTTCCTTGGAAACAAAGACCCTTTGTTCAGGAACCAATCAGAAGAAGCAATATAAACAAAAATACTGACCAATAACGTCATTTGGTATATTCAAATTTTTTACGAGATTGACCAATAAGTGTACGTGTTTTATATATCCAATCAAAAGGAGTATTGTTTTGTCCAATCACGAGTTGCCGTTTTTCATCTGATAACTGGAACTGATTCGAAAAGTGTTTACTATGCATGCATGCAAAACATGCGCTTTTAAATTTGTCGTCTACGATTTGCTCTAACGATTTCACTTTCGCTTTTAAAGTTAAAACGGAAGCCCACGTAATGATTTCTTTGAAGTTGAGTCAACGTGGTTTTACCTTTTTTTTTATAGGAATTTCATAACAAAGGGCTTCAAGACTTTCAAGACTTTCCCGCCATTTTATCACAAGGCCTCATAAGCTCATAGATCACTCGAGTCGTGAGTCGTGCAGAATTTATTCATTATTTCTGTATAGTTAGATGAATCAGTGAAATACAGGGCAAGTACGTCAATACTTTATGGATATAGTGCTTTTACAGTGCAAAACAAACAAACAAACCGTTGTATAAGAAGTTTTTAACTTGTTCAAGATGGCGAGTTTACATCACGACTCGACTAGAGTAAGCTAATGTTTACATACCAAGTACGGTGTTTTACTCAAATTGGTGCCTGAATTACGGCACCAAATCCAGTAATTTCTAACATGAATACAGCAGTGACACTAGAACAAACAAACTCGTATCAAAATATGAACTCTTTGCCAGACTTACAAACGCCAAGCCAAACGAATTCTGCTCAAGGTAGCACCAGTAGTAACTCACTCACATCGTCAAATTCAGTGAGTACTTCTCAAGAATTATCACAGACAGTTGTAAGCCAACCCTCAAATCTTCCAGAGCAAAATACGGTTACAACTCTACAACTGAATCTTCCAGATCTGGTCCAAAACACTGAACATAACAAATGTCTTATGAGTACATTTGCATCAAGATTAGATAATACAGTAAGCAAGTCAGGAAATGATAGCACACTTCAGTCAAATTCATTGCAATCAACTATTCCTCAGTGTACTCCCTCTACTACAAGTTCAACAAATGCTACCCAACAAGGACAATTGGCTAGTCATGTGAGCTGCATAGTACCAAATCCAAATCTAGCAGGTCCACAGATGCCCAATCTCCAGGGTGGCTCTGATTCTGACAATTCTAGTGCAGTCGCTTTATCAAGGCACACAGAAATTGTAAATGCTATAATGAAAATTAAGCAGGAGTTGTACTCCAGTGAAAACTCTAGTGCACCATTGACATCAACACCAATGTCCAGTAATCCTGGCAGTACGCAAGAATCTGGAAAACAAGGGGCTGCTGAGGGCGATACCCTGCCCCAAAGTAATAGTAATTTCCCACCAGTGAGTATTGGAGCATGTCTGTTGTGTGGTGGAGATTGTGGTTGTGAGGAACCTGATAGTGAGGAAGAAGCGGAAAGGGGTTTTCTACCCCCACCTCCAATGGTAAGCTGTCGTATATTCTTACCAATGTTTTTTACGGTACAAACTGGTCAATACAGGTTAATCAGCAGTAAACAACTGTCAATCAAATACCTTGGTAGAGTATGGTTTCCCTGTACCTTTACATGTGCTAATGATTTGTTTGATTCGCAATACAGTAGTCCTCTGCCAATAGTCCAGTTCACAGTTCCCTGCGCCATCTTGAAAGGTAGCAGGACCTTGGAGTCGAAGGAAGACGAACAGTGAGCTTGTAATGATAGAGACATGTGAATAATTGTCCAAGGTGTTAAAAAAAAGGTCTCTATCATTGCAAGCTCACCATTCATCTTCCTTTGATGTAAAGGCCCAGGTACCTTTCAAGATGGCGCAGGGTACTTTGAAGGGGACTATTAACTTGTTATAACCCTGTCTGGATCGGCATGTACACTGTAGCAATGAAAACAGTGACAATATTTCTAAAATTTGTTATAACTCATGGAATTTAGTTTTCTTGTAGTCATTTAAGAATCTGCAGGGATTTACATGGGTTAGTTGATTTGGGGTCCACTGGACTCATATCCCTATATTTTAGGAAGAAAAACACAAACAGAAACAT
This sequence comes from Anthopleura sola, assembly GCA_023349425.1. Classification (NCBI taxonomy): domain Eukaryota; kingdom Metazoa; phylum Cnidaria; class Anthozoa; order Actiniaria; family Actiniidae; genus Anthopleura; species Anthopleura sola. The sequence goes on along the minus strand of JALHLI010000016.1, from coordinate 5,283,503 downwards.
ATTTTTGCACTATATTATATTTTTGAGTCCAACTTCCATCTATTTGAGTATAGGATGCTGGATTACACATCTGGTAAATCCCTGAATCTGTGATGGTCATGCTTTTGAAATCTCCATATCCCTAATATTACTTTGTAGACTTTATATTACCTTATAAAACTAACGTTTTCCAATTTCAAACCGAGTCATTCTCTTGAGAATAAGATTCTTTGTTTGAGAAGTATCCATATTCTTGTGTCTTCACTTGTGTCACTGTTAAAAATAAATAATATTCTAGGGAATGACACATGGTCATCTGATATGGGAAAACATTAGGCCCAAGGTAAAAAGGTCTTGATACTGCTAATGCCATATTTTTTTTTCAAATTCTTTTTCTCATTCAAATGCTGTAACTCTTTTGTCAGTCACAATATTTTTTATTTAATTTTTTTTTTTTTAATAATATTTAAACAGGTTGCCCAATTCAGCATAGATGGTTTAAATGGGGACCTGTATAGCTAAATCTAATAACAATATAACAACATTAAATACAAATAATGGTAACACAAGATGATGTTTATACATTACATTCTTTCTTCTAGTCTAGTGTGGAAGTTGACAGTTTGTTCGGTAAATTAAAAGAGCAAGACAAGGAAACGCCAGCTGAGCCAGCATCCGTAAGTATAGTAAATACTATTTAAACCAAGCTACTATTATATAAAGTATTTTACATATTCCAAGGCTGAATATTTTTTTGATCAGCAGTTCATTTGTCCACAGGTAGCCCAAGCTGGGTTTCTGTGGTGTCATATAAGAAAATGAATGGGGATCTATAAAAAACCTCAATGACATCGTCAAAATGTGAAATAAAGTAAAGAAATCTTAGCTGACCTTTGAGAAGTTATACCTTTATCGCCCTGCCTCATTAGAATTCGGATAGTGGAGGGAAAAGACACTAAAACTGGCTTAATCCTAATTCTAACCAGGTTTTTTATAGATCCCCATACATTTTCTTATAATATGACACCACAGAAACCCAGCTTGGGCTACCTGTGATTTGTCAGGCCAGAGGAATATTTGACCTGTCAAACCCAAGTGTGGCTTGTCAAACCAGAGAATGGGAATCATTTACCAGTCAAGTGGTCATTTTATTCAACATTTGCCTGATGATAAGCACTTATTTGTAGCTTTGTTAAAATTTCTGATTTAATTATAGTTAGGACTGAAATAGCAAAATTCAATATTTTCACTGAGAAACTTTACATTTACTGGTAATATCCATCAGGGTTTCTCTGGGTTTTTTTCCCTTCATAAAACCTAGAAACACACTAAATTTTACTTCAATCTGTGAGTTGGACATGCCATGGCTTTGATTAGCCCAGAACTTGTATATTCTAGAAAAATAATGAAGGTTGAATGCAATCAATTGTTTACAGTAATTGATCTTAATTGTTTATGGTCAGGTCATCAACACAAAGATGCACCTGCATCAAAAGCAGGCCCTCAACTGGATGATTAACAAAGAAAACTGCAATGACCTTGGACCTTTCTGGAGAGAAAATGGCCCAAGAGAATGGTTTAATGAGGGAACCAAGACCTTCATAGATGAAAGACCAACATGTATCAAGGGTGGTATACTAGCTGATGACATGGGTTTGGGGAAAACCTTGACTGTTATTGCCCTGATCTTCACCAATCATCTGGATGGAAAACCTATGTTTATGAAAAAAGAAAACCCCAATTCAAAAAAGGTTTGGATTGCTATACTGTATGTTGTTAGATTGATTATTTATTGTACTATCCCCCTCCCCCCCCTTCTCATCTCTGATTGGCCAAGAGCATTTAGCCAATCTGTGAAAACATGTGAACTTGATATTATGAATGTTTTATCTAAAGTTTGTCAAATGCAGATAATATTATATATTTACCATTATGATGATGTCAAGTTTATTCAAGGTCACACTTGCAGGGCTCAAAATAACGGCCGCTCAAGGGTCATTGTCTGGCCAAATTTGGTACTTGACCAGTCAAATATAGTTTTCAACGGTCATATTTGAAAAAAATTAGTAAAATATCATATGCCTGACATCTTGACCAGCATATGCTGGCCGTTATTTTGAGCCGTGACTTAGATTGAAACATGGGTCACTTTTGTTTTGGAAGACATTTTTTTTTCTCATTGTATAAAATGTATAATGATATATTTTTATTTATCAAATGATTTTTTTTAACAATTGTGATAGAGAAGGGCATCAAAACTGGACACCACTGATGACACTGAGCCTCAGAATAAGAAGCCAAGTTTATATTCCAAGTCTTCCAATGATGAAGAAGAGGTTGTGATCATTAAAAAGGAAGGGAGAAAGAAAGAAAAGAAAGCTGTGGCAATAAAGAAAAGGAAAGAAGAAATGATGAACAGAAAAAGGTTTGAAACTATTGTTGTGTCTTGAAATTATTATGAATGGGAATGTAGTGCTTGGCCAGTCAGTCACCAGCCATGAATACTGCCCAGTTTAGTTTTAACTCAGTATAACCTATTTTCTGGCTCAAAGTCATTCAAAATGATTATCAAGACAAAGATTTAACTGGACAAATTCCAATTCTGGCCAGGCATTATCCTTAAGTAGTTCATGTTCAGTGTATGCAGGGTTTAAATTCCAATTAAGTTCCAATTCTGGCCAGGCATTGTCTGCCATTTCTTTGCCATTTCAACTACTTCATTTAAATCCTGAAGTAGTTAAAGTACATGTACAGTGTATGCAAGGTTTAAAATTAATTGATGCTTGTGTAATGGTTGGACATAATGACTGGCCGCATCAGACTGATCAACATGTGATTAGCCAAGAGGACCAACCTAAGAGGCATTTGGCTGGACATGGGGTGGACATGGACATCAACTTAACAGTTTATCAAGATACAAAGACTTTGAAATCCCCTTATAATGTTGACTGAAAGTTTTCATTTTGTGTTTAGGCTGCTTGAAGACAAGAAAAAGAAGGATCCTGGAGCCATGTTTAGACAAATTTTTCTTCCAAAGATATTGAAAAAGTGAGTGTGATATAATAACAATTGATTGGAATGATTTATGGTGTAGTTAGAGGAAACCAGTTAGAACACTGTGGAATAATAGCAATAAAGCAATGGAGTCTTCAATAACTAATGAACTAAGGTATCTCCATGAGCACACCCTATATAATTATCTTTAAATTTAATAATAATAATAATAATTAAAATAAACACAAACGCAAGGTTGATTTCTCAACATTTGTGTCTATTTTAATTATAATCTCAAAAGCTAAACTCATCAGAATAATAATAATAATGATAATAATAATACCGGTAATCATCTTTATTGCACAAATAATTAAATATATGCTCCAAAAAAAACTCTCTCACATTGGTGATTTTCAGAGAGGTCCTGATAAATTTAACATCATGCAATTTAACCCATTCTTTTATGGGGAGATTAATCTTGCTGCAACAAAATGCCTGATATTGCATCAATTCATTACGTTTTCTTTCTGTTTCCTTTAGAAAAGAAAAACAAGAGAACAAGGTTAAAAAAGAAAAAACAGATCCTTCCCCAGTTCCGAAGCCCATTTGTATTGATATTTCCCAACCAAGCACCTCAGAGAGCATTCCTGATATTACCGAGATTGATGATGATGACAGTAGTGATGAAGCAACTCCCACTATAAGACCAAACAAGCTGCTTGTTGCTAACCCTGTACCGAATGGTGCTGCTAAAGCAACATTGATTATCTGCCCTCTCTCCGTGTTGAGCAACTGGACGGTAAGTTGACGGATAAATGCCATGTACTTTCTAGAATTTTGTTTTGGAATTCTCTTTCTATATGAAATTTTGAAATGGTGAACTCTTCCAACAATAACAGTATTTGGAGCAGCAGCAACAAAAACAACTACAGCAGCAACAGCATAACAAAAAGTAATGGCATCGGTTATAGGACTGTAGCCTGCATAGCAGCCCCCCTCTCCTTTCCTTTCCCCTCCCCTTTCCTTTCCCCTCCCCCCCCCCCCCCTAATGAGCGGCTTTGCAGGCTAATAGGATTGCGGGAACAACAACAACAAACAGTAACAGCAACAGCAGCAGTTACAACAGCAGCAACAACAACAACAAAAACAACAACAGCAGAAACAACAGGGCAACAACAATAGTATAGCAAAAGAGCGACAACAGCGACAGCAATTATGTACAACAACATTCTCACAAACAATAACAAACGGTAACAGCAAAGCAGCATCAGTAACAGCAGCAAAAGAACAAAAACAGCACCTTGAACAACAAGAGCAAAGTAGCAAGAAAAACAACGACAACAACAACATTTTAAAGGGATAACTGAAGAACTACAATAACATAACTCTCTAATCGTAGTCTATGATTTCAAAAAAAATCTCTTGTTGCAGGACCAGATCTGTTCTCATGTTCATCCATCTGTTCAACTGAAAGTCTACATGTATTATGGAGCACAGAGAATCCAGGACTTGAAGTATCTGAGTGGACAGGATATAGTGTTGACTACGTACCCGACCCTTGCCAATGACTTTAGATCGGTAAGTCAAATGTGCAAAAAATATCATAATGAGTGCAATGTTCGCATGAGTGAGACTAAGAAGCGATACAGCAAATTCGTAGTTCAACTGTATCCGTACCATATTTTAACCGTTACTGTGACTACGAAAATAAATGAGAAACCATTCCAGTGTTAAAGCATGTCATGCCGTATACATGCTGTAAGACAGTACTATACGTTTCCCACTAATATAGAAAGCCGCTATGGGTCACAAAAATGCTAAACTTTCTGATTTTTTAGCTCTGCAGCCTTGAGATACTGTAAAGCATAACTTTGATATTTTTGACTGAGTGTGCTGTGTACGTCTTTCATAAACGGAGTAAATAATGTATGCCAATTGTTTCAGGGGAAGCTTCTGTCTTTTTTCCAGAACTGTTCCCTCTACGCATCATAACCAGCTGATCTGAAAGAAAATGTCAGAATTATGAACATTTGAAAAACTGAGGTGTCATCATTAGTCGCACGACGACTTGGAAAACGGTTATTTCTTTACTTTTTTACCCCGCTCAATATTGAATATCATAAGTGTATGTAAACAAAATATCAAAAACCTATCCTGAAAATCTAGATTTATCTCAGATATAATTTTTTATAAGTAAACTTTCACAGGCTTCATGACACCTCAGTCTTGCAGTGACATTTTTTCTATGTCACTATTTCAGATCAGCTGGAAATTACGCGATTTTTAAAACAAAATTGATACAAAATAAACCTTTTAACTTGTCTTTTTTTTTTTCAACTTGTAGAAATTTTCCCCTTTGCACAAAATAAAGTGGCTTCGTGTTATCTTGGACGAAGGACACATGATTCGAAACAAGAGAACCACACTATCCAAAGCTGTTCTCCTCCTGGATGCAGAGAGGCGATGGGTAATTACTGGTACTCCTATACAAAACAGAATAGAAGACTTGAAGACAATCATTCTCTATTTGAGGCTGGAACCGTTCAATGATAACCAGTGGTGGAAAAAATCTATTGAGAATCTGCGCAATACTAAGAGAAGCGACTTAGCGGACTTGTAAGTTATATACACGAACATTGCTTTCTTTGTAAAAGTAACTAACAATTTGGTATATTTAACTTTGATAAAAGAAGGGATGCGCGACAGGGTCAAGGTACGGAAACGTGAGCAGATTTCGTATGATTGTGAAAAGTCATGGCACACGGCACGGTTACGGCGAGGTGCGGTCCGTACCCGGTAATTTTTTCATTGCCATACGAAAAATGCTGTAACTATTAAGCAGCTCGGCACACGGCATGGTGCTGGGGAATTGACGACCTTCTTTGAACCAAATTTCCCGTTTACACGGGACCTGAAACCGGATCGTTTTCAAAACATCATGGTGTCATTACATATTCAATCGATGTCGTGTAAACACAAGGCGTAACCGAGTAGAAAATAACACAGTTTCAAATGAAATTGCGTCAGTATAAACGGGGCCTGAGTAGAACAACAAGTGATGTTTTTATTTCTTGATATGATCGACAGCCGCCTTAATACCCTGATTAAACACGTGTCAATCAGACGTCTGAAGGACGAAAAAGTTGACAATTTAAAACTTGTTGAACTCCCCCCAAAACAAGTGGTCATCCAAGATATCGAATTGTCTGAAGAGCAACGAAAGCTGTATGATATGATGCAACTGAATGGACAGTCCATCATAAGAAGGTACGGCGAGAATCTGCTTTGATCATTGAGAATATATTCAATCAAGTCTCACTCCTAAGGGATGACGCATGGTTGGAAATAGCAAAGCATAATGCCTATGATCTCACCTGACTTAGATCAGGCCAGGTTTTATGGTTTGTTTGTTAGTAGTACTCTTAGCCGTACTGTTACTTTAAATCAGCCCAGAGGTTGTTTTAGGGTTTGATCTGTGAGTTAGCCATGCCCTCACTTAGATCAGCCCAGAGGTTGTTTCAGGGTTTGATCTGTGAGTTAGCCATGCCCTGACTTTGATCAGCCCAGATGTTGTTTCAGGGTTCAATTTGTGAGTTAGCCATGCCCTGACTTCGATCAGCCCAGAAGTTGTTTAAGGGTTTGATCTGTGAGTTAGCCATGCCCTGACTTCGATCAGCCCAGAAGTTGTTTCAGGGTTTGATCTGTGAGTTAGCCATGCCCTGATTTTGATCCGAGGTTGCAAAAAGAAGGGGGAAAAAAGTGATCATTGGGTTTTGTCTATTTATGTATTTACTTCTATATTTCGTTGTTTTCTGTTGCCTTCAGGTATATTAGACACGAATCTGTGCTCAGGCATTACGGTCACTGTTTTGCTATCCTGATGAGGCTTCGTCAGATGTGTCTTCACCCAAGACTCTGCAAAGAAGCTTTGAAAGAATTACAACAAGCTGTAGATAGGTCCAAACAGGGTAAGAGTACTTGGAGTTCTTCAAAATAATCATTAAAAAATAAATAAAACGTTATTCCACTCATCGACGTGACGCTTTAATGATTAAGAGAAGGGGTAAAGGACACGGTCAACATCATTTGAACCAGGCTTACTTAAAACCTATAGATATCAAATATGAGCCTTCAACTTTACCTATTACAATATGGACATTGTAACACCGCTGAAACAAGTATTTCCTTACAAATAAATAAATAAATAAATAAATAAATAAATAAATAAATAAATAAATAAATAAATAAATAAATAAATATATAAATAAATAAATAAATAAATAAACAAACAAACAAATAAATAAATAAATAAATAAAAAATAAGATGAACAAGTTTGGTTGGCAAATTCCACAAATTCCAATAAATAAGAAAATGGGACTTAAACCACAGAATACCGTCGGCGCAGAACCAACCCGGCAGCGGTTGTTGCTTTAGGTTTCAAGTTTTTTTATTGTATGTTTTAAGATGATGATGCAGCTGATGACAACGAAGATGATAATGATGACAGCCGAGCTAAACTCATTAAAGTTCTAATGGAAGCCATCGCTTCTGGTGACAGCGAAGAATGCGCTATCTGCTTGGAGTCCCTGAACGATCCAGTCATCACACATTGTGCCCATGTTTTCTGCTGCGGCTGCATCACGGACGTTTTGAACTCAGAGGGACTGGCACCTAAGTGTCCAATGTGTAGAGCTCCAGTGGATGAAATCGATCTTCTACGTGTTCCGGAAGAACAAAGAAATAAGAATAATGAGGCGGCGATTATTGTTGATGAGGAGGATAATCTAGAAGAAAGTGCTAAGGTAGGGTAGTTGGTGGTAGACTCCTACACTTTTTCCTCTATACGCACTTCCACTATATGTTCAATGCTAAAAACACTAAATTCGCACGAGTTTTACTGAGATAGGGAAACCATTGAACCCGAAGAAAACCCCTATGGCATGATGATTTTCAGAATCAGTAGTTAGACTCTTTTTGTCGCTACGCTACTCTAGCAACCTAAAGTACTGAAAAAGAGCTCTGATTGTGTTGGTAGGGGGTGTGTGTGAATGGGGGGGGGGGGGGGGGAGGGGTCACAGAAGATGTTTGCAACCTATGGCAAAAGCTTCAAAAAGAGCAGTTATCAAGTAGAAGAAGTTGTGTTTGACTTGCGCGCTGCTGCTGCGTTCTTGGATTCGCGGTTGAAAAAATTGCAAAAGGGAATACTTACTGCAAAGTGTCCTGTTGTTGTCTTGATGTGACTTTGGGTTAACAGTACACCTAATTCGTCTTGGTCCAATGTTTTTCCATTCTAGATCACGTGTCATTCTCTCGAGAATAAGATTCTTTGTTTGAGTTGTTTCCTTATTCGTGTGTCTTCTTATGCGCAACCGTTAAAGAAAGAAATGATACTCTAGGGGATGACACGGGATGGGAAAAAATTACACCAACACAAATTAGGTCTATTCTGTTTAGCTTTATTGATAAAATCCCTTGCCTTATAGATCAAGGCATTGATAAGCTCCTTGGAAGCCATACGAGATAAAGATCCATCGATCAAAAGCGTAGTTGTATCGCAGTTCACCTCGTTTCTCGACATCATAGAGGAGTACCTTGACAAGCATGACTTCGGGTATTTACGCCTGGATGGAAGAATGAGATTAGATGAGCGCTTGAAAGCGTTAGAGGAATTTAATGAACCTGGTAGTACACCCACAGTTTTCTTGCTGTCCATGAGTGCAGGGGGAACGGGGATAAACTTGACAGGTGCTTCAAGAGTCTTCCTTATGGACCCTGTAAGTATGGGTTCTGCTGCAAGAACTTGCTATGATACTAGTCATCGTCATCATCACTATCATCATCATCACCATCATCATCATCATTATCACTATCATCACCATCGTCACTGTCATCATCATCACTATCATCATCATCATCATCATCACTATCATCATCATCATCATCACTGTCATCATCACTATCATCATCATCATCATCACTGTCATCATCATCATCATCACTGTCATCATCACTATCATCATCATCATCATCATCACTATCATCATTTATTTTTAGTTTATTTTTTATTTTTACAACTTTATTGGGCAATAGCTGTTAATATAATACATGAAAATAGTTTAAAGGAAAAGTAGATAAATAAAACTACCCAATAGGAAAAGCGCGAACGGGACTCTAAGTCCCATGCTAGGCACTTATCATCACTTTCTGACAAAGAAAATGTATTTTATTTCCAACAGGCCTGGAATCCAGCTGTGGAGGAGCAGTGCTTTGATCGTTGCCATCGAATGGGACAAACAAAAGAGGTGATCATCACCAAGGTAATGGTCATACAAGTGACTGACTGAGTTTCTGAGCATCTGACTGAGTTTCACTAAACGAAACCTAAGCAGCGCTAGTATTACACATACAAAGTATAATTTCATGTACACTGAACCAGGAACGCAGCAGTTAAAATTGCTCCATGCAATTTCAAATTGGCGGCGCTGTCCAGCCAAACAATCCATGCATGCTTTGCGATTGCATTTCGGGCCAATTCCCTTAACTTATTTATAGTTTATTGGTAAACATTGGGTTACTTCTTCCACAGTACGTTGTGATGGACTCGGTCGAAGAACGCATGCTCACGCTTCAAGAACAAAAACGTCAGCTGATGAGCCAAGCCTTTGGTGCCAAGGCACAGAGCGAAGAGGACAGAAGTCGAGCCAGAGTGCGTGACATTGCGCATCTGATTGGATTGCGTCCTGCGCGACAGCTGGGCCCAAACAGAGGAGCACAGTAATTCTTAAAATTACTAAGCTTTTACTGATGAGATTTTAGAAAACCAAGTATATATTTTACCTTCGTCACCAGTCCTAACACCCAGCTCGATCTTTCAAAACCTCGAAAGATGAGACCCTGGGAACGACTAGGTTAATTTTATCAAAAGAGCATGTTGAACTAGATGCCAGGTGTCCGGAGCACGCACGAACCGTCCAATCACAGTGCGCTTCGATGCTTAGCCCAGCGGCCCTTGCTCCAAGTCTCTTCCCAATACAAAAACACGCGTTTCAAATAATTTAGAGAAAAAATGAAGTATACGTATTGTTTAAAAAATTAAAGTAAATCTTTGCGATCCATCTCCTCAAATTCTGTGAGATATATGACTTTTAAGACTCGGGCGAGGGCCGCTTGAATTACAACAACAATCCTTTTCCCGCTTAGTTTTTCGTACAGCTGGTGTTGAGCTTCAGACGGACCCTTTTCTATCCCAGACTAAGCCTTTGTATTTCAAATGACCACACTTTCGATAGGTTAATGTTTTAAAGTTCTTGTTTAAAGTTAGTACTTAATATAGACATCAAATTATAATGGAAAATGTCATAGAAATTGAAAATAGAAGATTATTACAGAAAAAAAATATTTTATACGTCCAGTACGAAGGAGAAGAAATGTAAAATAAAAATCCAGAAGTTTAAAAAATCAAAAAATTGACTTTGATTAAGAAAAATAATTATTTAAACAAAGAAAAGAAATATCAAATGTTAAGGGGAAAAACACACTGACCATGTTCTAGTTGGAAAGAATTCATAATAAAAGAAGATCAACAGCACTCCTGAAAACCTTTCGTTAAAATGTTATTCGTTATACTGTTATTCTTGTCACCTGTTATTTAGCTGATGATTACTTTTCGTTTAGAAACATTAAAGAAAAAAATTATTGACTTGATAGCGGGTTCTTTGAACCGAAAGATTTCCCCCATATTTTTTCGACCTGTCTGTTACACTCCAATAAATGAATCTTGTGTGACATGATTAATGATCATTCATTGGAACGTCACGCAACAATCTGCATAAAAATATCATCCAAACTACAACAATATCACTTTCTACAAGATCCTTACTATGCTACCATAGAACCCTGTACAATCCTTTAGAAGAAGAAGAATGCTTCGAAGGCTTTTATATTTGGATAATATGCTAAGAATATTTCTATTAATATGTCTTTTTCGAGTCATAGTTGGTGCAGATGAAGCAACACCCTTTGGTGACGTTGATGACTCAGATCTTCCAGATGAAGATTCTGAGACTTACGAAGACGAGCCGATTGATCATTCGGCATTTTTGCAAACCGACGATACAGCTGACCTTCATATACCAAAACAAACAAAACAAATGCGAAAAAGAATAAGGTAAGAGTGAAATTATTCATATCTTTTTGTATGCATAATATACTCTATTCATTCATTGACTTGTGACGTGGACCTAAACACACTTAAGACTTCAAGAAGCTAAAAGAGAATGATATTCTTTGAAGATATCTATACCAGATACGATAACAGTTAAGAAAAAGATTAAGTATTGAAATCGTACCGAAAAAAGGGTTATCTGAGATTAGTTTTAATTTCGAAAAAAGAATCGATTTTTTTGTTTTGTTTTTGCTTGTAAATTACATTCAATATTCGATTTGTAACAACCGACTGTGCCATTTCTATTCACGACTTTATCGATCTTTTATTAATTTGAAAATGAAGGAATTAGGGACAAAACTGATTTTAGTATTTTCCTGTAGTAATGGTACAGTTAACGAAGTGCAGACTTTCGATTCACACTAAAGAAAGTTCAAACACTATTTATTTTTAACATTCATACACGTCTTCAATGGTGATTGGCTTAGAAAATCAAAGTTTAATTACTTCAGACTGACTGTCAGACCCAAAATTTAAGCATGAATGAATAGCTATGAATTGGAAAAACTTTCCGGTTTGTCGGAAGAACATTGTCTTCAAGTCCACAGGGATCCCATAACTATCATGAATTTCTTTCCAAAAATATATACGTTTGGAATATTTTTGAAATTAAGATTACCACATTTGAAGTACCTCATTACATGAAATTTTCGCGGCACGTCAATTTTGTGATTTCGAAAAAATCGCAAAACAAAAGTGTCGCGAAAAATAAGTGTCGCGAAAATATAGTGACGCAAAGATTAAGTGACCGGCCATTTTTGAGAAAGTAAATAATTTAATGACCATTAAAAAGCATGGTTAAAAGACGTTATTGAGAACCAAGTACTAGCGTCTATTAATCCTATTAATCCAACATCGCAAAATTGGTATGTTGCGAAAATTTCATGTAAAAAGGTAGTCACAATCTGACTGACAATTTAAAGTAAAAAAATTGCTTTAAAAACTCACATATTTGCAGTGTGGACTTCTCACATTTGTTATCTCATTTCAGTAATCATCTATTTTCTTGGCTACATTTTCAGAGCGATTTTAAAGGACATGGATAGTAACACTGATGGCAAAGTAACTGAAAAAGAATTAAGTGATTGGATAGAGAAAGTCATGACTGAGTACCTTGTATCAGATGGAAAAAACCAAATGCCTAAGATTGACAAAGATGATGATGGTTTAGCATCGTGGGCAGAGTATGCAGCTGCCGCAGGATATACTCAAGGTACAAAAAAAAATCTTAAAAGAATCCTAGTCAACTACAATGCACTGCGCGCCGTAAACAATGCAATCCCCCATTTTCTCTGCTAGGCAAAATGGCAGTTTTTTAGGTGAAGTTTGGTAATCCAGTTCCATCGGTCTTGTTATTCAAGCTAGAAGCTTTGAAACCATCAAGATATAGTGATAAGAAGTTATTTTATTCCTTTTGTGAGGTTTTATAAATTTGGCAACGCAAAATGGCAACGAATGTAAGGTAAATTTCGTATGTAAACAATAATATAGTCGCGAGGTGCATTGTTGTTGACTAGGATTCTTTAATCCAATAATTCCCATTTCTTCATATTTACGTGTATTCCCATTTATTCTCATCTACGCTGTGTATTCCAGGTGATGCCCCAGAGAAAAGGGAGAGCTCTAAAAAGAGTAAAAAGAGCGACAAGGAAAAGTTTGATCTGGCAGACACCAACAAAGATGGCAAGCTATCATACTACGAGCTTGGTGTTATGATACATCCCAATGAAGCATCTCAAATGTCTAGTATCATAGTAGCGGTATGTATGTTATTGGCCATTAAATTATTAGCTATAATTATTAGCTTAATTTTTCTTCCCTCAGCTTTTGTTCATGTATGACGTCATGATGGTTGATTTGAGTCAAGTATTATGGCATCTTGGCTTTTTTTCTTCTGGGGCCCACGTCTGTTATATTGGTCCTGTTATTCTCATAGTCAAGATTTCTTACTTTTCCGCCCTTACTTTCTTGTCACAGGAATTTTTGGAGGTAATGGACAAAGATCATGATGGACAGCTGTCATTCAGAGAATTCACAGGTAACTATATTTTGTAATAAAAATGCTAAGCTTTCGAACACTTGGGAACTCTTGCAAAGTTTAATATTTCTAAACGTTCTTCCCCCTTCTAAGGTGAAGATCCAAGTTTGCCTGCCATTGATAAAGAAACGGAAAAGGAACTAGAAAAAACATTCAGGGGGCTGGACTTTGATAACGATGGCAAGCTTAATAATGTGAGTATTGGACACCTTTAAGTATTGGTACCCTGAAACAATCTCTAGGCTGATCAAGGCCCGAGCACGGCTGACCCACACATGTAGATCGAGATGGGATGTAGCGTTGAGGTTTTGCGAAGGGAGAAAACCGGAGAACCCGGAGAAAACTCCTTGAGTCAAGGGAGAGCAGGGGCGTAGCCAGGAGGACCGGGCCCCCTCCTCCATCGTGTTAGCTGTTTTTCTGGTTGGCTGTTTTTTGTTGATGTTCTGAAAACGGATTTTTGTCCCCCCCCCCCCCCCCCCCCCCCCTCCAAGGCAAAACCCTGGCTATGCCCCTAACAGACGTAACAAACTTTACTGTCACATGTGATGAAGAGTCCAGGAACCCGCGAGACATTCACTCCTGTTACCTCTCATTCATGGCTAACGTATACCATAATACTCCACAGGAAGAGCTTACTAATTGGTTGTTGCCTAACAACAAACCTCCCCATGAAAATGAGGCTACTGATCTGATGAGAGATATTGATGACGACAAGGTAATTTTGCATTTGGCCACGTGATGAAGCACAATTGTCTCCTACGTACCTTTCTCATGTGAACAAAAAGCCTAGTATGAAAGTGGGCAAAAATCTATTATCAAGCTAGCCAACATGTCTGTTAAATAAGACTGAAAGGCCCAAGTATTTTACGACTAGCCTAGTAATCAACCATGCTAGCGTGCACCTGCATAATAATCGTGGACAGCAATAGTGCGCATGCCCTTCACAGTTCCCTGCGCTATCTTGAAAGGTAGCCCGCGTGGCTTTGCATCGAAGCGAGAAGAACGGTGAGCTTGCAATGATAGAGACCATTTTTAACACCTTTGACAACTGTTCACGTACATGTCTCTATCATTACAAGCTCACCGTTCTTCTCGGTATGATGCAAAGGCACAGCTACCTTTCAAGATAGCACAGGGAACTGTGAAGGAGACTATTCCCAGAGAACGGTTCAGTTCGGAGAGAAACAAGATCAATTTCGTTCTCGGGACAGTAAAAATCCATTTTTTTGCCTTCCAAATTGTTGCAAGCTGTGCTGAAGTCCGACTTAAAGATTTGTTCGCAGTATAGAGATGTTAGGAACTGATATATTTTCATGATTACGCAACCCAGAAAAACTATAACTTTCAAGAGGCTTCTGAGTTTTTGACCTCCGTCAACGCCAACTTTCCAGCGGTAGGAGTTAATATTTTTTCAAAGGACAGAAACCTAACCCAGACGACGTCTTGGGCTGTATATTGGTCGCGTAATTATGTATCGGGTGTAATAGACCCCTGCTCGTGACGTCAATGCAGCACAATTTGAGGAAAAAAAACAAAAAAAATTCCTGAGAATTGGAAACCTACTGTCCTCCAAATTGAGCTGCATTCCGACGTGCAGCACGGGGTCTATGCCAGTTTCAGGTGTATCTTAGGATGTTCAGTTATTGACTTGCCTGGCATTCATATCATTTCTTTCCAGGACGGAGTCTTGACAGCAGAAGAGATATTCAAAAACTACATGAGGTTCGCTACAAGCCGTGCTACGAGGTATGGCAGAATGTTAAAAGACGAAGAACTGCCCGAAGATGATGAAGATCTTGTAAAGAAGATCAAACAGAATGAGAAACAAAATGAGAAAGGAAAAGAAGAAAAGAAAGAAATGCAGGCTGATCAAGATAAGAAACTAAAGGAAGAAAAGAAAGATGGTGAAGTTGATGAAAAGAAAAAAGAAAAAGACGAAAAGAAAACCAAACAAACGGAGAAAAAACTAAAAGTAGAAACGAAAGAAAATGAATCTGACGAGAAGAAAAATGGAAAACATAAACTAGTTGATGAGCTGTGATGATTTTAATTTTCTATTCTCGACCAAATTATTTTATAATCGATTATATAAATCAATGTGGTAGGAATCAAATCACAATTAATATTAAAGCCGTGTAATATAATGAATATCGTACATGTACGGGTCGAGACCTTCAGAATAAAATGATCTTTTTTTTTGTGGTAAAGGAAAATATTATTGAAAAAATAAAGATTCATGTGATTGATGCTCAAGTTGTGTTCTTAAGGAAAATTGCATATTAGTTCATTAGTGCCCGTCTTACTTGGATAGCTCTTGATCCACTAAATTAAATCAAATATGATTTTAACCCGAGCCTTAATGGGTAAAGTAAGTCATGCAAATGGGAAAGAATTGTGATAAAAATTCTTGGTATTTTGAGGGGAGTTTGACCAGCAACTTTTTAGCCACGTCACGTTAATTTTTCTATTTTTAAAAAGCATATTTTCACTCTTGATTTTCAAGTCTTATTCATGTGAGTCCATGTCAGAAAGTTACACGTCATCCAATACAACGTAGACTAAATTAATCTCATTCATGTTCCAAAAGGGAAGAGTGTTCATTCAGCATATCAAATTGTTCATCAACTGGAACCTCACGATGGCAACCCGTGAGAGGCAAGCCCTTGTATTGTGACTAGGAGCCTGTAAGATTGCAGAACGTGTCTCAGAGAGATTTTTAAAAATTTGTAGTGACTTATAAAAACACATTTCTATACTCCACAAAGTTATTTCCAGTTCGTCGTCCATCGTTGTGCAACTTTGAGCTTCTTTAGTCTGGGCATAAAGAAATCTAGTTTGTCATATTTCGTTCAGGTCAGTAAGATGAACAAGCTGTCATTTGCAGTAGTTCTTCTAGCTGTTACTCTTGCAGCTCAAAGTGTCGAGGGCAAAGAGAAAGCCAAGAAGAAACCTCCAGTACAAGTCAAAGATGGCTCGCTCTCAGATCAAGATCATTTTCATGAAGGGAAACACGATCCACAGTACGACCATGATGCCTTCCTTGGCGAAGAACAAGCGAGGGAGATGAAGAAGTTGTCACCAAAAGAAACCAAAAAACGACTCAGGTATTTTGAATATTGTTACTCAATTAAAGTCAATTTAAATTTGCTAAAGACGCTCTTGGGGGCTTTTATGTTTATTTTAAAATCAAGTTTTGACTAGTTTGATATCAAATAGGAATATCATTTACTTTAGCTGATAAGAAAAAGATGCACAACATTGATATACCATTTGTTTAGTATTAAAACATTTGCTAACTCTCTGCTACATATTAATCCAATCTTAACATCAGCTAGTTCTTGATATGATAAGATTTCTTGTCAGTTAAGAACAATTCAACAGGTGCAAAGCATTAATTTCACTAACATTAACTCAATATCGTATTTAAAAAAAGATAAAAAAGTTAGCTACTCTTAAATTATTTCATACAAGCATTTTAAACATCACTGCACAAGACAATCCTAGATTAAAAATTAAATTAAGAAAAATCATCCTAAGCTGAATAAGTTCCATCTTAATATGAGAAAATGTCAGTTTTATATGTATCATTTTTCGCTTTTTTATCTTAATTGGAAACTAATAAGATTAAATTTGATTTCAACGATATTTTTAAGAAGACTTGATTATGCTTTCAATATGTGGTGTTTAGGACACGTCAGCCTAGCTAGCTACAGACCAGAGATTAACATAAATTGATCAATCATCTAGTCAAGCATGGCTGAGGTCTTGAATACAAGAAATGTGATGATTCACTGAACATCTTAAAACGGAAGTTAAGATTTCTAAAAATTCGACATGTATTAAGAACCTAGAATTTTATATAAAAAATATTCCGTTTTTCTTTCCCCTCGTTTGTTATTTTCCTTTTTTTTTTTTTTTTTTTTTTCTTTCTTTTCTTTTTCATCTTTTTTATGTAAATATTTATTTAATATTTTTTGCTTCTTCCTTTCACCCCCCGTATTAATTTGATTTTTCTATTCGTTATCATTTCTTTCTCGTGCAATCTTAGTTTCTTTTTCTACTCCTTTTTCTCCTACTTTTTCTCCTCTCCTCTTTTCTGTATTCCCATATGCATCTCCATCTACTTTAAAAAAAATTTGCTCATCAGTTTTTTTCTCATTTTTTTTTTTATTTTTTCAAAATGAACTAGCTCCTTATGATAACGGAGTCATTACCCCGTTATTTTATTAGTGTTCTTATTCTTGGTTGCATGCTCCAAAACAATTTGTCATTGTCATATTTTTAATCAATGAAAAAAAGAGAGACGAGATAATTTACTAGTCAATCCTAAAGCTTATTCCTCTTTTTCAGAACTCTTTTTGGTAAAATGGACGTTGACGGCGACAAAAAGCTTTCCCGTAAAGAACTAACAGATTGGATAGTTGATAACATGAAGAAACACGTGTCGAAAAATACCAAACAGAGAATGAAGGAACTTGACAAAAATAAAGATGGCAAGATCTCATGGGATGAATATTCTAAGGAAGAGTACCACATGGAAGGGGTGGAGTCAGCTGAAGGTTGGTATTGGTCCCCCCCCCCCCCCCCCCCCCCCCCCCCCCCCCCCCCCCCCCCCCCTCCCCCCCCCCCCCCCCCCCCCCCCCCCCCCCCCCCCCCCCCACCCCCCACCATGTACCATCGTACCCATATGTTGCAAGCATTCCAAGGAAAGTCAAATGACAAAGGCATTATGGCCATGTTGGTGTTGAATAATCCCTTGAAACTACCTTAAGGCATCGCTTGAGTGCTTTCTGTGTGAACAGTGAGCCAATGTATGGAAAGTAGTGAATCAACAAAAGATGCCAATGAGAAGTCTATTGTTTAATACCGCCAACATGGCCGCGATGACGAAACGTGCAACCGAAGAATATCCTCTCCACGCCTCAAAAATTGAATGTTTTATTTGTTATGCATCATGTTCTTTGACATTAACATTTTTTTCACTGCAAAACCCGCTTTTTCTACCGAAGTAGATTTTTTTACCTCAGAACTTTATTTCTAATCTTATTTTTAATCGTGAAAACCCAGAAACTAAATGTAGGCTAATTTTTTCTTTCTGTTTTTCACATTTTATGGTAAAGATAAGAAGACGATCGAGGACATGAAGAAACGAGACGAGAAGCGGTTCAAAATTGCTGATGCTGATAACGATGGACAACTGGATGAGGAAGAACTTGCTCTATTTACTCATCCAGAGGAATCTGCACGAATGACCAATGTTATTGTCCAGGTAATAACACTAAACTATCTTCAAATTTGAAGCACCGTTCAGATCTCGCATCACTTTGAAACAGTACAGCAAATCGCACCGCGCCAATGTCACGCGGAACAAAAGTGATGACATCATTGGCTTTGAACCAATCACAGCTCGTAAAACACTACTCAGCCAATGAAAATACTTTGCCACGATACCGTCACGATCTCATCACAGCACCAGTCCGTGCTTTTTCTTTTTTTCTTCGAAATCATATCATAAGTAATTGTCTTTAACTAAATCAGTATACCTATTCGTATTCACGAAGTCCCGAGCAAAAACAACTTGTTACGACCTTATGTGGGAATCAGGGGGGGGGGGGGGGGGGGGGGGGGGGGCAGCGGTATTAAACTCGCCTCGCACTACTACTGTGGTCTCGGGTTCGGCCTGTACTCGGCATCACACGTGAGCGGTGTTACTTCTGTCTTGATTCGAGGGGTTACTTTCGGGCTCTCCGGTTTTCAGTCCAAATTCACACTACTCCTATGCACAACAAGACAATGTCCTGGCTTTGGCATTTTTGTATATCATACTTGTTGGTCAAGGCTTATTAAGCTCCAAATTAATTTTCTTTTTACATTAATAAAAATAACAGGAAAATATCGAACAACTAGACAAAGATGGCGATGGAAAAGTCAACTTTGAGGAGTACTACGGTGAGCAAATGAACTTTTAAAAGTTGCTCACTATTTTGACTCTCAGATAAACTTAAATCTCCCCTAATAACTATAAATGTCTTAATGTGGTTCCTTTTTAGGGGCTGGGGAATCTGAAGGCCTCATGAAAGACGACGAATCATTGAATTCCCTCAGAGACACTTTTAACAAAGAATTGGACAAAAACCACGATGGTGTCTTGGATAATGTAAGTGACAAGAAAAGGCAGGATAAAAGCAGTTACGATTTTATATTTACCTCTATGCAGTTAGAAAGTAAAGAGAAATGGCATTTCTGAGGTATCTAGAGTTTGTGCATGGGCCGTGGGGAAGGTTGGGGTTCGAATTTAGGCCATCAGAAAAAATGCAGGATTAATATGTCTACCACCACATTTTGACCGCACCCCGATTTCTCTGTCGCGACTGTTGACTCGATCAGTGCGTACCAATAAAAAAAAGCGGTAAAGCGTTCAAAATATGAATAAAGATATGTCAGTTCTAATAAAGATGAAGCCAAATACTGGCTTTCTAAGTGACAGTTATCCCCTTGGGATCATCGTGGGTTCGCCACTGTGGGTGCATCGATGGATAACGTTAATAATACTAACACCGGTAGCCTTAAGGGGCGGATCCATGGGGCGGTGCATTGGGTCGTTAGCCAGCTTCTGCTTTCGAAAAAAATGATAAGAATAAAGGATGTAAGGTAATCCGAAAATGGAAGCTATATATAAGGCTTTTCTAGATAAAAGTCACCCCCTTGAATCGTTCTGGATCTACCAACGAGCCCGCGTTGCAGGCTGATACTAACGTTGCTATGGTAATGAACATGACAGCCAAGCATCATAACCGATCAGCTGCACCTTGCGTTTCTATATGATCTAGTTGACTACTATTATATTCTACGATTAAATAGTATTTTTTTTGTTCCGTTGAAGGACGAGATCAAGGAGTGGATAATGCCAGGGGGTGACGTAGATCCTGCTACAGGTGAAGCTGATCATCTTATGAAAGAAGCGGATTTGAATAAGGTATGTCTACATAGTAAGGGGATAATGAAACTTATGTTTGTACCTCTTTCGCGTTTAATTGTGAACTTGCAACACATTTGTGGTATAAGATGCCATATCATGGAATGACAACCAATGTGCCAGCAAAAAAAATGAAAACGCGTTTCCAGCGAAAAAATGAATTGCAGCGTGTATCGGTAGCTTAGTTTGGATATGCAGCCAGGTCTTATAAAACTTGTCTAGATCTACCTATAGTCCTATACCTCATTCACACCAAAACCTGTTTAGTTAAACTGAGTATTTATTAAACAAAATGTTTAGAGACTAGAAAGCTTCAATATAATTATTTTATCTCTAATCTGTTCAGTACAATATGAAGGATAGTTTATATGTATTATTTCATCAAAGAGTGAACAATGTTTGTAAATAATTTTCTAAACATGTTTAGTTAAACTACTTTAAAACATGTTTAAGCTATAGTGTGAACGGGGTACTAGTTTCAAAACAGTTAATGATTAGTCTTGAAGTTATAGCCAACATTGAGCTAGGTGTTCTGCAAAGAACAACTGCAGACTATCAAGCTTCGCAGGCTCTTCTCCCCTTGATTCCAGCTTCATCTTCCCTTTACGCCTAGGTGACGTAATGGGCTGGTGTTTCCAGTTTAGCGATTCAGGTTGTCAATGCAAAAACTTTAAAAGGGTTACACGACTTAAATGCACCACTTTCCATACATCGGTTCACTGGTCAAACACACAGCATTCAGTCGAGACTGCGAGGTTGAAATTTGAATAATCCTTTGAAACTATCTTGAAGCCTCGATTGAATCCTTGGTCTGTGACGAGTGAACCGATGGAAAATGGTTGATTTGATGACGACCACGAACACGTGATCAAGAAACAAAGCGCCTTCAATTTAAACCGTTTTAAAGAATTAAAATTCTGCTTAAAATGTCTTTGTTTTTCCTTGTTTTCTAGGATAACTATCTAACTGTAGAAGAGATAATCAAAAACCACGAGTTGTTTTCTGGAAGCAGAATGACAGCTTACGGCGATCTCCTTAAGGAAAAGAAGGAACTATGAGCCATTTTGACTCATGACCAAGTTCAATCTTAGATTGATTTTAACACTCATAGTTTGAATAATTATAGGAAAATAACATAATTTTTAAATATTTTTTTAATGAATAAGTTACACGGGTTGGTCGTACTGGTTCCTAAGTGAGATTTGCCGTTTCACTAGTGCATGCATACAACACAGTGCATGTATGTTTCTCTATCAGATACTGTTCCACTATAAGATAAGTTGTTCAGCTTTGGTGCTGCAGAATTTTCTGAAAATAATTTAACCTACACTAGAGTTTTTGATCGAGTCTTGCTCTTTACTAACGCTAGTCTTGTGCAAACCCGGTATGAAAGTGTACAATGTAGTTTGTAAAAATTAACTGGTGTTTTGATAATAAACGTAAAAACTGATCTAAAATGGATGCATTTTTTTTTTTCTCTCTCTTTCTTTTATCAATTTTTGTGCTAGCTATTTGCATAGACGTCCATGCAGGTGTTCAGATAGATTTCTCAAGGAAATGACAACTGGTTAACATTTAGGAGTTAGGTACCGCTGTCATCTTTTGCACGTGTTTTTCATAAGGAACTTCTCAAACTCATTAATAATTCATGAACTAATCAACCAATGTGAGCGCACCATTCGTACCACGTGCATGGGTCTGAAACCCCAATGAAACACGATTATAGGTTGACCGGTGTTTGAAATATTTTAATCACTAGTGATGAAAATGTTTCTAAATCGACATAGTGGTGGAAATCTCAAAAGAATTATCCCCTAGTTACCAACCTCCCTCTGTATTTCCACTATGCTTTCCTCTATCTTTCTGTCTATCTAACTACCTAATTTACATTTTTTTTTTACTTTTTTTCCCCGACGTTACCGAGTCTCGAACCTGCAATTGGGATTTCATTTAATATTAAGCGTGCTACGAAAACTGATAACAAACCAACATTTTTTGTGTTATTATAACTATATTTTTGCTAAAAATAAAAAAATAAAACCTTCAAAATACTTGTACTGACAAAAAACAACATAGCAAAATATATAAATCTGTAAATGAAAATAAATATTGGTAGAAATGTGAAATAAAACGTATTGTATTGTATTATACATCTTACCCGCTATCTCGCTTCTGATTGGCCGAGAGCCCTCAGCCAATCCCTGACATCTTGTGAACTCGACATGACAAATGTATCATGTCGAGTGTTAATGAATTAATATACCGTACGCGTGTTTATATCAGAGGACAGAGACACGCTCAGTCTTTTAGGGAAAAAAAACCCCGAAAAATCACGGAAGAAAATGAACTATGAAAAAATAAGATTTAATATAATAAGAGCGTCTGCGAAGGAGGATAGAACAAGGATGAATCTCCTTCAAAGCCTTTCAATGTGTTGTATGTGTAGACATGGTGGTTTTAGATGTGATGGCGGTAAACCGCGTAAGGGCATTAAAATTCGTTTCGCGATAAGTTATGATCATGAGCATGTAATAACAAGAGAATCATGAATAATAATCATATCAATAAAAAGCGAAAAGTATAATTAAGTAGTATATAAAAAACGAGTAGCAGTGTTTTATCAAGGATAAAAACCCGAGCGCAGCGAGGGTTTTTGATCCTTGATAAAACACGTGCTACGAGTTTTTTATATGGCTTAAAAAGGCTCATTAATGTTCAATAGCCATTTTGTTCAATATCGATAGAAAACAATGATTAAAAAATGCTTTTGAAATAAAAAGAGATGCGTGGTTTTCACTTGGGAATTTGCTTTATTGAGCAATAACAATGAAATGGCAATCGTGATGTATTCAGTACTTCAGTATATTCAGTATTGCAATCAGTCGCGCAGAAAGCAATTCATTGCACATTGGCAAGATCGACGAACATGGCACCAAAACGGAAATTTCGACTACCAAAAGCATCTGAGGAAGAAAAGAAGGTGATTTTCAGTCCTTATTTGATTTAGATTTAGATATTGCCGATGATATACTTGCAAATATATCAGAACCGTCTAGCTCTGCTAATCCTGAAAGCACATTGTCAGCACCCGGTGGAATATTTAATAATTGCGTATTTCATTTCACTCGCTAATAGAACTTGAACTGACATAGTCAAGCATAGTTATAAATAAGATAAGAAATTAGGTTACCAACAAATACAGTTATGTTCAAAGATAAATAGCATGATTTGCAATTCGTATGATATAAATACTGTGGAACTATAATATAAGAACGTTGTATTTCTTTATCTATCTCCACACGTACCTTTATATAAAGACACATGTAACTTTAGATATAGATTAAAGCTCATTAAAAACCATTGTCTGTGTATTATGCCCCGTTATTCCCCTGGGCTGAATTCAAATCCCTCCCCGCGCTTTAAATTTGTATAGTACTTTATAGAGTATAAAGTGCTCTCCACGTGACTACTGATGAGTATCGGATTGGACAAAATGGCTATTGAATATTAATGAGTTTTTTAATAAAACATAAAAAATGAAATTATGCTGCAGATATATTAGTCTTCTTGCTTTTAACAATGAGTTGTCAAATGAAGCAAATATTGCAAAAAAATAACGAGAACTGCCAAAATTGGACGAGGCCGCTAGGTAGTTTGCTATGACATAAGTTTAATTGCACCTACAGACCATTCAAATCGATTGGAGTAGAATATACCTTAGTTTTTGATATCAACGACAGAAAAAAAATAAAGCTCGCTTACACGGGCGATTTTGAGTCGATTTTGGTCACAGTTAAGAATGGTTTAAATAATAATAAAAATAATAATAATAATAATAATAATAATAATGATGATGATGATGATGATAATAATAATAATTAAAAGTATAATTAAAGGATTAATTAACCTGCAAAAAAATTCCAGGCTTTTCTCTTTAGAAACTCAGTTAAGACAAAATTTACCATATTTTCAAAAATCCGAATCGCTTCAAAAATATTTTCTAAAATCCCCAGTGTAAACGTGCCTTAATTTGCAAAAGACGTTTGGTAATAATGCAATGTCGTATTAATAAGTTTGTTTGTCACTTCATTTTGACTAATCGAACTACCGTTTATCACGTAAGTTGAAAATTGACGTTTTGTCTTGTTTGTTTTCTTTGGCTTTTCCAGTCGCTGTACGTGTTCTTAATAATCCAAATTATTACTGCTTGCAGAGTCTCCCGTGTAGACGAATCCTGTTAAAGATGTCTCTTCAGAAATTTCTTAATGGAGCTCGAGACTAGCAGGGGAAGCCGTGTGAGTTTTTGCTTATTATTTAGATAAGCAAATAAAAATTCGTTATCGTTTCCTAAAAAAAGTTGTACGTTCTCAAACTAGGGCATGACAAGAAGCTAACGAATTAAAATAGCGATAACGTTACTTCCCTCGAGAAAATTCGCCAAAACAAAACATGTCACAATGTTTTTCGAGGGCAAGTGTTCACTATTGTATTTTTCTTTAGCTTCACCTCTATGAGGATTCAAAAAGCACTTTTACTACTGAGCTATGATCTGATAAACAAACTATGGCTAAACACATGCAGGCTTAGATTGTGACACTGGACGACGCCAGAACACTTCTCGAATTTTCTATCCTCTGATGATGGGTGGAGATGAACTTGGGAAGCAATTGTTGTTAAATTATTTACAACAATCGGCAAATACAATAAACTATAAGTGTCTTATGTCTTCCGAATTGCGACAAATAATCAAGTATAATATAGATCTCATATTCAGTATCTTTGAGACTCGTCCAAGGATTATTATTAAGATGCGGCTTTTGGTTACGTGCTCCTGTGGCCGTTCTTTAAGCAGCAGCTGTCTTTCCTTTATTAGTTAGATTAGCTATCATTTACAGGCACTTAACCATATAGATCAATAAAAAGGGAACTTAATAATAAAAGGCAGCAGCTGAAAACAGTATGAAAAACAAATTCATTAAATGAACCCTTTAAAAGGCTCGTCGTTTTTCAAATTTGAGGAAAAAATTATTGTGGAACAATTCATCGACTGCAAGAGATGACAGCCACAAAAGTGATGTACGTGTTTATCTTCTGGTGCTCGGTTGGATCTACTTTGAATTCATTTTGCAAAGCGGAACAAAGGAAAGAGAATGTAGAATTTCTAGATGCTTTAACCGGGAAAGAGAGGCAAATGTTCGGTGGGAAGTATGGAATGAGATCGCTAAAGGTAGAAAGACAGCTCCTTATCTCAGTAAGCCACCGAAAACGGAGAAATTCAGAACTAGATTCACCAAACACAACAGCAACGCCGCCTCGAAATGAAGGAAATACAGCCATGACGTCAACTTTGCTTAAATCGCCAGCAGCTTCCCGTACGCCGAAACCATTCAATATCACTTGCGTTGAACGTCTTTCTTGTAAAGGACGATGTAAACGGGAAAGAGCCAATGGGACAAAATATCCAGATGGAGATCACTGCTATTGCGATCCATATTGTGACAGTTTCAAGGACTGCTGTGCTGATTTTGATCAGTTTTGTAAAGGAGTTGTTCTCACGAAGAAATTGGATGAGAAATGGCGATGTCATGAAGGCGTAAGGATGATCGACTCCTGCCCTGAAAACTTCACCTTGTTAGATTTGATCATAAAATGTCAAACCAGGGACAAACTATCCACATCTAACTACGTTTATGTGACTCCTGTCACAAGCACAACTAGCAAGACTTATAAAAACCAGCACTGCGCCCTCTGTAATGGAGTCAGGAAGCAAGACATGAAGAGCCTCAGCTATAGCTTTAAAGATTGCCAGCTCACGCCTCCAGTAAGTTACAGTGTCAAGCAAAAATTGCAACTCCTTATTGATTATTGCAGGGTCATAAAATTGGCGACAATAGGTGAGCAGCGAGTGCGAAAATGCTTACGACTGTCTGAAACGGCAGACTATTGCCGTTCATCCAGAGAATCAGAGAAAATTGGCTGCGAACGGGGTCCATACAGAATTGTGTTCTCATATATGAGGAGCCTAAAAAACTACAAGAATGCTCATTGTGCTAGGTGTAATGGGCTTTCAGATGAGGACATAATATGTGGCCCTAAACCAGCCAATGAAGGAATTGCATCAATGAATACCAGTCCTTTTACAGCTATTCTGGATATCGAAGATACAGCTGAATCCAGCAGATCAATGAATACAGTGCCGGTTTTGTGTGGTAAAGGCAAAGTATACGATATCTTCTTGGAAGCGTGTCGAAAGGGCTTACAGTTCCCCTTCAAGAAATACTCGCCAAAACTGAACAAGTATAACATTGCAATGTGGATTCAGACAGGACGGGATAATAAACTATCGAAACAGGATTTTTCTAATGAAAAAATATTCAATTCTCTAAGCAAGCTTTTTGGGCTGAAGCCCCAGTCATTTGAACTTGTCGAGAGAGAAGACGTATATGGGTACTCGATGTCAGTGTTGGTCGCAAACTTATACATCGAAAACAATACAACCAAAAGAGCAAGACGTGACTCTTCACCTGAGATCACTATCGATGTGCTACTGAACTTTACTCGTCCATTTGATTTTAGCATTTCTGTTTACAATTTCACAGTAATAAAAGCCACGTCAAGACTCTTGACATGTGCTCGTGTGCAGTACTTTACACCAAAAGATTACGTAGTTGTACACGGTTCAAGCAGCATCTACATCAACCAGACACAAGAATTACTGACCGAAAAGCAATACTTTGCTAACTCCACCAAAATCCACAACGGATACCTAATTCCCGTGGGTTCGATTACAGTTTGTAGGCAACATCTTCAAAGTACTTCACCTTGCAATGGTAAGTACATTAGTCTAGACAAAGACGAGTATGTCATGTTACCAAACAAATCAGTCTACAGAAATGCCTCCAATACAGTCTACAACCAAGGTGAATACAGCATCATCAATGGAAGCGTAGTTGTGTGTACTGAGTACTCGAACAAGTACACCAAGACACAACCAACTGACGAGTCACAGAATGACCAAGCCCTGCGTATCCTGACATGCATTGGTTTGTCCTTGTCTGTTGTCTGTCTCGTGATTGTACTTGTCACTTATCTGTTGTTTGGAGAACTCAGGACATTACCAGGTATAAACCTGATGAATCTGTCGTCAGCTTTACTGGTGGCCCATTTGTTCTGGCTGATTGGATCAGGCCAGACAGGTTCTCACGGCGCATGCGTAGCCATTGCAGTAATTCTTCATTATTCTTTCCTTGCTTCGTTTGCGTGGATGTCCATTATTGCTTTCAGCACTTGGAAGGCATTCTCGTCAACTGGATGTGCAGGCAGATCATCTGATAAGGAATACAGAAGAAAGAAGATATACCACTCGCTTGCAGTTGGATGGCTTCCTGTTCTCGTATTGGTTCTTATTTGTCTCGCCCTCGACCTATCAGGAGCCGTTAGTATCGGGTACGGTGGTCCCAAGGGATGCTGGATCAACAATGGTCTTGCCAATCTTGTCATCTTCATCTGTCCCTTGGCGGCATCTGTAATCTGGAACGCTGTTTTCTTTGGCCTGACTGTAAAGGCTATTTACAAGGCTAAGAAGCAATCAAGGTTGGTCACGGAGCAAAGAGAAAACAAACGCAACTTTTCTATCTACATTAAAATTGCAGTTCTCATGGGGTTTACGTGGATCTTTGGATTCTTAGCCTTACTAAAATCTACAAATTTCGGTTATCCCTTCGTCGTATTCAACACCATCCAAGGTGTGTACATTGCCGTTGCTTTCACGTTTAACTCAAGGATAAAGAAACTTTATCGATTGAAGTTTACCAGCCCCAATAATCTGAGCAAATCAGACACACCTACCAATAAATATACAAAGCATTCCAACACAAATACTCGTGTGTAAGTTGGCATTTACTCCAAGAGACAAGAACTTTGAAAGTCATTTGGAATGTAACAAACTGTGATGTGCAAATCATCGGTTTGATGGAACCCGCCAGAGGGTCACCCAGTGTTGCCTGATGTCACCCAGTGTTACCTGACGTTCCCCAGGAAACTCCGTATATACTTTCGAAGGAAACCCGGCCCCGTAGAGTCGCTATCCCTGGAGTCTAACGGGAAACACTTTGAGGTGGTGAAATCGGCCAAGATTCTTGGCGTAACTGTAAGAGAAGATCTAAAGTGGAACGAACACGTAGACAATATTACCGCTAATTCATCTCAGCTAATCTAGCTTTTGAAACAACTTAAGCGTGCTGATGTTGACCGCCGTTCATTGATTCAGTTTTTTTGTGTGCTTGCATTAGGGTCCATTAGATCAGTGCTTGGGTATGCCTGAAAATCGTTTCACTCTATGCAGTAAGGAAGCGCTAGCTAGTTCACTGGTATTACAACGCTTTATGATAGGCGCGAACAGTTATTTCTTGATTTGTTTCATCAGATTGTAGAGAATGAGGGTCAGCATTAACTGTACAGTCTATTGCCTCCGTACAATGACACCAATCTCAAGTATAACCTAAGGTCAAAACGGATATTCTGTCCCCCTAAACTTCTTTATTATGCATTATACCACTAGAGCGAAGCTAGGCTAGTCTAGGAACTATACTACAATTACACATGTAGTTTCTTCATCAGGTATATAAACAGCTTTCCATGTTTGCGGTGTTCGCACGTTTTTGCCGCTAACAGGGTGAACTTCCACGCAAGTTGACGGCTAAACGAAGTCGGGAACCCCCATGTTTTTTTGCTCCACTTTACTTATAGTATGATGCACTTTTATCATGGAAATTTTAAAATGAATTTGACGATAGGATCTTTTGCCCATAAACGTATTTAATTACCTGATAAGACAGATAAGAAACGAACATGAGAATGTAATAACAAGAGAGTCATGAATAATCATATACTATATACTAATCAAGGAAATTTATTAATCAATAGGGAAAGAAATCATCAATAAAACATAATAAATAGAATAATTAGTCATTTTGCTTTTAAGAAATTATTAGAAGTCATTTTGCTTTTGAGTTGTCAAAAGCAAATATTGGGTTACTTGGTTATATGACATAGGCTTTATTACATCAAGTAATGGGAATATTCTAGACCATTTCAATTCGATTGGAGTAGAAAGACTACACCTTTTTGTTGTTATCAACGACTGAAATAAAGGCTCGTTTATACACTGGTGATTTTTGCGGAGATTTTGGTCAGAGTCAAGAATGGTAAAGGATTAACGTGCAAAGTTTAATTATTCAGGACAAATGTCTCATTATAAAAGCATAAGGCAAAATATGTTATATTTTCAAAAATTGCCGGAGAAATTCGTTTGGTTTTAATGTCATTTGGTCTTAACAACTAGCTTTGTTTGTCACTTTTTTCCATAAGTTGAAAATTGTGTGTTATTTTTTGCTTTGTACATGTGACGTTTAGACTTGTTTGTTTTCTCACTGGCTTTACGATAGTTAGGCGCTATGTTTCCAGCTGTATGTATTCTTAATAATTCAAAATATAATTATTTTTAAGCTTCGGTGAATTTTCGCATTATTTCGAATTATTTGGATAAGCAAATAAAAATTAGTTATCGTCTCCTAAAAAATAATTGCTCTCAAAGTAGGGTACTAGAAAATACAACAGCGAACACATTCCCTCGATAAAAATAGTGATACTACGCTTACTACGCTACTCTACGCTAAATTGTTTTCGCTGCTTAAACATTTCAGCTCAAACAAATTAAATTCTGCCAATCAGAAGCGATCATTCCCTTTAGAAACATTGAAAGATAGACGTTAAAACTTTATGGCAAAACTTCAGTTGTTCCAAGCACAACTGAGAAGCTTAGTATTCGCCAAAAACTAGACGCTGGTTTCAGCGTGCACTGATATACCTGGACCGGGTGGGACCAGAGGCAGGGGAAGGGGGAGGGTCCTAGGGTGCCTTTGACCCACACTTTGTGAAATAAGTATGATGTATCGTACTCTCGAGGCCCTCGTTTTCTCTTTTCGTCGTTTTTCAAAAGACAGTGAGAGACTGCCTACTATAAATGTACAATGAAGCTATTTTGGGAAAAAAAAAGTTAAATCAAAAACTAAATCATCGAAAATACCCATTTTGTTGAAGTCCAACTTCCATATCCTTCCGCTTCCAGTCCGAGTTTTATCATACGTAATTAACTCGCAGACAGAAAGTCGGCAAAGCGAGCTGACGGAGACACGTTTGCTTGAGGTCAGCATAATTTGCTTACTACATGAATCCTTCGTTTAGAACGGTAAGACGAGCAAATAATTGCTCAAAACTACCCTCAGAATTGCTTTACATTTTAAAATTTTCTATGTTTGTATATATTTGTAAATCAATCGACAGTTCGTAAATGTTTGACGAGTGAGCCGTGAGTAGAATGACTTTATAAGTGATCGATCTGAGAATCAAAATAAATGCGTTCGATTTAACAATATTTCTCATTACTCTTCAGTTCTTAATATCAAAATGAAAGCCCAAATAAACTTCTCTGTACCTCATGTTTATTTGTAGTAGTCTTGTTGAGTCAAACCATTAAATATAGCATCCCAATGGAAGGACTGAAAACTATAGCATTGATTTAGAATAATGATGCACTCAATTAGAATCATAAAGCCTAGCGCTAGCACTAATACAGGTATTGCGAAATCTATTAGTCTTACATAGTGGCAGTGTGAAGAGCCTTTGCTTGCGCAAGTTTACTGCATTTTGGTTTGAATTAAATGGCAATAAATGGAATAATTGATTGTCAGGGTTTCAGTGAGGTGTTAAGTAGCTAAATATTTAAAGTTTTGCTTTGTTATGTGTGCTCGGGTGCACTCTTGAACTTTTCTTGGTTGTCGCTATTCTTGTTTTACTACTGGACTGGCTTTTCATCTCAATTTGTGGTTGGTCGACTTTCTTTCCTGTTGTGTCCTCAAGTTTCACTGAAATAGACATAAGAAACTGCAATTAGATAAATACCAAGACTAAAAATGTATGAATCTGGCTTTAGAAATCTGAGTGTGCAAAATATAACATCCATACTGTTTTGAACGGGATGGTTATCTCAAGCCCTTCCAATTCTGTTTTTGGTTTTCTTGCGATAACGTTAATATCTCATCAATGGAACACAAGAAGTTTATGGAATTATTTCCTGATCTTTCTTTCCCTTATACTTATTTTAACATACCAGAAATGATATGAAAAAATCATAATATATATTTTTTCTTAGTGAATTCTTCGAGTGCGACCAACCCTCCCCTTTGACGGTTATTTTATGTCAGTTGTCTCAAGATGCTAAGCTGAAAAGCAATTTGTTAAAAGTGTGAAACGTACTGCTATTGGTCTCCCTGCTGCTAATGGCTTTGATCTTTGACTTTCGCTGGAATATAGGCGTAGAGAATGTATAGAGAATAGGGTTGATGGACGAGTTGAGAGGAAGCACGAAAACAGCCAACCAGGCATAAACCTGCTGTTCTGGGTCATGAAACATGTCCAGCAAAGAAAGAATCCCGATCACGATGACAGGCATCCAGCAAAAGAAATCTGTTGCGATGATGAAAACCATACGTTTCGCCATTCGTGATTCTCTCTTCATCGAGGTGGAACGGATGGAGTTAGTTGAAACTTTGACTTTCTTGAACATCATCATATAGGCAAAAAGAATGAACAAGAAGGACATCAAGTTGAGGACGACGAAGATGGTCACGGAGTACTCCCAGCCAGCAAGTTTGTCCCTTGTGAGCTGCAATGGAAGACACAAAGCTGATCGGCCATAGTATCCAACTCTGCGCGTGTCATCGTAGAAATACCCAAGGCTCAGCATTGGGACCACTGAGAGAATTATCCCTGCCGTCCATATCCCAGCAACCACAATACATGCGGCTCTGTAAGTCAGTTTTTCAAAACGAAGCAGAAAAACTATGCTCTTGAATCGATCAGCGGTAATCAATGTCAGAAGAAGGACCGATACTTCACTTGACAGCAACGATAACGCACCAGCAAGTTGGCAAAGTTTTCCAGTTCTCCATTCCAAGTCGTGCCTGAAGTACTCGCCTTGGAATTCGACATCCTTGATGGCAATTATCAACATATATAGACCCATCAAGAAGTCTGCTACGGCAAGATTTGTGAGAAGGAATGAATCGACAGGATTTTGTTCCTTAAATACAGAGCGTAGTATTATAACAAAGATGTTGCCGAGAAGTGCAGAAAGACCCAAAACCCATATGAATATTTGAAGGGTCTTATTTTTCATTAAGTCTGTACAACTTGAGAAGAAACCCTTGGGTGAAATGCAATTGATGTCTGAGATGGCTTTCTCGGCGTAACAACAGAGAAAAAATCCATCGACTTGTCTGTGGAAAGATGAATAGATTTGTTAATGAATGTGCAATATCGATCCCATCCATCAATTTCACTTCTTTATCCATTAACTGTATTATACAGTATTTTTTGTTTTACACTTAGACAAAAGTTTTAACAAGTAAATAACGTACAATACTTTCAGGGATTTGAACACTTTAAGCACATCTGGTGAGAAATCCACAGGATAGTTGTTGTGCAAATACCTACCAAAAGTTGAAAACATTAGTCTAAATTAGTACATAGGTAAACAAAGTTGTAGCAAAAATGGATCAAACAATGTGCACGGTATATATAGCAAACCTACAGCTTTTTTAGGTAGCCCAATCCAATAAACATTTTAGCGGTGAACTTTTTAATCTTGTTGTCATTCAAGCGTCTAGAAAAGAGAATGGAATCATATCACCTTTTTTTACTTTAGGTTATATATATATAAATACCACTGTTTGTGAACCTTATATAACTTATTGCGATTTTGAGCCGCCAATACGGGTTATATTAACGACTAGTTGGGAGAACATATATTCCCTACTGACCGTAGTCGCGATTTTCCTATCGTGCGGCAATTCTGAGCCGACAATACGGGTTGATATTGGCGGCTCTCTCCCAATCAAAATTATAGGAGAATTGCGATACAATTCTATACTGACCAGACCTGGCCAGGGTTTTCGGGTATTTTGGTATCAGGGTACTTGCAATCTAGGCCAGTATTGGGTATCTCTGCCGATATTTATGGGGGTATAAAGTATCTTGTTGACCACTGGGCGGGTTTAACTGACGTAAGACGCTGCTACATGTAAGGTGAAACTGACGTGTTTAGTTGAAAATTGGTCGAAAATTTTAGGACATGTATGTACTTTGTGTTTGTTTTTCAATCAAATCGATAATTATATGTAGACAATATAAAATGATAAACTAATCAAGGTGACTCACAACACGGCGAGGTGCTTTAGCTCAGCAAACAGGAAATCAGGTATCGAATGAATTTCGTTTGATTCAAGATACCTAGTGGAAAAAAAAGATAAATAAGAATTATGGAGGAAAGTTTTGTCGAATTAATTGATTAATTAATTTGTGATCATCCGTACGTTACATCGGTGTTTCCTAGGCTTGTAACTAGAAAGACGAATGTGAAGACGGAGACGGTACGTAAAACAATTCACGCAGATGCACATTTACGCACAGATTGCAACTTACAAAGATATAAGGCTAGTGATGTTTCTGAAGGTGTCCTTATTCAAAACCTGTAACTTGTTTGATCGAAGGCTTCTGATAAAAGAAACAATAACAATACATATTTGATGAGTATACCACTTTAGGTTTGAGCTATTCACACAATCCAGGCTGCAAAAAATGAACTAGTAATCTAAATGCAAAAACATTGACTGGGTGTCTCCGGATTGAGACCTTTGATTAACATCCTATATATGGGTCAAGTTTGAATATGTGGATTATATTTACTCTTTCGAACTTTTACTCAAACGTAATTTACTCTCACGAAAAGAGGTGAGAATTTGAAATGGGTAATTACGCCCTAGTGCATTTCACCGTTTGAGTTTTACTCGATATACAGCTATTTCAAAAATTGGTGAAGGTTTTGTTGCATGCCGAGCCCGAAATGCATTATGAGCGATGTGAATGCAAACAGCGAATGGTCACATACTATGAAGTTTTCTTCTGTGCTGACATTATTTACATCTGATCCATAATACATCCCAAGCTTGGCATGCAACATGCAACATGCAAGAAAACATTCACCAGCCTCTTTTGAGATATAGTTGAGTGTATTTACGCCATTTGTTGTTGGTCAAAGTCTGAATTCCATAAATCTACCTCAGGTCCTGGGTAGCTGGGTACTTACAACGTTCTTATTGATCTCAATGAATCAAATAGTCCTGGTGGTATGGTTTTAAGAAGATTGTTGCTGAGATCTCTGTTGAAAGTAAAATGTTAATTAAAAGATTCGATGTTGCCGGTAAATGTGTGCAAATGATCTTCTTCATCCTTTCCTTGATCCTTCTGTCGACTAGCGCAAATCATTTGTTTACTTTGTTTAATCAATCCATCCGGTTCGTTCGTTTGTTTGCCCGTGTTACAATTTTTTTTTTTTTACTTTCGCGCGTGTTTGTTTGTTTCTTCGTTTGCTTTCTTTGTTTGTTCGTCCTATGGTATCATTCGTTCGTTCGTCTGCCTGCCTGCCCGTCAATTTCTTTGCTCGCTTGCCCGTTACGTTTAATCCATCGTTTGCAATTGTTTACTCGCAAGCAAGCTAGCAGTCACTTACATGTTCCTCAACTGATACGTTCTTCGAAACAGGTTAACAGGTAAAACTTTTAGAAAATTGGAGTTCAGTCTCCTGAATAAATAAAATAAAATTATCAATCTATTAAATAGTCAAAGCGAGTAAAGTCGCTGGAAAAAAACGTCTTTGCTTAGTCACTGTCTTGCTCTTAGAATTATCATTTTGTAATTTCTGGTGTGTGTGTGTGTGTGTTTTTTTTTTTTTTTTTTTTTTTTTGAAGTAGGACTAAGGTATGATATACCTAGAGCATTAAGGAAGAAAGGTATAATATGCCTCAACTATTTATAGTATGCCTCATCTATCAACCTTATACTTATGAAAGTTATTTCTTAGAAAAAATTGACAAGAAAACTTACAGAGTTTTTAGTTGTCCAAGATTCTGGAAGGCGGAAGTTTCAATGTTCATCAGATTGTTGTACGATAAGTCCCTAGTAAAGCACCAAGGCAAATGAGGTTTTAACACGAGTAAATGGAACTACTTTGTGCTTTTACTCATAGGGTGTTACAACAGCAAGCGGAGTTTATAATGTTTATGCAAACGAATAAGCACATTTTGAATACTTACAGGAGCTCAAGACTTTGACTACACTTCAAGAAAGCACGTGGATTAACTCGTGATATTCTATTTCCGCTGAGCAATCTGAACCACAAAACAAATTCAAGAAAACAAATAGTAAAAGGTCACTTGTACAGGTGTTTTGGTTCGGTGTCCTTAGTAGAAATAGTTCTTTCGAAGCGGAACTGACCAACGGTGAACTTGTAATGATAGAAACCTTTTTAAACATGCACCATTGACAATTATTCAAATTAATGTCTCTATCATTCCAAGCTCACCCTTGGTCTCGCTTACGTGCAAAGGTACGGCTACCTTTCAAGATAGCGCAGGGAACTGTGGAGGGAGCTAACGTTAAGTTATTCCTTCTCAACATATGACACCATCCCCTAATGTAATTTGAATTTATGATATATTACTTACAAGGCTTTTGTGTTTTCGGGCAAGTTTATTGGGATCGTCGTTAGTCTTGCATGTTTGTGAGATTTAATGGCGAAGCTTGTGGTATCCCCGGAAAGAATGTGGCATTCACAGCCCGATGGACAGCCTATACAGAGGAAAAAAAGAGGAGGGATTTATGTCAAGAGAGCCATTCCCCATAACTTTGCGATTAGTCCGTAAGGCTTTAGAGGCGAATCCTACAGGGACTTCTTTATTTTGCCTGAACCCGTAGTAACTATTAAAATTGGGAACTTTCGCACAACTCATTATTCCACGTTCAATCCTAGGGTAGATCTAAAAACTTTTTTCCCTATAATTTTATATGCCTCTGCAAATACTAATTTCAGAAAACTTCGGCCATTAGAGATATTTTTGATACCATTATTGGGGTACAACTTTTAATTTCATCTATATCACCTGAGGTTCTAAAATGGCCGCCAAAAAGCTATTGTAATCAACTTCAAAAGGGGGCTCCAATGTTACTCTACTGAGTGTAAGGAATGTGATTGGCTTCGCAAGATCTCACAAAGGGGAGTTCCATGGAGCCCTCGGAACCACCCCTGGACCCGCCACTGGTGTGCTCTTGTTACCTACCTTCATAGGATATACAGGAGTCGGTGTTATTACTGATTTCTAAAGAAAGACGAAACGTTTTAAAATGTTAGCCACAAACTAAAAGAATAACGTATAAGGGTACAGGAGCTTTTCATAACAACAATGTTATGTACTATGGTTACAGCTATTCAAATATCTATTTTTTACACTTTTGTGCATGGTCCTAAGGTACATGGCGATGATGGTGATAACGGCAGTTGTCGTGGTGGGCCTGATGTGATGTTTATGCTGATGATGGCCATTGGATGTTGAGAACTATTACACTTTCTGGTCCTAAGGTATAGGGCGATGATAATGATGACGGTAGTGGTGGCAATGATGCGATGTCGATGCTAATGATGGTCATCAGATGTTGATAACTATTACACTTTCTGGTCCTAAGATATAGGGCGATGATGGTGATAACGGTAGTGGGGGCAATGATGTGATGTCGATGCTGATGATGGTCATCAGATGTTGATAAATATTACACTTTCTGGTCCTAAGGTATGGGGCGATGATAATGATGACGGTAGTAGTGATGGTGATGTGATGCTGATATGCTAATGATGGTCAGTCGCTGCTGCTGATGATGACCAATGAATAATGATGATGACGATGTGTTTTTAACTTACTTGGTTTTGGCTGATATTGAACTTTAAAGCCTGAACGCACGATCTTGTCGTCACTCTTGAATATTACCACAACTTTGTTTCCCGAGGACTCCAAGAATGTTGGATATCGACTACCACAGTATTTGCCGATGATTTTTTCGGCATTTACGTCATAAACGGAGAGGTAGTCATGGAGACAGGCTGGATTGTCCTCTAATTCGAAGTAGAAGAAGTCTAAACGAACGATGTGGTCAGGGTGAACCGTGATGTACCATCGGCAAATGTCACCATTATAGTAGTAGTCGGGATAGGACGGGGAAAACAGAAACCCACTGTCGACTGCACTTATATTCTTGCCACAAACTAAGAAAAAAATAGCAGAGAAGAGAAAGGAAGGGACGATGAGAAGGTAGTAATAAGGCATGTGTAATAAAATTGTTAGTCTTTGGAACCGCATTTACTACGATGAGTACAACTTCATTCTTACATGCTATACTTTCTGTCTACATGGAAATTTCGCCCCATGTAAGGGAATCTGGAATCATGCGGGATTCCGCATTCCAAGGGCCGGATTCTGGATTCCAATTGAAAATGGATTCCGGATTCCAATTGAACCAGGATTCCAGATTCCAAGTGCTAGATTTCGGATTCCAAAGTCAATTTTTTTGTGGATTCCGGATTCCGGATTGCCTTACCTTGGGCTAGAATTTCTTGAGTTTGCACAGTTTTAGGCCAAGTGTTGCGTACTTTTAAGATTTATGTTAAGTTTCAGGTATTATCATAATATTTTGGCTAGTGCTATAGCATGTAAGTAGAACCTACTAAAACAAGCTTTACATAGACATACGATCTATGAGAAAAGTAGTACCTCTGACAGCTGTTTCTGGAAAATGTCTGCATTTCTGGTTCCTAACATGAATGTTTTGAAGTGCAATGACCCCAGGAACACTGATATCTTTACTCCAGAAGGATATCTGTAACAAGTAGAGAACACTTTATTATTTTCTAATGACAACAAATTAAACAATTAATGATTAGTTAATTAATGAACATTTAATCATTGACCATAAAGTTCCATCTCTGTCACCAAAGTGCCAGAATTCGAGAGAGATCAATAGACAAAAATCTAAAGGCCATGCACTCCTGTACTTTCCAAGAATTTGCTGCTCATGATCATGTATGATATTATATGTAGTCTCTTCATATGTAGTCTCTTCATAGTAGAGAGTAGAGTACGTAGTGGCAGTGCACCAATGCTGTTGCGATCCATAATGCTACCTGCCATGTTTTTACGCGGTACATGCAGTGCAACAAAACCTAGATATAGTATTTTACTTTATTCTGGCAAAGACATCAATATTTTTACGAGGTTTTAGGGTTGCCACATTTAAACTCAGTCTAAAGAATGCCATCGACGTTCAGGCTATTCTTGTGACAGCCTTCATCTGAAAAATTAATGAATCTAAAAACTACTTTACCAGCGCGCCGAATAAAATTAACTGCATGAATATTATCAGCAACTAAATTTTAATTGCCTAAAATTCCAGCATGTTTGCTGTTTATATATCAAATGTGAAATACGAAAATACCTTATATGTGCTTATCGCAGATATTTGAACCTGCCCATTTTTCCATTGACTGCTATTTGAGATTTCCTTTATTTTCCACATCAGTTCTTTTGTATAGTTGTTTATTTTTAGTTGTTGGAAAAGAAAGATGTTGCGAGTGCCATTTCCAAAAGTTAGGTACTGAAACCTAAGGCAGTGGGTTGTGCCATACATTGCTCTGTTGAATGGAGGGCTAGTGAAGGCTATACCGGAAGAGGTTTTAGGATTACTCTGGTTAGAGTGAAGAAAGACGCATGGTGCTGAAAAACAAATGCAAAAATATGAAAACTAGTAGGTATTCTAGAAGAGATAGGGAATCCCTCTTCTGCTTTGCCATTTGCATTGAAAATTGTCCTTAATATAAACAAGATCTTAATTTATGTTATAATCTAATGATTTCTTTGAGGTAGGTTCTCTCAGGTACGTTCTGTCAGTAGAACTGTTTGCTAAAAGGCCTCATTTATTACAACGCTTAGAAGATCTTGCCCCTCTAAATTCCAAACTAAATTAGCTTTGGCACAAGCCATGCAGGGAAAGCAATATATCTAGAATTATTTTTCCAATTTCTTTCGTTATTGCATCTTAAAAATAGCCACCGTAAATCCCTGTATAGGCACAGCTCAATGGAGACCAAAGCTGTGCCCTGAATCCATCCGCCAAGCGGCGGATGTTTCAAGGTTTCATGATAAAACTGAGATTATTAGAAATTTAGAATTTGGATTTATAAAAAATCTTTCTTCACTTACATTGGCATTGAGCTACAAATTTCTTTTTTGCAAATTCTAAAGAAATAATGTTATTAGGTGATCTTTTCCACTGGATCCCATTATATAAATCACTTGTCCATCCGCACCATCCATTGTCCAAACTGTTGCACTCTTCTTTCACTACAAATGATATGACACACAATAAAAATAACTCGCTGTGAAAAATTTTATAATCAAATATAATCGTCTTCACAGGATTTATTGGAATCCAAATAATAACTACTGCATGATAGTCTCGCTTACTATAGATCCTTTACAGAACTTCACAGAATGCAGCTCAATTTGGAGGACAAAACAATCATAGGTTTCCAATTCTCAGGAGGATGATATTCTTTTGTTCTGTCCTACAAATTGACCTGCTTCGACGTCACGTCACGTGCAACGGGTCTTTCTTGATATTTATTCGTGAAGTGCTTAGATTCACGTTCATGCAGCTATGCCCACATCTAATGTATTCGCATACTTCTATTTATCCCACACCATAGAAAATACAGCCAATCAGGAAGCCAGAAAGCCGTTGTATATTCGTCGGTATTTCACTCTTCCTTCCCATCATGCACTGCGCGTTGAATCTGCGCATTTGTATTTTCTATGCTGTGGGATAAATAGGTTATACAATGGTTCCTCTTGGCATACCGTGGATATTCCACTCATCACTTGCATTTGACTCGTGGGATATTCCACAGTATGCCACTCGAAACCATTGTATAACTAGTACGTACGCGCTTTTTGCTGCAAAACAAACTTGTCCATGCTTTATTTGGTGTAACTAGCCAGTTTGGCATCAAAACGCCCGTGCATGGAAGTATGCGAATACATTTAATGTGGTTACCAATATGGTTACCAAAATCAAACTCAAAGGTTTGCCATTTGGTGACAATTAACCGTCTCGTGAGAACAAAAAGTTGTGATATCTTATACTGAGTCAGTACAAGTGAGGGCCGGTTGTATACGTAATTTTTGAAATAGGCCTGCCCCTTGCATAAATGCATGTTTTTAGAGATGCTCCTAGTTTAAAGAACGTTTCCCAACATCTATTTTCTTTTGCAGCATCGCACGGTTTCTTACCTTTGCATGTACCCGATTTCCTCTCCTGATCAAGGTTCGACGCCAGGCCACACCAGAGGTTATTAGCATCAGGGGTACAGGTAGTGTACATTTTATTTCGAAAAATGAATGGCAAAACACAGCATTCACTAGTTGTTGTTTGACGAATGGGACAATGGGCTTTGGAAGGGCCTAAAAAAAGTCATGGTGTTGTAGACAGGTTGAATAAAAACCATAACCGGGTTGGCTCAGTTGATGATGATGATGATGATGATGATGGAATGATGATAATAGGATGATGATGATGATAATGATATGATGATGATGATAACGATGATGATGATAATGATAAGATGATGATGATAATGAGACGATGATGATGATGATGATGATGACGACGACGATGATGATGATGATGACAATGATAAATAAATAATGATAATAATAAGCTTTATTACTATAGCTATGCCGCTAATAGGGGACACACAACATAACTATATCGACTAAGGAAAAAAAATATATATATATATGTATATATATATATATATACTCGATTGCAGAAACGTTGTAGTATACATATATACATATATACAAATACCTAATGAGATGCAAAAACGGAAAAAGCCCTAAAATATGATTGTGTAGTTTTGAAAGTTACCAAAAACACTTCTATGCCTTGCTTTGATACAAGACACGTCAAATACATAAGGTTTTGAAGTATCAGGTATTAATAAATTATATTTATTTATATATTTTCACTTTTTAGGCCTAAACACTCTATAATATATATTTAATAATATCTGAT
This sequence comes from Anthopleura sola, assembly GCA_023349425.1. NCBI lineage: Eukaryota > Metazoa > Cnidaria > Anthozoa > Actiniaria > Actiniidae > Anthopleura > Anthopleura sola. Next base: position 5,242,216 of record JALHLI010000016.1, on the reverse strand, counting down.
AGAGCTCAAATCATATTTTTCGTGTTCTTTATTGAGAAAACATCTTTAAAAATTTTATTTCGTTAGATATGCATCAATGGATACAGAGATATTAATTTTTTCATGCTTTTGCATCTCATTAGGTATTTGTATATATGTATAAATGTATACTACAACGTTTCTGCAATCGAGTGTATATAAGCTATTGATAATAGGGGTAAAACATATTTACATCTACAAACACCTCTAATGAAAATCTGAACTGCAAATGACTTTCGTGCGAGAGGGCGCAGTTCGAGTCCTGGCCGGAACAACACTCAGGGTATTACTATTAAATAACTGAGGATAAAGTGCTGCCTTTGTAATTACATCTACAAATGGTCACTACGAATGACCACTTTAAATGGCGGTCCTGTCGGCTATATTTCATCGTTACTAGCCAATATCGGAGGGAAGTAAAAGAACCACTGATTTAAGACGTAAAGAAACCCTGGCAGTGACCACCCTTAGTGCCCATTGATTATATACATATAGAAAGGGCCGCGCTATATAAATCATAAATCACTAAGCAGTTTTGTTTAAAGCTATACGTACTTTGTAAGATAAGTTGTTCTCCATCACTTAATGCACGGTCAAATAACATCAGATCTTTGAAGCATCGTTTGGGACTTTCGATATCGTACGTCGTTGGTATGTATGAATCAGCAATACTAAATTTGGCCCTTTTAGCTCTTACCGAAAAGTTAAAAAGATACCATCGTTTCGCTCTCATTTTCCTGGCAATGAAAGAGGAAAGAAATTACAGGTGATCAGAAACATATGTATCAGCTTTTTTGCACTTTGTTACAGATTTTTGCATTGTGTTACACTTGAGCTGCACTGCTCTAAGCCAATCAAATTCGAGTAATCTTTTCATGCATATCATAAACCTCATAAAAATGAAAAAAACTAGAGCTTAACTACTATAATATCATTCGCTTCGGATTTGGAGGAACTGAAGAAGCTGCAGCTGATTTATTAAAATTAATTAGAATTGGCAAAGTAACAAAATACGTAATATCTAACAATCTGTAGCATACTGATGTCAGGCTAGCATTTTGAAAATGTTTGAAATCGATAAACGTTAATGTTATCAGACATTTTTTTATTTAATTCTTTTTTTTTTTTTTTGCAACCCAAATTAAGTTACATTACTAATCTTATTGAAAAATGAATAATTTGTTCTTACATTCTAGCATAGGTTCTATAGTATTTAGGGCTTCCTCCAGTAGCTGCTAGCTCAGCTGTAAACAAATATCGTTCTCGAAATCTAATGTAGATGTTAAAAGATTTGAGCCTCAGTATAAGGAAATAATTGTAAACAGCCTGTGTGCCTTCCGATCTGGCCCAGAAAAGAAGTGAGAAATCCTTGTTTGACAGGTCCTTGTCGAAGGTCTTGCTTTGTAGAATGGCATTAAGCCCAGCAAAGCATGTTGCTTTGCGACCATTATCTTCTTTATAAGTTCGAAAACCCTGTGTCCTAAAAACAGCAAATTTTTAAAAGAGGTTATAGATATGATAAAACTATTTTCAATGAAAACAATCTATAAACTTTTCTTTTTCTGTTATGTCACATGTACTACTTTCTCATTCTGTATATTCCCTTAATTAAGACCTAGACAGTTTAATAACTTTTTATCCATTTCTCTCCTATCTTGCCTGTTTCCCCATCGGCCCAGCATTTTGTTTTTCTTCCGTTTGCTTGTCATCTAACTGGAGTAAAAGTGTTGGGACCGTATGAACGACCGTATGAATGACCGAATGTATGACTTATTATGTATAATTTTTGATGAGGATTGAAGAGGATTTGATTATTTTTGCCAGGATTTAATAATTTCATGAAATGATCCGTTTGAGGACGTCACGTAATCTTTTATTGAGGTTTTTTTCCAGGTCCAGGCAGGTCCAAGTCAAGGCAAGTGTTTATTGTGTATCACACAATGAAATAGTAAAACTGCTAATTTTAATAAGCAAATCATTAATGAATGAGAATCAAGAGCAAAAGCTAGACAACAATACTCAACACTACTACCTCTTATCTATCTTTAGATCTTTATACAACTATTACAATGTACCTTAAAAAGTTGGCATTGGAAAGAGAGAGGAGCTAATTGGAAAGTTTAGCAGGGAAGTATGAATAAGACTACAATAACACTTTCTGTTGAGGCTGGAGTTAGTGCGGGATAGTAGCAAAAAGTTGGAGTCTATTAATATTCGTTCCATCCCCTCTCTGCAGTCCCTGTATTGTAACAATAGACCATTTTCCAAAATGGCGGCCGCAAATTCGAATGAGTTAAAATTAACATGAGTAAAAAGCCAATACCAGCACTACAAAGGGCAATTTTACTTTAGTAAACCTACGAAGATTGATTATGACAGGTGTTATATCGGCCGAGTAATCGTTTTTTGAAAATCGACAAATTTACAGACGTTTGTATGGTTTGGGGTATACGCTATATTACACCTGACATAATGAATCTTTGCAGGGTTACTAAAGAAAAGGTGCTCTTTCTAGTGCTAGTACGAATTGATTTTTAATTTTAACTCATTTTAATTTTCGGCGCCATTTTGGAAAAAAGTCTATTTACAAGAATAGGAAAAAAGAAAAAGAAAAGAAAAGCAAAGAACAACGACGAAGCTAAAACAACAAACAAAACAAAATAAAAGTAAACCGAACAAAATAACCTAAATATAGGTCACATACGTTAAATTCTTGTCTGTACCATCCAACTTAAGGTGCATAATTGCATCAAAAGATCCTGTGTTTTCTGGCATGAAATCTGGGATAAAATAAAGCACCAAGGAAATTATTAACATTTAAGGCAATAATGTAATATGTAATTTATATCACTCTGACTTAAAATAAAGATAAAACAAACGCCAAAAATGGCAAGCAATGAAATTGCTTAATGTGTTCTTGATCCTAACATAGAAATTTCATAAAACTTTGCGCAGTTATTAATTTAATGCTACTCACTCCAAAAATAAAATATAAAAGAGGGGTCACCTTGCTTGTTGTGGCACTAATAGATGACGGTAGATAATGGAAATTATGGGATCGTGCGCAGCAATTTTCGAATGATGAGAATCGAAAAAAAGGCCCCACCACTTTTAGGAAGCCATGGATAACATTTAAATATTACCGTTATCTTTCTTTTATGAAGAAAAGCAACAATTTGATGCCAATTTTTTCCAGAAAATGCACCCTATTATTGATCTGGAAATAGTTTTCCGCAGTATACTTTTGGGAATATCTCGAACTAGAAACATAGAATTTTGTTTAAATTAGGATATATGATAGTAAAACTATTCCTTTTTGATTTTCTGAAATAAAAAAGATCAGGTTACCGTGTACGAATTTTGTCCTCGAACTGTAGTCACCGAGAGGAGACTAGGCAGAGTTTACACAAAAAAATATCGAAAAGGCGATGATCTCTTTTTAGATTCATACAAACTGATAACGTCCTGATGATTTTCTGGTTGGTTTTGGTTCGTGGCATTGTTTGTGCGTGTCTGTTTTGCGCATAATGCGTGAAAGCGCGCTCGCGCGCGTGACCTATGTTTTTAAAGACCTACGTTTTAAACTTATTTCACCATGCGAAGTCTGAAGGAAAAATCATGGGGAACTCAAACCATTTGCCCGCAAACGTCCTTAAGTGGCGAAGAATGTGGTTAATATTTCTTAAATAAAAAGCGAAATGTAAAACAAGAACAACTTGAAACAAGCTGTGTCTTGATTATAAGATCTATAAGATTATGATTATATACTTATTCTCGGTATTTGTTCACAAGGTTCTTTGACAAAAGTGACATCATCCAACATCAACTGATAAGAACTTTCTTCTACACGACTTTCAATTGAAACCTGTGTTAGAAATAGAATATTCAATTCGTTATCTATGCTCTCATTGCATTCATTATGATCAAAAGGTTAGAGTCTATGTCAGGGAACGTCCGGAAACACCATGGAAGTTGTTGACTATCAAAAAGTGTACCTTATGCAATTGGTGATTGCACTATTACACACTTAGTGTGGAGTGTGGAATTAGATTAAAGCAGGCCATCATTCCAGGTCTTTACATCAAGTTACACAATACTGATCACCATGAGGTTATTACCAGCGTTCATTTGAACATAAATGTTAAAAAATTTAAAATTTGATTTTTTTTAGGTTAGCACAACCTTTTTTGACCAATTGCGTGCTCTCTCTCTCTCTCTCCCTCTCTCTCTCTCTCTCTCTCTCTCTCTCTCTCTCTCTCTCTCTCTCTCTCTCTCTCTCTCTCTCTCTCTCTCTCTCTCTCGATATATTTCAACAACTTACTGCAAAATCCCTGCCCATTATTAAGCGGTCATCAAGTGGAACTTGAACATATTGCCAGTTTGATCTGGCCGACGATGTTTGCCAAAGTATTTCCATTAAATTTCGTGTGACAAACGTTACGCGAACCAAAGTTTTGATGCCAGCACTCCTTATAGCAGCATACCAAAATTTTAGGCATCGGAAACGATGACCATGTTTGATGATAGGACTTCGTATGCTTTCCCTTGGACGGTTGTTGGTTAGGGATACATGTAAGTATCCTCCTGAAAAAAGAAAGTATAATTAATTTATAAAATAGTAGAAAGGAAATATATTTTTCTCAATTTTTACAAGGGTTGACTTCTTCGAGTTGTGATCATGAAGTTCTAACCAGAGTTGACTGACTCTGACTTGAGAGAGCTAGCACTGTAGGTGCAAAATCTTAATCATGTTTGCCAGCATTGCGCCGTGCGCTTACTATTGATCGATTACCACTGCATTGATATTAGGAGAATTTTTTATTACGGGCTATGGTTGTTATATATGTTTGATTACGCGCACTCACCTTTTGCTCCTTGCCAGTCATACACTTTATTATGAAGGTTTGATTGAATTAGTTTCCATCCGGAGGTAAGCCTCCATCCACACGTGCCGTCATCAAAGTAACAGCCCGGGAACACTAATATAAGAAAACGAAAGAATAGAGTAACCTAAAGTAATATAGGGGAAAACAGCTACGTTGGCCTATAAGACAGCATAGGTTAGTTAAATCCGCAGCATAAGGTACCTAAGGCCACATAAGATGTCCTATACGGCAACTTTGAAGTCACCAAAGGAAAAGGATATCAAAGGCCTTCACAGGCGTTAAAGTGTATATATGCTTTCGGACTTTCTTGTTCGATTTGAATTCTCCTAATGCTGTAGATATATGCATAAGCTATATACCTATGGTAGCATATGGTATTGTAAGGTAAGACGGTGACCTTTAGCAGCGAAGGGGGCCTAAGGCAACTTAGGGTACAAAAGGAAGTATATGCTAAACCAAGGAAACATATGGACCTAAGGTGCAGCATAAGGTATAAGGCAACTCCTCCTATTTCATCTTGATAAACAACAAACTGGTTCACCTTTTTCGTTTAGAGTATTACACGGCTCGCTTGAAAGTGACAAATCATCTAATGCGATATCTCCATACGCTCCAGATCCCCTGGAACCTTCAAATAATATCTACAACAAATCAAACAGCGAATTATGAATGCACCTTAGCAGGCTTTTCTGTGCTTATCTTACGGTTCGGCGTATAGTCAACTTTGTTGACTCTGAGTCTCATGATTTCTACTAATTTGTTTTCATTAGCTAAGTTTACTAGGTAATTCTTCTGTGGTTTCTCCCTGATTTTAAAAATTAATCAGTTAAACGTATTTTAAATCCCTACTCCTCTATAAACATTGATATTTCAATTAACGTTGATAACGGGATATCTAAAATGGTCGATCTGAGACCAATAGGAAACGTGGGAGCCTGAATGCTCACCTCATGAATATTGTAAATACATAGCTGCAATCACGCTTGAATGGTGTTGAATTGCTAATTTGTGTCACTTATCGCATTTTATTCATAAAAAAATCATGTTAACACCAACCAATTCCATTTGGTCTTAGGTCGACCATTCCAGATCTCCCGTTGATTACCGATCAACGTTAATTGAAAAAGGTGTATATGTATACCTTATAAGAACTGGAGGATTTATAGCCTGTTTGTCCAAAATGCCAGGTGTTGCCTTGGTGACCGGAACGAGACCAAAGCAACGTCGAAGCTTTGTCAACCTCCACATAGATACTGAGTCTTCCAATATTTATCCCATTCATGTGATACCAAAACTGGATACAGACGTCTTGACCGCCTCTTATGTAATCACTTGAAAGCATTGCTGTTTCGCCCGGTTGTTTCCCGGAGGCTTCAATATAGAGGTATCGTCCTGATGAACAATGAAACAAAAAATGAAACTCTTAGGGTTATTGCCACCAAAAATGATGCTAATAAAAATAGTAATAGATAAATTTACTACCTGTACTGTTCAAAGTTGTATGGTCAAAGTCAGGTCCTGTTCCTTCGGTTGGCGTTGGCCCTGAGTTTATTTGCCATTTCATGCTTGTATCTTGTGCTATCAACAGCCCACATGTGGTTTGCTCAAAGTCACATTGAACTAGAAGTGATTAATAAAAGATAGTTAATACAATGTTTTCCATTTCATGTGACGAGTCATTAAATTTGGTGTTATTATCGCTCTCTTTACAAAATGAGGACCTTATTTAAGTTATTTAAAAGGTGCCATTTGTAATGTTGGAACTATAAGCAGTGAACGAGCTTTTTTTAAACTGTGCGGAAATATCTTTAGGAAGACGATAGCACATTCTCATGTATGATTTAAGAACTTTAGTGGCTTTTGTCAGGTTCAGCACGAAGGATTATTATTCGATCATGTACCTCTTCTGCTTTTGCATCTTTGAACGAACCCAGATTCCTGAGTAGACGAGCAACTGAGATTGCTAAGTGGGCATAAATCAGCACCTGAAACCGATATTCGTACAACGCATATCACATCACTTACAAATAAAAGGCATGGCCACATAACTCAATTCTCGCTTGAAAACAAACGAAATGATACGATAAATTGTATCAGTACTTGAAAAGGTTTGTTTCTAAGTTACACATTTTTGTATTAATGGTTTGGACGTTCCTTAGACCAGAAATTATCAACAAGCACTTATCCAAAGTGGTGGACACAGATAAACTTTAATTCTTATTAGCGTCATGCTCCCTAATTCATAACAAGTAAGATATTCCGCAAGTGTTACCGCATATTTGGAGCTCATCTGTTTGGTCTTCGCAGTCAGGTTGACCGTTGCACGTCAAGTACCAAGGGACGCACTCACCACTGATACACTGAAACTTGCTTCCGGTACAGTGTTTTTCTGATGGAAAAGCCAGTAGCAGTGAATCAATTACATGACAGAGCCTTGTAGTCATAAAACTTTTGGAAAACACAGAGGATTGCATACTTACTGCATGAGGCTTCATCTAAGCCGTCTTTACAGTCTGGTTTTCCATTACAAAGTTGAGTTGTTTCGATGCATTTTCCATCCCCACAGGCAAATTGGTTCGATAGGCATTGGCATTTGCTTTCGTCTGATCCGTCAGTACATGCAGGGTCTCCATCGCATACCAATAAACTCCTGATGCACTCACCATTTTCACATTGGAATTCTGAGTCACTCTTACATTTAAAGTCTAAACCAACAAAGCAGTTTTAAATTACTCTAGGAGTTTAAATACATATCTGTAATGTGTCAATATCGAACCAAGTAATCTGAGGAATGATTACACAATCAGATTGCGTATGAATTTTCTGAAAAAGAATCAATCCCATGCGTCTTTTCGAGCTCAATCATGGATGAACAGGGGGAAATCAAAACGAGGCAAAATAGCATACAAGTACAATAATGCAAGGAGAAAGGTCATTTAGCCGATGATTTAAGGCTGAAAGTGTTTCTACTTAAAATAATATGTTGTCTAATTAAATGAGACTAGGAATATATTTTAATGGGTTAGGTTAATATTCTTACGCTGCTCTTTGGTCCTTGGCAATCTCCAGGATGTTTTAAACCTTACAAAAATCCTTATATCTGTTATTTAGAGTGTTTCGTTTTAAGCAAGAAAAAAATTATTGGCGAGAAAGTCGCTCATATTTAGCCTATTTTCAAGGTGGCCGCCATGAAACTCAAGTGAATTGAGCGTGCGGTGGATGATGGTATTGATTCTTTTTCAGATCAGGAAATCATGCTTTGCGCGCCTAGTCAGATTACTAGTCAGATCATCTAAAGATTATATTTCTTGAGTTCTCCATGATTATAGAAAATTGAAAGACGAAATAGCAGATTGAGAAACACGTCACATACCACATATATCACCACGTGCATATAACGATGGCCTGATTCTGGATTCCAAGTTACTATGCTTATTAGAAAGCAAATTAAAGTATTTACAAATTCTACTAATAAAATTGGTATTAATGTGATATCGTTAAGGAATAAAAAAGTTTTCCGTGTATTACACTCTGATAAAGACACGCGGGATGTGGAGAGAACACGAGAGAAGCGTAAGAAACCACGACGCGAGAGAGAGAGAGAGAGAGAGAGAGAGAGAGAGAGAGAGAGAGAGAGAGAGAGAGAGAGAGAGAGAGAAATAGCGCGAGCATGTATTATACTCTCATAAAACATGGCTTTTTGACCAATCAGAGCGCGCGTAATATCAAAGTTATTTTATAATAATACATATTACCTGGTTGACTGTGGGCAGGAATCTGGATACATTTCTTCGTGATAACACTTAGCGAATCAATGCCAACCGAAACATTATTGATCTTTGTGCTGTTGCCTATGAATATAACCTGTTTAAGATAATTTAGTTAGAATTTGTTACTCAGTTCGGACTTTTAAAATATAACATTTAACATTTTTTTCAAATGTTCGGACCTGTGATTGTGGATGTTCAGTGTGCCGTTGGTGTTGAACCACGTGCGTTTTTGATAGCGCGTGCATGTGCCAGAGTCCTGTATGAGAGTTTTATAAATTTCTGGAAGCTTGAATAAGCCCTGGGGTACTTCGGCGCGTTTCATACGGGGATGCTACGCCCGAACTCTCGACCCTCTACCCTTTTATATACCAAATTTCAGCAAAAAGGTACCCCTTTTATATACCTTTTTGCCTGAAACGGTACCCCTTTCGTATACCTTTGAAAAAAAAAAACCTACTCCTTTTTATACCAAAACTAGTACTTACAAATACCCACCCCTTTTCTATACCTGCGGCCTGAAAAATGTACCCCTTTCGAGCGGAGCATCCCGTATAGTTCAAAATAGGGAGAAACCCCCCACCCGCCCCCGTGAATGAGCTTCTTTCACTTCTTTCATGTCTGAGGTGTGTGTAACGACATGAATACGTTAATGTTAATGCGTAAATGTTACATACACTTATGCAGTTTGCAAACACACTGAGAAACACAGGTTCCCTTATTACTTACAGCTGATCTGAGAATGAAGCTTTTATCGAAAACAAAAGGAAAATGTGTGTTTTTATTGTACCTTAATTTTTTCTACAGATGGATCTAAAGATGCTTGTCCTTTGACCCAATTGTTGCCTTGATAACCTTTAAGGCTCCACACCAAGGAATCGCTCTGTCCATTAGAAGTCCTTAAATATACTTGAAGACTTGAATCGGTGAAGGTTGGAAGGTAGAAATCAAACAAAAGACAAAGACCAAGAGACCTTGAAAGGTGGTCATTTGCCATCCATATACTCTCCAAATAACCAATTTTATTATTCCCACCAAGGGAAAGAAAATGACCTGAAAATATTCCGAAAGCCATTCACTTATTACTTTCCAAAGCACAAGCTATGAGAGTGTCTCCTTGCTTGGTTTGAGGTCCAAAACAAGGTGAATGAAGTAGGGGAACTTTTCAAGAGAAGCATCGAGGACGGCGACATTGAGACCGTCACGATGCGTGAGATCGTTTTCTCATGCACACCGTCACCTTAGGAAGTTGCACAATGAAAGTGCATACAAAATGCATGCATAGAGAAGTTTATGCAAACCATACTTTAAGGTGTACCTTTTTTGTTGTCTGCAGTAAGCTGCCACCCACGGTTTACTTTTTCTACTTTGTTTTCCCAGGAGCAAATGTCCTTTGTAAAGTTGCAAGTAGGAAGGACTGTTTTTGCTGTTGGCATAGATAAGGTAATGTGAATGAAAGAGACTGATACGTGAGTGATAATTGATTGACTCTATATATATGTTGAGCAACTACTGTAGCCTCAACATTAGGAAGTTACTGTCATACTTACGCAATACGGTAAGTTTTACAACTTTTTTGGTGACCACATGCCTCGAGTTTTCATTCACGAAATACTTTATCTTTAAAGCAAAACAATGGATGACAACTTTGAAAAAAATTTAATGCCTGCAAAAAATGCCACGACATAAAATATTTTCTTATAACAAGCGAACATTAAAACCCTATAAAGTTGAGCATTCAACCTCTTCTACCCTTACTCATGTGATATGATTATGATTACCAGTAATATTTAAGGTCCAGTTCAAATATCGAACTTCTCATTAGCCAAACTTAATACCGCGAGTTAAGTTCATGAGAAGTACGACTTCTCAATCAATTAAGTTCCACAATTTTGTTTGAATGGAGCTCGCGGTAATTCCAACTTTGGATCCGATCCAAATGATTTCTGTGATTCAAACGACAAATTTTGTCTTTAATCGATACTAATGCATAAATTATAGTTAATTATTTTCATTTTTTTCAGTCGCAATTGATTGGCTTCAGAATATCTTAATGGATCGACTGAATACGAGCGAGGTTCGACATCTGGATCAATAGTCAAGTAGGAATTTTTTGAAACCTTGTTCGATGTTAAGGGTATTAGGTCCGGCTCATAAGATCGACGTTTGAACTTGGCTTGAATATAAGTAATATCATTGTCTACGGTTATCATTATTTTGGGAACCACTGATTGAATATTGCCTACCGATATTGAGTGGGCACCTAGTTTTAACAAGTTGTTTAGGTTTGCTTCAAACGTCCTTTCCTTGCAGTCCATTACCAGACTTTCGTTTACCACAAGCACCTCATCAATAACGTGTAAAAACAGTTGGATTGGACAGTTTGGACAGTAGACGCCACGACAGCAATACTTATACAAAGCTGAAAAACAAAAAAGGTTTTCCAAAAAAAAAAAAAAAAAAAATCAAATTTCTCTATAAATTAAACTATGATTAAACTATGTATATCCTCAGGTGACTTGACTTGGTTATTTAGTGATTGAGGGTACGTTTTCTGTAATAGCAGATATCAGAGTGACAATTCATTGCCTTCAAACAGCTGCTTTAATAAATTGTGGCATTTGGGTCAGTTTTCGTTTACATCACTGCACTGTTGAACCAAATGCCTTGACTTGAAACATTTGTTTGAAGGCAATGTAGTAATACTCTGCAGCTGATAAAGTGTTTTTTATACACCTGCGAAATACATTAATAACAAAGAAAGCGCCTCTTGGGGGGCCAGTTAATCTTTATGTCCCAGCAAAAGTCCCCCGCGACTTCCAACCTCCGACCCCGATCCCTCACCCCCAGGCGATGAATAATGACTGGTCAAATGTTTTAGTCGTTTTGTTGTCCATGACACTTACCTTTAATGGGAAAGGTTTTTCCTGCCTCTGCAAAAATGTCATCCTTTTGTCCAAACAAAGAAAACGTGACATCCTCGACTCCTGATTTTGATATCGCATTTTGTTAGTGAAATGAAATTATCAATCAAGTAATACTAAAAGGCAGCAGAGTAATTATTTATTAATATTGCATTGTCTCATTAGACCGCTCATCGGTAGCTAGTAAGTAACAGATATGTATATTTTTGCGGAGCACTACAAAAACCCAGAATACACGAAACTTAGTATATAGTTATACAACAACAACAACAGCAACAACAATTGTACCCAGAATTGTAACTATGCAATACATATTTACCAAAGGTGATAACTTATTTAAAATCACTAAATAAAGCTTATTCAGTGTACTTTATAAAACCAATCATACTCGGCATATATAGTACCTGGGTGTATCCAAAAGAGTCGTCTTGCTGGGATTGGTCTCTCAAGAGTCCCGTTAGGCAGCTTTATCCCCACTGAAGCACTATCGTACAAAGAACGGAAGTTTTCTTGGTTCAAAAGGGTTAACTTGTGAAGTTGACATCTGCTCAAGTATACCGGATTCGACCTTTGATACCTTGGGTACCTAGAATCAATTTTTTTAGGCGGTAAAACTCTTTGTTTTTGAGCAACAAATAGTCCTTGAAGTGTTTAGATCTCGTCTGCCTGTACCACAAAACTCAGCTGGTGGGCATTCTCGTCATTATCACCCTAAGCGGGACCAAAACACTGATTTCAAACCCTAAAAGGGACGACGACGACCTCCGCCCCCTTTAATAAGGGAGTCCCCCCCCCCCCCCCCCCCCCCCCGGACATCCTCCTCTTCCGGTATCAACATGTTCTCTCTACCGTTCGTCCGTTATTGGTCTATCTTACCTATCCCATCCTAGGTGAGGAACTAGATAACTATAAGGAAGGTAAGCTAGCCGCATTGGCTGGCTTTGTTTTGGCACTACACCCTTGTTAAGCCAAAGAGTACATCCTCCGCCGCAAGCGATGTAAAATGTATAATTTCCGCTGGTCGGAACCTAAAAGGAGAGTCAGAACATCGAGAAATTTAAAACCAAGAATGAAATATCTTTTTAAAATGTCTTTTACATTCATTGTCGTTTTTATTTCATCTTCATGTTTTTTGACGTCAGTTATTTTTCCACTTTCAAAAATGATAAAAAAAAGGTGCTTTGAAAGTCTTTTACCTGTAAATATGCAGTCAACTGTTGATCAAAATGTGACATTTTGTGAGGATCATCAAAGTCTTTGAATGTCACAACAGAGTCTATGGCGGCCCGTCTTTCGAACGAAACTTCTTGGTATACCCCTTGAAAATACTGTACTTCACCTATAGAATTAAAGCAATTGAAGGTAAAGTACTGCTAAAAAATTGCAATGAAGTTTACCCGTGGAAACAAAACGTATTTACCTACAAGGTGAGACTGACAGTAGGGCGTGGGCACACTCATGGTAATTTTCAGCATCAATAAATATTGCACCCATGAACCTCAACTTCTAGTATTTCGGTGCTACTGATTTATATGGATACGTTTGTACATTTAACTCATGAATCTTGGCCGGATTGGTACTACCGATGCTCCTAGCAGCTGAGCTACATGGTCGTATATCATGATACTTGCCCATACCGAGACCCACTACCAATCTACCCACGGCGTGCTCTTATATTCTGGCTGCTTATAAATAAGCAATAAACACATACTATATAATGATTGATTTTCTTGAAAATATTTCCAAGACAAATGAAAAAAATTCTCTTTTCAAAAGTGGAATCCAAATAAAATATATAATCGATCATGTAAAAATCCCAATACGAGTATTATGAAATTCATAATGAAATAGCTGGATTTCAATCAGCGAATAAAAGGCTTTCAATCTCATTATCTGCTCCAAATGGTGGTCAAACACTGACCACCATGTGATGTCCGCCAGAAATAATTCTATTGAAAACTTGTGATTCAGCTGATGAACATTCCGCATGAGACAGGAAATGACGTCACGTGAAACCCAGCTATTAAGACTAAACAAACATCTGGAATGTACCTCCTCCATGTACCGAAACTTCGCAGATAGTCAGAACTTGGTTCATTCCCCGTGCTTCCAGTGAGACGTAACGAGTCTTCATGGATGGTTTACACACCAGAAGGGTGTACATTTTTTCGTAAAGGTTGCTGTATACCACGCACTCTGCATGATGCAAACCTTCCTTCCCTAGAAGCACATGTAAATTGTAATTTTCTTTCAAGCAGCAAAGTGGTCTGATAAAAATCTGCAAATAAGCGATGAAGATCTCTTCGTCTAGTTCTATCCTCAGCCATGGTGACTCTCCCTGTTATATGCAATAAAAAAGATAAATGGATGCAATATTGATGATTGGTGATTTTCAGGCAATAATGTAATTGAGGAAACAAAAAGAAAGATAGAAAGAAAAAGAGAGAGTGAGAGACAGAGACAGTGAGAGACAGAGAGACAGAGAGACAGAGAGACAGAGAGACAGAGAGACAGAGAGACAGAGAGACAGAGAGACAGAGAGACAGAGAGACAGAGAGACAGAGAGACAGAGAGACAGAGAGACAGAGAGACAGAGAGACAGAGAGACAGAGAGACAGAGAGACAGAGAGACAGAGAGACAGAGAGACAGAGAGACAGAGAGACAGAGAGACAGAGAGACAGAGAGACAGAGAGACAGAGAGACAGAGAGACAGAGAGACAGAGAGACAGAGAGACAGAGAGACAGAGAGACAGAGAGACAGAGAGACAGAGAGACAGAGAGACAGAGAGACAGAGAGACAGAGAGACAGAGAGACAGAGAGAAAGAGAGACAGAGAGACAGAGAGACAGAGAGAAAGAGAGACAGAGAGACAGAGAGAAAGAGAGACAGAGAGACAGAGAGACAGAAAGAAAGATGAAGTAAGTTTGAATAATGTCTACTATAAAGGAAATCGGATGCCTTGCCATATTGGATGATGTTCACTATATATTGTTTTGGTCTTCCTAAGGGAGCAAAAGTGGCCGCCATGTTGTTTACTATAAGTGGTTTGGAGTCATTCCTAATAGAAAAAATTAATTGCTGGCCATGTGGAATGACGATTTAATTAAAATTACCGTTGCTTTAAAACACGTTGAAACGATGCCATCCACAGCCAGGTTTGCAGCTTTCCCAATGGTAGGACTGCCGTTCGTCAAAGTTGGTCTTTGAAAAGCTCTGTTTCCTAAAAATGGACAGAAATGATCAATTATGAAAGCAAATTAAACGTTAAAACATTTGTGTATAACCAATTAATGTTTATTAACTCGCATTGTTTGGCGTCTTCTCCAACAAAATCGTTTATCAAATCGCCATGTATCGAACAGGTGTTTGTGATTGCGCATGCTCTGACACATGTTCTGAAAACATATATACGTTCAAAGAGGATATTTGCATTATGGTGTCTTTAACTTCTACTACAGGAATCCCCTACACAGTTCCTTTTTTAGTTCATTAGCATCTGTTGTCTTACTATTCTCTTGAAGAAATACAAATTAGAATATGAAAGAAAAGCATTATGGTGTAGTGGTGTTCAAATGGCGCCATCATGCGAACGTCCTATTAAAAAATCATAAAGATCTAACTCTAAGCACTGTAAGTAATATATACAATATGATCATGAAACGTCGATCTGTAACGTATGGTTAAGAGGCGCGAGACTGTAAAAATAAATGGAAGTGAGGACGATGCTATATCAGATTTATAGGCTTCTCGTGGGTGACTGATAGATTTCTATTGTCGTTTTCCTAATTAATTATTCATAAAATAAATATATCAATAATAATAATAATGATAAAATAATAATAATAAAATAATAATAATAATAATTAATTAATAATAATAATAACAATAATTTTAGATAGATTTCGTGCTAAAATTTAGGTCCTGGAACTTTTTATATTAGTTTTTTTTCCCCCATATATATAAGATTTTTATACATTTTCTATGATTTATGTTATAGTCTTAGGATATATCCTCATGATTTATATATTTCCTTTTAATATTACATGTAAATAGATATTTTTAGTATTAATTTTTTTTTCTTCAGATTCTATAAATCATTAGTATCTTTATTATTCTTCAAAATCACTGTTAATATTTTCGTGTCTTTTTTTACTATTGTCATTATTATTGTGAAATAAAATAATAACAATAATAATAATAATAATAACAATGATAATAATAGAAAAGTAATAATAATACTTAAAAATGTTATCAGTAAGTACTTACGATCTTTCATTTGACATAAGTAAGAGCCTCTATTCAGTAGTGCTCCCTTCAGCTGTAGTAGTTCCCATGATCGTGTCCGTTTTGAATACGCCAATCCAACATACTTTAAGTCATTGACCTTTTTCGGAGAAGTCCAGAAACTTTCTGGAACTAATTCTCCAGTTATCCATCGATATTTTCCAACAGATTTTAGACCAATATGAATACCATTTAACATACTCAGATTCCTGCTTTTCAAATACAGGTCCAGGTGACTCCTGAATACATCCACTTGTCGATCGGTCTCTAGTACCACAAGAGATGATCTTCTACTGATGCAGTATTTATTGGCGGAATACCAAGACATACTGGGGTTGTTAACTTGAAAATAGTAACAGAATCCACTGATAAAGGTGAATTTATTTTGCCCACAAAAGTCTTTTGCTGTAAATAAGAATGAGTGTAATGAAAGAGATTAATGACAGCTTAGTAAAGCCGCGGGAAGGGTTAAATCATTAAACTAGGGAATCAAGCTCAGCTTCGTTGAATTTTAGAAAATACTTACGATAGTACGCGCGCTCTCATTGGTCGAGAGCTGTGTTTTCATCACGCTATGAAGGCACGGAAATGACGTAACAAGCATTTTAAAAGTATTTTTTTTAAAGAAATAAAACAAATGTTTTATTTCTTAAACCATAAATTTCAGAACTTTTCTTTTGTCCCCCTATTTACATTGACAGTGAGCAAGAGAAAATAAACAAAGAGAGTGAATCCCCGCGCGTCATCATGAGAATGAGTGCCTATAATGGTTACAAGCCTAGATACGAGAGATTATTTCACTTAGTGCACTTTCTCTTGCTGTTTGCCATTCTAACGTCTAAAAGAAGGAAGAATGCCATGTGCAGGTGCTCAATGAAACATGTTCCATGTGTATCATTCAATGAGACAACACATCTATGTAAACTAGCTGAGTCAACAGGCTGAGGATACTTACAGACCCTCATCTGGCACACGAATCCAATTCTGTCGCTTGAACAAGATCCGTATTCCAACTTTCTTGATCTCCCAAGCCTGCCACAGAGTTCACTTTTAGTAGAATTGAAGAAGATCGAGGAAGGTGTCGTTGTCATTGCCTTATCATTCACCCATCGCCAATGATATGGGTAACTTTCAGTGGCCACCCAAAAGGACAAACGCGCTGCCTTGAATAACATACCTCTAAGGTAGTTACTCAATTCGTTCTTTTCTTTGAGCGTTGTAAAAGTAGCTAGTTTGCTGCCTTGCTTTAGGCAGTCGTATTGAGCTCTATCCAAGGAAGTGAGAGAAGATATTAATTTTACGCACGAACTGCCAATAAAAGTCCATCCAGGAAGACAAGAGCGGAATTTTTCTGACAAAAAGAAAATACAAATTAACTTTAAAAAAAAGTTAAAAACAAATATATAGAGATAATTACCATTTAATTGTCAAAAGTTTCCCAAAAGTTTCTCTCGGAAAAAGTATGGGGAGTACGACAAAATTCAATCTACGACCGAGAAGTACTCGAGCGAAAGAGCTTCTGCAAACCTGGGTATGCGAGAGTTAGAACAGCCACCGACATAAAAGAGTTCAAGCAAATTGAACAAAAACAAAAGAGACGACGACTTCGGAGTTGGTTATTGTCAAATGAAAATTACTTTCTCTGGGAAAGAGTGCGGAAAATATAAAAGTATATATATAGAAGAATATGTATAAGATAACCTTCAATTCTAAATGCACCAATAGAGCAAATATTATTCTAGAAAGGAAGGACTTTGTAATACATTTATAAATTGCTTCCACGTTTTTAATAGGTGGCGTAGTGGTTGACCGCTTGCTCATCCCGGTTCGAGCCGGGCTCGGGGCTTGATCATATCAGGGTTTAGTTTTGTTTTGTGTGTTGTTCTCTCCCTTGCCACGAGGTTTTTTCCTCTGGTTTTTCCTCCCTCTGTATAAAAATCAACATGCGAGTCGAGAGTTGTATGCATAGAATATATAATGTATATGGTGGTAGCGCGTGGTGAGTAACAGTGGGCCATGCGCCCTTCTCAAAATCATCTTCAGAATGCGAGGCTAACATGGAACACAAAAGAAATGCCACAAATTCCATCGAGAAAAAGTGTGATTAACCTCGCATCCAAGATAATTTTGAGAAGGGTGCATTGGAAACCAGTAGTAAATAAATCGCTGAATTTGTATTCCACTATTAAAAAAGAGATTTTCAGCACTTAGATAATTTACAGCACTTACGATCTTGAACTTTAACGTAAAAGTAATCTTTAATTTCAGTTTCCCCACAACATTCGGCATGCTTCTCCAATGCCACTTTTTGAGCTGAATACGAAAAACTATCCCCAATAAGCAAAACCTTTCGAAAGACCGCTCCGTTCTGTTCTGGATGCGAAGAAAAAACTCATATGGTGTACAGAAAGATGATGATGTAAAATTCTGGGGAAGACTTGAGACAATGAAGTCTTTCGTTATACAATAAGAGTAAAAATAGATCTTGTCGTTTGGGTTGTTCTTGGTTTTGCTAGCGGTAAAAGAGAACGCTTCGATGAAATAATAAGGGGGGAAGCGACCCCATGATTACTACTCGTGCGTTGAGTGTAGGTCTCCAACCAACATAAAATGTTATGGATCTACAAGAAATAGAAAGAAAGCCTACATAAGTGGAATTTTTTTTATTTCAAATTGTATCATTACCCTGAAACAACTTTCGGGCACAGCAAACTCATAGATCGAATTGAAAACGCGCTAGGTTTTTCGTAAGGTGGAAAACCCTCGAAACGAAAGAGATACCTAACCAACTCCCTCTCACAGACAATACGCGTCCATCTCTTTCTCTTTCTCTTTCCTCTTTCTCTTTCTCTTTCTCTTTCTCTTTCTCTTCTCTCTTCTCTTTCTCTTTCCTCTTTTCTCTTTCTCTTTTCTCTTTCTCTTTCTCTTTTCTCTTTCTCTTCTCTCTCTCTCTTTCTCTTTCTCTTTCTCTTTCTCTCTTTCTCTTTCTCTTTCTCTTCTCTCTTTCTCTTTTCTCTTTCTCTTTCTCTTTTCTCTTTCTCTTTCTCTTTCTCTTTCTCTTTCTCTTTCTCTTTCTCTTTCCTCTTTCTCTTTCTCTTTCTCTTTCTCTTTCTCTTTCT